>CM024758.1:118687518-118913787 GCA_014218235.1 Colocasia esculenta | reverse complement strand
AAAAATCGCGCCAAAGGTTGAACAGGACACGCGACTAAAAAATACACTTTCCTCCAAACCAAAATAGGTAATTGTAATTCTAAAAAGATTTTACAACAAATTAAATTGTTGTAAACGTAAAAGTTATTAGATTTTAAGCTTTGGCAGCCAACATTAAAAATGGCTGTTAATTAATAGCTAATAATTATTGCTGCTAAATATAATAGTCCTAATAACCTTTGAGCAACCTTTTTAGTAGCAATTTTATAAAAAAAGCTGTTAATTAACAATAAATATAAATTGGCTGCTAGGAAAATTACTGCTAAAAGTCTAATTTGTGTAGTGGATTTCCTGATTCAAGCGTCATATTACAACTCCTTTGACTCAGACAACACCAGGAACTAGTAAAAGTCCTACTTGGCAATGCCGGAACCCTACCGTTGGGTTGCAGTTGTAGTTACATGGGTAGATCACCCTCTCTCTTTGACACTTGTCTCTCAGATGATTCATCACTTGTTTCTAACCTAACTCATTCGTGTGGCTTGCTAGAATTCATATTCTCGGAGATGGCCCTTCTATCAAATCTCCGCGTCCTTTGTTTACCGAGACACCAACCTTCAGTTCGCTTCACTCCCTTGCAAGATCGGATGTCTCGGAGGGGAATTTGTAGATGCAAGATTTGGCCCATCTCCGCGTGGTTCATGGCCCAATAAGGCTGGTTGACCGCTTGTTGACTTGCCTCGGATCCTATGTAAACGTCCACATCGATTGCCACTGACTCTATGTTGACGGCAAGATCCCCAGATGTCGACTCTGGTTGACGTCCACGCATGTTGACGTTTGCATGGGGTTGGCGACAGCATCGCTTGACGTCAACCTGGGTTTAGTTGGTCTGCGCAACTGCCCAAGAATATAGCCCACTTGCGCCATTCTCTCGCCCATGCAATGCATGGGGCCGTTCCCAATGGGAAAATGGGCCACCTTGGCACCCCCTTGACCCAGTAAAAATCTTACTTGGCCCCCTCTCATTGGTTTGGCCTTCAATACATGGATTGCCACATGTTTAAGTGTGTTTCTTCACACTTGAGCATCCTATGCTCACTAGCTCCGCCCCCACTACCTATATATGGTACTCCTTAGCCTTCTAAGTGAGGGAGGAGATGCTGGATGAGCTAAAGCTTTGTTGCTTTGAGAGAAGAGAGAGAAAATCTTGAGAGCTTCCACCTTTGTTCCCTCTCTTCCTCTCAACACTTGGGACGTCCAGGAGGCTTCATCACGAGCTGGAGGAGCCCACAAAGGAGCCACCAATGCTTGCAAAAGAGGATCATCTCCCTCTTCTCCTTCTCTTTATCTCCCTCCTCTTCTAGTCTTGCATGTTATTCACACACACACACACACACTCTAGGAACGTAGTGCACACTCCCTACACACCTAAAAGGAGTTTTCCAACCAAAAACGGAGGGAAGAAGGGTGGTTATAGCATTTGGCCCCCCTCTTCTCAAGCTCGCAAACGGTACGGGGCTCTTCTTTTGGTCTCTTCTTTTCGTTTCTGGCGTTTACTACACTGCCCTAAGTCTAATAGAGCTCTTTGTTGCAGGAATGCTTCAATCAAGATCATGGAGCTTCTTCTCTTTGGCCAGATGAAGAGGAGAAAGTTGAAGTCCTGCCATCCACCGCTGTGAGAGGCCACGTCACCGGCGTGATCATAATACCTCCTTGGGCACAGGTAAGGCCCTGGCGATCACCTCCCCTCACTTTCTTGGTTGGTTCCTTTGTTCTTCTCTTAGGTCAATCTGGTCAAACGGGGGTCAAAGAGTAAGAAGAAGTCAACTAGCCCTTCCTCCAATGCCAAGGAGGGAGCTCACTCAACATTCGGGGAACCTCCGGAGTTTCAACCACTACGGGGCGCAGAACGGAACGTCCACACTATTTAGGTCCCGAAAGTCAATACAAATTCTGACTTTTCCGTCCTTCTTCATGACCGGGACTATGTTCACCACCCAGTTACGATAAAACACTACCCTGATGAATGTAGCTTTGTGGAGCTTATCCACCTCTTCTTTCATTTTCAGGGCCATAAGTGGGTGGAATCTTCTTAGCTTTTGCTTTATGGCCTTTGCCCCTTCTTTCAACACAAGCTGGTGCTCCACTAGTGAGGGGTCTAGGCCGGGCATGTCCTCGTACGACCAGGTAAATGTGTCTTTATAATCCCTCAAAATTTTCTCCAGTTCCTCTTCTTCATCAGGAGGGAGGTTCGCTGCAATCATTACAAGCCTGGGATCTTCTTTTGTTCCAAGGTTGACTTCCTTAGTAGGTTCATCCACCGTCGTTGTAGGCTCATCAAATCTTCTTACACCACTAGCGTACATTTTGGCGGTGTTGTCTACTTCGCTATCCTCTTCATCGATTGGGTCCTCAACATTCATGATTTCGTAAACACCAAACTGTCGTCTACAAACACCCCTTCCTGCACAATCTCTTCTTCTAACACCACCGCCTCTTTTGTGAACTCCTAGAGTAATAGTACTGCATGACATCGCCGAGCTAACTCTTGAAGATATCTTAGGGAAATAGCCTTGCCCCGCTGCTTCCTAGGGTGATGTTTGGACTTAATGTGTGGTGGGTTGACCTGACTCTCTACCCTAGACTCGCCTAAACTACGACTAGACTTTCCTAACCTAGATGAGTCTACTGACTAGATGACTCTACAAGACAAGTTGAGGACATGGGGTCCTCGAAGAGGATGGATCCTAATGAAGGAGTGGAAGGGAAAGGCCTAGTTGAGGGGTGCCCCTGATCAGGAGGGTGAAGGAGGTATGTGGGCTCCTAGACTTCAATATGCATTTCAAAATCGGTGTTTTTCTTTGAGGACTAGTGGAAAGCATGCAACAAGAGAAAGTGATCTCGTAGTCGTATGGATCAGATTGTAGGGTAGTGAGGACTGAGTGTGGGAAGCCAGGAGTGAGGATGTTGCGCGCAGCTGCCAAGAGTTGGGAGACAATTGAATGATTATGGGAGGGGATGGAGGAATGACACTTGGGAGGATGGAGCACAAGAGTGAGGGTGGATGGCCAGGCATGTGCCCCTATATAGCTCATCCATCGTCTTCCCTTCTTCATAAGGAATGTTCGGTTCTCCCATGTCCGTGGTGTCGCTCATCAACTGCCTCTTGGAAGTGATGGATGTGGGAGGCTCTAGCAGTTCAGCTACGGCTGGCAGCCATGTTCTTTCCTCCTCCTAGAAGAGACGGCTGAAGGCTATAGTGATGTCCTCCATGTCGAACCAGTGATACCATTCAGCCTCTGGGTTTCTTCCTTCTTTTCCTTGGGTGGAGTGTTTCTAGTGCCTTATATGTAAGCATAGGGGCCATGTGCTGAGAGAAATTCATTCCATGTACATCATGCTATGAGAACTCTGCCTCGACCACCATAGTGTTATACCCTGGTTGAGTTGGGCCTTTGACAAAGTGACACCACAATGTCCATGTAAGTGGTTGGTGGTCTGCCTTAAGAGTGGATGTGCTGGATGACCAGGGCTTGGACTTCTCCCTGTAACCAAGTCCCCATCGGCTTTTCATCATAATGTTTGGGATAGGCTTGGTAATGCCTTGCCCCAAGGCCCTTTCCTTCTTCGTAGCGTAGCTTCATCATGATCTGCCACCCCTTAGTGTTTAATGGCTCCTTCCTTTTGACCGCATTGACTTGTGTGGGACTGGCCTCTTGCTTGGAGTGGAATGAGTAAGCCCAAGGATAGTTATTGTCTAGCACCGAGACAACGAGCTTGTTGGCTGGCCATACGGCTGCAAGCAAGGTATCATTGATGGCATCAATTGTGTGAGCAGTGGCCATGCTTTTGACTTTAATGACCCGTCATTGGAAAGGAAACTTCAGACATTGATGTGCAGTGGACGGGACAGCCCCCAGTGCCTCTAACCATGGGCGCCCTAGAATAGCCTTAAACATGGGGTCGATATCAAATACATAGAAATTGACAATGATAGCCAGTGGCCCTAGTCATCTTGTACAGTCACCATGCCATGGCAGGATCTTCTAGAGTTGTCATATGAGGCTATGGTGGTATGTGTCAGTCTTAGCAATCCTTCCGACACATCACACGCCCTCAGAGTGCTCAGTGGGCAGACATTTATTGACTCTCCAGTGTCGACCAGTGCTGCCTGCATTGCTACATGGTTGATGACTAGGGTGACATAGAGTGGGAGCCTCCTGGCTTCTGGGGTGCTAGTTCATTTTCGGCAAATGTAATGGTCGGCCTATGAGTTACCATGGCTAGTGTAGTTGGCAGTTTGTCAGCAACCATGTCCTCATTCACCACCACCCTTTGCAGGAAAATTCTCAACGCTTCTTAGTACTCTTTGGATTTCTTTATCAATTCTAGTATTGAGATTTTGTCCGGCACATGATCAAGATGTTTGAGGATGTCATAGTGTGTACCGGGCAGTGGCTCAATCACCCCCTCTTCTTGTTGTTGTTGCTGAGGTTGTTGTTGCGGTGGTTTGCAAGACCTACTGGGGATTGTTTTGGTGGTAGAGGTAGTGGAGATGGGTCGATACGGGCAACGGAAGACTCATCCGCTCAGGGTAGTCGGTTGGGTGACGGTTTGTCTGGTAGAAGATAAAGTGGCGGTGGAAGGTTGATCCAATCCAGGTGGTGGTATGATGATGGGTGTGGTGGTGGTTAGACAGATGGTGGTGGCATGGAGATAGGTGAGGCGAGGGTAAGGTAGGTGGTAGAATAATGGAAGGTCTAGCGACTGGAGTATGTGTTGAGCTGATGGTAGTATGATGGTGTTGGCCTAGGAAAAAAAGAGGGATTGGTTGAGGGGCCATGGTGGCCGATTTATTGTCTGAGGTTGTTGAGGATATTGGTGGTTAATAACCATCATCTGCTGAACATCGGGTTCATCATCGTACATCCAGTTAGCTTGAGGAGGGGTGTGGTGGACGATGGGGTTCACTTGGGCCGGTGATTGTGGTGGATTGGGAGCTGGCAAGTAATTTGGTAGTGGGTCATGGACAATCCCTAGGTCCTGCAATGGCTGTTGTTGCTACTGCTACTAACAGAGTGGCTGGTGTTGCTGCCTCTGCTGTTGTTGCTGCCTCTGTCTTTCTTTGATATCTCTGATCACTCTTCGGAGATCTATCCAGTCTAGCTTGTTCTGCTCGTGGAGATCATACACCAAGTCTTTGAATGTGAAGCACTACTCAATGGTTTGCCCTGGCTACTGGTGGAACATGCAATACCCGACTGGTTCACCACTTGGGTTCATGGCCTTCTGGAGGGAGTTTGATGGCATCTATGGAGATCAAGGTCAAGAAGATGTCGAGGAGTGTCTCAGGGAGTGGTGGATATTGCTTTCTCCTTGGCCTAGGGTGCCATTGATGGGAGCCATCGGGAGGTGGTACTTGGTGTATTGACATTGTTGGCCTGTGGTGGGTTGGTGGGATTTTGACCCTGAGCGGTATAGGATTGATGGTTGTTGTTTTGGGCAGCGGGTTGAATGCACTCACTTGCTCATTGACTTGACACCCTCGGTAACTGGCCCCTGAGTTTTTCCTTAGAAGCAGGATTTCTAGTGTTCGAACATGGAGTGTATAGGGGAGTCTTTGAGCTGGGTTTGGATGAACCAAGCCCGGCTGTAGAGCTGATGCATGGTGTTATATCATTCATTGCTAAGATGTTTTTATAGGCGGGTTGCATTGGCAATGATGATCTTGACTTTCTCTCCCTCCGGAAGGTACCGGGGACTCGTGTGGCCATTTGTCCAACTGTCGGCATAAGTGGCGAACACCTCGTCCAGCTTCATATTTTATGCCATAAGATCTGTAAGGGAGTATTTTGGCCCGACCCTGTCCTAGAACTATTCAAGGAACATCCCTTTCACTGTGGCGAAGTCCTCTGCATCCTCGAACAACAATAAGTAGAACCAGTCTAGCGTGGGCCCATCCAATGACCGACGGAATAGATATGCCATTAAGCGACGATCATGTTGGTACGGTGAAGATTCATAGATAAAGTCCTTGATGTGAATGTATGGGTTGTCAGTGCCATTGTTCTTGCGGTACTTGGGGAGTTCGGATGGAGATGGAATCTACAGGCCATTGAAATTGGCCATGTGTACATCATGGTGCTGCCTAGGGTCGACTTGCTTCCGCAGCTCTTGGAGTTCCTTCTTGATAGACGCCCACTCAGACATCATGTCGAGAGCGGCAGAGAGTTGAGCATATAAGGAGGAGGCACGAGAAGCTGGCCTGGCACGTGGCTCAAGCTGTTGTGGTGGATAGCAAGAGAGATAGGGGGGAGACCGGGGCCTCGACTCACGTGGACGATAGTGCTCAGATAAAAAGGGGGTGAATCGAATGGTCAGTGGCCGAATGGGAGTGTTGTCAGCTTGTCTAGTGATGATACGGGGGCCGGAAGTGGATGACATGGGGCGAGAAGGGCCCGCTCTCAGGGAGGGTGATGAGATGGTCTTTCCTTTGAGAGCCGTCATCAGATCTTGAATTTGTGATGATCAAGCTGAGGAATTAGGCACATGGGTTGAGCAGCTTGATCATCCTCCTGAGGGGGACGAACAGGTGTGGTGGCCATCATCGTCAGGATGGTGACTCTTATTGGCGTGGACTGTGGCGACCTAGGGCTGGGCCAAATCCTCAATAAGATCATGAGGAAGAGATTCGTCATAGTCTTGGGAGGTATAGAAGGTAGCATCTAGATTCTCATCACTATAGACCGGGTTCAAATAAGACTCCATATTTGGAAAGTGAGAGTTTTTGATACACCAAAATAAGAGATGCATGTTCAGACTTAAGAGACAACCTTCCCTAAATAGACACCTAGTTTCCTAAACAAACAATCCTATGCAAACAAAAGAAAGAGAAGATGTCTCACCCAAAGCAAACAATTGACAATGATGATGGTTTCATTTATTTGGTTTGGTTTTCCATTTAATAGATTGACTATTTTAGCAAATTCGCTCAAAGGATGGGTTTCAAAAGGGAGAAGGCTTCCAACTTCGAGTTTGACTAGGATTTTCACAGACTCACCAATTCGTGAACCATAATTCTAAGGTGGCAATTGGTACAACCAGCCTGGCGGCCGTGTGGGAATCCACGGTCAGCGGGGACTTACGGAGGCCCTCAAGTGAGTGCTCTAGTCGGACACATGGAATATGTGGCTGAGAGAGCTAGCATCGCTGAGGAGGACAACCTAAACTATAGCATGGAAATATGTATGCCCCTATGTGCACCGGAGTGCATGCAAGAATCTAACCTGAAGGTAACAAAAAGAAAACTAGGCCGACCTGCTCTTAGAAGCAAAGGCGACGAAAACCTGTCGCCACCTAGATAACGATAGGAAGAGAATCATGTTCCTCTTCGCAGTGGACAGAGGTCAAGTAGGACTTGGTTATGCACGAAAAATCAAATAATCCTATAGCAAAGATGACTGAAAGACTCTTAGAAGCATGGATTAGGCACAAAATAACTCAAAGTATGATGGAGTGCTTAAAATAAACCCAGAAAATCCAGAACATATGGAATCAACAGAACTCACCAAAATGCGACAACCTCCCTGTCGCCTTCCTAGTCGCGACATCTTTTACGTCGTGTTCTTATCCAGTGCAGCAGAACTCAAAACAACAGTGAAATAAAATAGAAAATTGTGAAATTTAAATAAAAACCACACAAATGAAAGACTGAAGAAGGTAGAGGAAGACATAAACAAGCACGATAGGCACTAGAAGTCCCACAGTGATCGCCAAGAGGTGTAATCACGATAATTGATCCCCAAATAAAGATGATTAAATTAAGAAAGGACCGTGATCGCCACAAAGTAGTTGCAGAAGATGATGGTATGAAGAACAAGTGCTAACTACCTTAGAAATTATGGAAAAGAGTGCAGAAGAAACTTGGTTCTCTGAACGCGACAAGAAGGTTGTCGCATTCTTAAGAACGCGACCAGATGCCTGTCGCCTTCTGCAACAGAAGAGGGATTGTTGTTTTTCATCTTCATGCTCCTCAGCCAGCCAAGGGGCAAGAGCCTCGTACCTGTATTGTCTTCTTCAACCTGCCAAGAACATCAAAACAGTAAAAAACCCATTAGATATTCATTTGGGGTAGGATCTATCCCAAAATAATCATAGAACATGATAATATGGTGGGAACTCACATGGGGTGGTGTTAACCCCTTTAGATGTTTAAAAGGTGTGTGTGTGGAGTGATCTCTGTATAGTAAACTATGAATGAAATAGATCTAAAGGTGTCATGTGTGAAGAAAATTAAGAGAAAGATGAAGAACATGAGAGAGAACGTATAGAGGTGAAAAAAAACCCTGGTGCGCACTTGCTAGTCGTCTTGAGGCTGAGAGGTCTTCTAGAGAATCGTAGCTCTCTGAGAGAGGAAGAAGCAGACGCTAACCGTTCTCAAAACTGTGCCCTATTGAAACTTTTATAGGCCATTATCCTAAACGGGATGGGAAGGGAATAATGAGTTGGAATTCAAATTTAGGTAATTGTGCTTGTGCAAGGAGAGTTAGAACGTGGCAAAGAGGTTCTGAGGAAGGTTTCCTCCAAGTTGGCAAGATTTGGAGACCTCTAGACCACCAAAAGTCAGATTATTCATGAATAGCAAGGCTCAGAGTGTGAATAGGAAAGCCACGTTGCATGGGCCTGTGAACGAAACCAGAACGCGACAAGCTTGGTGTGCTACCAGGTCGTGATGCCTCGATACGTCGCCTTCCATAGAAGGAAGTCTTGAAGCATTTTCTAGTGAAGATTTAGGGAATTAAAAGGCCAAATGGGAACACGACGTATCGAAGTGTCGCCTTCTTGAAATGATCGATTATTTCCTTGAGACAATCGATGGAGGCCTGAATGTGACATGAAGGGCGTCGCCTTCTGAATATTAACGTGATAGGGACATTGTCGCCTTTAGGCTCTTTCAGCATATGACTTATTCAAAGTGTCTAATCTCCTTGCATGGGTATCGGATTCACACACGGTTTGAAGCATTGGATTCCGAACTTAGAGAGCTACAAGATGATGATGAAGACTAATTGATTTGACCAAAAAGATCCCACTAGGGTGATGAACTAATAAGGAGATACCATGATCGGATAAAGCCAGCTTGGCGATGATAAGCCAACTTGGGGGGTTAATGATGTGACAAGGAATTTGGCTCGCTTATGGGTCAGGAATGGGTGTCTACACCTGGGTGAATGGAGAACCATGACCTGTAAGCTTCTACAAGTACTTGCTCTCTAACCTCCACGATGTCTGGTACACATACTTTGTGCTGAATCGGATAACGTCATCCTCATCACGAGCATGCCTGCCTGCCCACCATCTCCAGAAGTCTGAGAATTGCTCCTTGTTGCTCTATTACCTAGTCTAACACCGTGGATCTGATGGAACTATGCCATGAATGCTTGACATAACTGCGGTTCTAACTCAGTCATAGCACACACTACATCCTCAAGCATCTTCCAATCATGCTGAAGTACAGACCTCTTCCTGTTGAGTGCATCTTTAATGACATTCGCCTTTCCTGGATGGTACTGAAGCTCAAAGTCGTAGTCCTTGAGGAACTCGATCCATCTCCTCTGACATAGGTTCAACTCCTTCTGAGAGAACAGGTACTTCAAGCTCTTGTGGTCTGTGAACACCTCAAACCTGACACCATAGAGGTAGTGTCTCTAGGTCTTCATTGCATGGACCACAACTGCTAACTCCAAGTCATGGGTCGAATAGTTACGCTCATTCTCCTTTAGTTGACGAGAAGCATAGGCAACTATCTAACCATGCTGCATCAAAACACAACCAAGGCCTATCTATGAAGCATCTGAATAGATTGCAAAACCCTCGGCACCACTAAGCGATATCAACACGGGTGCAGATGTTAGCCTTATCTTCAGCTTCTAGAAACTACTCTCACATTCTTTGGTCCATACATACTTTACCCCTTTCCTAGTTAACTGGTTAAAGGCATTGCTATGGAGGCGAAGCCTTCTATAAATCACCTGTAATAACCTGCTAGACCAAGAAAGCTCCTGATCTCAGATGGCATCCTTAGAGTCTCCCATTCTATCACTGCCTGCACTTCGCTGGATCAATAGTAGCTCTAGTGCCTAAGATGACATGCCCAAGGAAATGAACTCGCGCATCCAGAAGTCGCACTTGCTAAACTTGGCATACAACTTGTTGCTCAGGAGACTTCTAGAACTATCCTCAGGTGCTCAGGATGTGTAGCCTCATCAGGAGAGTAGACTAGCACATAGTCTTGAACACCACAACAAAAACTGCCAAGTATGGCCTGAACACCCTATTCATGAGATCCATGAACAATACAGGGGCGTTAGTTAGACTAAACAGAAGTACATGGAACTCGTAGTGCCCATAAGGGTCCTAAATGTAGTCTGGAAGCATCCTCTTCCTTGATCCTCAACTGATGGTAGCCTGATCACAGATCGATCTGGAGAATACAGATGCATTCTTGAGTTGATCAAACAAATCATCAATGCGCGGTAAGGGTACTTGTTCTTCACTGTCACCTGGTTGAGCTTCCTGTAGTCTTTGCACAGCCTGAGAGAACCATCCTTCTTCTTCACGAACAGTACATTGTGATGGTGAGAATAAAACCAACTCTTGCAAGTCTCACGAACAGTACATGTGTGCCCCATGGTGACACACTAGGGCGAATAAACCCCTTATCGAGCAACTCTTGCAACTGCTTCCCCAACTCAGAGGTGCCATCTTGTAGGGAGCCTTAGAGATAGGTGGGGTGCTTGGAAGCAACTCAATAGTGAACTCTATCTCCCTTGCTGGTGGCAATCCAGACAAATGATCAGGGAATACATTTGGGAATTCCGCACAACCTCGATCTCTTTATACCAGTGACTGATCGGCCTTAGGAATCAAAACCACACTAGCAAGGAAAGCGTCACAACCCTTGTTCACCATTTTATAGCCTTCATGGTGGCGATCATGAACTTTCCCGTTAGATTCCTAAGTAAAGGATGTGAGAACCCATCATCTCTAAGAATACAGAAAGTAATTCTCTTCCTCCTACAATCGACCAGATCATAGTGCTCCTCAAGTCAATCTAGACCAAGTATAGCATCATAGTCTTTCATCTGGAGCATGTAGAAGCACCCAAACAAACCTCGGTCTTCGATGCACACCGGTAAGGACGGAATGAATTTCCTGGTCACTACAGTACCTGCTGAAGTATGTACTGAGAGGGGAACCTCTAAATCTTCTGCCTCAACTGCAGACTCTGCCGCTAACTGCCTAGCAAACCGCTCAAAAACAAACGAATGTATAGCACCCGTATCAAACAATACTCGAGCCAGCACACCCATAACTAAGACAGTACCTTCCGTGATGTTCTCTGCATACTCAACATCCTTACGCGCAAGTGCATACACTCGAGCATGGCCCAAGGCCTTCTCGGATTCCCAGTTACTGGTGCCGCTGCTGCTACTGCTGGGGTTGGAACTCCTCTTTGTGCAAACTACTGAAGTCTTGGGCAATCTTTGATCTGGTGCTCTGTGCTGCCGCACTTCAAGCAATTTTCTACTAGCTTTCAACACTCTGAGCCACCGTGTCCTTCCACAATGAGGATACTCCTTCTTGTCGTTGGACCTAAAGCTGGTCGTCTGGGGCATAGCCACTAACTGGCTCGGATCTGCTGTACGTTATGGCTGCTGCTGCGAGTATATAGCTACCCTCTTTTGTCTTGCCTTTGGAATGATGCTACCGATCTCTCCTAAGATGCCTTCTTCTCCTCCATGTACTGGTTCTTCTCGCTCTCTTGTCTACATGCTGCTGAGAGCCTCGTCCAAAGTTTGGTGATCAAAAGCCACCAGTCTCGACCTGAGTGATGGCCTGAGCCCCATCATGAACTTCCTGGCCTTCCTTTGCTCGTCTGCATTAATGTGGGGATTGTACTTGGAAAGTTCAGAAAACCTAGCCTCGTACTCTAGGACAATCATGGAATCCTATGTAAAAGAAAGGAACTCTTGCTCCATCTTGTCCGAAATATGCTCGTGGATGAACTTGGCCTTAAAGAGTCTGGTAAACTAGGCGCAAGTCACCTCTAAACCTCCATCCTCGTACTTGGTACGTAGCATAGAGACCCACCAAACATCGGCCCACTCCTGCAAGATACAACCAATAAGCACCATCGAGAACAAAATCTTAATCTCATACAAGCACATATACTCTAAGTACTTGCAGCATGTAAGCCGCTAAGCTAACTTTATCCTCTTCCGCACACCTGATAGCATGGAAGATTTTCTCTATCTCCCTCAACCAACTCTTACTAAGAGGGGCTAACTCTACCTCTTAAAAGAAGGCAGAGCCATCCTCTTAAATCTCTCCATGATGGATGGACCACCATGTCCATGCTCCTAGGGAACTGGAGTTGGAGCCTGAGCCTGAAATAAAAAGCAACACATAAGCAATCATACAATCACAAAACAAACTACTCCTACTTGACAACTCCAACATGAGCTTGTAACTGGTCCTATAATGAGGTCTGGGTTTGTACCTGCATCTGCATTGCCTAGACCAGGCCTTGCATGAACACACCATAGTCCACAGGTGGCGGTGGTGAGAGTACCGTGGGACCCTAGGGTGCTGGGGCCTATGGCTCGCCCCTCTCCTCATGTCTCTGCTCGTCCTCCCGAGCCTGAGCACTACGCCTACCACGGCTCGCCATTTCTTGTAAAACAAATTTCTCAATTAGGATCTAAGTTCTTTAGTCCTAACCATTTTTTTAACTATCTTTTATTCATTGTTAGATGTTTTCCACATATATGGACTAACTCTATAATGACTTTGAAATATTATGTGGATGATGGCTTATTTATGTACAATCTCCAACCTATGGCTCTGATACTAATCTCTGTAACGACCCTCTTTATAGTGGTATGATTATACGAATCCACGTCGATATAAAGCGTGCCATCACATTGGGACATGTGTCCAGCACAACACAGTAGGTAGAGATGTACATAAATAACAAAGGAAAGTACAACATAATTGAAAGTAACTCTAATTCCATCATTACCACACTCATCCCACAGTCTATATAGTAGAAAATTAAATATGCAAAGTCCACAAATAAACAAGTCCATATCACCACATCGTCTCACGTACTAAGTAAAAGAGAGTACAAGCTATGTGGATAGCTCTCCAAATCTCAGCTACTCCTCTCGCTCGGAGTCACTCCTCACTATCTCCTCCTCGATCTCAGGATTCATGTAGGTGAACCATTACCATAGGGGCAGTCTATGGTGTAGTTCCATGTAGGCATCTCTATAATAGCAATGTCTTATTGGCCATATTATTTCATAAATCTAATAACATGTTCACGCAATTAATACCTACATGAAATTATATCATGCTTTTTCAAAACAAATCATGCACACCTATCAAGACAACAATGTGCAATTTAACATCTCATTTCCTCAGTTCTAGAATCATAATTCCACTATATAACAACAACCTATGATGATACTACTTTTACTGATTTCATCAAAATTCAACATTCATGTCCCTTCATTTAATAAAACTGATCTTCCTTCTATTAGGTTACTCTAATATGTGCGTCTCTAGGGGTATGCACCGTAGATTTCATGTATATGGTTTTTTGATTCATAAAAAATTTGGGTGCAGGAAACCTCCAGGGGAGTGAGAACTTTTTCTACTGCTGGGAGATAGAGCACTTAGCTAGCTTGTCTTCGTTGTGCCCTTTCGTTTTAAAAAAAAAACATTCATGTCCCTTTTTCTCCATCTACTTCTTTCCATGTATACTTTTATCATTGAGAAATTTATAACATTAAGTACAGTGTTCTGAAAATTTTGAAATTTTGACAAAAATTATATTCCTTGTCATGCATCACACATATAAATTTTCACATTTTTCTGAGTTCTATATCATTTCTTGGGATTAATTCTCATAAGCATGTACTAATTTAACATTGTACAAAACGTAAATGAATCATACAATTACTGTAAAAACTGAGCATAATGGGTCTATGATTCCATCTAACAACAGTACAAACTCTCAATGCTAACATCATAACATGGATTAAGCTCTTAACTATTTCATTTTCTATTTACCTAATAAAAAACAATTCTTTAAATTAATCATGCATAGACATCATTGCCATGACTCTCCTGCTGCATAACAATAATGACTTAGACATAACAGAGCCAAACCAAAAGACCCAACACATGCATAAATCACAGTTTATAAATAATAATCAGTTATGCAGAAAACAACACTGATGAACTTAACGGCCAAGTATGTTGCCGTTTACACAAGTTAACGTCAACATACCCTCTCGTTAATATCAGTTGATGGCAGCACATAGCGTCGTTAATATATATATATACATCCAATAGCTTGAAGTTTACATGAAATAAACGGGGTCGATGTTGACATTGAGTTCATCTGGCCAGAAAACCCAGAAACTGCACATGAAACAACAGAACTTTAACACCTCCTACTGTTTTATTCATGGGTTTAAAAATCCCTAAAAATGATAAATCTATAGAATCTACTATCCTAAACCATTCCCCCATGTTACTTGCCTCTAACCCTCCTTCTGGAATCACAAGGAAAGAGTTGAAGACGCCTGCATTGGTCACAAGGCAGTCTCTTCCATCGTCTTCAATCGCTCGATCCGTCCTCCAGAACATCAACCATGCTTGGAGAACCTTCTACACTCGATCCTTCAAGTCCTCCCTATGTCCAGATTGCTTCAGTTCGCACGAAACACCGCACAGCAACTCCTCCTTCGGCCCTCTTTTTTCACCTCCAAAATAGTTGAAAAATCCTTTCCTAAAGGCAAATCGAGGTCTTATAGGGACTCCTACGGTTTGTCTAAGCTCCAATCCTGACCCTTGAACCAAAAATGTACTGATCCATCGATTAAATGCCATGAAAATGGGCGATCTTTTCTCCCCGGAACGGTAACAACAAAAACTGGCAAGTCAGGTTAACGTCAACATATGTTGTCGTCGACCATGATGTAGACGGCAATTGATCATGTCATCAAACGATTTTCCCAAAAAACCAAATATTCAAGAAAAATATAAATGACACAATCTCTTGTCGTTAACAGCTAGTAGACAGCAATCGATCATGCCGTCAACTGTAGTCAACGTCAGTAAAGCTTGACGTCAAGTTCATCAAATTTACGGTTCAATGTTAGATGTAGAAAACACACACACAATTGTGTAATTCAATCCAGCAAAAGATCTAGGGCATTACACACTCTCCCCCCTTAAAATAATCTTCGTCCTTGAAGATTGGGTTAAAACACTTACCGAACAATGATGCATATTGCTTCTTCATCTTCTCTTCAAGTTCCCATGTTGCTTCTTCACGTGAGAAATTCCTCCACAAGACTTTCACGAAAGGAATAGACTTAGATCTCAATTCTTGAACCTTCCAATCCAGAATCTCTATAGGCTGCTCTACATAGGACAAATCTGGCTGAAACTACACCGGTTCATAGCTAATCACATGTGCTGGATCTCGAACATATCTCCTCAACATGGATACATGAAAAACTGGGTGTACTCCTGCAAAGGATGGTGGCGAATCTAATTGGTATGCCACATTCCCCATCTTCCTCAACACCTCAAAAGGACCAATGAATCTAGGATTCAACTTACCTCTCTTCCCAAGTCTCACTATACCCTTGGTTGGTGACACCTTGAGAAATACATGATCAGCTATCTCAAAAGCCAAGTCCTTTCTTCTCGAATCCGCATAACTCTTTTAACGATCTTGCATTGCCTTCAATCTCTACACAATCAACTGGATCTTCCTCGATGTTTCTTGTACCACTTATGGTCCAACAAGATGTCGATCTCCTGCTTCCACCTAACACAATGGGGATCTACAAGGTCTCCCATATAAAGCCTCAAATGGCGCCTTACCTATACTCAAATGGAAACTATTATTATATGCAATATCCACAAGAGCTAGGTGGCATTCCAAATCTCCTCACCAATCAAGAACACAATCAGTAAGCATATCCTCCAATGTATGAATAGTCCTCTCGGACTGTCCATCCATCTGTGGATGAAATGCCAAACTCAACTTCAATTGACTGCCAAAAGCTTGCTGCAAACTTTGTCAAAATCTAGATGTAAACCTCGGGTCATGATCTGAAATGATTGACTTCGGAATGCCATGCAACTTCACAATACCATCAATGTACTGCCTAGTCAAACTCTCCATAGAGTGCTTCTTCTTCATAGCAAGAAAATTAGCACTCTTTGAAAATCTATCAACAATCACCCATATAGAGTCATTCCCTCTAGCTGATCTAGGCAATCCAGCCACAAAGTCCATCGTTATCTGCTCCCATTTCCACTGAGGAATGTCCAGTTTCTGCATCAAACCTGACGGTCGCTGACATGTTCTGCCTTTACCTGCTTACATATCAAACATCTTGCTACAAAATCCACAACATCCCACTTCATGTCGGACCACCAAAATGAACGCTTTACATCCTAATACATCTTTCCACTGCTTGGGTGAATAGTGAACTGTGACCTATGAACTTCTTCCAAAATTTCCTTTCACAAGACCACATCATTAGGGACACATACCCGATGATTCAGACGAATCACACCATCTTCATCTCTTACTATGCTGGATTTCCCAACCAATTCCTGCAATAGTGGATCATCCTTTTGCAATGCAAGAACCTTGTCATGCACAGAAGATCTAATGGTCAACTGAGCAAAGAACATGCTACACAATTGTGGCTCCAAAACGGCCAATGAACCCATTGCATAATCCAACATCTTCCAGTCCTGGCACAACATCTGCCTCTTCTTGCTTAAGGCTTCCGCCACCACATTGGCTTTTCCTAGGTGGTAAGTAAGCTCAAAATCATAGTGTTTCAAGAATTTGATCCACCTTCGTTGCCTCAAATTCACCTTCCTCTGGGAGAGCAGATACTTAAGACTCTTATGGTCAGAGAAAAGTTCAAACCTCACTCCATACAAATAATACCTTCAGATTTTCAAAGCAAAGACCACCGCCGCATATTTCAAATCATGAGTCGGATAGTTGCGCTCATACTCCTTAAGATGCCTAGAAGCATATGCAACAACCCTTCCACCCTGCATTAGAACACAACCAAGTCCAATCTTCAAAGCATCCGCGTAGATAGAGAAAGAATCTGCACCATTGGGCAACACAAGCACTGGTGCTATAGTCAACCGAATCTTCAGCTCCTGGAAACTTCTTTCATAAGCTTTAGTCCACTCGAACTTGACTCCCTTCCTCCTCAGCCTTGTCAATGTAGCCACAATAAAAGAAAACCCCTTAATGAATCTCCTATAATAACCTGCCAAACCAAGGAAACTCATAATATCGGCAGACGATCTTGGTGTGTCCCAATCTAGGACTGCTTCCACCGTCGCCAGATCCACAGAAACACCATCTCCAGAAATAACATGCCCCTAGAAATAAACCTCCTTCATCCAGAAATTGCACTTACTTAATTTGGTATACAGTTTGTGCATTCTTAAGACTTCAAGCACAATCTTCAAATGCTCTCGGTGAGACTCTTCTTCAAGTGAGTAGATCAACACATCATCAATGAAAATCACAACAAAAGAATCAAGATACTGCCAGAAAACCCTGTTCATCAAATCCATGAAAACAGCTGGAGCATTCGTCAAACCAAATGGTAAGACCAGAAACTCATAATGGCCATATCTCTGAAATGTTGCAGAATTACTACTATGAAGAAATCTACAAGGGGGGGGGGGGGGGGGGGGTTGAATAGATTTCACCAGACTTTGAAACTCACTTGATTAGATGCTTAGATTTAGAGTTTAATCATAATTTTAAACAAGTTAAATAGAATAGATGTTGAAGAACCAGTGAGCCTATCAAATATCTAACGTAATTAGCAAACAAACCACAGAGACAAGGAGATTTAAGGTGGTTCGGATTACACAACTATGTATCCTACATCCACCATCCACACACACACACAAAATGGCTCATCTCGCCAGTTCAGAAAACACACTTAACAACACACACAATCTGAGATATGGAAATCTCATATTCAATCTCACACATGAAATTGTGCACAAGGATTGCACCAATTTTACAACACACACTTCAATAGAGTGAGTTTGAGATGAAGAACTAGTCAGATCAATTGAAACCCAAAGTTGAAGAAGACTGGTTCGAAGGTCCTTATTTCTGCTTCAAAAGTAGGGATCAGTTCTTTTGCTTTACCTACAGGAAAAAGACTCTGATGGCTCAAAATTCTTCTTCAAATGGATCATCCAAGATACTCAAGACTTTGATTCCTTCAGATCTGGGAGCAATTCGCCAGGATGAAGCCTTCTTCAGAAATAGAGGGAATATTCTGGAGTCCAGAAGAGCAGAGGTGTATCTGGATCGATCGTCCCAAAAAGCCAAGTGGATAAGGGGTATTTATAGCCCTATGGGTCCACAAAATATCTTGGGAATTGGGAGCATAGAAATTCCCGCCCAAAACCCCTTTACCAAAATCATCCACGTGACTTGGTAAGTTCAGATCTGGAGAATCATCCGAACTGTGTCGACACTACACAGCTATGTGTCGACACACAAGTTCCTGGCTTGGAAACAAGCTTATGGGACAGACAACTAGTGTCGACACCACTGGTACATCTTCACACATAGGCTTCTGGGACAGTGGTCTAGTGTCGACACCATTGGATCATTGTGTCGACACCACAGGATGTTTTCTTCTTTTAAATGAGCTACACATGAAGGAAAACAATGTGAGATATAAATGAAATATGTATATCATAATTTTCACATTTTTTATGAATTATACTTAAGCATCATCAAAATAAGAGATCCAATAATCTCCCCCTTTTTGATGATGGCAACTATGATTCATCAAGCAAGTTTATTTTTCTCACACATGATCTTAAGAGCATCCATTCACATTATTCTATGGTATGTATGAAACATAACAATGACATCTAAGAAATTTCATCACTCCACAAACAATCATGTCATTGATTTTTCATTTGTAAAAGAAGCAAACATGCAATCATCCAACAACCAAAACATCCATTGTCCAACAATCATGTCATTCATAATACATATCATAGTCCATATCAAAAGATAGTGTTCATATCAACAATGAGAAGCTCTTCTCCCCCTTTGACATCATCAAAACAAACACCCATCAAGAGGATGGAGGAGGAGGAGGAATAGGTAGTAAGATGCGTTCAATTTCCTTCAGTCTTGCTTCCAGAGCACTCAAATTACTTCTCATTTGAGTTTGCATGGTGGACAATCTTATGTGCAGAAGATCTTCCATTCTCTGATGATTCTCATACATTTTTTCTTGGAAGACCCCTAAGCTTTGAGTTTGGTGTTGAGAAGTAGATGATGAACTAGGAGCTGTGCCATGCTGCTGAAAATTAGTGAAATCAGTCCTGAAGTCTGATATCTCTTGCTCAATATGAGCAATATTGGTTCTCATCCTATCCATGTCTTCAACTAAGTGAGCAAAAGATAAGTGACTTTTTGACACTTGATTTATAGCCTCTTGGCTAGAGAAAAGTCCTTGTTGAGTGTTGGCCAAAATTGCATCGAGAACTCCTTGTGTCTTGAGCTGAAGTTCATTAAGTTGGGTACAAGCATCACCCAAAGTGCCAATTAACCTGTTAAATCTTCTGGTAGCATACTCAGCTACTTCATGCTGTCTGACAAACTGACCATTGACAGAATTTTCCAATCTCTGAATCCGAAGTTGAAATCTATGAGACATTTTTGTTATGGAGGAATTGAGATTATCAAACTGTGTTTGGAGAAATGTGTATAACTCAGGTGGAATAGAAGGTCCACTAGAAGAAGTGGAAGCTGAACTTTGATATTGGTGGAAAAAGTTGGAAGGAACAATGATATTTGAAGAAGGTGGAGATGTATGAGGTGTAGGTGCAGCTGGTGGCTCAAAAGGAATCTCAACCTCAATGTGTGGTTCTTCAACTGGGTCAACTGGAGGTACATCAACCTATGGAACATGGTGTTCTTCTACATTCACTGTTGAAGGCTGTGGGTCTGCAATGGGTCCTCTGCTAACTTGATTTCCCTCAACTCAAAATCTCATGAACTTCTGTAAATGATGCAAACAATAGATGTTGTTATGAGGAATTTTCTGTACTTTCTCATTCGCAAGGGAGACCTCAAAATGTTTGAAGACAGCAGTAAGATGTGCAACATAGGGCAATGACCTGAAAAGGTCTCTTCTGTTTGTTTCAGACATGATTTGTGTCATTATCAGATTCAGATTGACTTTAATGCTCTTCTTCATACAATACATCACAAATCTCTGAATATCTGTCAGCTTATTTCTACCACCACCTTGAGTTGTGATAATGGTGGTCAGAATGTGATGTACCAATCTAAGTACTGGAGGAAAGTGTTTGTGTTGAATCTGGTAACATGTGTTTGCCTCGAATCTGTCTTGTCATGTGCAAGACCAGTCAAGAGAGTGTATGCCTCATGAAGATCAAATTCTAATTCAATGTAATCTTCACCATCATTTGGAAATGCAAACAGTGTAGAAGCCAATTCAGGAGTAAGGAGTATGGAAACATCTTTCACTTCTGATTGAAAACTGTCTGGCACATCCACTAGGTTCAAATAGAATTCTTGTACCAATCGAGGGTAGAAGACTCTGAAGTCAGAAATGAACTTCTACCAACCTTGAAATGTGAAAAAGGAGATGAAATTTGGAAAAGCATCAGCTAAACTCTGATCAGTTGAATCTACAGCCCTAGGTTTACGAATGGCTCTCCCTTCAGAAGCAACCTTAGAGGGCGTGACTATAGGGTTTCCAGATGATTCATCAGACTCAGAATGTGACTTTTCTTCATCGGATTTTGAGGAGGACTCCTCTTCAATGGATGTGTCAAAATCAGGAAGAAGCTTCCTTCTAGGGTAACGGAGGGCATTGGAGACTTGCCTTTACTCAGAGGAGATGGCCTTCCCTGCTTAGATGGAGTTCCGAAATGAGTAACCTCACCCTTTCTTTTCGATGGATCATGCCTAACCTTGCTCCTTCTCTCCAGTTTAGGTTCTTCAATGACGATGCCCTTTGCAGCCGCCCTGGCCTTTGCCCCTCGCCTGGGAGTCTGCTTGGGAGCCATGATGGAGGGAAGAATGAGAAGAGAGAAAGGGTGGATTGCTGAAGAATAGGAGATGGAAACACAGGGGATTGGTTCGTTGGGAGGTGGAAGGAGGGAGGAATTCGAATAGGGTGGAAAGTGGAAATGGTAGGGTCGACATGGGACATAGGGTGTATAAAAGGGTTTCGACGCCACTAGAAAAGGGATAAGATAGACCCCTACCTCATTTACCCTAAACATGATCCGACAGTCAGGTCCAGGTGTGTCAACACACAAGGAGAGTGTGTCGACCTGACAGACACTCTGGTGTCGACACAGAGAGATGAAGTGTCGACACACTTTGACATGAATCACTGAATTTTTCAGAAAAATGGTGAAAGAATTTCTTTATTATGATGTAAATATCTAAAGTCATTTATTCAACGTTTTTTAATGTGATAAATAATTCATTTCCATTTTCCCATCAAAATACCATTATAAATTCACTGAACTGAAAAAATGTCTGGCAGAAGTTGATCATTAGAACTTTCTGAGGTACTGGGATAATAGTTTAATGGACATAATATATTATATGCAGTCAATTGCAATCTGTTATACTTTACTAAACCAAAGTAAGGTGATTTCTTTAGGATTAAGACAATTAGTATTGAAATTAAACATTCTCAAAAGTCTTGATTCAGGCTCAAGTTGTGCATTCTTAAAATTTTCTTTTAAATTGATTGAATTTTCTGTAATTTTCAGACAATGAGCATTCAAATGTAGTAAATCTTTGACACTCAGGTACACATGCTTTTTACGCACCAGAGTCCCTGGTTACTAAGATTTACTAATTATCCTGCTTCAAGGGGTGAATGAAAATCTTTTTACATAGAAATATACGTTTATCAGACGCCAATATTTTCAGTTACTCAGTTAACGTTGGTTTTTATCATTTTTATTTTACCCCTTACAACAGAGATAACAAAACACTTCATGACATACATGGCTCTTCACTTTTTGTGAAGGGTTGCAGTTTCTCAGTGTATATGTCATTGCCATGTCAAAAGAAAATTTTGGAAATGAACTTTGAGACAATTGAGACAACTTTATCCCTCATCAGTCTTAAAAGAAATGTGTAAAGTCAATACACAGTTGAACATAATTCCATTCAAGAAATCAAGTTGCTTTAGAATTTCAGAATATAAAAGAATATTGACTGAAAGGGATATGTCATAGCAATTAAATAGTCAATCCTGGTTTCCTTCAAAAAATAATAATGAACATCTCATGTATTAGACATTTTTTCAACACACTGGATCAATTTTGGTTTTATGACAGAAAATGTCAATGAAGTCCTTAGCTCCCCGTGAATTATTGATTTCATTTATTTTTCATCAAAATAAGGAAATCCTTCTTCAATGAAAGAATGATTGAAATGAGCAATTGAATTGGATGAAGTTTAGATTGAAGAATTGAGAAACGTTTTTCAAGAAGAATGTTGGTACAAGAAGGAACATGTGTTGACAAGATTGAATGAGAAATTTACTTACAACTCAAAAGTTTCACAAAAGCTCACATATCCTCAACATTTTATCTGACCAATTTCAACAGCTTTATGTGCAAATCTGATTTCCTTGAAGTCAAATCTCAAAACTCACCTTTACTTCTCAAAAAGTAATGCTCCCCCTCATTTTGTGCATCAAGAAACATTCAACATTCAAGCAATGCATATTCAATCTTAGCAATCAAATTTCAGCAAACAATCATTGAAGGACAAGCATGTTTCAAGAATAGCATTCACAACATAGAAGAAATTTTCATTTTTCAATTTTCAAGTTGTCTCTTTAAAAAAAAATTAAAAGGAAATTGATTCTTACACATGATAGATCATGGGTACTAGGCGGAGGATTTCCCTCAACACATAATGATAGTTTTCAAACAAGCATAACTTGTTCTTCCACTAATCACCATTTGATATACCTCATAATCTTTACATAAGAGATCAGTTTATTTTTCAGTTTTTATTCCATATTGCAAATTCCAAGTTCTCTTCGTAATGATGTGAACCTATCTTCAGCCAATAGTTTTGTAAAGATGTCTGCAATTTGTTTTTCAGTGGGGATGAATTCTAATTCAATGTTTTTATTTGCAACTTCATCCCTAAGAAAGTGATGCCTAATCTCAATGTGTTTTGTTATGTAATGTTGGATTGGTTTTTTGGAAAGATTGATTGCACTAGTATTGTCACACATGATAGATGAACATCCAATGTCAATATTATAGTCAAGTAATTGATTTTTATCCACAACACCTGAGCTGCATAACTTCCTGAAGCAACATATTCTGCTTCAGCAGTAGAGAGTGCAACTGAGTGTTGCTTTTTGGATGCCCATGATATCATGCAATTTCCTAAGAACTGACAATATCCACTAGTGCTCTTCCTATCAAGTTTACATCCAACATAATCAGCATTAGAATATGAAATCAAATTAATCTGACATCCAGCTGGAAACCATAAACCCAAATCACAAGTCCCACAGAGCTATCTGAAAATTCTCTTAACTGCAAGCAAGTGACTTTCCTTTGGACTAGACTGAAATCTAGCACAAAGACATACACTAAATTGAATATCTGGCCTACTTGCAGTAAGATATAGGAGAGATCCAATCATACCTTTGTATTGTTTTGCATCAACTGATTTACCTTTTTCATCTTTATCAAGTTTGATGCTTGTGCTCATGGGTGTGGTTGCTGGTTTGGCTTGTTCAAAATTGAATCTTTTGAGCAACATTTTAATATATTTGGCTTGATTGATAAGGATTCCATCCTCAAGTTGTTTGACCTGCAAACCAAAAAAGAATTGTAATTCTCCCATAAGACTCATCTCAAAATCACTGTGCATGTGTTTAGAAAATTCTTCACACAGTGAAGGATTGGTGGAACCAAATATGATATCATCCACATATACTTGAACTACAATGATATGATTGTGAACTGATTTTGTGAAAAGAGTTTGAACCACCTTACCTCTGGAGTAATTTTTACTAACCAGAAAATTGCTCAATTTGTCATACCAAGCTCTTGGAGCCTGTTTCAAACCATAAAGAGCTTTGTACAATTTATACACATGGTTAGATTTATCAAGATCTTCAAAACCAGGAGGTTGAGAAACAAACACTTCCTCTTTTATGAAACCATTCAAAAATGCAGTTTTCACATCCATTTGAAACAATTTGAAGTTTTTGGAACATACATAAGCAAGCAAAATTCTAACAGCTTCCAATCTAGCTACTGGTGCAAAGGATTCCTTAAAATCAACTCCAAATTCTTGATTGTATCCTTTGGCAACCAGTCTAGGTTTATTTCTTACAACCGTTCCTTCTTCGTTCAATTTATTCCTAAAGACCCATCTAGTTCCAATTATTGACATTTCAGGATTTTTTGGAACAAGACTCCAAACACTATTTCTTTTGAATTGATTCAGTTCATCTTGCATTGCATCCAACCAAGAATCATCTTTTAATTCCTCTATAATATTTTTGGGTTCCTCTTGAGAAATAAAGGCCATTTGATCTTATTCAATGATGTTTTAAAAATAAGATCTAGTGTGAATCCTATCATTGACATTTCCAACAACATTCTAAAGAGGATGGTCTTTGGAATATTTAAAATTACCTCTGATTGATGTACTTACCTGCTCTAGTGTCGACCTGATGATGTCTTGTGTCGACATAACTTCATTTTCATCAAGCTCTTCATTCTCCACTTGTTGATCTGATTCTTTTTCAAGAATTTCAGCATCTTCTTCTTGGTTCCTACAAGAATCATGATCATTAGGTTTCTTATAATTTTCATCAAAAACGACATGGGGAGTTTCCTCCACAGAATTTGATTCAATATTACAAACTCTATATGACCTTGAATTCTCAGAATAACCCAGAAAAATGCCTACTAGACTTTTCTTTTCAAATTTGTCTAGATCATATTTATCATTGTTTTGAATGAAGACTCTACTACCAAAACTTTGAAATATGCAATGTGAGGCTTCTTACCTTTCATTAGTTCATAGGAAGTTTTCTTAAGGACAGGTCTTACCATCACCCTGTTTAGAACATAGCAAGAAGTATTTACAGCTTCTACCCAGAATTTCTTATAAGCTGACTTTCAATCAACAATGTTCTGGCCATTTCCACCAATTTCCTATTCTTCCTTTCAAATATTCCATTCTGCTCAGGAGCCGTTGAAGAGGCGAACTTGTGATCAATTCCCTTATTTCTGCAAAAATCAAAAAATAAGTTATTGTCAAATTCCCCTCCATGATCAGTAAGAATGGAGTGGATTTTATTTATTTTTGTATTTTCAATTTTATCAACAAACTCTTTGAAATTATCAAAAGTGTCACTCTTGTGAGACAAGAAATACAACCAGATAAACCTAGAGAAATCATCCACAATCACAAGCCTAAATATGTGTCCACTAAGACTGAGTGTCCTAGTAGGACCAAATAAATCCATGTGCAATAATTCAAAGGGTTTGGAAGTAGTTAATGGTGCAACAGATTTGAATGATCTTCTAGTCTGTTTGCCTTGAGCACATGCGGCACATACAACAGCATTTTTATTTTTCTTTATTTTTGGTAAACCATTTACCAGAGAGTATCTCAACAATTTATTCAAAACATTTTCGCTAGCATGACCTAATCTACAATGCCATAACTGAAACAAGTCATGCTGATTAGCAACTAAGCATAGATTTTCATGTTGATGATCATTTAGGTCAACCAAATAAACATTGTTGATTCTTTGACCAAAAAAATTATTTTGCCAGAACCCTTTTCAACAATTTCACAAGATTCATAATAAAAAATTACCTTGAGGCCTTTATCACGCAGTTGACTAATGCTCAATAGATTATGATCAAGGCCTTCTACAAGCAAAAAATTTTCAATGGAGTTTGAAGGGTGCTTACCAATTTTTCCAGTTCCAATGATTTGTCCTTTGTTCTTACCTCCAAAAATTATTTGTCCACCATCTTTTTCAATCAAAATGGAGAATTTGTCTCTATCTCCAGTCATATGTCTTGAACAGCCGCTATCAAGGTACCATTTGTCTTTTTTGTGGGCTGTAAGACATTCCTACATAAAGAATTAGAAAAACAAATTTGGTACCCAAATTGCTTTGGGTCCCATCAGTTGTTTCAATTCAACAACAAGCTATTTTGGAATCCATACTTGTCTTGTTTTTCTTGAATTTTTTTGTGATCTACAAATATCATCAGTGTGACCAGATTTTTTTACAGATAGAACATACCATGATTTTTGTGGTGCAACATTTTTGTTTCTTCTGACATAAGAATTATATCCAGCTGAAGAATTTCCATTGTTCTTGAATATGAGATTGGTTTAATATTGAATTTCAGATTCTGTTGATTTTTGCCTCAAATTCTTTCATGATTCAATTGAATTTTGGAGTTTTTGAATTGATCTTTATTTTTAGGTTTTGAGTTTGTTTGTGGTTTTTCTTTGATGCTCTCATCAAATTTTCCATATGAGGTGCTTCCTTGAACAAATGATGTTATTAAAGTTTGCACAATTTTCTTTTTGTTCTCAGGTTGAAAACCTAGTCCATGCTTGATAGTGTTCATCCGAACACCCAAAATTACATCTAGATTTTCTTTGCCTTTGACAAATTTAGACAAGGTTTCTTTCTTGTCATTCAATTTTTTTGGACAGATTCCAATTCCTTTTGAATCACCTCTTTTTCATTTTTGAGTTTTTCATTTTCATTAGCCAAGATTTGTTTTTCTTTTTTGGTGACTTGGCATCTTTCCTTAATGAAATCAATCTGTTCATTCAAGCATTCTTGTTCCTTCTTCATGTTATTAATTTCATCATTCAGAACATTCATCTTCTCAGATTCCTGTGGGTTATTTAGCATGTTGTTGATCTTCTTTTTCAAGATTTTTTTTTTTCAGATTTGAGTTCACATAATTTCTCAAACATAATAGCATATGCTTCCTCCCATTCATCAGTTGTAAAGTCCTCAAAAGAAGAACTTATCTTAGTGTTTTCCTCATGTCTGACCATGAGACATGTCACTTCATCTTCATCAGATTCATTTTCATCCTGATCTTCTTCATCCTCATCACTCCATATGGCCAGTATTGCCCTTGTCTTCTTAAGCATCTGATTTTTCAATTTCTTCTTTAAGTTAGGACACTCCCCTCTCATGTGTCCTGGTTTCCTGCACTCATAACAGATAATGTCAGTCTTTTTGTTTGTATCCAATCTTTTATTAAAATCAGTTTTCTTTGAAGCATCCTTTCTGATGAAGGGTTTGAATTTACCTGTTTCTTTCTTTCTCAAGAACATTTTTTAATTGCCTTGTCAATAAGGCCATTTGTCAGCAATAAGTTTTGAACTAGATGAAGTTTTTAAAGTAATGGGTTTCTTGGAAGTGATGATAGATGCATTTCTCTTCAGATTAATTTCATATGTCATAAGTGAACCTATTAGCTCATCCAATTGGATGGTAGATAGTTTTTTGAATCTTCAATTACTGTGGCCTTTGTATGCCAACCTGTTGGTAAAGATCTAAGAACTTTTCTAACAAGATCACTGTTGGAATAGTCCTTTCCTAAACCTCTAAGACCATTCACTAAAAGCATGAACCTGGCAAACATCTCTGAGATAGTCTCATCACTTTTCATTTTGAACATTTCATACTCTGAAACTATGATACTTGCCTTGGTCTCCCTTACCTCTGAGGTCCCTTCATAGATGAGCTGGAGCTTGTCCCACATCTCCTTAGCAGACTTGCATGAAGATACTTTGGAGTACTCTTTGGGAATAATGGCACATTGCATCATGCTCATAGCGCTCCAGATGAAGGTAGATTTCTTTATCTGTTCCTTAGTCCATAGGTCCGCATCCTCTGGCAGATCAGATGGTCCTTTTTCAACAATCTTCCAGAGCTCTCAAGAATACCTGCATCCTATTTTTCCAATAGGCATAGTCAGATCCATCAAAGAAAGGAGGCCTAGTAATCGAATGACCCTCAGCTATAAATCCCCTAGTGCTCTCCACAGCAACAAACTTTTGATCGTAAGATCAAACACTGGAAGTGCAAAGAGAACCTGGCTCTGATACCAAATGAAATGTTGCGAAATTACTGTTATGAAGAAATCTAGATGGGGGGGGGGGGGGTTGAATAGATTTCACTAGACTTGGAAATTCACTTGATTAGATGCTTAGATTTAGAGTTTAATCACAATTTTGAACAAGTTAAATAGAATAGATGTTGAAGAACCAGCGAGCCTATCAAATATCTAACGCAATTAGCATACAAACCACAGAGACAAGGAGATTTAAGGTGGTTCGGATTACACAACTATGTATCCTACATCCACCATCCACACACACACACAAAATGGCTTATCTCGCCAGTTCAGAAAACACACTTAACAACACACACACTCTGGGATATGGAAATCTCAGATTCAATCACACACATGAAATTGTGCACAAGGATTGCACCAATTTCACAACACACACTTCAATAGAGTGAGTTTGAGATGAAGAACCAGTCAGATCAATTGAAACCCAAAGTTGAAGAAGACTGGTTCGAAGGTCCCTATTTTTGCTTTAAAAGTAGAGATCAGTTCATCTGCTTCAGCTCCAAGAAGAAGACTCTGATGGCTCGAAATTCTTCTTCAAATGGATCATCCAAGATACTCAAGACTTTGATTCCTCATGATCTGGGAGCAATTCACCAGGATGAAGCCTTCTTCAAAAATAGAGGGAATATTCTAAAGTCTGGAAGAGCAGAGGTGTATCTGGATCGATCGTCCCAAAAAGCCAAGTGGATAAGGGGTATTTATAGCCCTATGGGTCCACAAAATATCTTGGGAATTGGGAGCATAGAAATTCTCGCCCAAACCCCTTTACCAAAGTCATCCACGTGACTTGGTAAGTTCAGATCTGGAGAATCATCCGAACTGTGTCAACACTACATAGCTATGTGTCGACACACAAGTTCCTGGCTTGGAAACAAGCTTCTGGGATAGACAACTAGTGTCGACACCACTGGGTGTTGTGTCGACACCACTAGTACATCTTCACACACAGGCTTCTGGGACAATGGTCCCGTGTCGACACCACTGGATCATTGTGTCGACACCACTGAATGTTTTCTTCTTTTAAATGAGCTACACATGAAGGAAAGCAATGTGAGATATAAATGAAATATGTATAGCTTGATTTTCACATTTTTTTGAATCATACTTAAGCATCATCAAAATAAGAGATCCAACAATCTCGTCCTATAAGTCGTTTTAGAAGAATCCTCCAGCTTGATTCAGAATTGATGATAGCCAAAATGAAGATCAATCTTAGAAAACACAAAAGCTCCACGCAATTGGTTGAACAAGCCATCAATACAAGGCAAAGGATACTTGTTCTTAATAGTCACCTGATTCAGCTTACGGTAGTCAATGCACAGCCTCATCGACCTGTCCTTCTTCACAAAGAGTACAGGTGCTCCCCAAGGTGATACACTTGGTCGAATGAAACCCCTATGTAGGAATTCCTGGAGCTATTTTTGCAATTCCGCCAATTCCACTGGTGCCATATGGTAAGGAGCAATAGATATAGGTGAAGTACCAGGTACCAACTCAATACCAAACTCAATCTCCCTCTCAGGTGGCAAACCAGACAAGCCCTTGGGAAAAACATCACTGAAATATCGGACAACCTCAATATCTTCCACAAACAGTGCCTTCTTCGAATCCACAGACATCACAACACTAGCAAGAAAACCACTACAACCATTGCTCAACATCTCGGTTGTCTTCAGAGCTGAGATCACAAATTTACCCATCATTTTCTTGGGTAACGGATGGAAAAATTTGTCTTCACCAGAGATCCAAAATATAATGATCTTTTTCCTACAATCCATAAGGGTGTAATGCTCCTCGATCCAGTCTAAGCCCAAAATGGCAACGTAGTTGTTCATCTTCAACAGATAAATATTACTAGGTAAAACCCGCTCTTCAATACACACATGGAGGGAAGAAAAACACTGCCCAGTCAACATGGTTCCTGCTAGGGTATGAACAGATAATGGAACCTCCAAGACCTCAGGAACTAAATCACACACCTTCATTAAGACCTTTGCAAACTTCTCAGAGATAAAACTATGCGTAGCACCAGTATCAAATAATACAATAGGATGCATACCCATAATCAAAATCGTACCTTTTGTTACATGCTCTGCCAACTCAACCGCATCTCTCGCCAAAGCAAAAACTTGAGCCTGAGCCTTAGGTCTCCCTGCTACTCTCTGTAAGACCCTCGAATTTCCGTAGTATTTCTTTCGTATTTATGTGTGTATATTGTGCTTGTGTATGTATGTACGTACTTACGTAGGTATTAAAATAGTATAATTACGTGTACATGTGTTTATATTAAACGTAAATAAGGTATGTATTGCATGGTGATAGTATGAATATAATACCATGTACATATTGCATGTATAGAAGCTTGGTGTGCATGGTTTTCTGCATAATTAGGGTTCTGGCCGAAGGCCTTATTGGCGTCAACCCCTGGCCGCTGAGGTGGTGTCAACGTCCAACCATGGACGCCAACACTCACTCCGGCGTCCAGCGATCTGGACGTCAACTTCTCTGCCCTGCATGCGCAGCAGAGCTGCTGTCTTCTGAAACAAGGCATGGCAACCATTGGGGGGATGTCCCCCAACGGCTCCAAAGCTGTCAGGTCGGCATGGTGAGTGGGTGAAGGCTTTCCCTACTTCCTGAACCCGAAATGGCCTCTCCCCACTACCCATTTTCACACTTGCAAGAAGAGAGAAGAGGGGAGAAAACCCTAGAGCTTCCTGTGAGAAAACCTGAAGTTTGGAGGCTCTGATCCGGCGATCCAAGGCTTCTTCTGGAGATCTACTTCGACAAGGAGGAAGACAACATAACCGGCTACACATCCCCGGCCCTGGATTTCAGAGGGGAGCATCACAGAAGCCGGAGTGGAGGCGTCTTGGAGGCTTCTTGGGACTGCCCAAGGAGAGCATCTCCAACTAATTTGATCCCTTTAGGAGTTTTTCCAAAGGCAAGTACCCCTTTCACATTGTCCATGTATGTGTCTAGGAGGTTTTTATCATTTTTATAGATTTTCCTCGTGTCCTGGATCCCCTACATTCACCATTATTCAGAGCTCGGACTGTGTTTTTACACAGGTCCGAACTTGACGGCAAGATCCATTGACGTTGAGATCTTGAGTCAGCGGCCAACGATGTTGCCGCCAACTCTTGTAAACGTCCGTAGCATGCCGTTTAGTTCTTCTTGACAGAACAGTGAACTGCTCTGTCCTATATCTTTAATTTCCGAGTTTCTACGCATGAGGATATAATGTAAATTTTATATGTTATGTAAAATAGGTAATGTGATGTGTGTGGAATTTCCTGTATTTTTCTGTAGGTGGCATAATTTATTAGAATTATTGAAAAGCATGTGTAGGAAAGAGGTCATGCTTGGTTAATTTGTTTTCCATGATTTCTGAGGAGTTAAATGCTGTAGAACTTTATGAACCATGGTTATATGTATCAGTCCATGCCCCACAAATTTAGGAATTTTTCCCACATCCATGTGAATTCTTATAATTCCTAAAATGAGAAATAGAAAGCATGTGTAGACCTTGTGAAAATTTTAGTAAATCATATGTTGGGAAATAAATTCGGAAAAAAAAATTTTCTGTGCTAACATGTATGTGTGGTTCATGACTGTGCATGATCAAATCTGAAATCCATGTTATGTTCTATGTGGACTTAGTTTAAGAATGGCATGAAACTGAAGGTTTTAATTTCTATAAATGCATGTGAATTCAGAAAAATGTAAAAATTTGTATGTGTGTTATTATACCCGAAAACAGCATGTGGTAAAATTTTCGGGAGAATTTGATAACAGTAGCCTACACTATGAGATTTTCATGTGAAAATGAGTATAAACACATGTATCATGATTAAGGTTAGACAAGGTGTGTTCCAATTAATCCATGAGAGCCACTAAATGCTTGAATTCTGTTATTAGTAGCATCATGCTAGGGATGAATAGAACCATGTGCATAAACAAGAAAGTGTGAAAATCATATGTGAAACATGTGTTAAATCGGAACGAGTAATGTGTAAAATGTGCCGTGTGTGACACTGCTTCCATAGAGGGCTGTGGAACTGTATCATGGAAAAGTCCCCATGAGAAGGTTCAATGTGTTAAGATATCCTAAGGGCATTAGGATGAAATCCTGGAGGTGGACAAGTACCACTGGTTAAGGTGGAGACGTGTTCTCCCGGTCTGCGCAGTGCCAAGAGTCATCACTGTATTGCCTAGGTGATGTGCTATGTGTTATGTGTATGTGATGTGTCCTTCTAGTGGTGGTTTGGACTATGTGTCACGGCAAATAAATTGTGAAATGTGTATATGTGAGCATGTGTAAATTGTGTATATATATGTGAGCATGCAACTGTGAAATGTGAAATCATGTGAACCATTTATGTTAGAGCGTGAACATATGTACATGTGAAATGCTTGAAAAATGAACCATGTGAAATATGGGAATGTGTAACCTTGTGAAGTGAATGTGTTAGGATATGTTACGTAAATTCATGCTATGATATTTCTAATCCCATATAAATTGCTATCATGTTATAGTCAAATTGGAAGTGTAGTCTTCATGTGATTAAATGAGTAGAAAGCATGTGATAGGAAGTGTTATTTGAAACATCTTAAACCATGTACCATGTGTTTTGATTTTGTAGAAATACCATGATAGGTCGTCTCTCATAAATGTTCAAGCATGCTATATGTTGCCTTGCAAATTGAAATGGTAGACCCTACTATGATGTATGCATGAATGATGTGTATGGAGCTACTTGCTGAGTCCTTTAGACTCACTCCTTGCTTCGGCGTACAGGTGTAGTTGGTGACACACCTTTGGAGGAGACAGTGGAGAGCGACTCCGAGCGTGGGGATTAGCTGGTGGAGCTGACGTAGTGCCCCTTTTGTTTCATAGTATGTGAATTGTAGCTTGTATTAGAGTTATCATTATGTAATTGTGGACAAACTATGTATTAAATGTGGAACTTTAATTTTGTGGACAATGTAGCTTGGTTTAATTTCAATTATGAAAGTTTAGTCTTTATTTTGTTATATGGATCATGTATGATAAATGTGGATGATGGAGTGTGATGACAGTTAGTCCTTTACTTCCGCGACTCTGTATCTATATTTGTGTATATCTCAATCATGTGATAGTGTTGGGTAAATGTCCCACTGTGATAACCTTTACTATACCGACGTGGGTTGGTATAACCGTACCGGTATAATGAGGGTCGTCACACTCTCGCTGCCGATCTAGCTGCTGTTGGTGCCGCTACTGCTGCAGTCTGCTATGCCATCTTAGGACAATCACGGATCTTGTTTTTCTTGTCACCACACCTCAAGCATCTACCATAGGTCACCCAACAAACGTCTCCCCGTGATGCTTCCCACAATGAGAACACAAAGGATTCTCCGCAACTATGCCACTACTAATAGTCGGTGCAGCCACTCTCGCTGGTACTACTGCCCTAGGCAGAAAACAATGGAGTCTTCATTCTCTTGTCCTGCCGCTGAAATGCTGATCCAGGCCTCTTCGTAGAAGCCCTCTTCTCCTCTAGATACACCTTCATCTCGCTTCTTGCATACATGCTGCTGACAATGCCTCATCCATCGAACGATGCCCAAAAGCCACATGTAACACCCTGAAAATTCAGTCATTTAAAAAATTGAAATAAATTGAAATAAATAATTTTCGTATTATCGAAATGGTAGAAATTACATACCACTATCGTACGTGAGAGAACACATCGGAAAATTTCGTAAAAATTATAAATCAACCCCAAACATTATTCCTAACCACTCCACTAATAAATTCATGCAACGAAAAATCCGATTGGCCAAGTGTACGTCACAATGTGACTAATTATCCAAATTAGGAATCTAAGTAGGAAAACCGTTAACACGGAAATATAACATGGTCATAAATTAAATAACCATGTTGGAGAGACTTCCAACATCATGTATTGATGACCCATTATCGGAATTGGGCCAATGGAACACCTTTGGCCCAAGAATAAAATGAAGCAAGAAAAATACATGGAAATTCGTAACCCTAATTGAGCTGAAATTAGAAAGAGGCAATTAGGGTAAAACTTGAGGCAATTACTCACACATAGCAACCAAATTTCACGCCAAGCCATACTAGAGAGTTTTCTAAAGCCTCTCACACCCTAATGGGGTGAGAAATCATCAAAACAAGGAAGGTGAAAGGCCAAAACCGCAACCTTTCTTTCCTACACCCAATGGGACTTCTAAAAACCCTAGATGCTTAAATAATTGTCATGAAACCCTAGGGGATGAGTTTAATTAGTGTTGGGCTCGTGGTTAGCTGTTCTTGAGCACAAGAAGTGGAGGGAAACGCCCCAAGATGGAGCTCTTCTTCCCTGTTGTGTCTGCAACGACCTGTGCAGAGTGCTCTTCTTGGAGTTGACCGAAGGTAAGCAAAACCTTAACCAAACCGTGCAAGACTTATACCCCGGGAAAGTCGGTCGGGTCTACCTTCTAATGGCACTTGTTTGCCTATTTTTCATTTAGTAGATCGGGTGTATTAAACGTTCTCCTCCAAGCAGTTTGAACGAGGGTATTTCTGGAGGATGAGATTTCTTCAACCCAAAAGGTAGGTGATCTTGCGCCAAATCTAAATAAATCTAATATCAATGTGTAGAGCATCGAGTCTAATTTCATGTGCAAGTGATTTCATCGATTTTCATTGAGTACATCTTGAGTATTAAGTGTTTTCCCTAAGTTGCGCATGTCTATGACTTTTTGCATTCTTCATGCGTTTCATGCAAACTGAGGTCGATTTGGGTAAAACCCAAAATGTGAATCTTCTTCTACTAAATGTCCTCGACATTTTTCATGTTAAGAGTTTTATCTAAGTATCATTAGATTTCAAGTTATAGGTCAATCATGAAGGGTGTAACATTGTTTCTACGTTTTCGGGCAAGATCAAGAACCGCGACGTATCCAGACGCCGCGATTCTTCATCTATGAACACGACGTACTGGTACCTCACGATTCAGTAAACGGTGACCAGGTATTATGTCATGATTTGATGTCTGACCGTTCAACCACAGTGCATAAAACTATGCGCTGCATGGTTTTCAGCGTCGGTCATGAACGCGACGGCATAGGCCGTCTCGATTTTACTCATTTTCCCACCCAAAGATTTTCTGTAATTTTTATATTCAATTTTTAAAACTATCTCTTGAACGCGACGGGTTGACCCTTCGTGATTCAGAGTGTGGTAGCATGAACGTGTCGGCGATCCCCATCGCGATTTAAACACGACGGGTAGGTACGTCGCGATTTAAATGTTTGTTACCGAACTGTGTTTTATTCGAGTACGACTTTCTTGAAGTTCATCGACTGGTTCCCACGCGATTTCAAGGCTGACCCGAGACTATTTAATGGATCGTTTAGTCTAGAATATGCATGTTCTTGTATTACATCGTGTCATATAGCTATGCAATGGCCTAAAAGTGATTAACCTACATGAAATCATAAAATTTTGAATATCTATTCTAAGTGAAATGATTGAATTATTGTCATCTACCATGTGATCTTATGAATGATACATCTTATGTTCATGATCTGACCAATCCATAAATGAAAGTTATAAATGTTAAAAGTACTACAACCATGAGATAGATTGAATTGCATAGATGTCATGCATGTTTGTTAATTGCTTTACGTAATGTTTTAACCAGTGGATTGTGGATTGAGACACACTCTACACGTCACTTTGCACATATAGGCAGCCCTTTCTTAGGGAATTGGAAGCTCTCTGTCAGTCATTCCATATGGATAGACTAGTGACCTTTTCTCTAAGACCTTTGTAAATCTTCGTACTTCATGGGTTCCCTCATGAAGACCGAGTTGGTTGTACCAACGAAGTACCCGGAAGATAGAATGCACTTCTCTTCTTATCTACTTCCCGTGAGAGTGATTTGATAACATTGAAACCAAGCCATTAACGGTAAAGATTGAACTAATAAGAATAAGCCGTTATGATGGCTAAATTAATCTAGATCATGTCACCCTGCATTGTTCTCTATCATCATTGACATGATCATTAGTTCATCATTGTCCATTACTTGGAAATCATGTTGCCATAAATGAATGAATGGAATTACCAGAAACTATTGAAACTACGGTTCACAACTATGCCTGTGCAAATAGGGCCTAGTCTGGTCCTGGGAGGAGCACTCGAAATACTTATAAATCGTGAGAGTATATGATCCAATGAGGTGTCTGGCAATCACCTAACTGAATTCAAGATTGATCTGGGTAATTTTCAAATTGTTATTGATTGATTGATTGACTGTTATATGTTAAATGGCAAAATCTATTGTGCATGTCATTGTTATTGAATCCTACATGTCATTGCCCATTGGAATTCTAGGGAATTCAACCTGAGGTATCTAGTGTACATACTACATGCTATTGAAACTCCTCTATATGTCAAGTGATCATACTGTCATCTATCTCATTGATAATCGTTTCGTCCTACATGAGAATTGTTATACTCGTACATGTTATAGCTTGATTTTGTCGCAATCTTTATTGTCATTAGCATTGCATGATAATTTTTCCACTGTTAACATGATAATTACGTACAGTATGCCCGAACCATGAGATGTAAATCCCACTGGGCGCTAGTGCGCTCACACCTGCTTTCCTTAATATTTCATGAGATGAATATGAAGAACTGGAAAATGAAGGGGCCGGGGATGGGTGATGAGCTGCTCAACTGAACCCGCCTACGTAGCTAGTCAGCCAAGAAGATTATTAGAAGGAGTCTGTAATAGTTTGGTCTGGTTTATTTTGATGTCAAATGTAATTGAAATACAATATTGGGCCCTGTTGTTGGCTCTGATGATGTAAGATGTTTAAACTAGTTGATTGGAAATGAAATAATAGGTTACTTGTTGTACTCTGAATTACTCGACTGTGATACGTAGACTTGTATCGCTCACGCTCTCGACGTTTATTTTCCGCTACTAAATGTCTAGGCGTGACAGTTGGTATCAGACCTAGGCTTGCCCATAAGTTCTAGGCAAACAGGAAACTATTAGACTTAGTCAAAACTAAACCCCATGTGTCAACGTGTCCAAAACCAACAGTGAGATTGGGGTAGAAACACAGGATAAGACATTTAGATAGAATGAAGTTGTGATGGAGTTAATATCTAATAGATATAATGTGGTTGTCTTGAAGGATTGCAATGGCCACTGCACGGGAGAGAGATTTGCAACGGAAAATCAACACACAAACTCGGGCATTACTACAAGCAACTCAGGGTAGAGCCGAGACTCAGGGAGATCTCCACAGGAACTTCCGGAGCATGAACCCACCTAGGTTCAGGGGTAGAACTGACCCAGACGAAGCCGAGCACTGGCTCAAAGATGTTGAGCATGTGTTCCGTGTGATGGGATGCACTGATGAGAACAAGGTTACTCTAGCCACTTATCAGCTAGAGAGAGAAGCGAGTACCTGGTGGGAGTCAATTGAGGCTGCACTGGGGGATGCCCAAGCAACATGGGAACAGTTTAAGGAGTACTTCAACAGCAAGTAATTCTCTGATAGGGTACAAGAACAGAAGGTGGCAGAATTCGCCAATTTGAAGCAACAGAGTCTTTCCGTAGCTGAATACAAGACCCAGTTCTCTAAGTTGGATCGTTATGCCGCGTACTTGGTCCAAACTGAACTGTTAAAGGCCAAATGATTTCTAAATGGACTCAAACCTCAGTACATCACTCATTTGGGACCAATGGATCTGTAGACATATCCGGAGATGGTTAGAAAGACGTTACTATTTGAGGCATCACTAGCCATGGCCAAAAACATTAAGAGTAGTATAGTGAACAAGGGAGCATTCAACACTACTAGAACCCCTCACTCCAACCACAATGAAAACAAGAGACCAAATGAGGGAAATAGCGCAACTAAAGATAAGAAGATCAAGGTGAAAGAGGAACCAATCAGAGAGTGTTGTAAATTCTGTGATAAGCCAGGACATTGAGAGGATGCGTGCTGGATGAAAATGGGTGCTTTCCTACACTTCGGGAGTCATGACCACCGCATTCCCAACTGCCCCATGCTAAAGGATCAGATCAAAGGGAAACAAGGAGTGCTGAAACATCAAGGGAATCTCAACGTCATGATCCAAGCAGGGCTCCCTATAGGAGAAGGTATGATGTGCCATTTTTGCTAAACCTTTAGATAATCTTCTTACTTTTATATTCTTAAGTGGGGGAGATGATTGGATACAAGTTTGAAAATAACCTGGTAGTTGTGCCACAATTCATCGTGTGAATTGCAATGAAGTCAGATTAACCATAGAAAAAGGAGAGAGTTGGAAGAACAAAATGGATAGTATTAACCACCTATAGGCCTTTATGATAATGAGGACGTAAGGAAAATGATATAAGCTCGAGTTGATTGCAGATCAGACCAACCGTTGCATTTATAACAAACTCATAGACCCCGGATCAAAACCTGGCTCCCAAGGACAATTAAATAAATAAATGAAACCCTCTACCCACTAAAATCATGGTGTCTACAAAATATATGATGGTGGCTAAACCAAACCAAGTTAACAGAGTTTGAGAGTTCAAATCAAATCAAATCAGGAACCCAATTACTGGGTTCACATGACTACACTTATGAATTTGGGGACCAAATTCTTTTAAGTGGGGGAGGATGTAACTCCCCAGAAATTCAGTCATTTAAAAAATTGAAATAGATAATTGTCGTATTATCGAAATGGTAGAACTTACGTTCCACTATCGTACGTGAGAGAACACATCGGAAAATTTCGTAAAAATTATAAATCAACCCAAACATTATTCCTAAGCGCCCCATGAAGAAATTCATGCAATGAAAAATCCGATTGGCCAAGTGTACGTCACAATCTGACTAATTATCCAAATGAGGAAACTAAGTCGGAAAACCGTTAACACGGAAATATAACATGGTCATAAATTAAATAAACATGTTGGAGAGACTTCCAACATCATGTATTGATGACCCATTATCAGAATTGGGCCAATGGAACACCTTTGGCCCAAGAATAAAATGAAGCAAGAAAAATACATGAAAATTCGTAACCCTAATTGAGCTGAAATTAGAAAGAGGCAATTAGGGTAAAACTTGAGGCAATTACTCACACAAAGCAACCAAATTTCGTGCCTAGCCATACTAGAGAGTTTCCTAAAGCCTCTCACACCCTAATGGGGTGAGAAATCATCAAAACAAGGAAGGTGAAAGGCCAAAACTGCAACCTTTCTTTCCTACACTCAATGGGACTTCTAAAAACCCTAGATGCTTAAATACTTGTCATCAAACCCTAGGGGATGAGTTTACCTAGTGTTGGGGTCGTGGTTAGCTGTTCTTGAGCACATGAAGTGGAGGGAAACGCATCAAGATGGAGCTCTTCTTCCCTGCTGTGTCTGCAACGACCTATGCAGAGTGCTCTTCTTGGAGTTGACCTAAGGTAAGCCAAACCATAACCAAACTGTGCAAGACTTATACCACTGGAAAGTTGGTCGAGTCTACCTTCTAATGGCACTTGTTTGCATATTTTTCACTCAGTAGATCGGGTGTATTAAACATTCTCCTCCAAGCAAGCTGAACGAGGGCATTTCTAGAGGATGAGACTTCTTCAACCCAAAAGGTAGGTGATCTCAGGCCAAATCTAAATAAATCCTATATCAATGTGTAGAGCATCGAGTCTACTTTCATGTGCAAGTGATTTCATCGATTTTCATTGAGTACATCTTGAGTATTAAGTGTTTTCCCTAAGTCGCGCATGTCCAGAGCTTCTTGCATTCTTCATGCGTTTAACGCAAACCGAGGTCGATTTGGGTAAAACCCAAAACATGAATCTTCTTCTACTACATGTCCTCGTCGTTTTTTTGTGTTAAGAGTTTTACCTAAATATCATCATATTTCATGTTATAGGTCAATTATGAACAGTGTAACATTGTTTCTGCGTTTTCGGGCAAGATCAAGAACCGCGACATATCCAGACCTCGCGATTCTCCATCCATGAACGCGACATACTGGTACCTCGTGATTCAGTAAAAGGCGACCGGGTATTACGTCACGATTTGATGTATGACCGGTCAACCATAGTGCATAAAACTGTGTGCTGCATGGTTTTTAGCGCAGGTCATGAACGTGACTGCATAGGCCGTCGCGATTTTACTCGTTTTCCTGCCCAAAGATTTTCTGTAATTTTTATATTTGATTTTTCAAACTATCTCGTCATGATTCAGAGAGAGGTAGCATGAACGCATTGGCGATCCCCATCGTGATTTAAACGCGACGGGTAGGTACGTCGTGATTTAAATGTTTGTTACTGAATTGTGTTTTGTCCGAGTACGGCTTTCTTGAACTGCGTCGACTAGTTCTGACGCGATTTCAAGGCCGACCCGAGACTGTTTTAATGGACCGTTTAGTCTAGAATATGCATGTTCTTGTATTACATCGTGTCATATGGCTATGCAATGGGCTAAAAGTGATTAACCTACATGAAATCATAAGAATTTGAATATCTATTCTAAGTGCAATGATTGAATTATTGTCATCTACCATGTGATCATATGAATGATATATCTTATGTTCATGATATGACCTATCCATAAATGAAAAGTTATAAATGTTAAAAGTACTGCAACCATGAGATAGATTGAATTGCATACATGTCATGCATGTTTGTTAATTGCTTTACGTAATGTTTTAACCAGTGGATTGTGGATTGAGATATGCTCTACACGTCACTTTGCACATATAGGCAGCCCTTTCTTAGGGAATTGGAAGCTCTCTGTCGGTCATTCTGTATCGATAGACTAGCGACCTTTTCTCTAAGACCTCCGTAAATCTTTGTACTTCATGGGTTCCCTCATGAAGACCGAGTTGGTTGTACCAACAAAGTACCCGGAAGATAGAATGCACTTCTCTTCTTATCTACTTCCCGTGAGAGTGATTTGATAACAATGAATCCAAGCAATTAAAGGTAAAGATTGAACTAATGAGAATAAGCCATTATGATGCCGAAATTAATCTAGATCATGTCCCCTTGCATTATTCTCTAACATCATTGACATGATCATTAGTTCATCATTGTCCATTACTTGGAAATCATGTGGCCATAAATGAATGAATGGAATTACCATAAACTATTAGAACTACGGTTCACAACTATGCCTGTGCAAATAGGGCCCAGTCTGGTCCTGGGAGGAACACCCAAAATACTTATAAATCGCGAGAGTATATGATCCAATGAGGTGTCTGGCAATCACCTAATTGAATGCAAGATTGATCTGGGTAATTTACAAATTGTTATTGAATGATTAATTGATTGATTGATTGACTGTTATATGTTAAATGGCCAAATCTATTGTACATGTTATTGTTATTGAATCCAACATGTCATTGCCCATTGGAATTCTAGGGAATTCAACCTGAGATATCTAGTGTACATGCTACATGCTATTGAAACTCCTCTATATGTCAAGTGTTCATACTGTCATCAATTGATAATCGTTTCGTCCTACATGAGAATTGTTATACTCGTACATGTTATAGCTTGATTTTGTCGCTATCGCTATTTTCATTAGCATTACATGACAGTTTTCCCACTGTTAACATGATAATTATGTAAAGCATGTCCGCACCATGAGATGTAAATCCTACTAGGTGCTAGTGCGCTCACACCTGCTTTCCTTAATATTTTAGGAGATGAATATGAAGAACTAGAAAATGAAGGGGCTGAGGACGAGTGATGAGCTGCTCAACTGAACCCGCCTACGTAGCTAGTCAGCCAATAAGATTATTGGAAGGAGTCTGTAATAGTTTGGTCGGGTTTATTTTGATGTCAAGTGTAATTGAGATACAAGATTGGGCCCTGTTGTTGGCTTTGATAATGTAAGATGTTTAAACCAGTTGATTGGAAATGAAATAAATGTTATTTGGCTGGCAATCTTATCGTCTTATACCTTGTGTTATACTTGGTTGTTACTCTGAATTACTCGACTGTGATACGTACACATGTATCGCTCACGCTCTCGACGTTTATTTTCCACTACTAAATGTCGGGTCGTGACACCACAAGTACTCAAGGACGGCTTCAATCCCATGAGAAATTTCTTCATTTCCTCCGCTCATCAGCCACTATGTGTGGAGCATACTTCGACAGCTCTGCAAATCTAGCCTCTTACTCTAACACACTCATTGACCCTTGGGTCAACGTCAAGAACTCCTACTCCATGTGATCCTGCACATGCTCTGGAATATACTTTGCTCTGAATAGGTAAACAAACTCAGTCCATGCAACCTAAACAGCTCCATCCCCGAACTCTGTACATAGTACTGACGACCACCACACGTCAACACGCTCCAGCAAAAGAAGGCATATGAATCTAAGGGTGTACTAAAAGCAACACACAACACTTCTAGAATCTTCATTACCTGTAGCATATACGTGGCTAGAGTCACTCGTTCCTCTTCCGTACATCGTATAGCACAAAAGATCTTGTCCGTCTCATGCAACCAACTCTCTGCCATGATTGGATCACTCTCCCCCCTTAGTGAAAGGTGGAGTCTTCCGCCTGAACCGCTCCATCATCGATACACCACCAATGTCAGCCTCATGAGCAGGTGCCTGCGCCTACATCCAAGTCGAGTCCTTAGTAGGATTCTTCAAATCAACAACCTGATAATTGATTCCTACATACCAATTTGAGCTTGCACTTGCACTTGCAAAGCAGCTGTCGTCTGTGCTTGTGTCTGCATCACGTTCACAAGTCCTTGCATCAATGCTCCAAAGTCCACAGGTGGTGGTGGGGGTTGTAATGGTACGCCTGCCTTACTTGGCACCTACTGAGCTGGAGCCTGCGATCCTCTAGTTGGCTCATCGCCCCTTGCCGAGCCAGCTCCTCTACGACCACGGGTAGCCATAGTCTGTAAAACAAGCATTTGTCATGATATCGTATTATTCTACATAAATCTTGGACTGTAACGGCCAACTTCCATCCGATACGGTTATACCAACCCACGTCGGACGAGATCAAGTCGCTACAGGGGAGAAAACCCCAATGATAGTCACATAGGCTGAGATATACACAAATAGAATGGAATATTACAGTGGAAAATAAATAACTCTTATTCCATCAACTTTATAATCCACATACCACTGTCTATATAGTCCAAGAAATGAAAAAAACATAAACCACAACATCCACTAAACATAGCTAGTTTCCAAGTACAAATAACCAAAGTTCAAATTACAATTACATCACATACTAAAAAATAAGGTATAAATCTTCAATCTACTCTTCACACACCACGTCGGATTTCGCTAACTCCTCGACTTATAAATATCTGACTTTTCCTAAAATGTTAGCAAGGGTGAGTCTACACAATAGACTCAGCAAGCAACTTAGAATTGCAAACCACGCACTTACCACACATGCTTCTTACAGTTTAATCACATTACTAACTATCACATTATCATTAACTTACTAGTAATTAACAATTAAACTAACACATGCTCATGCTATAAGATGGATAATTAATCATGGAATCTGTCACGTCCCAAGAATTACGCAGCGGATATTAATTCAGATAATTCGAGTCAATATTCAGAGACGTGAATAGTCGGCAAATAAGCCTCTAGCTAGCACGCACTAAGTGTATAACGACACAACATCATCATAGGGGCCAAATATTATTCAAATCTCATCTCAATGTATCAAAGGTAACTAATACAGGACTAAGACTCAATAAAAGGAAAAGTACATTTATTCCTCACTACTTACTACATGAATCTAACACTCAAAGCAAACTAACTATAGATAGACTCAAGTATTGGAACACTCATCACTCGGACACATTCCCATCCTCGACTTGCTCCTCATCTAGAATTTCATAATCACCTAGAATGGTTAAAAGTTGGGAATGAGCAAACTAGCCCAGTAGGATTTATATCTCAATGTGCGGGCAATGATATAAGTGATTAGCAATTTAGAACTAGGTATGCACGATTGTCATGATAAGTATGTACGAATAAAACTCATTAAAACATGGTACATAGACAAGCTAGATAAAGTGATCATGATAGAGCAAGATCTAGAACGATATAACGAGCAAGATGGTATCAATAGTGTGGCATGTAACAAGCACGCAAGATATCACTTTAAATTACAATAATTGCAGGTTGGCCATATCACGCAAGCAAGCAAGCACGAGCACGATCATGTAACACTAATCAAGCACGAAGACACTAATGTACACCAAGAAAAGATCCACCTTGAAATGCACACTAGGACACGTGTATGTGGTAAATTTATCTAGCATTAAACACGCAAGTACTCCCAGCACAAATGCAATGCCAGTAATCATTATACCTCATGGTTAACAGTATATTTATGACTCTCCATCATTGGGGCTAGACTGGAGCCCTTGGACACTCACCGTGCCCGATCAACATCTCATTTCAATTTTTAAATGTAGATACCCACAGTCATTAATAATGGCCATTGAGAGTTTCAAGATGTAAGCATGTGTAATGTCTTGTTCATTATGATGATGAGAACAAGTCGCATGTAATGTGAACATGATTCCATGATAACAATGGTCAAGAGATAATTTCGGAAGCATAACAGCACAATTTATACTTTAGCTCACTCTTTACATTAATGGCTTAAGTCTAGATTATAAATCACACTCACGAGAACATGAGAAGAAAGGAAGTGCACTCTATCTCCACGGAACTTCAACGGTACAACCAACTCGGTCTCCATAAGGGAATCCATGAAGTACGGAGATTTACGGAGGTCTTAGAGAAAAGGTCGCTAGTCTACCGATACGGAATGACCGATAGAGAGCTTCCAAATCCCCAAGAAAGGCTGCCTAGAGGTGCAAGTGTGTAGTGAACACGTGTCTCAATCCACAATCCATCGGTTTCAAACTTGCGGAAAGCACTTAACAAGATATCATGAGATGAAACTATGCACGTTAACTAAACATTGTTTGCGAGATTTTTAAGATAACAATTTTCATTGAACAAGATAGAGCAATAAGAAGAGTAAATCACTAGTTGCATGAATGGCTCATATCATTAACCAGCAATTAGAATAACATTCAAGTAGTTATAGATTTTTCAATGGGTTAATTGATTTTATGCCATTAAACAAACCTCATGAAATGACCAGAACTAAGACACGCAAATTATGAACTCAAAACCATGTAAAATAGTCCTCGGGTAAGCCTTGAAACACGCGTCCGACACAGTGGACGCACTTCATAACGGTGTGTTCAGTCGATGCCTAGCGTACTGTGAAGAAGATAAATTGCGTCCACCTATGTGGTCATGTTTAACCTTGAATCGCGTCGGGTCATCCCGACGCGTTCATGAAAATCGTTTAAAATAGAAATATAAAAATCAGCAAAAATCTTGGGCGAGAAAAACGTCTAAATCGCGTCGGCCTTGGCCGTCGCGTTTCAGAGTCTTTCTGACAGGTCAACGACACACAATTATAGGCACTGGACATGCCCTAAATTGCATCGCCATTAGAGGACGCGTTTAAGAAGCCCTGTGAATCGCGTCGCCTGCACTGGACGCGATTCAACCTTCCTCCCGAAAACACAGAAACCACAGGAACATAGGTGCTCGATCTATGCAACGCTTATATCATCTAAACTAGGGCTTTTGAGACAAAAGTGTCAACATGAAAGTTGTTGGGAACATGCAATAGGAGAGAACTATGGTTTTGGAATAATTTAAAATGCCCTCGAGATGCGTGAAAAATAAAGATGAACATAAAAAGTCCCTGACATGCGCGACTTTGGCAAAACATTTATAACTCAAGATGTACTCATTGGAATTCAATGAAACCACTTGGAAATGAAACTAGACTCGATGCTCAATACATTGGTATATGATTTGTTAAAGTTTAGCCAGAGAAAACCTACATTCTGGGTTGAGGAAGTTTCGTTCTCCAGAAAACCCTCGTTTAGACCACTACTTGGAGAACGCCTAATACACCAATATGTTGCATGAAAATTGTGCATTCCAGTTGGGTTAGGAAGTAGACTTGACCCTCTTTCCAGGGGTGTAAGTGTTGCACGATGTGGTTTAGGTTTGGCCTACCTTTGGTCGACTCCAAGTTGACTGTTTGCACAGGTCGAAGCAGACGCAATGGGGAAGAAGAAGGGATGGTGTGCTCGATCTCCTACTCCCCAGCCACCAAGAATTCCTCCACACGACCCCAACAAGATGTAAAACTCATCCCTAGGGTTTGGTGGAGAGTATTTATGCATCTATGGCTTTTGGAAGTCATATTGCAACAAGGAAGGAAGAGTTGCGGTTTTTAGCATGTCCCCTTCCATGTTCTGAAGATCTCTTCCCCCATTGGAGTGTCTTGGCCATGAAGCAACCGCCAAGGATGGCTAGGCGCGAATTTGGGCTACCAAGAGAGCATTATTGCATCCAATGTTTTCCCTAATTACCTCCTTCCATTTTCAGCTCAATTAGGGTTGCGAATTTATGGGTATTTTTCATGCTCCATTTGATTTTTGGACCAAAAGTGATCCATTGGCCCAATATCGATAATGGGTCATCAATATATAATGTTGGAAGCCTCTCCCACATTTTTATTTAATTTATGGTCGTGTCGTATTCCCGTGTTAACGATTTCTCGACTTATTTCCTAATTTAGATAATTCGTCACATTGTGACATACACTTTGTCAATCCAATTTTTTGTTGCACGAATTTCTTCGTGGAACCCTTAGGAATAATGTTTGGGGTTGATTTATAATTTTCACGGAATTTTCCGTTGTGTTCATCATGTACGATAATGGTACATATGTTTTAAATACTTCGATATTATGGAAATTATTTATTCCCATTTATTTGAAATTTTAAATCACTAAAATTTTCTGGGGTGCTACACCCTCCCCCTCTTAAGAGAATTTGGTCCCCAAATTCATGGATAGAAATTTATTGTACAAGCGAGGTGTACTTACTTGCAAATAGCTCTGGATATCTTTTGTGCATAGCTTCCTCGATTTCCCACGTCTCATCCTCTTCTTTGCGGTGATTCCATCTCACACTTACTAGTGGGATGACCATGTTCCTTAGTTGATGCAGTTCCTGATCCACGATTCTAATTGGCCTTTCCTGATAAGTTCTATCTTTGTTGAACTTCAGAAGTTCATATTCTATACCATGATACGGATCTCGTACATACTTCTTCAACATGGATATATGGAACACATTGTGTATTCCATCCATTTGTGGTGGTAATGCGAGATGGTATGCAACTTCTCCGACTCTCTGGAGGATTTTGAAAGGCCCGGCGAACCTCGGTGACAACTTGCCTTTAATGCCAAACCGCATGATTCCACGGCCTGGAGACACCTTTAAGAATACATGATCACCAACCTAAAACTCCAGGTCTCTCCCTCTATTGTCTGCATATGCCTTTTGTCTTTGTTGTGCCACTGCCATTCTTTCCCTGATAAGCTTCACCTTTTCTGTGGTTTCACTTATCATCTCTGGCCCTAGCATTTGCTTTTTGCCAACTTCATGCCAACATATTGGAGATCGGCAACTTCTGCCATAGAGTGCTTCAAATGGTGCCATTTGTATGTTGGCTTGGTAGCTATTATTATAGGCGAACTCCACAAGAGGTAAGTGTTCATGCCAACTACCTCCAAAGTCTAGAACAGAGGCTCTAAGCATATCTTCAATCACTTGGTTTGTTCTCTCCGTCTGACCATCAGTCTGCAGATGGAAAGCCGTGCTAAAGTTTAGTTTAGATCCCAAGGAATAGTGCAGTCCTTTCCAAAAGTGGGATGTAAACCTAGGGTCTCTATCAGACACGATAGACACCGGTACTCCATGTAGTCTGACTATTTCCTTCACATACAATGCAGCTAAGGCATCCACTGACCACTTGTTCTTTACTGGCGCAAAGTGAGCGGACTTAGTTAAGGGGTTGACTATTACCCATATGCCATCGAATCCACCACTAGATTTAGGTAGTTCGAAAATAAAGTCCATCCCTATAACTTCCCATTTCCATGCCGGGATTTCTAGGGGTTTGAGTTTACCTATAGGTCGCAAGTGTTCTGCCTTGATCTTTTGACATGTTAAGCATCGGGCGACATATTCTGCCACCTCCCTCTTCATATTAGGCCACCAAAAGCTTCTTTTCAGTTCCTGATAAATTTTTGTAATTCCAGGATGAATGGTGTACCTGGTCTTGTGAGCCTCATCCATAATAATCTTCTTTGTTTCTGCATGGTCGGGTACACAGACTCGATCCCAGAACATTAGTCTTCCATCTTCAGTTAAAGAGAAATCCGGCCTCTGGTCTAGATTAGCCTTAATCTCCACAAGCACCGGGTCATTGTTTTGGAGTGCTATGATGTCCTCCAATAGTGTAGGTTGTGCTCTAACACTAGCAATAAGACATCCCTTCTTCTTGGTGTCAGCATCAATATTTAACTTGGCAAAGTCTTCTAATAATTCCATTCTCCCACCATTAGACTTGACAATGTAATCATTCGCTTTCTACTTAGAGCATCTGTCACAGCGTTTGCTTTACCTAGATGATATTGGATAGTGAAGTCGAAGTCTTTGAGATACTCTAACCACCTCCGCTGTCTCATGTTAATTCTTGCTGAGAAAATAGATACTTCAAACTTTTATGGTCAGAAAACACAATGAACTTCTCACCATAAAGATAATGACGTCATATCTTCAAGGCTAAGACTACAGCAGCTAGCTCCAGATCATGTACAAGATAATTGTCCTCATACTTCTTTAATTGTCTGGACGCGTAGCATATGACTTTCCCATTTTGCATCAGCACACAGCCTAGGCCGATCCCGGATGCATCTGTGTATACTTCAAAACTACCCCCAGTCACTGGCAATGTCAGTATAGGTGCTAAGGTGCGGTGCTCCTTTAATGCCCTGAAACTTTCCTCACATTCATCACTCCATGAAAATGGATTCTCCTTCTGGTAAGCTTGGTCAATGGTATAGCTATCTTTGAGAAATCTTTAATAAAGAGACGATAATACCTGGCTAAGCCCAAAAAGCTCCTGATCTCCAACACAGTCGTCGGCCTTGCCCAGTTCCTTACTGCCTCCACCTTAGATGGATCTACAGAGATTCCCTCCTTCGATATGATGTGGCCAAGGAAAGATACTTCCTCCATCCAGAATTCACACTTACTAAGTTTTGCATAGAGTTGATTATCACTAAGCACTTGCAGAGCAATCTTCAAGTGTTCTTCATGTTCTTCTTTAGACTTGGAGTAAATGAGGATGTCATCAATGAATACCACTACAAATTGGTCTAAGTATGGCCTATAAATATTGTTCATAAGTTGCATGAAAGTTGCTGCAGCATTTGTTAAACCGAATGACATGACCACGAACTCATAGTGACCATATCTACTCCTGAATGCAGACTTGTGAATATCCTCTTCCTTGATTCTCAGTTGATCGTAGCCTGATCTTAGATCTATCTTGGAGAAATATTGTGCACTGGAGATCTGATCAAATAGCTCATCGATGTGAGGCAATGGATACTTATTCTTTATTGTCAACTAGTTTAACTAACGGTAATCAATGCATAGCCTCATTGTCTCATCCTTCTTCCTGACAAATAGTACTAGCACGCCCCACAGGGATGTGCTGGGCCTGATAAAACTTTGATCTAGTAGTTCTTGGATCTGCCTCTTTAGCTCCTGCAATTCAACAGGGGACATGCGATACGAAGCTTTTGAAATAGGGGCTGCCCCAGGTAGTAATTCCATGGTGAAGTTTACCTCCCGCTCAGGTGGTATACTAGGTAACTCCTCTTGGAATACATCAGGATAGTCTCTGGCTATGGAAATGTCTTCTAGTGTTGGTTTCCTCTTCTCAGTCGCCATGACCGAAACTAGGAAAGCATCACAACCCTGGTTGATCAGCTTGGAAGCCTTTAGAGAGGATATCAAGACAGGGCGTTTATGATAACGGGTGCTAAGAAGTGAAAAGGTTGGAAGATTTGGACTTTTAAAGGTGACCCTCCTATGACGACAACTTACATCGGCATCATACTCGATTAACCAATCGACACCCAAAATGGCATCATAACCCTTCTTATCTAAACAGATGAGGTCGACAGGGAGATTGTGTTGAGCAACTACCCCTAAAAAATTTAAGAATTTTATAAATTTCTATGAATATTATTTTTGCTATGAAAAATCTTTAAATATGTGTTTATACCAAATGTATCATAAAATTCTATACAGATAAAAATTCATGAACACTCAAAAGTTTCTAAGGCCACAGAATCTGAATCTATAGCCTACTGAATCTGACTGATGTCTTTGACTACACTGTATCCGACTCCTTCAGAAACTCAGTCACAAGTCTTGCGAATTTTCTAAGTCCACAATTTTACATAACATTCGACTCACACAGTCGAATGTCCTTTACATTGTATTCGACTCTTGACTTCGACTCACACAGTCGAATGTCCTTTACACTGTATTCGACTCATGACTTCGACTCACACAGTCGAATATCCTTTACACTGTATTCGACTCATGACTTCGACTCACACAGTCGAATGTCCTTTACACTGGATTCGACTCATGACATCGACTCACACAGTCGAATGTCCTTTACACTGTATTCGACTCACGACTTCGACTCATACAGCCGAATGTTGCCTTACACTACATTCGATTGATGTCTTCACTACTATAGTCGAATTACCTTATTCTTCTTGAATTCGAATCATGCCTATTTCTTGAGTCGAATCACCTGTTCTATTGCATTCGACTTCACTGTCAGTTTTGTACTTGTACTTTGTCAGTTCTATCTGTCTTGGAATATATCTATCTTTAAGTTTATAAAATCCTTTTCTGATTCTTAAACATCTTAGACAAAATTTATTGGCAAAATGCCTATTGCCTAACATATCTTACTAAAATCTTAGAAGATTATTAACTTAATATATTTCTCTGACAGAACATAGTATATTCAAATCATCATCTCTGCACAACATTTCTCTGAAATATCTTTTTGAGTCTTAAAGTCTTGATGTCCTTTACTTCAGTTTATATCCTTCATGAGACACAAAGCATTTATGAAAAATCTCAGACGCATAGCATCTGACCATCTCACCTACCATTGACAGACCCATACTTTAACTTTTTGTCTGTCTGCTCTATTTTCTAAAAAGGTTGAGAATACTAGGTTTCATACTGTCTGTTGTACTCAAACTGACCCACCTAGCACAAAGGTATGGAGATATGCTTGTCCTTGTCTTGTCTTTGCAACAGGCATTAATTGGAGCACATGTTTAGCCTTCAAGATCCAAAGGATCCCAGAAACTCTCTTCCAACGGCTAAATTGCAAACAGCCACCAAACTCCAACGGCTATCTCCTTCAAACGACTATATTTTTAAAGATTATAAAAGAAGAAGAAGAGAGAACAATATAAGACAAGAAATACACAGAGACTACATACATTCAAGTCAATTCTCTTGAAAGCTTCATCTGAATCCTTCATGCTCTCTCTCTCTCTCAAAAGCCTTCCTGCTAAGCTACAATCTGAGAGCCTCACTTCAGAAAGTCTTCTTCTGATGTTCTGTGTATTGGGTGGCAGTTGTAATTTGCTACTCTCTTCAAGTCCACCCAAGTTGCTTCAATTGGGATTTTGCTTAATTTCTTGATCCTTCAATCCTGTTGGAGTTTGTGTGTTTTTTGTGCTCAATTTGAGGCAAACACACAAGTGTTTAATTCTCTATTTTCTATTGTAATTCTTGCAGAAGTTATGTTCTGCTTTACCCCTCCTGTGAAGGGAAGGCCTTGTGAAAGGCAGTGTTTGTACCCCTGTTTAGGGAAGACTTGTATGGGAGCAAGTGGGGTTTGTAATTTCTCTCAAGGGTGAGAGAAGGCCAAGTTGTTGGCAGTTTAGTGAAATCTCAAGTGGTTGGCTTGAGGACTGGATGTAGGACTTCCATGTGGGAAGAGCCGTATGGGAGCAAGTGGGGTTTGTAATTCCTCTCAAGGGTGAGAGAAGACCAAGTTGTTGGCAGTTTAGTGAAATCTCAAGTGGTTGGCTTGAGGACTGGATGTAGGACTTCCATGTGGGAAGGGCCGAACCAGGATAAATCCCCTGTGCATTTATTTGTGTGATTGTTTCCGCCAAGTTTACACTTGAATCACACACACCACACTTAGTACTAACATATCTATTTAGTGCTGTGTTTTTTAGAAGAGATTTTCAAAACATAGAAAGTCCTATTCACCCCCCCTCTAGGACTGTTTCTCAGCCATTTTGATCCAACAGATTGTGCCCTCTAATTATAGTTTCACATTTTGGAATGTAGTGGGTGAGTTTAGATTCTGAGCCAAGTGGAGAGGCTACAATGATCTTGGATTTCAGATGTACAGGTTTGACAGTAGAGTTGTAGCAAATGTGGTGGAAATAAATGAATATGCAGCTCTAGTATTAATAAGTACAAAAGTAGGTTGTGAGTGTATGGAAATGGTACCTTCCACCATACCCCCTTCCTCGGGTAGGTCAGCTTCAACAACGGAATTAAGGCATCCCTAACACCGTGGTACATTATGGGCCTTGCCTGACTGGTCCTTCAGCATTGGACAGTCAAGAATACGGTGGTCATGACCACCACATCTTAAGCGCGCCCCGAGCTTCTTCCAGCATTCTTCAGCTCAGTGCCCTAGTTTATCATAGAACTTGCAGTTCTCAGAAAACTGCCTTCCTTCTACCTTGACCTTCTTGTCTACAACATTGTCTCTTCCCGCATTCGACCTCTTGTTGTTGTTGTTGTTACGGAAAGTTGGAGCAATATTAGGAGCTCCTTTCTTGACAAAGACTGGCTTTGAGTTGTCTTTCCCTCGCATGCCTTCTACTTTGGCCATGGTATCCTCTACAGCTGGGCTCTTTGGACCATCTTAGTGTAGTTTTGAATGTTGTGAGGTCCGAGTAACTCGATAAACATGGGCCTGAGCCCATCCATGAACCGATTTGCCTTCAATCTCTCTGTTCCCGCTAGATGTGGGGCATACACAGCCAAACGTGCGAACTGAGCCTCATACTCAGCCACGGACATTCCCTTCTATTTTAGTGCGGAAAATTCCGCCGCCTTCTTCTCCTTGACCCTTTTCGAGAAGTACTTTCCTCGAAAAATCTTCAGGAAACCAGCCCACTCCAGTTCAGCTACATTAGGCAGATGGGCCGATGTGGCCTTTCACCATGCTCGGGCATCCTTGGTAAATTAAAAAGTGGCCAAAACCACCTTCTCCCTATTAGTGCATTGCATAACTTGGAAGATCCTTTCTATTTCTTCCTGCCAATTCTCCACTTCGTCCAGATCAGGGGAACCTGAGAAACGAGGAGGGTTCAAACTCCTAAAGTTACGGTGAAGATCACCAGCTCCATTCCTAGCAGCAGTAGCCTGATTTCCAGCCTGAACCACATTTTGCAGAGCCTGTGTGAGTCTGTCACTGTTTCTTGCATAGCATGCCATTGGTTGCGAGCCATTGCGGTTGAGTGTAAGAGTTATGAGGGTTCCTGAGAAAAGGATAGAAACCAATTAATGCCTCTAGATACGTTATATGAGTCAATGGGTAGGAGTGTTTTGTTCATTCTAACGTATTCCCAGTCTCTATCCATTCTCACCAGGTACTATATTTAATTTACATAACCTAGGTTTCATAGGTATCTCTTAATCCTGAGACATATATCCTATTTGGTTTTCCTAGGCTCTGATACCACTAAACTGTCAAGTCTCAAGAATTACGCAGCGGATATTAATTCGGATAATTCGAGTTGATATTCTGAGAACAGTCGGCAAATAAGCCTCTAGCTAGCATGCACTAAGTGTATAACAACACAACATTATCATAGGGCCCTAATATTGAACTCAATTGAAATTGTATTCAAATCTCATCTCAATGTATCAAAGGTAACTTATACAGGACTAAGACTCAATAAAAGAAAAAGTACATTTATTCCTCACTACCTACTACATGAATCTAACACTCAAAGCAAACTAACTATAGATAGACTCAAGTATTGGAACGCTCATCACTCGGACGCATTCCCATCCTCGACTTGATTCTCCTCTTGAATTTCATAATCACCTAGAATGGTTAAAAGTAGGGAATAAGCAAACTAGCCCAGTAGGATTTATATCTCAATGTGCGGGCAATGATATAAGTGATTAGCAATTTAGAACTAGGTAAGCACGATTGTCATGATAAGCATGTACAAATAAAACTCATTAAAACATGATACATGGACAAGCTAGATAGAGTGATCATGATAGAGCAAGATCTAGAACGATATAAAGAGCAAGATGGTATCAATAGTGTGGCATGTAACAAGCATGCAAGATATCACTTTAAATTGTAATAATGTAGGATAGCCATATCACGCAAGAAAGCAAGCACGAGCACGAGCACAATCATGTAACACTAATCAAGCACGAAGACACTAATGTACACCAAGGAAAGATCCACGTTGAAATGCACACTAGGACACGTGTATGTGGTTATTGTATCTAGTATTCAACACGCAAGTACTCCCAGCGCAGATGCAATGCCAGTAATCATTATACCCCATGGTTAATAGTATATTTATGACTCTCTGTCATTAGGGATAGACTGGAGCCCTTGGACACTCGCCGTGCCCGGTCAGCATCTCATTTCAATTTTAAATGTAGATACCCATAGTCATTAATAATGGCCAATGAGAGTTTCAAGATGTAAGCATGTGTAATGTCATGTTCATTATGATGATGAGAATAAGTCGCATGTAATGTGAACATGATTCCATGATAACAATGGTCAAGAGATAATTTCGACAGCATAACGGTGCAATTATACTTTAGTTCACTCTTTACATTAATGGCTTAAGTCTAGATTATAAATCACACTCACGAGAACATGAGAAGAAAGAAAATGCACGCTATCTCCAGGGAATTTCAACGGTACAACCAACTCGGTCTCCATAAGGGAATCCATGAAGTACGGAGATTTATGGAGGTCTTAGAGAAAAGGTCGTCAGTCTACTGATACGGAATGACCGATAGAGAGCTTCCAAATCCCCAAGAAAGGCTGCCTAGAGGTGCAAGTGTGTAGTAAACACGTGTCTCAATCCACAATCCATCGGTTTCAAACTTGCAGAAAGCACTTAACAAGATATCATGAGATGAAACTATGCACATTAACTAAACATTGTTTTCGATATTTTAAGATAACAATTTTCATTTAACAAGATAGAGCAGTAAGAAGAGTAAATCACTAGTTGCATGAATGGGTCATATAATTAACGAGCAATTAGAATAACATTCAAGTAGTTATAGATTTTCAATGGGTAATTGTTTTTAAGCCATTAAACAAACCTCATGAAATGACCAGAACTAAGACACGTAAATTATGAACTCAAAACCATGTAAAATAGTCCTCGGGTAAGCCATGAAACACGCGTCCGACACAGTGGACGCACTTCATAACGGTGTGTACAGTCGATGCACAGCATACTGTGAAGAAGATAAATCGCGTCCACCTATGTGGTCGTGTTTAACCTTCAATGAAATGCTTATATCATCTAAACTATGGCTTTTAGGATAAAAGTGTCAACATGAAAGTTGTTGGGAACATGGAATAGAAGAGAACTATGGTTTTGGAATAATTTAAAACAGCCTCGAGTTATGTGAAAATTCAAGATGAACGTAAAAAGTCCCTGACATGCGTGACTTTGGAAAAACACTTATAACACAACATGTACTCATTGGAATTCAATGAAACCACTTGAAAATGAAACTAGACTTGATGCTCTACACATTGGTATATGATTTGTTAAAGTTTGGCTCGTGAAAAACTACCTTCTGGGTTGAGGAAGTTTCATTCTCCACAAAACCCTCGTTCAGACCACTGGTGGAGAACGCCTAATAAAATGTGCATTCTAGTTGGGTTAGGAAGTAGACTTGACCCTATTTCTAGGGGTGTAAGTGTTGTATGATGTTGTTTAGGTTTGGCCTACCCTTGGTCGACTCCAAGATGACTATTTGCATAGGTCGAAGCAGACGCAATAGGGAAGAAGAAGGGCTTGGTGTGCTCGATCTCCTGCTCCCCAGCTGCCAAGCATTTCTCCACATGACCCCCAACAAGATGTAAAACTCATCCCCTAGGGTTTGGTGGAGAGTATTTATGCATCTATGACTTTTGGAAGTCATATTGCAACAAGGAAGGAAGAGTTGCGGTTTTTAGCATGCCCCCTTCCATGTTTGAAGATCTCTTCCCCCATTGGAGTGTCTTGGCCATCAAGCAACCTCCAAGGATGGCTAGGCATGAATTTGGGTTGCCAAGAGAGCATTATTGCATCCAATTTTTACCCTAATTACCTCCTTCCATTTTCAGCTCAATTAGGGTTGCAAATTTATGGGTATTTTTCATGATCCATTTGATTTTTGGACCAAACGTGATCCATTGGCCCTATATCGATAATGGGTCATCAATATATAATGTTGGAAGTCTCTCCCACATTTTTATTTAATTTATGGTTGTGTCATATTCCCGTGTTAACGATTTCCCGACTTAGTCTCCTAATTTGGATAATTTGTCACATTGTGACGTACACTTGGTCAATCGGATTTTTGTTGTACGAATTTCTTCTTGAAACCCTTAGGAATATTGTTTGGGGTTGAGTTATAATTTTCACAAAATTTTCCGATGTGTTCTTGCATGTACGATAGTGGTACGTATGTTTTAAATACTCTGATATTATGGAAATTATTATTCCCATTTATTAAAAATTTTAAATCACTAAATTTTTTCGGGGTGTTACATAATCTATTAAATAAAGCTATACTAACTCATGTATAACAAGAATTCTAAACATGGTCAATTATAACATGGTGTCACTAACATGAGAGCATTCATATAATCACATGCTTGCAATTCTTACTTTCACATAACACTAACACATGGCTTATATTAAAATTTATAACATCATACTATTAACATGCTTATCAAGTAATTACTAACTCATGGACATAGTTAACATACTTCGACACATAGTACTAAGCATGATATCACAATTATCATTTAACATAAATCACATTAACACATGCATTATTTTATCATAACATATTCACATGCACTTTTACCTTTGCTTTCACATGCACTTATTTTCACATTTATCACATTCATTTACACTTGGTTTCACATAGCTTTCACATAGATTTCACTTTACACAAATCACATCACTTGCACATACCTCGTGCCACGTTCTCATATCACTTTACACATTATTCACATATTCACTTTTGCACTTTTCGAGACACAGCCCAAACCACCACTAGAGAAATCACACATTCACATACACATACTTAATCGCCAGGCAAAATGATCAAGTCTTGATTACTGTACAGAACCAGGGGAAGCCCTCCCCACCATTACCAGTGGAACTTGTCCACCTCCAGAATTTCACACGACCCGTTGCCCCGGGTATCACATAACACAGTTGAGCCTTCCCATAGGGGCACTACTATAGTACGGCTCCACGCAATCTATGGTGGCAGTGTCTCATTGGCACAACTTTTATCTTTCACATTATCATGTTATTCATGCACACATGTCACATATTCTCTCTCTTTCCATGCACATGCAAACATATAACATGAAACATATATTAATCATTTCCAAGTACTCAAATTAATCATGAAGAGTAATTAACATAACCTATTCATGATGCTAATCACATTTTTAAACATGTTTGGTATTATTATTAAAACATGGTACTGAAGGCTTCAGAAAATCATAACTAATTGTACAGTGATCAAAACATTCTCAAATTTTAACCACGAGGTAGATATACTTGGAAAAAACATATCAGTAAGTTTTCATAATTTTCAGAGCAGTAAAACTATTTTTCATAATGAAAGATGACATCAAATTAATATTCACAAAAACACTAATATTCATGAATAGAAATAAAATGAGGTAAAAAGCCCTAAATTATGCTTACAGTATTATAACAAACTAAAATACAAAGTTTAACAATTTTTATAACATGCGTACAACAAGAAAATCAAATTTATCAAGTGTTTACATACTTTTTCCTATAAATAGAAATACCAATAATTACCATAATTAACAAAAATAAATTAGGATTACCCAAACTCATTATGATGATAACAGGTCATGATAGAATGAAAAGAACTCAAAAACCATCACAAAATCTCACAAAACCATCATAAATGACGAAACTGTAAATTTCTGGAGAAGATGAACTTGACTGCCGACTGTTGTAGTCAAGTTCAGGTTAATGGCCACTTTGTGTAGTCAAGTTCCCAGACTGCACAAAGTACAAATCGAGGGCAAGAAACGTGGCAAACGGCATTGAAACAACTTTCTAAAAATCTAGAAAAATAGGAAAAACTTAGGGGACAAGTCCATGGAGAGAAACCCTAAGTTACTTGCCTCTAGAAAATTCTACAACAAGAGAATTTAGCCGATGAAGCCCTCTTTTGCACCCAAAAGATGTATCCTCCAAGAATGATCAAATCCTTCATCTTGAGCAAGATCCGGCCACGATCTCCTCGTCTAACGCCTTCCTCTTAAGTCGTGGAAGCTTTCTCTTCACAGCATCAACCCCAAACAAGCAGTAACAGAGAAGATCTTCCTCGGAGAAACTCTCTCTCTCCTCTCTCAGAACACCCAAACCCATGCAAGAGAGCCAAAGTTCTCTCCCTAAAACGAAGCCTCTCTATATATAGAGAGCAAAGGATCATGATGAGGGTAAGATTCTTGCCTAACATGACTCTATTCCCTCAAACTTATCCAAAAAAACCACAAGTTAAAAAACTAGGATGGAACACGCAGAAGTTGACATCAACAAATGTTGTCGTCAACCGAAATATTGACATCAATCGTTGTTGATGTCAAGATTCCAAGAAAACTTGACATCAAAACATGTGACGTCAACACAAAATAGACGGCAATCGAAATTGCTGTCAGATCATGACGTCAACATCGATTGACGTCAACCATCTTAACTTCAAGAGCTCCCTCACAGCAAACCCTGATTCAGCTGAAACATGTCGTCTGGGGTCCTGAACTCTGACCAAATGAATTTCTAGAAGCAAAAACTTGTAAAAACCTTGTTGGGCCTTACACTAATTCCATATGTAGACTTAAGGATATGAATACATTGTTGATATTTCATTATGTACATGCTAAACCAGGAACGCTCTGATACCAATCTCTATAATGCCCTTTTAGACACGATACAGTTGTACCAACTCACTTCGGATGTAATAGTGGTGTTACAGTGGAAACATCCAACATTTATCGTTTCAGATTGAAATATACACAAATGACAATTAAATTCCAACAAGTTTGCAACGAAATATGAAATTTACTTTTCAATCAACATTGGATCCAAATACCAAGTCTAAAGCATACAAGAAGAACTACAATAGTCCAAGTAATAACAGTTCATAAGTCCAAAAATTACATAATGTTCAAAATACAATTTATTCTCACGTACATAGTCTCTCAAATAAACTCTCAATGTAAAGACCTAAGCCTCCACGTCCTCACGCTCAGAGTCATAATGGACTAACTCCTTGGTGTCCTCAGCCTCTCCTGAATTGTTAATCAAGTGTGAGTCTACTAGACCAAGCAAGAAACAAGGAAAGATAGTTCAAGATTTATCACATAATTAATTTTTAAACATGATAACATATTCAATTACTTATCCTTGATACAACATAGCTCTTACCTATCAACATACTCTAATTCATTTGGCAATCATTCTTTACATAGGATGGTTACTTATCATGTAGAGTAAGACAAATTCATAAGACATGTGGGCTTGTTTAGATCTGAGAGAACCTCTTCTCAGTGCAATTTTTGTGCCTCTCAGATTATGCCTCAGATCAAGCTTGAAAGATCTCTGTTAGCTTCATCTTGGGGCCATCATCTCTTAATCTTGGTTGAGTACTCCTCTTCATCTGTGAAGAGAACACTTTCTATGGAGTAGGTGATTTCTTCCTTTTGTAGAAATATTGTATCAGGTGGTGTATTCCTCTTTGCGTAGTGAAGAGAAGGCAGCTTGTACTAGATGTGTAATGTTCCTTAAGAGGGACCGTACCCTTGGTTAGTAGAATTCCAAATTGTTGCTTGGGGACTAGATGTAGGACTCCTTGTGATAGGAGGTCTGAACCAGGATAAAAATCTTTGTGCTTTTGTGTCATTGCATTCTCTTGTTTATGTTGTTCACTAACTCTAACATCTTTGTTTAGTGTTTCTTGTTGAAGCTAAATTTTTTAATAGGAAAATTTATAGAAATAATTTTAAGCAACCCATTCACCCCCCCCCCTCTGGGCTTGCAACCTGGTCAACATTACACAGCCTGTACTTCCTTGTTCTGTACATTTTTATTTAATATTTTAAGAACATATCCGAAGCACTATAGTTTAGATTGTTCCAAGGCAGCTATTTGTTCAGCAAGATATCCAAAAGTGTCCTTCAAACTGATAAATTTCTAGTTTTAAGGAAAAGCTTTTTGTAGGTGTACAACGCGCCAAGTAGGTGTCCACACCTCTTGAATGCTCACCTATCCCAGCTGTAGCACCCCGAAATTTTAGCTATATAAAGAATTCAAATAAATGGAAATAAATAATTTCCAAGTATGTAAAACATACGCATCATTATCGTATGTGCTATAACAAGTCGGAAAACCGTTAACATGGAAATACGACGCAATCAAGAATTTAAATAAAAAGGGTTGGAGGGACTTCCAACATTATATATTCATGACCCAAATCATAATTGGGTCAATGGACATCATGTAGCCGAATAATCAAATAAAGCTAGAAAATGCAGTGAAAATTCGTAACTCTAAATATGCTGAAATTAGAAAAAGGCAATTTGAGTTAAATTGGGATGCAATCATGCATTTGTCAACCCAAATTCGTGCCTATCTATGGAAGAAGGTTTCCTAAAGCCTCGCACACTCTATGGGAGGAAGAAATCCTCCCTAAGTAGGAAACTAACATGACAAAACCGCAACCTGGCTTCCTAGTCATAATAGGACTCCTAAAACACCATGGTTGCTTAAATACTCTTCACCAAACCTTAGGAACGAGTTTAGAACTTGCTAGGGTCGTGTGGAGGAGTTCTTGGCAACGAGGGAAGTAGGAGATCCCCACACCAAGCTGTTTCTTCCCGTTGTGTCTGCTGCGACCTGCACAGACCATCATCTTGAAGTCGACCAAAGGTGAGTCAAACCTAAACCAAACCTTGCAAGGCTTATACCCCTGGAAAGAAGGTCAAGTCTACGTTCTAACCCAAGTGGAACGCCCAAATTCCATGCAGTATACACGGAGTGGTAAGTGTTCTCCTCCAAGTGGTCTGAAAATGGATTTTTCTGGAAAAACGAGACTTCTTCAACCCAGAAGGTAGGTTTCTCGGGCTAAATCTTAACATATCTTATGCAATGTGTAGAGCATCAAGTTAGCTTTCATTGCACTTTTGGTGGATCTTTCCTTGGTGTACATTAGTGTTTACGTGCCTGATTAGTGTAACTTGATCGTGCTTGTGCAATGTGCTTGCTTGCTTGCGTGATATGGCCATCCTGCATTATTGCAACTAGTGATATCTTGCGTTCTTGTAAACTACTGACATCAAGTGAAATCTTGCGTGCTTGTACAAAGTGATCTATTGCTAGTTCTCTCTTGTTATATCACTCCAGATCTTATTCTATCTTGATCACTCTATCTAGCTTGTTTCACGCATCATGTTTTAAATCTGTTTATTCGTACACGCATATCATGACATTCATCGTGCTTACCTAGTTCTAAAATGTTAATCACTTATATCATTGCCCGTACATTGAGATATAATCCTACTGGGCTAGTTTGCTCATCGCCTACTTTTCCCCAATTAGGTGACTATGAAGTTCAAGAGGAAGAGCAAGTCGAGGATGGGAATGCATCCGAGTGATGAGCGTTCCAATTATGAGTCTGTCTATAGTTAGATCATTTGAGTGTTAGAACAGTGTAGTAGGAAGTGAGGTATTATGTACTTTCCTTTTTATTGAGTCTTAGTCCTGTACTAGTTTCAATTTGAATACAATTTATATTGAGTTCAACATTTGGGCCCTATTATGATGTTGTGTTGATACACATCTAGTGCGTGCTAGCTAGAGGCTTATTTTCCGACTATTCACGTCTCGGATATCGTCTCGAATTCTTCGAACTAATATCCGCTACATAATTCTCGGGACGTGACAGTTTAGTGGTATCAAAGCCTAGGAATACCAAATAGGATAAGTCTCAGGAATAGGAGATACCTATGGAACCTAGGTCATGGAAATTTAATTTAGTACCTGGTGAGAATGGGTAGAGACTGGGAATATGTTAGAAAGAACTAAACACTCCTACCATTGACTCTTATAATGTATCTAGAGACATTAATTGGTTTCCATCCTTTTCTCAGGAACCCTCATAACACACTCACTCAACTGCAATGGCTCGCAACCAGTGGCAAGCTATGCAAGACACTGTGGCTGGACTTACTCAGGCCCTGCAAAATGTAGTTCAGGCTAGAAATCAGGCTGCAGCTGCAAGGAATAGAGCCGGTGATCTGCACCGGAATTTAGGAGTTGAACCCTCCTCGTTTCTCTGGGTCCCCTGACCCAGATGAGGCAGAAAATTGGCAAGAGGAGATAGAAAGGATTTTCCAGGTGATGCATTGCACTAATAGGGAGAAGGTGGTACTGGCCACTTTCCAATTAACTAAAGATGCCCGAGCGTGGTGGAAGGCCACATCGGCCCACCTGCCTAATATAGCTGAATTAGAGTGGGCCAGATTCCTGGAGATATTCCAGGGAAATATTTCTCTGAGAGAGTCAAGGAGAAGAAGGCAGTGGAGTTTGCTGCACTGAAACAAAAAGGGATGTCGTGGCTGAGTATGAGGCTCAGTTCGCGCGTCTTGTTGTGTATGCCCCACACCTGGTGGGAACTGAAAGACTAAAGGCAAATCGGTTCATGGATGGGCTCATGCCCATGTTCATTGAAAGGCTGGGACCACACAACATTCAAACTTACACTGAGATGGTCCAGAGAGCTCAGCTGGTAGAAGACACCATGGCCAAGGTAGAGGGCATGAGGGGCAAGGACAACTCCAAGCCGGTTTTCGTCAAGAAGGGAGTGCCTAATATTGCTCCAACTTTTCGTAACAACAACGTCAACAACAACAACAAGCGGCCGAATGCCGGGAGAGACGTTGCTGGAGACAAAAGAGTCAAAATGGAAGGTAGGCAGTTGTCTGAGAACTGCAAATTCTGCGATAAACCAAGACACCGAGCTGAGGAATGCTGGAAGAAGCTCGGGGCATGCTTGAGATGTGGTGGTCGTGACCACCGTATTCCTGACTGTCCAATGATGAAGGACTAACCAGGTAGAGCCCAGAATGCACCACGGCGTCAGGGATGCCTTAATGCTGTCATAGAAGCTGACCTACCCGAGGAAGGGGGTATGGTGGAAGGTACCATTTTCATACACTCTCAACCTGCTTTTGTGCTTATTGATACTGGAGCTGCATATTATTTATTTCCACCACATTTGCCGCAACTCTACCTGTCAAACTTGTACCCTTGAAATCCAAGATTTCTGTAGCCTCTCCACTAGGCTCAGAATCTGAACTCACTCACTACTTGTCAAAATGTGAAACTATGATTGGAGGACACAATCTCCCTGCCGACCTCATCTGTTTAGACATGAAGGGATATGATGCCATTTTGGGTGTCGATTGGCTAATTGAATATGATGCCGATGTAAACTGTCGCCATAGGAGGGTCACTTTTAAAAGACCAAACCTCCCAACTCTATCACTACTTGGCACCCGTTATCACAAACACCCTATCTTGATATCCTCCCTAAAGGCTTCTAAGCTGATCAACCAGGGTTGTGATGCTTTCCTAGTTTCCGTCTTGGCAACTGAAAAGAAGAAACCAACCCTAGAAGACATTCCAATAGCCAGAGACTATCCCGATGTATTTCCAGAGGAATTACCTGGTATACCACCTGAGCGGGAGGTAAACTTCACCATTGAGTTACTCCCTGGGGCAGCCTCTGTTTCAAAGGCTCCGTATAGTATGTCCCCTGTTGAATTGCAGGAATTGAAGAGACAGATCCAAGAATTGCTAGATCAGGGTTTTATCAGGCCTAGCACATCCCCGTGGGGAGCGCTAGTGCTATTCGTCAGAAAGAAGGACGGGACAATGAGGCTATGCATTGATTACCGTCAGTTGAACCAGTTGACAATAAAGAATAAGCATCCACTGCCCCGCATCGACGAGCTGTTTGACCAGATCTCTGGTGCACAATATTTCTCCAAGATAGATCTAAGATCAGGCTACCATCAACTAATAATAAAGGAGGAGGATATTCACAAGTCTGCATTCCGGAGTAGATATGGTCACTATGAGTTCGTGGTCATGCCGTTTGGTTTAACAAATGCTCCAGCGGCTTTCATGCAACTTATGAACAATATTTATAGGCCGTACTTGGACCAGTTTATAGTGGTGTTCATTGATGACATCCTTATTTACTCCAAATCTAAAGAAGAGCATGAGGAACACTTGAAGGTTGCTCTGCAAGTGCTCAGAGATAATCAACTCTATGCTAAACTTAGTAAGTGTGAATTTGGATGGAGGAAGTGTCCTTCCTTGGTCACATCATATCAAGGAGGAATCTCTGTGGATCCATCTAAGGTGGAGGCGGTGAAGAACTGGGAAAGGTCGACAACGGTGTCGGAGATTAGAAGCTTTCTGGGTTTAGCCGGTTATTATCGTCGCTTCATTAAAGATTTCTCAAAGATAGTTGTACCTTTGACCAGGCTTACCAGGAAGGAGAATCCATTCGCATGGACTGATGAATGTGAAGAAAGTTTCAGGGCATTGAAAGAGCACCTTACCTTAGCACCCGTACTGACCCAGCAGTGGCTGAGGGTAGTTTTGAAGTATACATCGATGCATCTGGGATCGGCCTTGGCTGTGTGCTGATGCAAAATGGGAAGGTTGTATGCTATGCGTCCAGACAATTGAAGAAGCACGAGGACAATTATCCTGTACATGATCTGGAGCTAGCTGCTGTAGACTTCGCCTTGAAGATATGGCGTCATTATCTATATGGTGAGAAATTCATTGTGTTTTCTGACCATAAAAGTTTGAAGTATCTGTTTTCTCAGCAGGACTTGAATATGAGACAACGGCGGTGGTTGGAGCATCTCAAGGACTTCGACTTCACGATCCAATATCACCCAGGAAAAGCAAATGCTGTGGCAGATGCTTTAAGTAGGAAGTGATATTAGTCCTTATTGAGTCTTAGTCTGTATAGTTTCAATTGAATACGATTAATGAGTTCAACATTTGGCCCTATTATGATGTGTTGATAACATCTAGTGCGTGCTAGAGGCTTATTTGCCGACTGTTTACGTCTCGGGATAGACTCGAATTCTCGAACTAATATCCGCTGCGTATTTGGGACGTGAAAGGTTAAATCACGTTGTCGAGCTTAATGGTAGACGAATGGAAGTTATTAGAAGACTTCGCCAGGTTAAATATTGATGCTGACATCAAAGAGAAGGGATGCTTTGTTGCTAGTGTTAGAGCACAACCCACACTATTGGAGGACCTCACAACACTCCAAGACAATGACCCTATACTTGTGGAGATTAAGGCTAACCTGGACCAGAGGCGGATTTCTCATTAACTGAAGATGGAAGGCTAATGTTCCGGGATCGGGTTTGTGTACCCGATCATGCGGAGACAAAGAAAATGATTATGGATGAGGCTCACAAGACCAGATATACTATTCATCCAGGAACTACCAAAATGTATCAAGATTTGAAAAGAAGCTTCTGGTGGCCTAATATGAAGAGAGAAGTGGCGGAATATGTCGCCCATTGTTTAACATGTCAAAGGGTCAAGGCGGAACACATGCGACCCGCAGGTAAACTCAAACCCCTAGAAATCCCGGCATGGAAATGGGAAGGTATAAGGATGGATTATTTTCGGACTACCTAAATCTAGAGGTGGATTCGATGGAATCTGGGTTATTGTCGACCGCTTAACTAAGTCGGCTCACTTCTTGCCAGTGAAGAATAAGTGGTCAGTAGATGTTTGGCTGCATTGTATGTGAAGGAAATAGTCAGATTACATGGAGTACCGTGTCTATTGTGTCTGATAGAGACCCTAGGTTTACATCCCATTTTTGGAAAGGACTGCATTACTCCTTGGGATCTAAACTGAACTTTAGCATGCTTTCCATCCACAGACAGATGGTCAGACGGAGAGAACCAACCAGGTGGTTGAAGATATGCTTAGAGCATGTGTCCTAGATTTTGGAGGTAGCTGGCATGAACACTTACCTCTTGTGGAGTTCGCCTACAATAATAGCTATCAAGCTAGCATTCAGATGGCACCATTTGAAGCACTCTATGGCAGGAGTTGCCGATCTCCAATATGTTGGTATGAAGTTGGCAAAAAACAAATGTTAGGACCAGAGATGATAAGGGAAACAACCGAGAAGGTAAAGCTTATTAAAGAAAGAATGGCAGTGGCGCAGCAAAGACAAAAGGCATATGCAGATAATAGAAGAAGAGACCTGGAATTTCAGGTGGGTGAACATGTATTCTTGAAAGTGTCTCCAGGCCGTGGGATCAGGCGTTTTGGCATTAAAGGCAAGTTGTCACCAAGGTTTGTCGGGCCTTTCAAAATTCTTGAAAGAGTCGGCGAGGTGGCAAATCGTCTCGCTTTACCACCACAAATGGATAGAATACACAATGTGTTCCACATATCCATGTTGAAAAAGTATGTACGAGATCCATGGCATGTTATAGAATACGAGCTTCTGGAATTCAACAAAGACGGAACATATCAAGAGAAGCCAATTAAGATCGGGGACCGGGAATTGCGCCAACTAAGGAACAAGGTTATTCCACTAGTAAGGGTTAGATGGAATCAACGCATGGATGAGGACGACAGTGGGAAACCTAGGAAGCAATGCGCAAAAGATACCCGGAGCTATTCACAAGTAAGTACACCTCACTTGTACAATAACTTGCTATACATGAATTTGGGGACCAAATTCTCTTAAGTGGGGGAGGGTGTAGCACCCCAGAAATTTTAGCTATATAAAGAATTCAAATAAATGGAAATAAATAATTTCCAAGTATGTAAAACATACGCATCATTATCGTACGTATGTAACAAGTCGGAAAACCGTTAACACGGAAATACGACTCAATCAATAATTTAAATAAAAAGGGTTGGAGGGACTTCCAACATTATATATTCATGACCCAAATCATAATTGGGTCAATGGACATCATGTAGCCCAATAATCAAATAAAGCTAGAAAATGCAGTGAAAATTCGTAACTCTAAATAGGTGAAATTAAAAAAAGGCAATTTGAGTTAAATTGGGATGCAATCATGCATTCTTGGCAACCCAAATTGTGCCTATCTGTGGAAGGAGGTTTCCTAAAGTCTCACACACTCTATGGGAGGAAGAAATCCTCCCTAAGTAGGAAACTAACATGACAAAACCGCAACCTGGCTTTCCTAGTCATAATAGGACTCCTAAAACACCATGGTTGCTTAAATACTCTTCACAAACCTTAGGAACGAGTTTTAGAACTTGCTAGGGTCGTGTGGAGGAGTTCTTGGCAACTGGGGAAGCAGGAGATCCCCACACCAAGCCGTTCTTCTTTCCCGTGTGTCTGCTGCGACCTGCACAGACCATCATCTTGAAGTCGACCAAAGGTGAGTCAAACCTAAACCAAAACTTGCAAGGCTTATACCCCTGGAAAGAGGGTCATGTCTACGTTCTACCCAAGTGGAACGCCCATTCCATGCAGTATACACGGAGTGGTAAGCGTTCTCCTCCAAGTTGGTCTGAACACGGGTTTTTCTGAAAAATGAGACTTCTTCAACCCAAAAGAAGGTAGGTTTTCTCGGGCAAATCTTAACATATCTTATACCAATGTGTGAGTAGATCATCAAGTTAACTTTCATTGCCCTCTGGTCTCATCGAATTTCATCTAGTAGATTTTGAATTACAAGCGTTTTGCCAAGTCACACACTGTTAGGGTTTTCCCATACTTCTTATCATGCACGTGATTCAAGACCAAATTAGACCAAACTTCCTTCACAAACATTATTCTACTTGTAGTCACGATTATCTTTATGTTGGACATTTTTGTCCAAAAGATTTTGTTAAAGAGGTATAAGCATAGTAAGGGAGTTATGCAGGATTCTGCGATTTCAGACTGCACTTAATTTTATGTCTTCATATGTTCATGGGATTTGAAATCGAATTAGGTCAAACCCCCAACATCAAAGTTCTTCTACTAGTTGTTCTCATCATATTGTGTGTTGAACATTTTGTCTAAATGTCATTCGTTAGATAGTTATAAGCAGGGTAAGTAAATCCTACATGAGATGTGTTTTCAGGTTCACATGACCTATAAGTTTTGTTCTGGAAGGGCACTAGTGTCGACACTACTTGGGCTAGTGTGACACACTGTCCCAGCACAGCCCAGAAGAAGGTCTCTAGTGTCGACACTACCTGATCTAGTGTCGACACTACCTGACTAGTTTTGTCCAAAAGGTGTTCTGGAAGGCTACTAGTGTCGACATTACTTGAACTAGTGTCAACACACTGTCCCAGATGGGCCAGAAGGTGTTCTGGGAGCTGTCTCTAGTGTCGACACCACCTGAACTAGTGTCGACACTACTTGACCTTTTTGCCTTGTATTTGAAGCACTGTGTCGACACTACCTGATCTAGTGTCGACACTACTTGACCAATTCTTCATTATTTTGCCTTGTGTTTGGAGCATAGTGTCGACACCAGTAAGGGGTGTGTCGACACTACTTTGCAAAATATTGTCTGTCTTGGGTCTGATCATTGCATGATGTCTATTTAATGGCTTAAAAGTGTTAACCATTGAAAAATCCTTAATTACATGAATATTATTCTAATTGCTTTCTTAATGATATGATCATACATGAAGCTTGTGATTAGCTCTTGTTACCAATCTAGCTTGATTAAATGATAAATATTATCTTAAAATCTGGTAAACCCATATGTAGTTCAATACATTGATCTTTGCATGCCATCATGTAAGTGTTTTCCGAGAGTTGAGACCGACGGATTGTGAATTGACACGCGTACATCACTACACACTTATACATCTCTATAGTGCACTTCCTTTCTCTTCTTGTTCTCGTGAGCATGAATTACAATCTAGACTAATGCCATTATCGTAAAGATTGAACTAAATTATAAATTGTACCGTTCAGCTACCGAATTTATCTCTTGACCATTGTGATCATGAAATCATGTTCAGTTACTTATTACTGTTCCCATCATCAACATGAACATGACATTACACATGCCTACTTATTGAAACCTCATTGGCCATTATTAATGACTGTGGGTATCTACATTTAAAATTTACATGAGATGCTGACAGGACACGGCGTGTGTCGAAGGGCTCTAATCTAGCCCAATGACGGCGCATAGATATATGTTACTGTACCATGGCGTATAATGATTACTGGCGTTGCATCTGCGCTGGGAGTGCTTTCTTGCTTGTTGAATGTTAGATACATAACCACATACACGTGGCCTGTGTGCACTCTTGGTGGATCTTTCCTTGGTGTACATTAGTGTTTACGTGCCTGATTAGTGTAACTTGATCGTGCTTGTGCAATGTTGCTTGCTTGCTTGCGTGATATGGCCATCCTGCATTTATTGCAACTAGTGATATCTTGCGTTCTTGTAAACTACTGACATCAAGTGAAATCTTGCGTGCTTGTACAAAGTGATCTATTGCTAGTTCTCTCTTGTTATATCACTCCAGATCTTATTCTATCTTGATCACTCTATCTAGCTTGTTTCATACATCATGTTTTAAATCTGTTTTATTCGTACACGCATATCATGACATTCATCGTGCTTACCTAGTTCTAAAATGTTAATCACTTATATTATTGCCCGCACATTGAGATATAAATCCTACTGGGCTAGTTTGCTCATCCCCTACTTTTCCCCAATTTAGGTGACTATGAAGTTCAAGAGGAAGAGCAAGTCGAGGATGGGAATGCATCCGAGTGATGAGCGTTCCAATTATGAGTCTGTCTATAGTTAGATCATTTAAGTGTTAGAACAGTGTAGTAGGAAGTGAGGTATTATGTACTTTCCTTTTTATTGAGTCTTAGCCCTGTACTAGTTTCAATTTGAATACAATTTATATTGAGTTCACATTTGGGCCCTATTATGATGTTGTGTTGATACACATCTAGTGCGTGCTAGCTAGAGGCTTATTTGCCGACTGTTCACGTCTCGGGATATTGACTCGAATTCTTCGAACTAATATCCACTGCGTAATTCTCGGGACGTGACACCAGCACACTTTAAGTACAAACTTTTTCTCTCAAGTAGTTAGATGTCCTTTCAAACAACTTGCCTCTTGTTTTCACTTAATATTTTATTTCTTACAAGTTTAACTAGGATGAAGAGAAAAGTCCTTGCATGGGTATGGTGTTTGCAGACATTTATTGCAGCTGTCTATAGAACCATACAACTATCCATATAGCTAGGAAGCCGTTGAGTATCCCAGTATCTGAAGATGGATCTCTTAAACACCATACCCATGAAGAAGAGAAAAAGTCCTTGCATGGGTATGGTGTTTGCAGAAATTTATTGCGGTTGTCTACAAAACCATACGACTATCCATATAGATAGGAAGCCGTTGAGTATCCTAGGATCTAAAGATGGATGTCTCAAACTATCTCCTAATTCACAACGTTCAATTTTTGAAACGACCATATTCCACGGGAAACAAAGTCTCTAAATTTTATATAAAGAGCTGAAATTTTTCTTTGAAGCATGAAGCACAATGCATAAAGAAAAACAATAAAGAGAAGAGGCACACACACAAAAAATCTGAAGGAGAGCAATCAGTGCAAGCAAGCCGACTCCAAGCCTTCTTTCTATCCTGCATTCAAGAAGCTTGTTTGTGGGTGGTTTATAAAGGTTGAGTTATTTTCTCAGTCCATCCTTTAGTCAGAAAGAGTTCAAAACTTTCAAGTGTATTTGTGTGTCTCTTTCTACTCTTCTGTGTTTGCTCATTCTCTGAGCAAGCACTCTGTCTACACTATATTTAGAGTAGAAACTAGCAGAAGGTTTGTTCCCTTTAGTTCTCCTTTTATAGAAAGGAGGACCTACTACAGTAAGAGGTTCTTTGCCCCTTTGGTAAAGGGAAAACTTGCGAGGGACCATGTAGATGTAATACCTCTCATTGGAGAGAAGGCCAAGTGTTCTTGGCAGTTAGTGGATAATCCCAAGTTACGCTTGGGGATTGGACGTAGGACTCTTGATTGAGAGGAGGTCCAAACCAGGATAAATTCCTTGTGCACTATTTGTGATTGTTTCCGCCTAGTTACACTTGTTTCACACACACACCACAAAAGGTACTAACACTTCTATCAAGTGTTCTTTCAGATTCAGATAATTTTTAAATTATAGAAAGTCCTATACACCCCCCCCCCTATAGGACATCTAAAGTTGCATCTAGATCCAACACATATCCCTTTTGTGCCATGGTTCAGAGTTATATTGATTTCCATCATTGTTTCATGAGTTAATTCTCTTCTGAACCCTATTCTTGAAACCTAATCTCATGTAAAATAAAACTCTAAAACTAATCTCTAAAACTCAAAATCATTTGTAAGTAGTAATTAGGTTCTTGTTTGTTAAATATTTGAGTTCTTGAATATTAAGTAATTAATTCCTTGATTGTTACTTATTAGAGTCCTGGATTATTAAGTAACCAAGTTCTTGATTGATGATTAATTGATTTTCTGATTATTACATAATGATGTTCATGATTGTTAAATTAATTGAGTTCTAAATTATTTAATAATCAAGTCCCAAATGTTAATAAATCAAATTTGTCAAATTAAAGCCCTAAAAATATTAAGTCCTATAAATCGAGCCCTAAACGTCCTATAACTGGTTCCAGTTGGAATCGAGTCATAACCAAAATCAACTCTTAAGCGGAATCAATCCCCATTAATAGTCAAATAGAGCCTTAAGTAGTAAGATAGAATTGTGTCTTGTTAAAAGGACAAAAATCGAGTCCCATTCATAATCAAGTCTCGATAAGAATCGTGTAAGGCCCAGGTTTTGCATAACATGTTTGCTAGTTGTGTAAGTGTTGTATGGGACTATTCTTACCCAATCAGGTCAGTAAGGTGTGTTGACGACAACCTTGAGTGTCATTAACACTAGTTAGAGACAATCCATGTTGTTGTTTATTTAATGGATCCGTAAATGATTTCCGGATTTTAGACTTGACGGCAAAGTTGATTGTTGCAAGTTTGAAGTAGACGACACATTGTGTTGCCATCTACTTACTTGTGTGGTGTTTCCTAGTTTTACTCCGAGTTCGATTTCTTCATGGGGTTCCTTATGGCAATAAGAGTCGTTTTGGGGTAAGGCTTCTACCCCAACTATGATCCTATGCTCTATAAATATGGTGCTAGTTAATTTTGGGGAGAGCTTGCTCTTGTCTAGGTTGTCTTTGTGTCATTTGAGAAGAAAGAGAGAGAGAACCAAGAGAGAGATTGAGAGCTTCTTCATGGTATTGCAACCAAATCAACTTGATGTAGTAAAGAAGAGGCTATATTGAATGAGATGAAGGCCGTAGATCATGAAGATTTTGCCTAGGAAGAGTACGTGTGGAGGATTTCATCGAAGAAGAGGAGACTTCTTAGGCTTGCCAAGGAGGGAGTCATCGATCCAATTCCATTGTGTGTAAGGGTTTGAGACAAGTAACTTAAGGTTTCGGTCATGCCCCGACGTGTATTATTGGGATGAGCAGTTAATAGCAATATGAGCATGCACATTAGAGAAGTAATCTAAACATAATCATTGACACCATATCGACACAATACAACATAACTAATAATCAAACTGTATTCCATTCATTCATAGTTCAGAGGTCCATTACATTTACTATTCCGGCCATAACAAAGGGTCCATAAAGACTAATACATTGCTAAGGGAAAAGATTAAACTCTAACATAGAACTAGATATCTTGACTCCAACTACATGATCTCTTGCACTTAGACACTCGGGACGCTCGTTCACTCTTGCTCGTCCCCATGCATATCATCGTATTCTGCATCACCTAAAAAGATGTAGCAACTGTGTGAGCGAGCATTCAAGGTCTTAAATCTCTTGAATCGAGCAGGATTTACATAAATAACACTTTAAGGAAAGCAGGATGTCTAAAGGCACAAGCATGATAATAAGAGTTCAAATAATATAACAAGTAGGAAGCGAGAGAACTTAATAAGTAATAAGATAGGACAGTCATGAGTATAGTATGAACAAGCAAGTAAGAGTATTTCACGATTAACGAGAACACCATTTGGCCATATCACGATCACGATGTCATAAGCATGATACACGAGTACACGATTTGATTGTCTTAGAGCAATTTAACATGACTAATATGATTGTGGTGGAATGACAACACCATGGTCAACAACCCCTGCAGGTACACGATATTTGGGTGCTCCTCCCAGGACCCAAACCAAGGACCTATTAACATTGTTAGTCCAATAGATCGAAGATCCACACAATTTTGTCTAGACAATCACATTATGGCCATAAGAAGGTTATGGAGTAGGATGAGATTTCAGCAAGAGAACAAGACAAGAACTTGTAATCTAAGAACCACTGAGTTCTGGTTTACCAAACCACGAGAAGCATCAAGGTCAAGATAAGATGAGAATAGCATGACAATCAATGCACATCTAGTTGATACATGCTGTACAATTCACCGGCATAATCAGAATGGTATCATGTGTTTTCCGGTATGACCGGCTCGGCGACCTTGTGGGAATCCAAGGCTAGTAGAGGCTTACAGAGGTCTCGCATGAACACATTCTACTCTGGTAGGAGGAATACCCAGCGGAGAGTTTGTTAGTCACGTGTGGTATTCCTAACTACAACATAGTGAGAACATGTCACACAAGGTGACAATCTCTAAAAGATTATGAAATACAATGGTGTGAGAAAGAGAGTTTTCAAGATCAAGAATGTTAACATTAAAATACATGCTTAACATAATTAAGTCAATTTACCACTTTATTATTGATCATTAGCAGGTGTTCATGAGGTGTTCACATCATTAACTTACTGCCTAATACACATTTTTTGTGAAAACTCAATTTTCTACACAGTTTTAAGAACATGGCATAGGCTTATGAAGAATGTGCTAGTGTTATCAAGAATGCAACAGGAGTTAACAAAGAATGCGACATGGTACCTGACAAAATAGGTACAAACACATCATACCTTCCCGTCGCGTTAATGATGTGTCAGATCGCTATGTTGCGACAAAATCTTTATCGCGTTGTATAGTCCCATCTCTTTAATAATGCAACGGTACCCTACGTCGCGACAAGGCCCAAATCGTGATGTATTGGGTCGTCATGATCAGGTGGTCTCTGTCCGAACCCAAAAGGGAAAATAGATCCCCCTAGGTTTTGAGTTGCCCACAAAGAGATCATGACATAGTGAACTCAGACTACAAAACACTCAATGAAAAGTATGGAACTTGGTGGAAACGAAAGGACACTCATAAAAGAATGTACAATAAAACCTAATTAGGTTTTAAATAGGAGATTGACATGGTATGTAAGGAACCTTCATCAGACTTCATTTTAAATGACACAGTGACCTTAGATTCAGAAATTTGAGGCATATACTTGATGAAAATTGGGGAAAAAGAGATCAACATGTTCAAGACTTCATGATGATTATAGTAGCATTTAATAAACTTGAAATAGAGAGACTACAAAGATCTCAAGAAGACATGATGAGTCAAGTTACACATGAACATGGAACTGGAATGAGAATATGATCAAACTACATGATAATAATGGGGAAAATAGGTTCATGAGATTCCTGGCTTCAAGAAGTACCCACAGAGTCATTTAATTAGATTAAGCTCAAGCGAATGCTTACATTGGGTCATTTTAATCTTGCAAGCTAGGTCGGCCATGGAAAGCAATTGAGTTGTATTTAGGCATTAGGCCATTATGAGTCCTAATACTACTCTAACTTCTTAGTTACAAGTTTCCTTTTTATTTATTCCTTGGATCCTCTAACTCTGAATTACTTTACGGTTTTCATTCTGAAGGCTCCCATCCATGATTGATTAAGGCTAACATAGATTTTAGCCCATGTTCATGGCCTAATTGGGGTTATTATTCCTTTAATTAACTCATTAAGTGGATATTTCAAATTAAATACTATGTTTTTTACTATTTTAGGCTCATTTAAGCCACACACTATTGACCAGGTTGCAAGCCCAGAGGGGGGGTGAATGGATTGCTAAAAATTTCATTTAGAATATTCATGTAAATAAATGCTTTGACAGAAGACGCTAAGTTCAATGGTTAGAGTTAGTATAAAGTAAAGACACAATAAGATCAAGCACACAGACAATAAGGATTTTATCCTAGTTCATATGTCCTATCACAAGGAGTCCTACGTCTAGTCCCCAAGCAACAACTTGGGATTTCACTAAACAAGGGCATAGTCTCCCTTAAGGACACTTACACATCCAGCCGCAGCTAGCCTTCTCTTCTCTACACGAAGAGGCTAAACCACCTGATGCAACAGGTCTTCCATCTTACCAAAGGGAACGACCACCCACTCCACAACAGGTCTTCTCTTCACAGACAAGGAGGTACACTCAAGAAAAATGAGTAAAGAGTGGATGACCCCTAGACCAAGCTTATAGAGATTGCTTCATCCAAGTGGAATATGAGAGACAAAGATTTACACAGAATGAGGGTCTCTCAGATCTACAACAAGCTCTCAAAAACTAAACAGGTTTCTATGGAGAGCTAGAGCTGAAGACTATTTGAATGAACGAACAAGCTCTTCTGTGTTTCTCTTCAAGGGACTAAGGTATTCAAAAGTGTTCTTCATGGATCCACTAGTCTTCTATTTATCTTCTCTTGAAAGAGTTGACCATTAAAGTATATGTTGTCTCTCATATTCATACACATTAGATGTGTCTGGTCTGATGTAGAAAGCAAGAGAACCTGCAGCCATTTAATGCTGGGATAGACACATACACAGAGGAAGATTATCTAAATCGCTTCTTGCTTTATGTCAGAGTGACGGGTCCAACATTGTAACGTGTGTTACTACCGGAACCCTGCATATCATAAATGCTGAAGCATAGACAACTTATCTTTGTCTAAACTGTCAGTCAACGTTAGTAGTCGTGCTTTAAGAAGATATACTAAAAAGGAAATTTGATTCTGTCATCCCATAAAGTTTTACTTTACGTGACATGAGTGTGGCAAACAAAGAGATATGGCGTGAGAGAGATATTGTACCACACACAATAAATGTTTGAGTATACAGGAGACAACTTGGTTCGCGGGAAGGTTTGAAATCCACACATATTTGAAAATATATATGAATATTGTTTGGAATATATTAAGAATATATTAAAAGAATTAAATAGAAATATTCATCAACTATCTAAAACCTAATCGTTCTAAAGAGGGAGTTGATGTTCAGAGACAGTCTGTGAATAATGGAGTCGATGTAAATATGAAATCGATGTTGAGATATAGCCATAATCCATGTGAAAATGTAATCCATGTTGACATGAAGTCTATGTGAACATAATCCATGTATAAATGTAATGAAATGATGTTCTGTACAGAGTCGTTGTTTAACTGAAGTCGGTGTTTATCTGAAGTTGATGTTCAAGTGAAATCAATGTTCTAAGTGAAGTCATTTTTGTAATGAAATCGATGTTCAAAATGAAATCATTGTTGAACCGAATCGTTAGTCAGGTGAAAGCGATGTTTGAAACGAATTCGTTGTTCAAGTAAAGTGATGTTCCATATGAAATCGATGTTCTATCGAAATCGATGTTTAAATGAAGTCGTTGTAGAAACAAAGTCGATGTTCCATATGAAATCAATGTTCTATCGAAATCGATGTTCTATCGAAATCGATGTTTAAATGAAGTCATTGTAGAAACAAAGTCGATGTAGAACCGAAATCGATGTTCTATTGTGAAGTCGACGCTTGAGTGAAATTGGTGTTCTATCTGAAATCGATGTTTTAACATGGTAGTCGTTGTTTAAGTGAAATCGATGTAGCAGTAAAACAGTAATCATTGTGACTTTTAATAGAAGTCGATGTATACATAAACAAATCATATGCAATGAACTTCAAATAACAGTGAGTGTAGATAACTTACTGAGTTTGTTTAATTTGAGATCTGTTGATAATGTTTAGAAAATGATGTTAGTCAATAATTTCTAGGGTTTTGTTAATCACCAAAAATACATATAATAAATCGTAAATTATATGGGGATGGACTGATCATCAATCTCCCCATTTTTGGTGATGACAAAACATTAAAAATTGCATATAAGAAAGAGCTGAAATAAATTTCTGGAAACATTTAGAGTATGTATTTCAGAATATTTTCTCCCCCTTTTTATCACTAAGCAAAATAAATAAATGAGCGGAAAATAAAATAGGAAGAAAGAGACAGATAAATGGAGCCAAAGATGCAAATCTTATTAATTAGTGAGGGTCAAAAATATAGAAGGCAGGGGACAGAAGGGAAAGCATGGCGAGTAATGAGCAACCAAGATGGAATTCCTTCTCTTCAAATAGGTTTCAAAAGACACCCCAACTAATATTTATGATAGCCCCATCTCTGGAGTGAGTCTCTTGATGTGAAGCTGTCTCTGATCTTCAATAAATTGAGTGTACTCATTGTCACTCGAAACGACTTGTAGAATCCAGCAGTCCCAAACTAGCATGCTGAAGGAACTTATCTATGGAGATAGGATAGTGTAACTTGTGAGCCTTCAGATCCTTCTGCAATGCTTCAAAGACCTTGAGTCTCTCAACCCAAATGGAATAAGGATCTGAAACTAGGTTGATGGAGTTAAGATCCATGAACTGTGCTGGAGAGAGAATCGGTTGACGTGACTTCTCTGATGAGGAATTTAGCTAGTTTAACTGAAGAGTTGCCTGATGGTAGACTTTACACCATTCAGAGTTGAGGAATCTCTCAGATTCTACTAGCAGGGGAGCTAAAACAACAGACTTGATATAACCCCTATGATATTCTCTGAATATGAATCTATGAAAGGCAAGAGGGGCTCCCATCTGAACAAAGATCTGTGCCTTAACTCTGGCAAACCTCTCAAAAATTATGGGACCCACATCAAAGTCCATGAGTAGAAAGTGCAGTTGAGGGGGAAAAGTTTGAGCAAGCATCTTCAAGGAGGCAAAATCAACTGAAGAGGGACATTCACTGGATTTTCTATGTGGAGAAGAGAGATAGCTGCCCTGAACTGACCAAGTTGTGCTTCAGGATGCAATTGTCACGCCCCAACGCGGAATATCAGAACATGAGGTAGTTGCAAGTAAGCGAGTATAGAGTGTAGAATAACAGCAAACCATTGGATAATTAAATAATGTGAAATTAAATATCTTTCACTGATAATTCAACCATTGTCTGTCACATCCACTAATGCAAAGCCATAACATAGGGCCCAGTTGACTCTATTACATCGAATGAAAGTAAACGACTAAGTAAGACATCTAGGATACACAATGGCATCATCGTACTCTTGGATCACTCCTAATCGTCCCTATCCTCGTGAGTGTACTCAGTCTCCACAGTCTCACCTGAGATCACCATGAACAAATAACATAGGGTGAGCGACAATGCCCAATATGATTTATATCTCATAGTGCGGGCAATCTTACATGATTAATGTATTAAAGAGTAGAGTCACTAATGATAGAGCGAGAGTCAAGTAAAGAAAGAGATAGCACAATAGCATGGATCAGGATAGCACAAGTTTCAATATAGCACAGAAAGCAGGATGGCCATAGCACAAATAGCACATCGATTCACAATAGCACAACGAGTATAGTATAGCACTTTGATTGTCATTTAGATAGTCAAGATAGATAGAACTTGAGTGTAATGTCAAACACTCTGGTCAATTAACTCCCACGGGTACTAGCACTTTTGGCGCACCTCCCAGGACCAGACCGGGCCCTTTTATATTTTTCCAGACATTAGTCATATGTTTATCATTAGACAATCAGTCAAATGGCCAATAGAGAGTACCAAGAAATAGATGAGAGTACTTGATAAATAGACAAGAAAGTAGAGAGAGTGTGAACAGATGAGCGAGTAGAGTATAGATGAGAACTATAGGTCATTGCACATAAAACGAAGATTAAAGAGCGATAGTAACAGTTGCGCAACACGCATGATTGGTGTTGGCACTCAGGTAGAATTTACAAACCTCCACTGGCCATGTTATGCACAGGTTCAGAGGTCCGGCGTGATCTCAAGGTAAGAGAGAACTTCTAAAGCCATTTGGATCAGGTTGATCCCTAGGGGTGTTATAGGTGCTAGGGTACAACCAACTCAGTCTCCATGAGGGAATCCATAGAGTACGGAGTCTTATGGAGACCTTAACAAAAGGTCCCTTGTCTACCAGAACGGAATGTCCAATAGAGAGGTTCCAACTTGTCAAGAGAGTAGTGTGTAGAGAAAATGAGTTGCTCGACGTTCTAGAGGAATTCTAGAACAATGGAGCGGCAATAACGGTATTCCAAATCCATGTGAGAAAACGGAAAACAATGTCATTATTATCATGGGTGAGTAATGTGTAATTATTGAAGTAAATTACCATATACATTATTCATGTATTTTTTGCATGGTCTCATGGCAAAGATAATCGTTGGTGTGTGCATGTGCATGAAATCAAGAGAACATATGATAGTCGTGCATATTGTCTTTAAATTTAATAAACATGTGAAATATAGCAAGATTCATTTACATGGTTGTTACTATCTGTCACACAGTGTTACAGGGTATAAACATGATTATCTGCCTAAATAACCATATTAAATAAAACAGTAAGGTTGCTGGAATTACACAGTCAAATTGCGACAGGTATGATGGTCGCGTTTAATAAACATCGATTTTGGACAGAAACGCAATGACATCGGCTGTCGCGTTTAGGTTAACTAGATAGGGAATGAATCGATTGACGACTCGAAATCGCGACGTGCAGGTCCACCGCGCTCATGGGACTCGCTACAGAATCACGACGGCAAGGGCCGAAGCATTCATGCAAACCCTAGCTTTTCGAAATAACATAGACCCCAAAAGTTGGAAACAAGGATAAAATGCGACGACCTTCATGGTCGCATTTCGGAAAACCTCTGATAGTAGATGGGCACACAGTTTGATGCAACGGTACTTGTAAAACTCTAGCTAAAACACGACGACATGAGTGGTCGCCTTTTAGGTAGACACGACGGTCTTATCCGACGTGATACCAGTCGTAGAAACACGACGTATGGTTTGGTCGCGATTCAACATGCAACGCAAGAACGATGAAACATGCAGTGATCTTCATGCAAGGGTTATAACTCGAAATCTAGGGCACTTGTGTAAGGCCCTCGATTTTTGCTCTTTTATTTGACTTTGTCTTATGATGTAGTAGTTGCTATGCGTATATAGCTATGTGCATGTGTATGCATGTTATGTATACATATAGATATGTGTTTATTTCTTTACAATTTATATTAAATAATGTGTATATATGCATACGCTTGTCAATCATGTATATATTGTTTATTTACATTGTACATATGGTGCTTAAGTTTCGCATTACATATTGCATGTATATACATATAGTGTATGTATGTTTATGGTCATTTCTGCGTTCTGGCCGAAGTGCATGTAAACGTCAACATGCATGGATGTTTATGAGAGAGTCAACGTCCAGATCGATGGACACCAACTCCCAGTAAACGGCAACTATGTGGCCGTCTATATCCCAGAAATTGTCCGGTTTCAGATCTGGAAACGGCTGCATTTCCTTCGGTTCTTGTTTTGGAAACTATCTTCCAACAGTAGGATTCCTACCTAAACGCGTATCCCGACTCCCTTAGCTTATAAAAACACCAGATTAGGATGGATTAGGTGTTTTGGCTATTGTGAAAACCCTAGAACTGCTTTGTGCGAAACCTGATCTTGGGAGGCTTCGATCCGGCGGTTGGGGAGTCCTCTTGGCGATCTACATTTACAAGGAGATTCTCCTAGCATTGGTGGATCTTCCCGACTCTGATGTGCAACAGCATCAACACAGAACCGGTTCGGGAGGAGATTTGACGTGCTTCTTAGCGTGGCCGAGGAGAGCATATTCGACAATTAAATCTCGACTAGTAATTTTTTGAAGGCAAGTAACCTTTGTAAATCATCCCTATACATGTCTTCTAGGTCCCAGGTATTTGTACAGAATTTTCCTCGTGTCCTGGAACCCCCAATCACTATGGTTTGTGCGTGCAGTCTGCACTTCTGGAGACAGAAATTTAATGGCCAACTTGCTGCCATTGAGATCCAGGATTAGCGGCAACATCGTGTGCCGTTAACCCAGTTGGCGGCAACCTTTGTGCCGCCAAGTTCATCAGGTCTTTCTACAGATTCCATATTTGATCTTTATGGTGTATTTTTTAGACTTCTGGATGTGTGTACATGGTGTGAAAATTTTCTTAGGTCAAGTACAATCAGTAGGTCGTATCATGAGGATGTAGCGAATTTTTGTGATTTGTGTTAATTATTAAAATTCCTAAAATTGAATTGTTTTGCATAATATGTTAATTATTAAATGTTAAAATGAATTGTGAGCATAATATGACATGTTAATCTTGTGTAAATAGATCTATGTGAGTTAGGGTTTCATAATTTGTCCATGACAGCATGATGACTGATTGCAGGTTTCTGAACAGTTAGAACCGACTGTATAAATGTAAACCCTGCTAAATGAGGTTCTTAGTGAAAATGCATGATATTTGTTTTAATTATTATAATTAGTGTACAAATCTAAAAACCTGAAAAATTGATCATGTGATATGTTTACTATTTAAAACCTATGATAAAATTTTCGTTCTATTTTGATAACAGTAGGTGTTGTTACTGGTTTATCAATGGGGAAAAATTTCCATGTGAACATATTATGTTTAATCTTGTGTGATTCGGTAATTAACAGCATGTCTAGGACTGTGATATGAGTTATTTTATGACTGTGAACAGTAATTTATGCTAGATAAACTGAAGCATGTGTGAATTCTAGGAGTACATGTGAATGTGTAAATTAATGCATGTGTATAATGTGCAAACAATGTGATCATGTGAAAATGAGTAAACTGTGCCGTTAGTGACACTGCTACCATAGAGGGCTATGGAACTGTACCGTAGTAAAGTTCCTATGGGAAGGTTCAATGTGAGTGATATCCTAAGGGCGTTAGGATGAAATCCTGAAGGTGGACAAGTACCACTGGTTAGGGTGGAGAGTGCTTCTCCCGGTTCTGCACAGTTAACCAAGATCTATCGCTATATTGCCTAGGTGATGGAAATGTGTATGTGTATATGTGTCGTTCTAGTGGTGGTTTGGACTATGTGTCACGGCAACTAAATGTAAAATGTGAATATGATCATGTGAAATGTGCAATGTGAAATGTTAAGGAATGTGTTATCATGTGAAATAGTGTAATCCCATGTGAATGTGTTAAATTCATGTCAAAACAGCAAGCAAAATGTTTGTACAATTGTGTTAAATCCATGAGAAAATGTATAAAATTCATGCTAGGTATGCTATTTACTTTATGTATCGTTTCATGCTTAAATTATGTATAGCTGCAAAATGGTTTGAATGAGACTTAGATCTTGAAGCATGATGAGTAAAAGTGGTAGAAAGCATGTTATAGGTTTTTATAATTAGTTGTTAAAGTAATATAAAGCATGCATCATGTTTATCCTTAAATGCTTAGGGAACTAGCATGTGTAGATGATATGTGTATGGTTGTGTTCATGGTTTGCTTGCTGGGTCTATTTAGACTCATCCTTGCTTTGGTGTACAGGTGTGGCAAGTGTCTCCACTTCCTTGGAGGAGATAGTTAGGAGCGACTCCGAGCGAGAGGAGTAGCTAGTGTTGTGGAGATTCTTCGTTATACCTTTAATTTCAAGTATGTAATCAAATAATGGAGTATTTCAGATGGACAATGTAATCTGCTGTGGATGGAATGTTGATGATGGAATAAGATTGCTACTTTATTTCCGCTGTAATATTTGTTATTTGTGTACATCTCAATCTAATGTTAGTGTTGGGTAAATGTCCCACTGTGACGGCGTTCTTTATACCGACGTTGATTGGTATAATCGTACCAGTATAAGGAGGGTCGTTACAAGGATTGGTATCAGAGAAACAGGTTGAGATTGTACATGAATATACCATCATCTGCATAATATGATAAGTCTTTATAGAATAGCCCACGTGTAGAAAATATCTAATAACGAATGAAAGATATATAAGAAATGGTTAGGACTAAATAATTTAGTGTCTAACTATGATTAAATTTTTACAGGCTATGGCTTCTCGTGGTAGGCGTGGTGTCCATGCTCGAGATGATGAGCAGAGGCTTGAGGACAGGGATGAGCAGCAGGCCCCAACCCCAGGGTCCTACAGTTCTTCCTCCACCATCGTTTGTACATTATGGAGTGTTCATGCAAGGTCTGGTGCAAGCTATGCAGACTCAGGCACACACTCAGGCTGCACTCCAAGCTCAGCTGGAGGCTCAGGTTAGAATTGTTGGTTAGAAGTAGCCTTTTTTATTAAATGTATGATTGTTATGTTGCTTATGTGTTATTTATATTATTTGTTGTGGCAGGCTCAGGCTCCAGCTCCAGTTCCCCAGGAGCATGGCCATGGTGGTCCTTCCATCATGGAGCGATTCAAGAGGATGGCTCCACCTAAAATCAGTCATTGCTGGCGGAGAGCTGGATGAGGGAGATTGAGAAGATCTTCCATGCCATTAGGCGTGTTGAGGAGGACAAGGTCAGCTTGGCCACCTACATGCTATAGGTATTTACATTATTTAATTGCATGTAATTTCGTTAAGTTTAGAATTTAGTTTCGGTTGGTGCTTATGGAGTGTTTCTGCAGGAGAGAGCCGATGTATGGTGGTCTTCTTTACTGCATACCTGGTTTGAGAACAGTGCTATCGAGGTAGCTTGGGATGAGTTCGTGAGGCTCTTTCGGGCCAAGTTTGTTCTTGAGCATACTCAAGACCAGATGGAGCAGGAGTTCCTCACTCTTACTCAGGGTACGGTGCTTGAGTATGAGGCCAGGTTTGCAGAATTATCTAAGTATGCACCTCACATAGTGGCTGATGAGCGTAGAAAAGTGAAGAAGTTTGTGATGGGCCTTAAGCCATCATTGAGGTCGAGGCTCGTGGCAATTGATCACCGTACCCTAGATGAGGCTCTCAGCATGACATGCAGGCAGGAGAGTGAGATGGAGCACAGAAGAGGTCCACGCCACCGTTCCAGCGGCAGGACAGGAAGAATGCGTCGTACCAGTCACTGCAGCGTCCCGTGGCGGCAAGCAGTCAACAAGCAATTGCACCGCGATCCCCCGGCGTCAGGCCTAGTGGCAAGAAGGAGTGTCCACACTGTGGAAGGACACATGGTGGTATAGAGTGCTGGAAGTTAGCGGGGAAGTGCTTGAAGTGTGGTAGCAGCGAGCATCATATCAGAGACTATCCCAGGCTTCAACAGGGAGTCAGCATGGAGCGCCAGCCGCAGCAGAGGCAGTAACAGCAGCAGTAACAACAACAACGCCAGTGACTGGATGACCAGGAAGGCCTTGAGCCCAAGCTCGAGTGTTTGCGTTGGCATGAGAGGATGCAGAACAGGCAGAAAAACGTCACAGAAGTTACGGTTCTTTTCATGGGTGTGCACGCTCGAGTTTTATTTGATACGGGTTCCACTCACTCGTTCATTTCCGAGTGGTTTGCTAGGTAGTTAGCTGTAAAGTCTAGTGTAGAGGCTGAGGAGTTAGGGGTCCCTTTGTCTGTGCACACACCAGCGGGAACGATATCGACCAGGAAGTGTATTCCATCTTTACCTGTGTGCATTGAGGACCGAGTCTTAGAAGGGTGCTTCTATTTGCTAAAGATGAAGGACTATGATGCTATTCATTGTCTGGATTGGCTAGAGGAGCACTATGATCTAGTGGATTGTCGTGGGAAGAAGATCACTTTTTGTATTCCTCGTGAGGATGAGTTTTCACATCCATTGCCAAGGAACAAAGCGTGAAGGTTTGTTATCTCCGCCATGAAGGCGATGGGAATGGTGAACAAGGGTTGTGACGCTTTTCTTTCCAGCGTGGTATTAGTACCGAAGGCTGATTAGTCACCTCCCCTTGAGGAGATTGATGTAGTGCAGGATTTTCAGACATTTTTCCCGATGATTTGTCTGGTTTGCCACCAGTCAGGGAGATAGATTTTACTATAGAGTTGCTTCCAGGCACCTCTCCTATCTCAAAGGCTCCATATCGGATGGCACCTGAGGAATTAGCTAAGTAAGGAAGCAGTTGCAAGATCTGTTAGATAAGGGATTTATTCGCCCTAGTGTATCCCCTTGGGGCACACCTGTATTATTTGTGAAGAAGAAGGATGGTTCACTTAGGTTGTGCATCGATTATAGGAAGCTCAACCAGGTGACTGTGAACAACATGTATCTCTTACCGCGGATTGATGATCTATTTGACCAGCTGCAGAATGCATCGGTATTTTCTAAGATTGATCTGTGGTCCAGCTATCATCAGTTGAGGATTAGGAGTGAGGATGTGTCCAAGATGGCCTTTAGTACTCGTTATGGACATTATGAGTTTTTAGTTCTTCCATTTGGTCTAACCAATGCCCCTGCAGCGTTCATGGATCTCATGAACAGGGTGTTTAGACCATATCTAGATAGTTTCGTAGTAGTGTTCATCGACGATGTGCTAGTCTATTCTCCGGATGAGGCTACACACCGTGATCATATGAGGGTAGTGTTAGAAGTTCTCTGAGAGCACAAGCTGTACGCAAAGTTAGCAAGTGCAATTTCTGGATGCGCGAGGTTCATTTCCTTGGTCATGTTATCCCGGTGCTGGTGGTAGAGTTGATCTAGCGAAGGTCAGGCTGTATAGATTGGGAGATCCCAGAACCCCATCGGAGATTCGGAGTTCCTTGGTTTAGCAGGCTATTATAGGCGATTCATCGAGGGTTTTGCATCTATCGCCGCACCTTGACTAAGCTAACCAGGAAGGGTGTAAAGTTACTCGTCCGAGGATGTGAGAGTAGTAGCTTTCAATTATTGAAGGCTAAGCTTACTTTTGCACCGGGTTGATTTTGCCGAGTGGTATAGAGGGTTTTACCATCTACTCGGATGCATCTCGGATTGGTTTAGGCTGTGTGTTGATGCAGCAAAGAAGGGTAGTGGCGTATGCTTATCGCCAATTGAAGGATCATGAGTGTAACTATCCGACGCATGATTTGGAGCTTGCGGCAGTGGTTCATACATTAAAGATCTGGAGGCATTATCTTTATGGTGTCAGATTTGAGGTGTTCACTGACCATAAGATCTAGAGATATCTCTTTTCGCAGAAGGAGTTGAACCTACGGCAGAGGAGATGGATTAAGTTCCTCAAGGACTACGACTTCGAATCATCCAGGGAAGGCGAATGTCGTAGCGGATGCTCTTAGTAGGAAGAGATCTTTGCTCCAGTAGGATTGGAAGATGTTGGAGGATGCTGCTTGTGCGATGACTGAGTTAGAGACATCGTTATGTCAGGCTTTCGTGGCTTAGTTGTCCCTTCGATCTACTATGCTAGATGAGGTGATTGAGCAGCAGAAGGCTAATCCTAGGCTTCAGGAGTTGGTGGGCAAAGCAGGCATTGCTCAAGATGACGATGGCGTGATTAGATTTCATCATCGAGTGTGTGTTCCCGATATTGTAGATGTCCGTGAGCATGTCCTTGCAGAAGCTCATAGGTCGAGATTCTCTATTCATCCAGGTAACACTAAGATGTACCAGGATTTGAAGAGATCATTTTGGTGGTCTGGCATGAAGAAGGATGTGGCGGATTTTGTATCTAGGTATTTAGTATGCCAGCAAGTGATGGCCGAGCGTTAGCGACCATCTGGTCCTATGCAGAAGATGGAGATCCCAGTATGGAAATGGGAGGCCATCACTAGGATTTTGTAACGGGTTTGCCCAGATCGTGAGGGGCACTGACTCGATTTGGGTGATTATAGATAGATTCTCTAAGACTACACATTTCTTGCCTATGAAGAAGAAGCAGTCAGTTGAGAGTTTGGCTAGGGTGTATGTTAGTAGCATTGTTAGGTTGCATGGCGTGCCGAAGTCAATCATTTCGGATCGAGATCCGAAGTTTACTTCGAGGTTGGGGAAAGGTCTTCAGGAGGCTTTAGGCTTGAGTTGAAGCTCAGTTCGGCGTTCCATCCTCAGACAGATGGACAGTCTGAGAGGACTATCCAGATGCTCGAGGATATGTTGCGAGCATGTGTGTTGGATTGGAAGGGTGATTGGGAGCGTCATTTACCTATTGTGGAGTTCGCATATAAAAATAGTTTTCATGCGAGTATTAGTATGGCTCCTTTGAGGCGTTGTATGGGAGGCCTTGTAGATTCCTTTATGCTAGGAGGAGACTGGTGATAGGCAGTTGATTGGTCCGGAGTTAGTGCAGGAGACTTCGGATAAGATCCGCTTATCAGGAAGAGGCTTGTTGCAGCGCAGGATAGGCAGAAGAGTTACGCCAACAACAAGAGGAAGGATTTGGTGTTCGAGGTGGGCGAGCATGTATTTCTATAGATTTCACCTACTCAAGGTGTTGTCAGGTTTGGCAGGTATAGCAAGTTGAGTCCTAGATTCATTGGCCCATATGAGATTCTTAGGCAGATGGGAAGCGTGGCATATGAGCTAGCTTTACCCCCAACGCTAGCAAGTGTGCATCCCATTTTCCACGTATCCATGCTTTGGAGGTATGTGCGTGATCCATCTCATGTTATAAGTCATGAGACAGTGGAGATCCAGCCAGATTTATCGTATGTTGAGCAACCGGTAGCTATTCTTGATCGGAAGGTTCAGCACCTCCGGAATAAGAGCATTGCGTCCGTGAAGGTGCTATGGCAGAACTTTTCACGAGAGGAGGCAACTTGGGAGCTTGAGGATGCTATGAAGAAGAAGTATCCCCAATTGTTGAGTAGTGTCGTTCTAACTCAAGGACGAAGATTTCTTTAAGGGGGAGAGGGTGTAAGGCCCTCGAATTTTGCTCTTTTATTTGATTTGTCTTACGATGTATTAGTTGCTATGTGTATACATGTATATGTATATATATAGATATGTGTTATTTTTGTACAATTTATATTAAATAATGTTGTATATGCATATGCTTGTCGATCATGTATTAGTGTTTTATTTACATTGTACATATGGTGCTAAGTTTCACATTACATATTGCATGTATATACATATAGTGTATGTATGTTTATGCTCATTTCTATGTTCTGGCCGAAGTGCATGTAAACATCAACATGCATGGACGTTTATGAGAGAGTCGACATCTAGATCGATGGACACCAACTCCCAGTAAACGGCAACTATGTGGCCGTCTATATCCCAGAAATTGTGCGGTTTTAAATCTGGAAACGACTATGTTTCCTTCGGTTCTTGTTTTGGAAATGGTCTTCAACGGTAGGATTCCTACATAAATGCGTTATCCTGACTCCCTTAGCGTATAAAAACACCAGATTAGGATGGATTAGGTCTTTTGGCTATTGTGAAAACCTAGAACTGCTTTGTGCGAAACCTGATCTTGGGAGGCTTTGATCCGGCAGTTGGGGAGTCCTCTTGGCGATCTACATTTACAGGGAGATTTTCCTAGCATTGGTGGATCTTCCCGACTCTGATGTGCAACCAGCATCAACACAGAACCGGTTCGGGAGGAGATTTGACGTGCTTCTTAGCGTGCCGAGGAGAGCATATTCGACAATAAATCTCGACTAGTAATTTTTTGAAGGCAAGTAACCTTTGTAAATCATCCCTATACATGTCTTCTAGGTCCCAGGTATTTGTACAGAATTTTCTCGTGTCCTGGAACCCCCAATCACTATGGTTTGTGCGTGCAGTCTGCACTCTGGAGACAGAAATTTAAGGCCAACTTGCTGCCTTGAGATCCAGGATTAGCGGCAACATCGTGTGCAGTTAACCCGGTTGGCGGCAACCTTTGTGCCGCCAAGTTCATCAGGTCTTTTTACAGATTCCATATTTGATCTTTATGGTGTATTTTTAGACTTGGATGTGTGTACATGGTGTGAAAATTTTCTTAGGTCAAGTACAATCAGTAGGTCGTATCATGAGGATGTAGCGAATTTTTGTGATTTGTGTTAATTATTAAATTCCTAAAATGAATTGTGAGCATAATATGACCATGTTTAATCTTGTGTAAATAGATCTATTGTGAGTTAGGGTTTCATAATTTGTCCATGACAGCATGATGACTGATTGCAGGTTTCTGAACAGTTGAACCGACTGTATAAATGTAACCCCTGCTAATGAGGTTCTTAGTGAAAATGCATGATATTTGTTTTATTATAAATTAGTGTACAAATTCAAAAAACCTGAAAAATTGAGCATGTGATATGTTTACTGTTTAAAAACCTATGATAAAATTTTCTTTTTGTTTTGATAACTGTAGTGTTTGTGTACTGGTTTATCAATGGAAAATTTCCATGTGAACGTATTATGTTTAATCTTGTGTGATTCAGTATTAGCAGCATGTCTAGGACTGTGATATAAGTTATTTATCACTGTGAACAGTACATTATGCTAGATAAACTGAAGCAAGTGTGAATTCTAGGAGTACATGTGAATGTGTAAATTAATGCATGTGTATAATGTGCAAACAATGTGATCATGTGAAATGAGTAAACTGTGCCGTTAGTGACACTGCTACCATAGAGGGCTGTGGAACTGTACAGTAGTAAAGTCCCTACGGAAGGTTCAATGTGAGTGATATCCTAAGGGCATTAGGATGAAATCATGGAGGTGGACAAGTACCACTAGTTAGGGTGGAGAGTGCTTCTCCCAGTTCTGCGCATTAACCAAGATCTATCGCTATATTTCATAGGATGATATATGTGTATGTGTATATGTGTGTCCTTCTAGTGGTGGTTTGGACTATGTGTCATGACAACTAAGTGTAAAATGTGAATATGATCATGTGAAATGTGCAATGTCAAATGTGCAATGTGAATATGTTATCATGTGAAATAGTGTAATCCCATGTGAATGTGTTTAAATTCATGTTAAAACAGCAAGCAAATGTGTGTACAATTGTGTTAATCCATGAGAAAAGGAATAAAATTCATGCTAGGTATGCTATTTACTTTAGTATAGTTTCCATGCTTAAATTATGTATAGCTGCAAAATTGTTTAAATGAGACTTAGATCTTGAAGCATGATGAGTAAAAGTTGTAGAAAGCATGTTATAGGTTTTTTATAATTAGTTGTTAAAGTAATATAAGCATGCATCATGTTTTATCCTTAAATGCTTAGGAACTAGCATGTGTAGATGATATGTGTTATGGTTGTGTTCATGGATTGCTTGCTGGGTCTATTTAGACTCATCCTTGCTTCGGCATACAGGTGTGGTAGGTGTCTCCACTTCCTTGGAGGAGATAGTTAGGAGCGACTCTGACGAGAGGAGTAGCTAGTGTTGTGGAGATTCTTCGTTGTACCTTTAATTTCATAAGTAGTAATCAAATAATGGAGTATTTCATATGGACAATGTAATTTGCTTTAGAGTTGTAATAAAGTGGGAAAATGTATTTCTTTTATGCTATATGGACTGTGGATAGAATGTTGATGATGAAATAAGATTATTATTTTATTTCCGCTGGAATATTTTGTTATTCATTTATATCTCAATCTAATGTTAGTGTTGGGTAAATGTCCCACTGTGACGGAGTTCTTTATACCGACATGGATTGGTATAATTGTACCGGTATAAGGAGGGTCGTTACAACTTGGGACAAAGTGGTGAACATGAAATTTGTAGAGGACACCGAGTAGAAGAGAACTATGTCTTTTGACCGAATCAATTTGGTCTCGTTAGGCGTTCAAACTAGTATGAACAAGAAAAGTCTCAGTCTTGCATAATGATGTAAAACCTTATAACTCGAAGCATACATGATGAAAATTAGGCTAATCATTTGCAAAAAAACTAGACATGTAGTCCTACAAGATGATATAAGTTTCATTCTTCTTTATCCCAAGAATACCTACCTTTAAGAAGATCTAACACAGGTCTTGTGCACAGGTTGTAGCAGAGCACATTTGAGGAAGAAGCTCGTTCTCCCGCCGTCCTTCTTTACTCTTGATGCCCTAGCTTAGCTCCCCACGGCATGAGGTGAACCTTCCCCCTTTAGTCCTAAGATGATTATTATATAGTTGAGGGTTAATTTGAAGTCCTAGTAGACTAGGAAGTTGGGGTGCGGGTCTGGCTAGATCCTTTCATGTTTAGGAGATTCCTCCTCCCAATGGAGTATTGATACAATCAAAGCTTCTTGCTATGGTGGTCACGAATTTGGTTCCATTCATGCTTTTTGCCTGTTTAACCTAATGTGCCCTTTCCTATTTCTATACAATTACAGCAAAAATTCTTGGGGTATTTTCACTTATCCCCATAATCCAACTCCAATCTTGGCCCATTACCTTATGACTATTATAACAAGCCCATTACTTCTTGTTGTTTGTTCGTATTAATTAATTCATTTCCTTTCAATTTCTATTTCTTTATTTATTTAAAAATATCAGGTTGCTACATCCTCCCCCTCTTAAAAGAATTGGTCCCCAATCATATGACCATAATGGAAGATGTCTTACTGAAGAGGTCGGGTAGATTCGCCTGATGATTCCTTCAGGTTCCCATGTGCTTCGTCCACTCCACAGTTATGCCACAGAACTTTAACCACATGAATGGGATGGTTTCTTGAGTTTGCAACTTCGCTCCAGTATGGATGGCTTTTTCTCATAAGTCATGTCCGTTCAACACCAAATTCTCAATTGAATGATGTGGGTAGGATCATACAATATTTTCAGAGCATTAGAGCATTGAACACATTGTGTACGAATGCTAGGTTAGAGTGGCGACCGCCAGCTGATAAGCAACCTCACCAACCCTTGTGAGTACTTCAAAGGACCAAATGAATCTAGGACTGAGCTTTCCCTTAACTCCGAACCGTTGAATGCCATGGGTAGGAGATACCTTCAAAGCACATGATCACCCACTTCAAATTCTTGATCTCTTCTCCCTTGTTAGCATAGCTCTTTTGTCTAGACTGAGCAATCTTGACCCGATCTTGAATCACCTGTATATCCCTGTTGTATTTTGTAGGGATCAACGGAGATGTCGTCCTTGGAGATGACATGGCCGAAGAAAGACACTTCTTTGAGCCAGAACTCACACTTACTCAGCTTTACATATAATTTGTTGTATTGCAATACTTGTAGAGCTATCTTCAGATGTTCTTCATATTCTTCTTTGGTCTTGGAGTATATGGGGATGTCATCAATGAAGACAACCACAAACTTATCAAGATATGGTCGGTATATGTTATTCATAAGTTGCATAAAGGCAACAGGAGCATTGGTCAGACCAAAAGGCATTACAATAAATTCATAGTGTCTATACCTACTCCTAAAAGCCGTTTTGAAAATGTCGCCATCCTTGATCCTCATTTGATGATAGCCAGACCAAAGGTCAATTTGGAGAAGTATTGAGCTCCAGATATCTGGTCAAAAACATCATCAACCTGAGGCAATGGGTACTTGTTCTTGATGGTTAGCTGATTGAGTGGTCGATAGTCGATACATAGCCTCATAGATCCATCTTTCTTTTTAACGAACAGCACGGGTGCTCGCCATGGGGAAGTACTTGGTCTAATGAACCCCTTTTCTAACAGCTTCATCAGTTGTGCCTTCAGTTCTTTTAGCTCGGCAGGTGACACCCACTATGGTTGACGTGACACCGGAGCACCTCCAGAGATTAACTCAATAGCAACGTTGACATCTAGTTCAGGGGGAATCTCTCACAGCTCTTCGGAAAACACATTAGGGTAGTCTTGGACTATGTGTATGTCTTCTATCTTAGAACCCTTCTCTTCAACTACTATGACCGCAAGAAAAGCGAAGCAACCTTTCCTTATCATGTTGTGGGCCTGTATGGCAGAGACTAGAGACATCCGTCTCTTGTGTCTAATTCCAGTGAATGACAACTTAGGGAATTCACTAAATGTAACCTTCTATTTCTTACAGTCGACACTTGCCCTATATGCGGACAACCAGTCATGTCCCAAATCACGTCATAGCCTTCCATGGGCATCCATACCAAGTCGGCTTTAGGTTATGTTCTCCGATCATTACATCAGCAGATGGAAAATATTTGTTCAATTTCTCCTTCTCTCCCAGTGGTGTTGTGACAGAGAATTCACACCCCATGGATACAGGTTTAATATTCAGAGTATCAGTAAAGTTCTGAGATATAAATGAATGGGTTGCACCAGTATCAAATAAACAAATACTGATAGGGAGAAAACTTGCAGTGTACCTTCCACCACGCCACCTTCTTCAGTAGGCTCTCATCACGCAGGGTTTTGCATCCTCCCTTTTTCTTTTCTTCGGCACATTAGTGTGCCTCTCATGCTCCTCAATAGCGGGCACTCAGGGATACGGTGCTCGCAGCTACCACAGCGCAGACACGCACCAACTTCCTCCAGCACTCATCAGCTATGTGACATGGCTTGTCACAGTGCTTGCAGTTACTTTTCGCTGGAGTAGTGGGAATGAAACCCTGAGCTTCTTTTCTTGACTTGGTCCTTCTATGATGCTGAAAGGACGCTTCTTGCCGATAGTTGGCTTGGCAGATGACAGACCAGGTGTCAGTTCCTTCTTCACGACTTCCCCTTTATACGATCAGTGATGTCTGTAGCATCTTCTAGCAGTTGAGCTTTCTTAACCATCTCGGCATAGGTTGGATGTCAAGAGAGGCCAGTTGAGTAATATATTGCGGCTTAAGGCCATTGAGAAAATGCTTAGCCTTTATTCTCTCAGTATTCACCAATGCTCAACATATCCTGCTAGTCTAGAAAACTGTGCTTCATAATCAGCCACATATAGCTCCTCTATTTGAGAGCAGCAAACTCCGCAGTCTTCCATTCTTGGACACACTCCGAGAAGTACTTGGAGTGGAATGCCTCTTTGAATTCAGTCCATGTACATTGACCTTTAGCTCTGGTCACTTCCACTGACTCCTACCAGAGCGAGCGTCCTTCTTGAGTTAAAAGTAGCTAGTAGCAGCTTGTCCCCAGCTGCACATTGCATCACATGGAAAATCCATTCCGTCTTCTTCAGCCAGTGCTCGGCTTCATCGGGATCAGTAGTACCGCTGAACTTTGGTGGGTTCAAGCTCCTAAAATTACAATGCAGCTCGCATGCACCGCGGTTTCCTCCTCCTTGTGCAGCTTGCAAAAGCGCACGAGTGAGTTCTTGGATTGTTTGTTGCATGCTCCTCATCTGAGCGTTCAACCGTCATCTTAAATTCTTAGGTTCCTACAAAAGTAACTTATCATTAAGACATGATATGGAGTTTAATTCATGCGTGTGTGAATATCTTTTAGATCTTAACCCTAGGTTATACCCAAATCTCCATAGGTATGATAGTTGACTTAGACACGTGTCATGGCAGTCCGTCCTAGAACATCCTAGACTTAAATATCCTGGTAAGGATATCCTAGGCTCTGATACCACAAAACTATCATGCCCCGACACGGAATATCGGAACGTGAGGCAGTTGCACGTAAGCGAGTATAGAGCGTAGAATAACATCAAACCATTGGACAATTAAATAATGTAAAATCAAATATCTTTCATTGATAATTCAACCATTGTCTGTTACATCCACTAATGTAGAGCCATAACATAGGTCCCATTGACTCTATTACATCGAATGAAAATAAACCACTAACTAAGGCATCTAGGACAACACAATGGCATCATGGTACTCTTGGATCACTCTTGGTCCTCCCCATCCTCGTGAGTGTACTCAGTCTCCTCAGTCTCACCTGAGAATACAATGAACAAATAACGTAGGGTGAGCGACAATGCCCAGTAGGATTTATATCTCATGGTGTGGGCAATTTTTACATGATTAATGTATTAAAGAGCAGAGTCACTAATGATAGAGCGAGAGTCAAGTAAAGAAAGAGATAGCATAATAGCATGGATCAAGATAGCACAAGTTTCAATATAGTAGAAAAAGTAGGATGCCCATAGCAGAAATAGCACATCATTCACAACAGCACAACGAGTATAGTATAGCACTTTGATTGTCATTTAAATAGTCGAGATAGATAGTATTTAAGTTTAATGCCAAACACCTTGGTCAATTAACTCCCGCGAGCACTAGCTCTTTTGGGCGCACCTCCCATGACCAGACCGAGCCCTTTTATATTTTGCCAAGTATTAGTCATTTCTTTATCTTTAGACAATAAGTAAAATGGCCAATAGAGAGTACCAAGAAATAGATGAGAGTACTTGATGAATAGATGAGAAAGTAGAGAGAGCGTGAACAGATGAGTGAGTAGAGTAAAGATGAGAACTATAGGTCTTGCACATAAAACGATAATTAAAGATAGTACAGTTGTACAGCATGTGTGATTGGTGTTGGCAGTCAGGTAGAATTCACTAACCTCCACTGGCCATGTTATGCATAGGTCCAGAGGTCCGACGTGACCTCAGGTAAGAGAGAACTTCTAAGCCGTTTGGATTAGGTTGATCCCTACGGTTGTTATAGGTGTTAGGGTACAACCAGCTTAGTCTTCATTAGGAATCCATAGAGTACGGAGTCTTACGGAGGTCTTAACAAAAGGTCCCTTGTCTGCCAGAACGGAATGTCCAACAGATAGGTTCCAACTTGTCAAGAGAGTAGTGTGTAGAGAAAATGAGTTGCTCGACATTCTAGAGGGATTCTAGAACAGTGGAGCGACGATAACGATATTCCAAATCCACGTGAGAAAACGGAAACAATGTCATTATTATCATGGGAAAGTAATGTGCAATTATTGAAGTAAATTACTAGATACATTATTCATGTATTTTCCGCATGGTCTCATGGCAAAGATAATCGTTTGGTGTGTGCATGTGCATGAAATCAAGAGAACATATGATAGTCGTCATGCATATGTCTTTTAAATTTAATAACTGTGAAATATAGCAAGATTCATTTACATGGTTGTTACTGTCCGTCACACAGTGTTATATGGTAAAACATGATTATCATGCCTAAATAACCATATTAAATAAAATTGTATGGTTTTTGGAAGAACACAGTCTAATCGTGATGGGTATGATGGTCCCGTTTAACAAACATCGATTCTGGAGAGAAATGCAACGACGTCGGCGGTTGCATTTAGTTAACTAGATAGGGAACGAATCGATTGATGACTCGGAATCTCGACATGCAGGTCCACTGCGTTCATAGGACTCGCTACAGAATCGCAACAGCAAGGGCCGACGCATTCATGCAAACCCTAGCTTTTCAAAATAACACAGATCCCCAATAGCGGGAAACAAGGATAAACACGACCTTCGTGGTCGCGTTTCAGAAAACCTCTGACAGTAGAAGGGCACACAGTTTGAAGGAACAGTACTTGTAAAACCCCATCTAAATGTGACGACATGAGTGGTCGCCTTTCAGTAGATACGACGGTCTTATCTGACACGATACCAGTCGTAAAAACGCGACGTATGGTTCTGTCGAGATTCAACATGCAACCGAGAACGTGAAACATGCAGCAATCTTCATGCAAGAGTTATAACTCAAAATCTAGGGCACTTGGGACAAAGTGGTGAACACGAAACTTGTAGGGACAACGAGTAGAAGAGAACTATGCCTTTGGACAGAATCAATTTGGTCTCGTTAGGCGTGTAATTAGTATGAACAAGAAAAGTTCCAGACTTGCATGGTGATGGGAAAAACACTTATAAGTCGAAGCATACATGATGAAAATTAGGCAAATCACTTGCAAACAAAACTAGACATGCAGTCCTACAAGATGATATAACTTTCATTCTTCTTTAGCTCAAGAATACCTACCTTTGAGAAGATCTAACATAGGTCTTGTGCACAGGTTGCAGCAGAGCACGGTTAAGGAAGAAGCTCGGCTCTCCAGCCATCCTCCTCTGCTCCTGATGCCCTAGCTTAGCTCCCCACAACCCCAGCACGATGGTGAACCTTCCCCTTTAGTCCTAAGATGATTATTTATATGTTTAGGGTTAATTTGAAGTTCTAATATACTATGAAGGGTGGGGTGCGGGTCTGGCTTGTTCCTTTCATGTTTAGGAGATTCCTCCTCTCAATTGGAGTAGAATTACCATTAGAAGCTTCTTGCTATGGTTGGTCACAATTTGGTTCCATTCATGGCTAATTGCCATTATTTAAAACCCTAATTTACCCTTTCCTATTTCTACACAATTATGGCTATGAATTTCTTGTGGTATTTTCTCCTATCCCGTAATCCAACTCCAATCTTGGCCCATTAACTATTCGGTGAGCTATTATAAAAAGCCTATACTTCTGATTGTTTATTGGGTATTAATTAATTCATTTCCTTTAATTTTTTCTATTTATTTATTTATTTAAAAATACCGGGTTGCTACAGCGATTGACATGGCAGCAGTCATTATACATCTGGAACTGCCTTATCAGTTTGATTCTCCTTCTAAATGAATGGACCTCAGGTGGATCTATGCTGACAGACAAACCATTTAGACAGAGTAAGAGGATGGTCTGAAGATGGAAATCTGTTGGCCCTGGAAACCTCAAATTTCTTGTTGAGAGCTTTATGTGACCTAGCCCAGTGATCCTTAGTCTTGGACTCAGCTGAGGAAGGATTTTGGATTGGTCAGGATTGGCACAAGAGAAATAGGAAAATGAGATGAGATGTTCAAAGAGATTTAGGTAAGGGAGGCCAAAAGTTGCAGCAAATGTACATTTTTTAAGATATTCATAATAAATAGACTTTCTTCTGTAGACAACTGAAAGAGAGTACCACAGAGGAGGAAGAGAGCTTGAGAGGAAGGGAAAACAAGCTCTTTAGAGATTTTCCTTTTCTTAGATGCAGGGTTGGAGTAGGCTGAGAATTAGTCCTGTGAATATGAGAAGAGACAAAGAGAATTGTGCGGAGGATGGCCTCTTCAAACTCATCTTTGATGTCTTGCACAGTATGGCGAATGATACTAGCACCCTCACGAATGTGAGTGATGAAAGATGGTGGAGTAGGTGGATGAAGAGAGGAAAAGATGAAGTGGGAGGAGTTTGAGTAGATGGTCCGCAGAGGAGGACCAATCAGATGGGGGCAGAAGAAGAGGCTGGAGGTGCCTCAAAAGTGGAGAAGGAATGGAAGATGAAGGAGTAGGTGAAGAAGAGGATTCAGTAGGGAAAGGGGTAGGAGAAGAAATATGTTTGGGAAGTTGTTTCTTGGATGGTTCAGGAGCAGGTGGGGCAGTGAAAGAGGCAGTTGGAGAGGAAGGAGATGAAGTCTGAAGAACAGGAGGATCAGAGGGCCCTGGGGGCACAACAACTTCCTCTACAATCACTTGAGGCCCAGATGGCCCAACCACTGTTTCTACATGCTCTGATGGCCTTGATGGCTCAGCTACAACATCTTCTACGACAGATGGCCCTGATGGCCCAAATTCCTCTACATATGGCCCTGATTCTTCTAATGATGGCCCAGATTCCTCTACTGATGGCCGTGAAGGCCCTGCAACTGACTCAGCTGGCACTGACTGGTCTGGCTGTTCTGGTTGAGGAGGCCCTGATGGCACTGCAGCAGCTTCTGGTACTGACTCAGAGGGAACATGAGTGACTTGAGCTGATAAGTGCTCCCTCACAAATTTTGCAAGGTCAGTCACCAAACTCTTCAAACTTCCCAGTTCACTTCTCATATCATGGAGCGCTGACTTGACTACACCAATGTCCTTTGCTTGAGTGCTCTGGCCAAGAAAAATTGAAGTTACATCAGACTGGATAAAGCACAGAATTTCTCCTTGAGCATTCAACCGAGCAATAATTACTTCCAGATGAACATGGATCTTCTTCTTCCTGATTTATTGTGTGCCCTTCTATTGAGCATTGGAATACTGATGGCAACACTTTTCCCTTTTTCTCCAAGACCAGTAGTTGGCTCATCATGAACTGTTGTAAAACTAGTGTGCTGGTGACCACTGTCATCATCATCCTCATCAGAAATATCTTCTACTAGGCCTTCTTGAATTGACCTACAGGGGTAATAGCAGCAGGCTCCCCCTGAGCAGGAGCATCTTCCATAGGATATCTTCATTTGGCCTGGTGCCACAACATCGGATTTCCTCTTCAAACTTCCTTCATAGCAGCTTCTACAACTGAATACTAGGGGTTTCTTCAATAGTGTATCTACATGCTCCCCCCTCAGTGTGAGCACACTTTCCATGGGATCACACTGACTCTTTACAACAGAGGTACAAGAACTGGAGGAGGGATCACACTTTTTTAGATGTTTGTCTAAAGAGCTCAATGATTCAGGTGCAATGTCTTCAATCCTCTTTACTGATGCAGTAGGCTCATCTCTCTAACCACAGCCTCATCTTCTGAACTTCAGCAGTAGAGGCCTCTCCAATATGGCTTCTCGTTCCGCCATAGAAGTCTTAGTCCTAAACATCTCCTACCAAAGAGAAAACATTCTTCTTCAGATTTCTGGTGTGAATGGGCTGACCCATCTTCTCCATCATTTCTCCTTCTAATCAATCTCAAAATGTCTGAATATTCTGGTAAGTAGTTTAGCATAAGAAGGGAAACTGCTAACTTATTCTTCTTATCCAAACTACCTCAGTAGCAGACGTTCATCTTTTCAACTATATATGTGCCATGTTTACATCTTGCTTCTATATAGCCCAGAACATAACATCTGCATCTCCTTTCGTGCGGAAGAGAAAGTAGCACTCCGACTACCAAAATTTGACAGACAATGAAGTGTAGTATTCTGTTGAATGCATTGAACTGATTTATGTCTATTTTCCCATCCTTTAACTTGTACTCTGTTCCAATGATTTCGAGGCCCTTAGCGTGAATGTCTACGGAGTTTGACTAGACTATGGCCTATTATAGAAACTCCAAACAGCCTCTCCCACAAGTCATGAGTAATGTGAATAGGTATAACCTTTGACAAGGGAGGTAAGGACCCATCTTCTTTCGATTTTTCAGCATGTATAGAACGCCTTGGTCAGATGCAGGTAACTTGGTTCAGAATGGTACATACCCCTGTCCATTTCAACTTCTGAAGGGCTTCAATCACACTGTGCTTCCGTGCTTCTCCAATCATCCAAATCAATTGCCTTGTTTCCACATATCTTGATCTTCACAGCCTGATTTCTCTTGAGTTGTTCTGCCGTAAGGAATGCGGCGCTATAACCACCCACACTGCGGAACTCCCAGAAGTGGCCATGAAAGTTTCAAGAGAGGGTTCTGGAGGATCGTGGGGGAAGAGGAACAAGACCCCTCAAGAAATTTGAGCGGGAAGAGTTAAATCCTTTTGAGAGTGGGAAAAAAGGATTCTAGAGTCAATGAAGGTTTTGTAGACCTTGGAGTCGAAAGGGATGAGAGAGAGAGAGAGGAGAGAGAGGGAGAGAATCGATGAGGGATGAGTTCCCTCATATAGAGAGACATGAAGTAACTTTTTGAAAAGGCGAGCAGTTGACGGAAACGCAAATAGACGATGATAGTGCAAAAGGTTAATGGATTACTTAAATAAAGTGGGGAGAGAGAAGTCTTATTCTGAAATAAATTATTTTATTTCAGTTATATATACAAATAAATCTATTACAAATTACACATGCCTAGTTCCCGTCTAAGAGACGTAAATCTCTCTTCAGGTAAGGCTTTTGTAAAGATATCTACTAACTGATTTTGTGTATCTACAAATGAAATACTAATATTACCATTTCTACATGATCTCTAATAAAATGATATCTAACCTCTATATGCTTTGTCCTCGAGTGTTGCACCGGATTTTTAGTGAGATTTATAGCACTTGGGTTGTCACATAATAATGAAATGGTCTTGATGTGTAGTCCATAGTCTTCAAGCTATTGTTTGATCCATAAGAGTTGAGTGCAACAGCTCCCGGCGGCTACATATTCAGCTTCAGCTGTTGATAGATTCACTGAGTTTTGTTTCTTTGAAGACCAGGAATCAAGCATCCTGCAAGAAATTGACAACAACCACTGGTGCTTTTTCTATCTACTTTGCATCCAGCATAGTCAGCATCCGAATATCCAATTAAGGTAGTTTTACTGGTTTTAGGATACCATAGACCTAAGTTATGAGTATGAGCTAGATATCTAAAGATTCTATTTACTGATATTAGATGAGATTCCTTAGGATCAAATTGATATTTTGCACACATACATACACTAAATAAAATATCAGTCTACTTGCGGTTAAATAGAGTAGTGATCCAATCAAACCTCTATAGAGTTTTTGATCTACCTTCTTACCTTCTGGATCACTATCCAACCTAGTTGATGTGCTCATGGGAGTGGACAGTGGTTTGGCATTCTCAAACCAAACTTCTTTAACAGTTCCTTGGTGTATTTTACCTGACTAATATGAGTTCCTTCATTACTTTTCTTGATTTGTGGTCCAAGGAAGTAATTGAGTTCTCCTATCATGCTCATTTCAAATTCTCCCTGCATTAGCTTTTCAAAATACTTGCACAGAGATTCATCAGTAGATCTGAAGATAATGTCATCTACATAGATTTGTACAATTAATATATTTTTGGCATTAGATTTAGTAAGAGGGTACTATCTACTTGACCTCTAATAAACCATGATCTAATAAAAATGCACTAAGTCTTTCATACCAGCTCTAGGTGCTTGTTTTAAAACATATAAAGTTTTATGCAATTTGAAAACATGATTTGGAAAGTTTGAATCATCAAAACTAGGAGGCTATTCTACATAAACTTCCTCCTTATAAAAACCATTTAAAAAAGCAGCATTTACATCCATTTGAAAAAGTTATAAATCTAATGCTGATGCATAAGCAAGCAATATTCGAATAGCCTCTAGTCTAGCAACTGGTGCATAGGTTTCATCGAAATCTATGCATTTCTCTTGGGAATAGCCTTGAGCAACCAATCTAGCCTTATTTCTAGTGATAACATCAGCTTCATCCAATTTGTTCCTGAACACCCATTTGGTGCAATCACTGGATGATCTGATGGTCTAGGAACAAGAGACCAGACCTGATTTCTCTTGAACTGATTAAGTTCATCTTGCATGGCTAAAATCCAAGATTCATCAGAAAGTGCTTCGCTGATTGTCTTCTGCTCTATTTGAGAGACAAATGCTAAGTAATCACAAGGAATGGTATTACCTCTAGTTCTTACCCCAACGGATGGATCTCCAATGATGTTTATCTTTTAGGTGATCCTTTTTGTATCTCCATTCCTTTGGAAGATCATCATGGATGATATTGTTTTGTTGCAGTTCTTCCAAGGGTGGATCTTCATCATCTTTGATGGTTGCTTCCTTCAGTTTCTTGGGAAGGTTTTCTGTATCTTCATCATCACTACCAATTTCCTTTCTTAAGGAAGGGTTAGACTCATCAAAAATAACATGCACATTTGTTCAATTAATGTACTTCTTTTGTTAAAACTCTATATCCTTTGGGTTAGAAGTATACCCCATAAAAATACCTTCATTTGATTTCGGATCCAACTTACCAATATCTCTCTTACCATTGTTGTGAATGAAGCATGGGCATCCAAATGTTTTGAGATGGCTGATCTTGGGCTTCTTTTGCTTGTACAACTCGTATGCAGTTGTCTTTAGAATGGGTTTGATCATGACTCTATTAATTATGTAGCAAGCTATATTGATAGCTTCTGCCCAGAAATATCTTGGAAGATTATACTCAGATAACATTGTTCTTGCCATATCCAAATGTGTTCTATTCTTCCTCTCAGCTACTCCATTTTGTTGTGGTGTTCTTGGTGCTGAGAAATTGTTTTCAATTCCCAGATCATCACAGAATTCTGCGAACCAGTCATTCTAAAACTCTCCTCCATGATCTGATCGAATACTTATGATGTTGAACTTCTTATCTTTCTGAACTAACTTACTGAACTTCACAAAACTATCAAAGGGGCATCTTTATGCTCAAGAAATGATACCCATGTATATTTGGAATAATCATCAACTATAACAAATCCAAAATTATTTCCTCCCAAATTAGTTGTTCTCATTGGTCCAAACAAGTCCATATGAAGCAGTTCTAGTTGTTTGGAGGTAGTGACCATTGTCTTGGATTTGAAAGAGGATCTTGCATGCTTTCCTTTTGCACACGGTTCACAGATGTTGTCAAGTCTCGAATTCATCTTCGGTAAACCTTCCACTAGATCATATTTGATGAGTTTTCTGATTCCATCCAAGCTACAATGTCCTAATCTCCCGTGTCAAAGTTCAACATTCTGTTCTTTGCTAGCTTCCAAACAAACATCTTCATTCTTCAGCTCTTCTAGATGTAAACATACATATTTTTTTCTCTGCAGGCTTCAAAAAGAGTTGTTCCATCTTTAATGATTAGCATTTAGATTCCTAAATTTTGATCTGATGACCCTTGTCGCATAGTTGACTGATGCTAATTAAATTGTGCTTGAGTCCTTTGACGCATAGAACATCTTCTATCAGGATCCACTACAAGAAAAAATGGGTTTAGAAACCGACAATTTCGGTCTCATTCGGTCACTAAATGATCCAGTGACCGAATAGGGACTGCTATTGTCGGTGAAGAATTTTTTGTCACAATTCTGTGACAGAAAAATTTTGGTCACTAATCAGTCACTGATAGTGACTGACTAGTGACTGAGTTTTTTCGATCGCTATCAGCGATCGACAACTTCGATCACTATTTCAGTCACTAAAATAGTGACCGAATAGTGACTAAACATTCTTCAGTAACTATAACGGTCACTAAATTAGTGACCGAAATAGTGACTGAATCGCTTCAGTCTCTGATAGCGACCGAAGCAATTCAGTCACTAATTCGTCACTATTTTAGTGACCGAAACAGTGACCGAAGTGGTCGGTCTCTAATCAACTCTACCCCAAATTGAGCAAGTGTGAATTCTGGCTCGAGGAGGTGTCATTTCTGGGCCATGTCATATCCAAGGACGGTATCGCTGTCGATCCTTCCAAGGTAGAAGCCGTACTCAGCTGGGAAAGGCTGACCAATGTCACAGAGATAAGAAGTTTTCTTGGACTGGCTAGTTATTACAGATGGTTCATAAAAGACTTCTCCAAGATAGTCGTTCCTCTTACGCGTCTTACGCGGAAAGAGAACCCATATGTCTAGAGCAGGAGTGCGAGAAGAGTTTCCAGACCCTGAAGCGATTGTTGACATCTGCACCTGTCCTCGCCTTACCAGTCGAGGGCGCAGGATTCTCAGTCTACACCGATGCATCTGGAATCGGTCTAGGCTGCGTATTAATGCAGAATGAGAAGGTGATAGCTTATTCTACAAGGCAGTTGAAGCCACATGAAGTCAACTATCCTGTCCATGACTTAGAGCTAGTGGTTGTGGTATTCGCACTCAAAATCTGGAGGCATTACCAACACGGGAACAATTTATTGTCTATTCCGACCACAAGAGTTTGAAATACTTATTTTCTCAGAAGGAGCTCAATATGCGACAACGAAGATGGCTGGAGTACTTGAAAGACTTTGATTTCAATATTCAATACCACCCAGGTAAAGGTAATGCAGTAGCTGATGCACTTAGCCGAAAGCCAGTAGCTTCTTTATCCTGTCTAGTCATGGGCGAGATGCAATTGTTGGAACAATTTGCTAGTTTGGACCTGAACATTGAAAAGAGCAGTGATAAGATGATCGTGGCTAATCTTAGAGCTCAGCCCGACATTTTGTCGAGATCAGAGAGCAGCAGGCTAATGATCCATTCCTAGTCAGAGTCAGAGAGACCATAGCCGATAAGCCAGACTTCTCCATCACTGAAGATGGAAGAATATTATTCCAAGCCAGGACATGTGTACCTGACAATGAAGTGCTGAAAAGGAAACTGATGGATGAAGCCCACAAGACCAAGTACACAATACATCCAGGTGCAACCAAGATATACCAAGACATGAAAAGGTCATTTTGGTGGCCAAACATGAAGCGTGAGGTGGCTGAGCATGCCGCACACTGCCTCACTTGTCAACAGGTGAAAGCCGAGCACCGTCGTCCTGCGGGTGTACTTAGACCATTAGACATACCCGAATGGAAGTGGGAAAGCATCAGTATGTATTTCATCATGGGTTTACCCCGAACTCATGGTGGACTTGATGCTATCTGGGTTATTGTGGACCGTTTAACCAAGTCCGCACACTTCCTTACCATTAAGAGCACTTGGAGTGTGGATGTGTTGGCAGCTTTATATGTAAAGGAAATCGTGAGATTACATGGAGTTCCCGTGTCCATTGTCTCAAATCGTGACCCCAGATTCACATCTAGATTCTGGAAAGGACTTCAGACAGCATTGGGTACTAAACTCAACTTCAGCACTGCTTTCCACCCACAGACGGATGGACAGACTGAAAGAACAAATCAGATAGTGGAAGACATGCTACGAGCTTGTGCTATAGACTTTGAGGGGTATTGGAATGGCAATTGTCCCTAATTGAATTCGCCTACAACAACAGCTATCAGGCCAGTATCAAGATGGCACCATTTGAAGCATTATACGGCAGAAGTTGCAGATCGCCAGTATGCTGGAATGAAGTAGGTCAGCAGCAATGGCTAGGACTAGACATGGTGCACAACACTAGCAAGGACATACAGATTATCAGAGACAGAATTAAGATAACTCAATCCAGGCAGAAGAGCTATGCTGATAAAAGAAGAAGGGATTTAGAATTTCAGACTGGAGATCATGTAATGCTGAAGGTATCCCCGACTAGAGGATTCAAAGGTTTGGGATGAGAGGCAAGCTGAGACCAAGATACATAGGTCCATTTGAAGTGTTAGATAGAGTGGGCGAGGTAGCGTATCGACTGGCACTACCACCCCAGTTTTCAATAGTACACAATGTGTTCCATGTGTCAATGCTGAGAAAGTACGTGTATGATCCATCACACGTAATCAGCTATGATGACATTATTCTGAATAAGGATATGACCTATGAAGAAAGGCCAGTGAAATCTTGGACAAGAAGATGCAACAGCTTCGGAATCGGTCTATACTCGTGGTGAAGGTATTATGGAGAAACCATGAAGTTGAAGAGGCCACGTGGGAGCCCGAAGCATTAATGCGACGGAATTATCCGAAGTTATTCAGTAAGTCATTCTTCCTCTTACAATTCTATGAATTTGGGGACCAAATTCTTTTAAGAGGGGGAGGATGTAGCACCCTTGATTTTTTAGAACCCAAATAAAAATAAAATTTCTATTTTTATAAATAAAGAAAATAGAAATTATTGAACAAAAAGGGAAATAAATATAATTAGAATGATTTAAATCAAAGCCCATTAGGCTAAATTAGTAATGGGATATACTAATGGTCCTTATATGGTTTGTTGGGCCCAAATAGAGATAGCCCATTATGAGAGGAGAAGTAATTATGAGAAATTCGTATCTAATTAATTAATAATGGAAAAGGGTCAAATTAACTATTAAAACAAGTCATATCTATCCTAAAAAGAGTCCTACACTTACCCTAAACCTTTACCCACGAAATTGGATCCCTTCCCAACTCTATTAGGTGGATAAATAAGAGAAAGTGTGAGATAAAGAAAGAAATTCGGAGTTTAATGGAAGGGAGGACTCTTAGAATGGCTAGGACTCCTATAGTTAGCCATATACCCCCAAATTTCGACCCTAGCAACCCTAGTTCGTGTCTAAGCTCTTTGGAGACAAAAAGGAGAAGTTCTGGACGAAGAGCAAGGAGAGGAGGAGGCTTGGAGCTTGGATTTTCTATTCTTTTTCGTCATCAAACTAGGACTTTCTTACTCCACGAAAAAGGTAGGCAATCTCTCAAGAAAAAATTGTGTAAAAATTACCCTAGGTAGCCTTCATGAACCTCTTCAAAAGCCCTCTCGTCTCGTTGTATTTCGTTCATCCATTTGGGCGAATTAATTGCTTGAATCACTGCTGTTACCATGAACCCGAAACTTCATATTTGCTCTATACCCCTGCATGTACTTGTTCTCATGCCATGATAAAATTCTCATATATACTGCATCATATTAGATTTCAAACACCCCTGGTTTTGCTCTATTTTGATCTCCCATGAGTGAGAATTAATTCTTTAAATCCTTGTCAGATCCATGCACCCGACCCTTCTTGTTTGTTTGTGAACGTCGTTCATGCTTGACTTCATACTATGATAAAATTATATAAATACTACATCTTGTTAGCTTTAGAATGCCCCTAGTTTCGGATTTTTCATCATGTATCCATCATTAATTAATTCATTGAACCCTAACTGCGCATGTTTAGGTCATCAACAAGTAAACCAATCAAATCATGGCTAAACCATGTTTATTTTCAAATTAATTGTACATGTTGATAGATCTATATGTCTACTTCGTTTAAAATTGGTTTCGTATTTTTAGATCACCGTGCTATTTTATATGGAATTTAGAACGTCTATGTATCAAATAGGATTCGCCTTGGGAAAAGGGAAAAGGGCAATCCCACCTGGTATCGCGTCGGCGCGATCCGCCGCGATATCAGCGGGGTCGCGCTGGCTGATGGCGTCGCGTCAAGAACGCGACACCATAAGCCGCCGCGATTCCACTCCGGACCGGGCCAGACCGGCCAGTCCACCTGTCGCGCCCCGCCGCCCCGTCGCGATTTGAATCGCGACGGGTAAGTCCGCCGCGTTTCAAGAATCCGACCAGAATTGAAAAATTGTGCATATGCCCTGTTGTTTAGGCTTTATACCCTTTAATTAGCCACGATTAACCCATGATATAGTTAATTCGACTTGGTATGTTAATAAATGGCATTAATGATATAAATCTAATTATTTAAATGACATTTACACGACTTGTCATATCCTCAAGTTTCTTTACACTTACACACATAACATTATTAAATGCCATTTGACCCTGATAAATTATGCAATAATGTATCGGTAAATTAGTGAAATAAATGACTAAATTACCCTATTTTATTAAATACATTTATCTTCATTTTATATGCGCATTTTAAATACCGTTATCATTTTCCCTCGGCTTCGAGCACTGGAGGCAGGACGGACCGTTTCTATACACCTTCTCTTGACTTGGACCACCTCTCCATCGGAAATACTCTCGACTGGCCAGGGACTCCTTGTCAAGACCTCCGTAAGTCTTCTTGGCTTTGGCGCACGTCCTTAGTCAACGAGCTGGTTGTACCCCAAAACCCATTACACCCTAGGGATCGGTACGATCCTGCTTTAGTGTTTCCTTCTCATCTTGGGATCACGCCGAACCACCTGAACCGTGTACAGGGCACGGCTAAGGGGGCAGTTGTGACTTCTACCAGATTGCCGGCACCCGACCTGGTGCTGTGCAACCGTTACTATCGGAATTTCACGTTGTTTTACGAAATTGTCCCTATCGCATCTAATATCCATATCCTCTTATCTGTTCACGTTCTCTCTACTCTCTCGTCTATTCGTCTAGTACTCTCTTATCTCTTCTTGGTACTCTATTGGCCATTCTTGTGATTGTCTAAGATAAAGAAATGACTAATGCCAGCGCAATAGGGCCCGATCAGGTCCTGGGAGGAGCATCCCGAAAAGTGTCAGTGCCCATGGAGTTAAAATGATCAAGGATGTGTTATGGCATGCATCCAGTGCCAGTTTACTATCTAGATTAATCTATGACAATCAAAGTACTATCTCTATAAGTGCAAGCGTGATCGTTACTAGTGCACCATTGTGCAATTTACATGTTATAACGTTACATGGCCATTCTATTGTCATTCTCGTTGTACTATTTTCCCTGTGACAGTTGCTATTGTTCTCTTGTTATCATGATATGCTCTACGTGACTCTACTCTCTAGTTAGCCTGCCATTAAAACATTTACTATTTGAAGCATGCTTGTGCTTATGAGATGTTAAGTCCTACTGGGCATTATTCGCTCATCCTGCGTATTTATTTAATGTGTTTCAGGTGAATCAGATCATGACCACACTCACGAGGATGGGACCGATGAGGAGGCTCAAGAGTGACCTTTCTGCAACCAGTGCTGTCTAGTAGTAGTCAGTTAGTATAGAATGAGTCAGTTAGTCATTATGTAATAGTTGATTTTCAATAAAGTACTCTGGGCCCTAGTTTTGGCTCTGATACGTTGATGTAATGGAGATCGTTGGATTATAATGAAATTAGAGTTTATTTGGTGTTATCCAATTATGCAATGGTATTGTTATTTATTTCCGGCTCTGTACTATTTAATAACTGTAATTTCCGCTCTGATATTCCGCGTCAGGGCGTGACAGTTTTGTGGTATCAGAGCCTAGGTTATTCTTATGTATAGGATGATCTAGGTTTGACTTGACTTGACTTAGAGTCTAACTCCATACCTATGTGAGATGGGTAGAACCTTGGGTAATGAGATAAAATAAACGCACACACGCACAAACTTAGTGCAAACTCAATAACTTACATTTAAAAATTCTCTTTTGAAGGAACTTAAACATCAACAATGGCAGCGGAGCGTGCTCAACTCCGTGATATGCAGCAGACTATCCAGCAGCTTACTCAAGCTTTACTTCAGGCTGCTGGAGCCAACAACAATAATAACAACAACCGAGGAGCTAGTGATTTACATAGAAATTTCCGCAACCTGAATCCGCCTCGATTCAGTGGTACCACAGACCCTGATGAGGCCGAGAACTGGCTCAAGGAGATTGAGCGTATCTTCCGCGTCATGCAATGCGCAGATGGGGACAAGATACTGCTAGCTACGTTCCAGTTAGAACGGACGCCAGTGCGTGGTGGGAGTCCGTTGAGGCAACCAGAGAGGACACGCAATTTACCTGGGAGGAGTTCAAGGAGCATTTCAACTCCAAGTACTTCTCAGAGAGGGTCCAAGAGAGGAAAGCATCTGAATTTGCCGCTCTGAAGCAAAGGAACCTGACTGTTGCTGAGTATGAGGCTCAGTTCTCCCGATTGGAACGCTATGCCAATCATTTGGTGAGTATAGAGAAGATGAAGGCGAAAGGTTTCTTAATGGGCTCATGCCCGCATATATCACACAGCTGGCACTATGGACATTCAGACCTACCCAGAGATGGTCAAGAAAGCACAACTACTCGAGGATGCAACCGATCTCACTGATCGCATCAAGGGTAGAATGGTAAAGAAGGAACTGACTTCTGGAGCACCAAGCAAGCCCTGCCTACAGCAAGAAAAGACTGTTAAGTATCACTGATGGGCCAAGCCAGGAGAGAAAGCCCAAAGTCCCCACTACTACTGCCCCAAACAACAAGCCCAGATGCAAACACTGTGACAAGCTGGGCCATACTGCAGAAGAGTGCTGGAGGAAGGCAGGTACATGCCTTCGCTGTGGGAGTCGTGATCACCGCATCCAGGAGTGCCCTCTGTTAAAAGAAAATGAAAAGCGTCCTATGGGACAGAAGAAGCCCGGCCGACTGCAGGCGTTGCAAGAAGTGGACACCACCGAGGAAGGTGGAGTGGTGGAAGGTACACTGCCAGTCTTTTCTCAATCAGCATTTGTTTTGTTTGATACTGGCGCAACACATTCATTTATATCACAAGCATTTGTTGATACCTTAAATGAGAAACCTGCATCTATGACATTTGAATTACCTGTCACAACACCACTAGGAGAAAAGGCTCTTTTTAATAAATATTATCCATTGCCTGATGTTAAGATTGGTGAACTCAATCTAGAGATGACTTGATTTGTATGCCATAGAGGGCTACGATGTCATTCTGGGAGTCGATTGGCTATCCACGTATGGGGCTATCGTAGATTGTAGAAGAGGTAAAATTCCTTTAGTGAATTCCCTAAGCTGATCTTCATAGGACGTAGGCACAGGAGACACTTGTCCCTCGTCTCTGCTATAAAGGCACAAAACATGTTAAAGAAAGGGAGTATGTCATTTCTTGCCGCCATCGTAGTTGAAAAGAAAGCAGTTAAGATATCAGACATCCACATAGTGCAAGAATACCCTGTGTGTTTCCCGATGAGCTACCAGGCATTCCACCTGAGAGAGATGTGAATTTCTCAATTGATCTTGTACCTGGAGCTACACCGGTTTCACGCCAACCCTACAGGATGTCCCCTGCCGAATTGAAAGAGTTGAAAGAGCACTGATGGAACTTCTAGAAAAGGGTTTCATTAGGCCGAGTACTTCTCCTTGGGGAGCACCAGTGTTGTTCATCAGGAAGAAGGACGGATCCATGAGATTATGCATCGATTACAGGCAGTTGAACAATCTCACTATCAAGAACAAGTACCCTCTGCCGCGTGTCGATGAATTATTTGATCAGATATCAGGCGCTAAATATTTTTCTAAGATTGACCTTAGATCGGGATATCATCAGATGAGGATTCAAGATGCAGATATCTACAAGACAACTTTCAGGAGCAGGTACGGTCATTATGAATTGTAGTCATGCCGTTTGGACTAACCAATGCTCCTGCAGCTTTTATGCAACTAATGAACAGCATCTACCAGCCCTACCTCGACAAGTTCGTCATGGTCTTTATTGATGATATTCTCATATACTCCAAGACCAAGGAAGAGCATGAGGAGCATCTGAGGATCGCTCTGCAAATTTTGTGGGATAATCAACTCTATGCCAAATTGAGCAAGTGTGAATTCTGGCTCGAGGAGGTGTCATTTCTGGGCCATGTCATATCCAAGGACGGTATCGTTGTCGATCCTTCCAAGGTAGAAGCCGTACTCAACTGGGAAAGGCCGACCAATGTCACAGAGATAAGAAGTTTTCTTGGACTGGCTGGTTATTACAGACGGTTCATAAAGACTTCTCCAAGATAGCCGTTCCTCTTACGCGTCTTACACGGAAGAGAACCCATATGTCTGGAGCAAGGAGTGTGAGAAGAGTTTCCAGACCCTGAAGCAATTGTAGACAATTGCACTTATCCTCGCCTTACCAGTCGAGGGCGCAGGATTCTCAGTCTACACCGATGCATCTAGAATCGGTCTAGGCTGCGTATTAATGCATAATGAGAAGGTGATAGCTTATTCTTCAAGGCAGTTGAAGCTGCATGAAGTCAACTATCATGTCCATGACTTAGAGCTAGTTGCTGTGGTATTTGCACTCATAATCTGGAGGCATTACCTATATGTGGAGCAATTTATTGTCTACTCCGACCACAAGAGTTTGAAATACTTATTTTCTCAGAAGGAGCTCAATATACGACAACGGAGATGGCTGGAGTACTTGAAAGACTATGATTTCAATATTCAATACCACCCAGGTAAAGGTAATGCAGTAGCTGATGCACTTAGCCGAAAGCCAGTAGCTTCTTTATCCTGTCTAGTCATGGGCGGGATGCAACTGTTTGAACAATTTGCTAGTTTGGACCTGAACATTGAAAGAGGAGTGATAAGATGATCGTGGCTAATCTTAGAGCTCAACCCGACATTTTTGTCGAGATCAGAGAGCAGCATGCTAATGATCCATTCCTAGTCAGAGTCAGAGAGACCATAGCCGATAAGCCAGACTTCTCCATCACTGAAGATGGAAGAATATTATTCCAAGCCAGGACATGTGTGCTTGACAATGAAGTGCTGAAAAGGAAACTGATGGATGAAGCCCACAAGACCAAGTACACAATACATCCAGGTGCAACCAAGATGTACCAAGACATGAAAAGGTCATTTTGGTGGCCAAACATGAAGCGTGAGGTGGCTGAGCATGCCGCGCACTGCCTCACTTGTCAACAGGTGAAAGCCGAGCACCGCCGTCCTGCGGGTGTACTTAGACCCCTGGACATACCCGAATGGAAGTGGGAAAGAATCGGTATGGATTTCATCATGGGTTTACCCCGAACTCGTGGTGGACTTGATGTTATCTGGGTTATTGTGGACCGTTTAACCAAGTCCGCACACTTCCTTGCCATTAAGAGCACTTGGAGTGTGGATGTGTTGGCAGCTTTGTATGTAAAGGAAATCGTGAGATTACATGGAGTTCCCGTGTCCATTGTCTCAGATCGTGACCCCAGATTCACATCTAGATTCTAGAAGGGACTTCAGACAGCGTTGGGTACTAAACTCAACTTCAGCATTGCTTTCCCCCACAGACGGATGAACAGACTGAAAGAACAAATCAGATAGTGGAAGACATGCTACGAGCTTGTGCTATAGACTTTGAGGGGTATTGGAATGAACAATTGTCCCTAACGGAATTCGCCTACAACAACAGCTATCAGGCCAGCATCAAGATGGCACCATTTGAAGCATTATACGGCAGAAGTTGCGGATCGCCAGTATGCTGGAATGAAGTAGGTGAGCAGCAATGGCTAGGACCAGACATGGTGCAGAACACTAGCAGGGACATACAGATTATCAGAGACAGAATTAAGATAGCTCAATCCAGGCAGAAGAGCTATGCTGATAAAGAAGAAGGGATTTAGAATTTCAGACTGGAGATCATATAATGCTGAAGGTATCCCCGACCAAAGGATTTCAAAGGTTTGGGATGAGAGGCAAGCTGAGACCAAGATACATAGGTCCGTTTGAAGTGTTAGATAGAGTGGGCGAGATAGCATATCGACTGGCACTACCACCCCAGTTTTCAACAGTACACAATGTGTTTCCATGTGTCAATGCTGAGAAAGTACGTGTACGATCCATCACACGTAATCAGCTATGATGACATTATTCTGAATAAGGATATGACCTATGAAGAAAGGCTAGTGAAAATCTTGGACAAGAAGATGCAACAGCTTCGAATCGGTTTATACCCGTGGTGAAGGTATTATAGAGAAACCATGAAGTCGAAGAGGCCACGTGGGAGCCCAAAACATTAATGCGATGGAATTATCCGGAGTTATTCAGTAAGTCATTCTTCCTGTTACGATTCTATGAATTTGGGGACCAAATTCTTTTTAAGGGGGAGGATGTAGCACCCTTGATTTTTTAAAACCCAAATAAAATAAAATTTCTATTTTTATAATAAGGAAAATAGAAATTATTGAACAAAAAGGGAAATAAATATAATTAGAATGATTTAAATCAAAGCCCATTAGGCTAAATTAGTAATGGGATGTACTAATGGTCCTAACATGGTTTGTTGGGCCTAAATAGGGATAGCCCACTATGAGAGGAGAAGTAATTAGAGAAATTTGTATCTAATTAATTAATAAATGGAAAAGAGTCAAATTAACTATTAAAACAAGTCATATCTATCCTAAAAAGAGTCTTACACTTACCCTAAACTTTTACCCACGAAATTAGATCCCTTCCCAACTCTATTAGGTGGATAAATAAGAGAAAGTGGGAGATAAAGAATGAAATTCGGAGTTTAATGGAAGGGAGGACTCTTAGAATGGCTAGGACTCCTATAGTTAGCCATATACCCCCACATTTCGACCCTAGCAACCCTAGTTCGTGTTTAAGCTCTTTGGAGACGAAAGGAGAAGTTCTGGACGAAGAGCAAGGAGAGGAGGAGGCTTGGAGCTTGGATTTTCTCTTCTTTTTCGTCATCAAACTAGGGCTTTTCTACTCTACGAAAAAGGTAGGCAATCTATCAAGCAAAATCGTGTAAAAATTACACTAGGTAGCCTTCATCAACCTCTTCAAAGCCTCTCATCTCGTTGTATTTTGTTCATCCATTTGGGCGAATTAATTGCTTGAATCCCTGCTGTTACCATGAACCCGAAACTTCATGTTTGCTCTATACCCCTGTATGTACTTATTCCCATGCCATGATAAATTCTCATATATACTGCATCGTATTAGCTTTCAAACGCCCCTAGTTTTTGCTCTATTTTGATCTCCCATGAGGGAGAATTAATTCCTTGAATCCCTTTCAGATCCATGCACCCGACCCTTCATGTTTGTTTGTGAACCTCGTTCATGCTTGACTTCATAGTATGATAAAATTATCATAAATACTACATCTTGTTAGCTTTTGAACGCCCCTAGTTTCGGAATTTTTCATCATGTATCCATCGTTAATTAATTCATTGAACCCTGACAGCACATGTTTAGGTCACCGACAAGTAAACCGATCACATCATGCCTAAACCTTGTTTATTTTCAAATTAATCATACATGTTGATAGATCTATATGTCTACTTTTGTTTAAAACTAGTTTTGTGTTTTTTGGATCACCGTGCTATTTTATATGGAATTTATAACGTCTATGTATCAAGAGGATTCACCCTGGGAAAAAGGGAAAATGGGCAAACACACCTGGTATCGCGTCGGCGCGATCCACCGCGATATCAGCGGGGTCGTGCTGGCTGATGGCGTCGCGTCAAGAATGTGGCGGCATAAGTCGCCGCGATTCCCTCCGGACCGGGCCAGACCGGCCAGTCCACCTGTCGCGCCCGGCCGCCCCGTCGCGATTTGAATCGCGACGAGTAAGTCCACCACGTTTCAAGAATCCGACCAGAATTGAAAAATTGTGCATATGCCCTATTGTTTAGGCTTTATACTCTTTAATTAGCCACGATTAACCCATGATATAGTTAATTCGACTTGGTATGTTAATAAATGGCATTAATGATATAAATGTAATTATTTAAAATGACATTTGCACGACTTGTTATATCCTCAAGTTTTCCATACACTTACAGACACATAACATTATTAAATGCCATTGACCCTGATAAATTATGCAATAATGTATTCGGTAAATTAGCGAAATAAATGACTAAATTACCCTATTTTATTAAATACATTTGTCTTCGTTTTATATGCTCATTTTAAATACTATTATCGTTTTCCCTCGGCTTCGAGCACTCGAGGCACGACGGACCCGTTTCTATACACCTTCTCTTGACTTGGACCACCTCTCCATCGGGAATACTCTCGACTGGGCCAGGGACTCCTTGTCAAGACCTCCGTAAGTCTTCTTGGCTTTGGCGCACGTCCTTAGTCAACGAGCTGGTTGTACCCCAAAACCCATTACACCCTACGGATCGGTACGATCCATGCTTTAGTGTTTCCTTCTCGTCTTGGGATCACGCCGGACCACCTGACCTGTGTACACGGCACGGCTAAGGGGGCGGTTGTGACTTCTATCAGACTGCCGACACCCGACCTGGTGCTGTGCAACCGTTACTATCAAAATTTCACGTTGTTTTACGAATTGTCCCTATCGCAGCTAATATCCATATCCTCTTATCTGTTCACGTTCTCTCTACTCTCTCATCTATTCGTCTAGTACTCTCTTATCTCTTCTTGGTACTCTATTGGCCATTCTTATGATTGTCTAAGATAAAGAAATGACTAATGCCAGCGCAATAGGGCCTGATCAGGTCATGGGAGGAGCAACCTGAAAAGTGCCAGTGCCCATGGGAGTTAAAATGATCAAGGATGTGTTACGGCATGCATCCAGTGCCAGTTTACTATCTAGATTAATCTATGACAATCAAAGTACTATCTCTACAAGTGCAAGCGTGATCGTTACTAGTGCACCGTTATGCAATTTACATGTAATAACGTTACATGGCCATTCTATTGTCGTTCTCGTTGTACTATTTTCCCTGTGCCAGTTGCTATTGTTCTCTTGTTATCATGACATGCTCTATGTGACTCTACTCTCTAGTTAGCCTGCCATTAAAACATTTACTATTTAAAGCATGCTTGTGTTCATGAGATGTTAAGTCCTAATGGGCGTTATTCGCTCATCCTGCGTATTTATTTAATGTGTTTCAGGTGAGCCGGATCAAGACCACACTCACGAGGATGGGACCGATGAGGAGGCTCAGGAGTGACCTTTCTGCAACCAGTGCTGTCTAGTAGTAGTTAGTTAGTATAGAATGAGTCAGTTAGTCATTATGTAATAGTTGATTTTCAATAAAGTTTTCTGGGCCCTAGTTTTGGCTCTGATACGTTGATGCAATGGAGATCGTTGGATTATTAATGAAATTAGAGTTTATTTGGTGTTATCCAATTGTGCAATGGTATTGTTATTTATTTCTCGCTCTGTACTATTTAATAACTGTAATTTTCGCTCCGATATTCCGCATCGGGGCGTTACATGAGGCCAATCGGATTAGTATTCCTAATTTTAGACCCCCCAAACCTAGCTAAGTTCTTCATTTTTAAACAAAACAAACTAAACTGACTTGCTTAATCTGAATTTGAGCGTCGAGCTCAAACCGGGAGTCTGAATTGATATCTGTCAGTTTCCACAAGTCACAATCAACACCCTAGCTGTGCTGGAAAAATTCGGAAGCCAATCGGATTAGTAATTCTAATTTTGGACCCTTCAAACCTAAGTTCTTCATTTCTAAACTAAATTAACTAGCTTAATGTGAATTCAAGCGCCGAGCTCAACCTGGGAGTCCAGATTGAACTCCGTCAGTTTTCACAAGTCACAATCATCGCCTTGGCTGTGCTGGAAAAAATCAAAGGCCAATCAGATTAGTATTTCGAATTTTGTACCATGAAACCTAAGTTCTTCATTTTTAAACAAAACTAACTTGTTTAATGTGAATTTGAGCATCTAGCTCAAACTAGGTGTAACACCCCGGAAATTCGGTAATTGGAAAATTAAAAATAAAGCAAAAATGATAAATTTAATATTTGTGAAATAGCAAAAATGCACGTGTCATTATCATACATACAAAAACCCATTAGAAAATTTTATAAAAACTATAGTTCAACTATAAATAATACTCCCTAATGACCCATAGAGAAATTCGTGCAAAGGAAAATCGGATGGTCCAAGTTTAAGGCGTTTTGCGATTGACTATCGTAATCAGGGAATAAGTCGGGAAATCATTATCACACATACTTAGAGGAGCCAGAAAATTAAATAAAAATCATAGATGGACTTCAAATAATATCCTCTAATGATCCATAAAGAAATTGGTAAATAAAAGTCATTTGGGGTATGTTTCAGAGTTATTGTGACTTATTATCGTAATTAAGAAATAAGTTGGAAATTCTATTATCATGTGTATAAAATAAGATCATGAACCAATTAAAATGATGGGTGAACTCCAAACAATATGTGGGGATAGTCCATAAAATAATTGGACCAATGGACAACTTATGACCTATGAACAAATTCAAGTAGGAAAATAGTAAATAAATAATTTTCTTATTATCAAAATGATAGAACTTATGTACCACTATCATACATGAGAAAACACATTGGAAAATTCCGTAAAAATAATTATAAATCAACCCCAAACATTATTCCTTAGCATTCCACGAAGAATACGTGCAACGAAAAATCCGATTGGCCAAGTGTACGTCACAATGTGACTAATTACCCAAATTAGGAAACTAAGTCGGAAACCGGTTATTTAATATGACGAACTAAAGTAAATATATGTTTGAGGTCAAATCATGTTTATTGGGCCAATAGGTGGTCAAATGAAAAGGAAATAATATTTAAAATTCGTATTGACCCAATACCTAGTAGTAAAATGGGTCATTTAAGTTTAGACATGAGTTAATTGGATCATTAATCATGACCCAAACCTAAGCCCAACAAGAGAGCACGAATTTGTTCTTTACTACTTGCTAATTGGTGTTGCTTTAGGATGGAAATAGCTCTTATGGTAGTTCTAGTCATGGTAGGATTCCTACCACAAGATTTAGAAACCCCAAACTAGGAATTAAGAAAACCTAGCATTATAAAACCATCTTAAGACCCTCTATGGCCAACTTTAGCATGCTTCCTTCATTGCTGAATGTGGGAAGAACACCCAGGAGCAAGGAGGACGACCCTAGGGTTGGATTCGTGAAGAGCATCTTCCCCAAGCCACTGCATCGACCCAGAAACCTGTAGGGAGTTCTTAGCATTCAAAGGTAGGTGTTCTCGAGCCAAGATTAAAGAAAAACAATACATCTTGTAGAGCTTCGAGTCTAGGTTCATTTGCACTTTATTTTCCCAATTTTTTATGGAGTATAAATGGAGTATTAGTCGTTTTCCCTAAGTCGCGCACAGTTAGGGCTTTTTACGTTCTTCTTATTATGCATGCAATTCGAGACCGAATTGGATAAAACCCCCATCATGAAAGTTGTGATACTAGTAGTACGCGCCATGTTTTGTGTTGATCACTTTGTCTAAAAGTCATCGGTTAGAGAGTTATAAGCATGGTAAGAGAGCCGCTGCATGATATTGTGTTTCGGGTTGCACTTGACCTTTACGTTCTTCATGTTTTCACGATGTTCGAGACCGAATTAGGTCAAACCCCCAACATCATAGTTCTTCTACCAGTTGTCTTGGTCAGTTTTCATGTTAAGCATTTTGTCTAAATATATTAGAAAGAGAGATACAAGAATGGTAAGAGGATCAGCTGGTTTTCTTGGTTTTCGGGTTAAAGCTTGGAATCGCGTCCAAACCAGGCGACGCTATTCCAGCGCCTGCTATCACATTGGCCAGGTCCGACGTGATCCACTAAAAGGATTCCATGAGAGGCGACTCGATTCTCACGCTGACCGGTCAACGACCGCGTGAGACTTCGTGCCTACTTGGGAGTCTGTGCATGTCTAAATCGCGGCGTGATCCCAAGACACGGTTCAGTTAGTTTTCCCCGCCCATCGGGTTATTTAATCAATTTCCTTTAACGCGTCTCTATGCCCAGACGTGTTTCATGTTAAAAGGCGGCCTACAAGGCTGACACGATTTACCTGTCTTCGCCTTTGGCTTGTTTTGTTGTACACCTGTGTTTTGAAAAACGTCCACTATGTTGGACGCTATTCATAGCCCGACCTGAGACTGTTCTTTTCTGCTAGTCAGTCAGTATGTTTGGTTTCTTGACCTATTAGCATGTGCATGATGATACGAATATAGTATGCATGTACCTAAAAGCAATCAACCCATTGAAAAAAAATGGTAATGATACGAATATGATTCTAATGTGATTGATCTTATGTTCATTTGATTAATTATCTTGTGATCTTACTTATTGTCAATTTGACATGATAAGAATATGTTATGAATGTATGGATGAACACATGTTAGCGTAGACTTGTTTAGTTAAAGTGTTTCATCATGATTTGTACATGAGTTTCCTTAAGTTATATGCTTTCCGATGTTTCCATTATTTGTTTATACTGCATACCTGATAGGAACGATTCGTGACTCGTCACTTACACCTTTGCACGAATAGGCACACCTTTTCAGGGAATTGAGAGCTCTCTGTCGGTCATTCCGAATCGGCAAGACTAGCAATCTTTTCCTTAAGACCTCTGTAAGTCTCCGCTCTCTATGGATTCCCACATAGAGGCCGAGCTGGTTGTACCATGAAGTACCCTGGAGATAGAGAGCATATGTTCCGCGTACGATCTGTCATAAGTCATCCTCATGTCAAGACATTAATGAGATTATGAAACATAAGATACGTTGTTATACTGCCCAAATGATCTCTTGAGCTGTTGTCATACCTTGACTCTATGAATGATCATGTCCCTATTACTATGAGCTTGTCATTGAAACTCTGTGGCCATAATATGATATGTTTGTTCGGCAAAATATGGGACTTCGGTCCATTTGACCAATGCTTGTGCAATAGGGGCCCTGACTGGTCCTAGGGAGGAGCACCCCAACGTACTTATTACCGCGGGAGTATGGACTTTTGGTGCTTGGCATAGCACAATGAATACGCAAGATTTTTGTGAATGTGCCTTCATTCGATATGATATGATATGATATGATAAGATTTGATATGATACGTTTGTTCATGTGTATACATGATATCTGTAAGAATATGGCCAATTCATTTGATATGATTCTACTCTTGAAATATTTGTCCATTGTATATGCAACTCGACATTTGATCTGATATGATATCCATTCTATTCAACTATTTCACTTGTTGGAAAAGCATGCATTGTCATCATGTTCATATGCATATCTGCCTATTTAAAATGTTAATCATGTATATTAGTGCCCGCACAATATTGAGATGTAAATCCTACTGAGCTAGTTCGCTCACCCCTATCATCCTGTCCTTTTCAGGTAGTTATGAGGAACTAGAGGAGTCAGATGGGGCAGGGCAAGAGTGATGAGCACCCGCCGTATGAGGAGTTGATAGTCTAGGAAGAGTTATTTGAGTAGTCGATGTAATAGTGAAACATTTTATTTGAATAATGGACCATTTGATTTGCTCGATTGATGTAAGGTTTTTTAATTAGTTGAATGATGGAATATGGAGTACTTTTATGAAAATATTATAGTTTTCACTGTGTTATATATTCAATTGTGACTCTGCACTATTCAACCGTGATATGTCTATTTGTATCGTTCACAGCACCTCGGTATTTATTCCGCTTCTAAATATCGGGGCGTGACAGTTGGTATCAAAGCCTAGGCTTTTCCCTAAGTCCTAGGCAATCAGGAATGATAATAAGTGTCATTATAACCCTCAGCTTGTGTCAAGAATTTTGTACCTACCTGGTGAGATTGGGTAGAAACATGGGCTAAGTCCAAAATTTTATTAATAACTAAATATTGTAAGTTACAAGGCATTAACAAGGAGTAAAGAAGACTGACCGTGTGATAGTTTATTTGAAGGAACTTAAATAAACAACAATGGAGGATATACCTACATCATCTATGGATGGACAAAGATCGGTCCAAAGATTAACCAAGCACTACGACAAGCTGCTCAACTGTTAGAGGATGCCCTAATAATGGCTAAGGGAGATACAGATGGAAAAGAAAGGTCTATGGATGACAAAGGAGTTGGCGAAACTAATAAGAAGAACAAATTACAACCACAAGAAACTCCAACCTATAGCCAGAGAAAAACGGCCCAATAACAGTAACATATCGCACAAGGGAAGAAGTGCAAGAAGAAACTAGTTCCCGCTCCAGTAGAAAGATGTCAGTATTGCAACAAAATAAATCATCGGTCCGAGGAGTGCTGGAAATTTCAAGACAAGTGTTTCTATTGTGGCAGCCAAGACCACAAGGTTAAGGATTTCCCTAATGAGAAATCAAGCTCAGGGAATAAATTGCAGAACAAACCAAGGAAGGAGGTATGAGAGAGGTCTTCTTTCTAACTCGCTTTTATTTGACCCTGAAGTTACATCACCAATCAATCATTATATTATTAGCATTCATAATTTGATTCTTTGTAAGTCCAGCCCGTAAACACATGTGAATTTGGGGACCAAATTCTTTAAGTGGGGGAGGATGTAACACACCGTAAATTCGGTAATTGGAAATTAGAAATAAATCGAACACGATAAATTCAATATTTGTGAAATGCAAAAATGCACATTCATTATCATACATTCAAAAACCATTAGAAATTTCATAAAACCATAGTTCAACTCTAAATAATACTCCCTAATGACCCACAAAGAAATTCGTGCAAAGGAAAATCGAATGGTCCAAGTTTAAGGCATTTTGCGATTGAGTATCGTAATCAGGATAAGTCGGGAAATCATTATCACACATACTTAAAGGAGCCATAAAATTAAATAAAAACATAGATAGACTTCAAATAATATCCTCTAATGATCCATAAAGAATTTGGGTAAATAAAAGTCATTTGGGGCATGTTTAAGAGTTTTTGTGACTTATTATCGTAATTAAGAAATAAGTTGGATAAATCCATTATCATGTGTATAAATATGATCATGACCAAATTAAAATTATGGGTGACTCCAACAATATGGGGATAGTCCATAAAATAATTGGACCAATGGACAACTTATGACCCATGAAAAATTTCAAGTAGGAAATAGTAAATAAATAATTTCCGTATTATCAGAATGATAGAATTTACGTACCACTATCGTACGTGAGAGACACATTGGAAAATTCTGTAAAAATTATAAATCAACCTCAACATTATTTCTAAGCATTCTGCAAAGAAATGCGTGCAACGAAAAATCCGATTGGCCAAGTGTACGGCACAATGTGACTAATTACCCAAATTAAGAAACTAAGTCGGAAACACGTTATTTAATATGACGAACTAAAGTAAAATATATGTTTGAGGTCAAATCATGTTTATTGGGCCAATAGGTGGTCAATAAAAAGGAAATAATATTTAAATTTTGTATTGACCCAATACCTAGTAGTAAAATGGTCATTTAGCTTAGACATGAGTTAATTGGATCATTAATCATGACCCAAACCTAAGCTCAACAAGAGAGCACGAATTGTTCTCTACTACTTGCTAATTGGTGTTGCTTTAGGATGGAAATAGCTCTTATGGTAGTTCTAGTCATGGTAGGATTCCTACCACAAGATTTAGAAACCCCAAACTTGGAATTAAGAAAATCTAGCATTATAAAACCATCTTAAGACCCTGTATGGCCAACTTTAGCATGCTCCCTTCATTGTTGGACGTGGGAAGAACACCCAAGAACAACGAGGACGACCCTAGGGCATGGAATTCGTGAAGAGTATCTTCCCCAAGCCACTGCATCGACCCAGAAACCTGCAGGGAGATCTTAGTATTCAAAGGTAGGTGTTCTCGAGCCAAGATTAAAGAAAACCAATACCATCTTGTAGAGCTTCAAGTCTAGGTTCATTTGCACTTGATTTACCCAATTTTCATGGAGTATTAGTCGTTTTCCCTAAGTCGCGCATAGTTAGGGCTTTTTACGTTCTTCTTATTATACATGTGATTCGAGACTGAATTGGACAAAACCCCCATCATGAAAGTTGCGCTACTAGTAGTCCTCTCCATGTTTTGTGTTTAACACTTTGTCTAAACGACATTGGTTAGAGAGTTATAAGCATGGTAAGAGAGTCGCTGCATGATACTGTGTTTCGGGTTTCACTTAACCTTTACGTTCATCATGTTTTCACGCGGTTTGAGACCGAATATGGTCAAACACCCAACATCAAAGTTCTTCTACTAGTTGTCCTGGTCAGTTTTTATGTTAGGTGTCTTGTCTAAATATCATTAGATAGAGAGATACAAGCATGGTAAGAGGGTCAGCTAGTTTTCTGAGTTTTCGGGTTAAAGCTTGGAATCGCGTCTGGACCAGGCGACGCGATTCCAGCGCCTGGTATCACGTCGGCCTGGTCCGACGCGATTCTCACGCTGATCGGTCAACTGCCGCGTGAGACTTCGCGCCTGCCTAGGAGTCTGTGCACGTCTGAATCACGGTGGGTTCCTCGGACGCGATTCAGGTAGTTTTCCCGCCCATCGGGTTATTTAATCAATTTCCTTTAACGGTCGCTATGCCCCAATGCGTTTCATGTTGAAAGGCGGCCTACAAGGCCGACGCGACTTACCAGTCTTTGCCTTTGGCCTGTTTTGTTGTACACCTGTGTTTTAAAAATGTCAACTGTGTTGGACGCTATTCATAGACCGACCTAAGACTGTACTTTTCTGCTAGTCAGTCAGTATGTTTGGTTTCTTGATCTATCAGCATGTGCATGATGTTATATAGTATGCATGTACCTAAAGCAATCAACCCATTGAAGAAAAACGGTAATGATACGAATATGATTCTAATGTGATTGACCTTATGTTCATTTGATTAATTATCTTGTGATCTATCTTATTGTCAATTTGACATGATAAGAATATGTTATGAATGTATGGATGAACACATGTTAGCTTAGACTTGTTTAGTTAAAGTGTTTCATCATGATTTGTACATGAGTTTCCTTAAGTTATATGCTTTTCGATGTTTCCATTATTTGTTCATACTGCATACATGATAGGAACGATTTGTGACTCATCACTTACACCTTTGCCCGAACAGGCACACCTTTCTTGGGGAATTGAGAGCTCTCTGACGGTCATTCCGAATCGGCAAGACTAGCGATTTTTTCCCTAAGACCTCCATAAGTCTCCGCTCTCTATGGATTCCCACATAGAGGCTGAGCTGGTTGTACCATGAAGTACCCTGGAGATAGAGAGCACATGTTCTGCGTACGATCTGTCATTAGTCATCCTCATGTCAAGACATTAATGAGATTATGAAACATAAGATACGTCGTTATACTGCCCAAATGATCTCTTGAGCTGTTGTCATACCTTGACTCTATGAATGATCATGTCCCTATTACTTTGAGCTTGTCATTGAAACTTTGTGGCCATAATATGAATATGTTTGTTCGGCACAATATGGGACTTCGGTCCATTTGACCAATGCCTGTGCAATAGGGGCCCTGTCTGGTCCTGGGGAGGAGCACCCCAACGTACTTATTAACCGCGGGAGTATGGACTTTTGGTGCTTGGCATAGCACAACGAATACGCAAGATTTGTGTGAATGTGCCTTCATTCGATATGATATGATTTTATATGACACGTCTGTTCAGGTGAATACATGATATCTGTAAGAATATGACCAATTCATTTTGATATGATTCTAATCTTGAAATATTTGTCCATTGTATAAGCAACTCGACATTTAATCTGATATGATATCCATTCTATTCAGCTATTTCACTTGTTAGAAAAGCATGCATTGTCATCATGTTCATATGCATATCTTCCTATTCAAAATTGAACTCCGTCAGTTTCCAGAAGTCACAATCATCGCCCTGGCTGTGCTGGAAAAAACCGGAGGCCAATCAGATTAGTATTTCTAATTTTGGACCCTCAAACCTATGATATTCATTTTTAAACTAAATTAACTTGTTTAATGTGAATTTGAGCGTTGAGGTCAAACAGGGAGTCCGAATTGAACTTCGTCATTTTTCACAAGTCACAATCATCACCCTGGTAATGGTGGAACAAACCAGAGGCCAATCGGATTAGTATTTCTAATTTTGGACCCCCAAACCTTGCTAAGTTCTTCATTTTTAAGGAAAACAAACTAAACTAACTTGTTTAATGTGAATTTGAGCGTCGAGTTCAAACCGGGAGTGCAATTTGAACTCCGTCAGTTTCCACAAGTCACAATCATCACCATGGTCGTGCTGGAAAAAATCGAAGGCCAATCGATTAGTATTTCGAATTTTGGACCCCCAAACATAAGTTCTTCATTTTCAAACTAAATAAACTTGCTTAATGTGAATTTGAGCATCGAGCTCAAACCAGGAGTTCGAATTGAATTCTGTCAGTTTCCACAAGTCACACTCATCGCCCCGACCGTGCTGGAACAAACCAGAGGCCGATCAGATTAGTATTTCTAATTTTGAACCCCCAAACCAAGCTAAGTTCTTCCTTTTTAAATAAAATAAACGAAACTAACTTGCATAATGTGAATTTGAGCGTCGAGCTCAATCGGGAGTCCAAATTGAACTCCATCAGTTTCCACAAGTCACAATCATTGCCCTAGCCGTGCTTAAAAACTGGAGGTAAATCAGATTAGTATTGCTAATTTTGAACCCCCAAACCTAAGTTCTTTATATTAAACTAAACTAACTTATTTAATTTGAATTTGAGCGTTGAGCTCAACCGGGAGTCCAAATTGAACTCTGTTAGTTTCCACAAGTCACACTCATCGCCTCGACCGTGCTGGAACAAACCGAGGCCGATCGGATTAGTATTTCTAATTTTGGACCCCCAAACCTGATTAAGTTCTTCCTTTTAAAACAAATGAAACTAAAATTGACTGTTAAAATAGAAAAGCTAAAATAAATCAATTTACTTACATAAGGGCCCGTGTTGATGTCCATGGTGCTGCCTGAGGAGGAATGCTGACCTAGGGGAGGGCCTGGGAGATAGCCTAGGGAGGGCCTGGGAGAGTTGGGCCTAGACAGCGTCGGACCCCTACATCTGCATCATCTGGGCCAGACGAGACTCCAAACCAGAGATCTCATCTCGAATGAAGCCCATCATCTCACTGGGAGTGCCTAGAGCACCAGGTGTGGTGAATGCACTAGTCTAAGAGCCTGAACTCTAGGCGCAAGATAACACTCTGCTCGTGTCCATACTATGCCCAAAACCATACACATGGCCTTTCTTTGGGGCACAAGATGCCCGCAACCCACACCTCAGGATCTAACTGCAGCTGCTCCTCCTTCCCGGCATACTTCTCTGTCATCTGTTGGCTATACAACTCTTGAAAAAATAAAATTGACAATGTAATATTAATCTGTGATGAGAAAATTAAATAGTGAATAGACTATAATACTTACCGCAACCTCTCGGGCTTTGTCGCTAATGTACTGATCCGTCCCCTTTTTCTTATGTGTCTTATCAAACACCTCTTCAAATGTCGGAGTCCGTTTTAGCTCTTTTTCATATATTCACAGAAAAACATTACATAAATTACTACATATATAAATAAATATATCACAAACGGACATATGACTTACCAATCTAGACTGATGGGTCGCAAAGGAGACGGACCCACGTGTATGCATGTTGGCCTCTGGATTGGCAACCCGATTCACTTTCATTGTTGTGGAGGTTTGTTGCCATCTCTCGGCGGCCCATATGTTGCGCAGACCTTCACAGTAGTCTCTCCTCATCCATGTCGGTTCACGCTCCCTCCAAAGAGACGGGTCTGCACTCTGACAAACTCTCTATGCATTTTTCCTCGCATTATGCAACAAATGTTTAAAATTTCACCAGGCAGTGGTCGTCCATACTGATCGAGACCGTGCCTCGACCGAACGACGCGTGAATCAATGATTGCTTTGTACAAATAAGAGTTAGTTAACTGAATGTAGGAATAAGAAAACAATAAAATATAATAAAAAATTACATACCATGAACATCTGATACAACAACTCCTAGACCTCCATCCGAAAATCATTAAATCTATAAATGAGCCCAGGAAAGTGTGCCTGAATTGATCTTGTAATGAATTGAGACGCTTGGGCGGGCTCTATTTTATCCTTGTAATTATGTAACTTGTTACAATGAATTTATGAACTAAACATACCTTCTTAATAAAAGATACATATAAGTTTATTACGTACCCATTTATCCACACCTCCCACAGAGTGCTTTCTTAAAAACTCTCTCCCCTCTCCTATAGACTGACAGCATCCTTTGCCTCTGGCACCGTAGATGCACCTACCAAAAAAGCTAGAGGTGCAAAACCCTCGGTCCTGGACAAAAATGCCTAATGACATAAGCAATGTACAGAATATAAATAATGACTATAAAAATACTTACAAATTTAAATATACATACCTGGTACTCTAGGGGAGGAGGTGTAAACTCACCCGAACCTGTAATAATTTTAATGGCATAAGAATCAATGCACAATGAAAGTACAACCTTAAATATACATACCTGCTGCTAGAGGAGGAAGCACAAAGGAAGGACCAAAAATTGTAACAATTTAAATGGCATAAATAATATGTATAATAATGCACAAAGAAAAATATACAATGTACAAGAATATAAATAATGACTATACAAATACTTACAAATTTAAATATACATACTTGGTACTCTAGGAGGAGGAGGTTTAAACTCACCCGAACCGGTAAGATTTTAATGGCATTAGAATCAATGCACAATGAAAGTACAACTTTAAATATACATACCTGCAGCTAAAGAGGATGCATAGAGAAAGGACTAGAAGCTGTAACAATTTAAATGAATAAACAATATGTATAAATAATGCACAAAAAAAAATTACTAAAGAAAAATATACATACCTGATGTCGCAAACAAACCCCGCTACAGCTGCTCCTCCCAAAATTGGACCCCGATCATGCTCTACGCACCATATCTTCATAGGGAACATAACAAATTAATGTTCATTAGTCAATTGCTTATATTGAAAGTGGGCAACTTTAAATATACTGAACAGATGTGAAATAATTCTACCCATTTTTAAATGATATCCATTTCCTCCTCAGATGATGATGATATATCTAATTCAGCCCCATCTTCATCATCATCTTCACATTCATCACTGGTATATTCCTCCTCCTCATCAGAACCTTAACATTCAATATATGTTCGCCTTCCACTACTCCCTTTTATCTCATGTGGATTGACTTCTTCGACGTCATTTCCTTTAGACAAGCAAATTGGCGCTTCAGATTCTTCTTCTCCAGTATGAGCTGTCAACTCTACATCTTCAACCAAGTCTTCTTGAAAGAAATTGGTGTTGACCTCTTCAGGTGTCTAATCAGTCATGTCCAATTCATAATCAGAGAATAGTCTTGACTTAACTCTGCAAACTACCCACAATCATTTCGTTCATTGTTCGTAGATGATGATAGCTTGTATAGTACACCTGCTGGGCTTGTGTGGCTAAAATGAATGGATCATAAGTATTCAATTTTGACTTATGTTTAAGCTCGAAAATCCCATGCATTCTGTCATTTCGAATGGAATTCGGATCAAACCAATGACACTTGAACAAGAATATATGATTGTCTTGTCCTAGATATTGCAACTGTAAGATCTCCTTTACAATACCATAGTAGTCATATTCACTTTCATTGTATGTACTTCCTTTAACACATACGCCACTGTTCATGGTAGACTTACTCTGCCCATAGTCTTTTGTATGAAATCTATACCCATTCACATAAATCCAGGATAGTTCTATGCAATTTTCGATGGGCCATAGGCTATCTGACGAACTCATTCATCAGTAATTAAACCTTGTTCAACCTACTTATAGAGAAGACTAGTTAAAAAGTGAACATAACTTATCTTTCGTACTCTTTGAGCATGTACACTTATGCGTTTTCTTTGCCATAAGGCCAATGACTTCTCTCGTTCTTTTTCAACCTCATAATCACTGAGATGTGGATTTCTTTGAATTATTTCTGAATCGAATTATCTGCAATATGAATGGAAGACCACCTTCAATAGCTAGAATAAGGGCAAAGAAGTTATATACATAATAAATTATGAGTTCAGCACTTACTCAACATAACACTCTAGCTCAGCACAATTTAAAATAATATATATCTCTACGGCGCATAACTCTCTGTCATCCAGCATGCGAGTTGAAGAACGTTCGAAGGCACGTTCATTAGGATCTGATTACGTGGAGTTTGTATGTATGCTTCAAAGTACATCGAACAAAAGTTTGAGATTTCCTCCATAATGTATGCCTCAGCAATAGAACCCTCCAGTTTTGCTTTATTTCAGACTTTCATTTGGAGGTCATGCATACACCTACATCAACAATGTACAAGACAAATGGGAAACATATCATATATAAGGTGCAATTCTAATAAGAAAAAAGCTAATATTCGCATATACCTCTCGAATGGATACATCCATCTATATTGTACTAGCCCTCCGACTTTAGCTTCATATGGTAGATGTACGAGTAAATGCTCCATCAAATCGAAGAATGCAGACGGAAATATCTTCTCCAACTTGCATATGATGGTGACCACATTTTGTTTGATAGTTTGCACATCCTCAAGCTTGAGTTCTGATGCATACAGTCTAATGACCCTCTTTACACCGGTATGATTATACCAATCCACATCGATATAAAAGGCGCCGTCACAGTGGGACATGTACCCAACACAACATAGTGGGTCGAGATGTACATAATAACAAAAGAAAGTACAGTGGAATAAAGGATAATCTTATTCCATCATCATTCACACATTCCACATTGTATATAGTAGCAACGAAATAAACTTAATGTCCACAATTATATAAGTCCATATAATAACATTGTCCACATACTAGTAAATGAAAATGTAGTCAAAACAAATAGTCTCCACAAACACAGCTACTCCTCTCGCTCGGAGTCGCTCCTCTCAATGTCCTCCTCTAGCACGTGGACACTTGTCTCACATGTATGTTAAAGCAAGTATGAGTCTTCACAAAGATCCAGCAAGCAACCCATTGGCACATCCTTACACATATCACATTCATGCTATTCTTTTAAACAATAAGAGAAGTATGGCACATGGTTTATGTCAAATAAGTGAATACACATGAATAACCCATAACATGCTTTCTACACGGTCTTTAACTTTATTCATGGTGTCAATTTCAATTCATATCATTTCATATTTCAAAACAAATAGATCATGGAATTAAGCACATGGTTACTAACAAACCTAGCATGACATCTAAGACTATTCACATGCTTTTATACCACATAACCACATCTTTTACTTTCTGTTTTAACATAAATAAAACACATTCACATGGTTTCACATATTTCCACATGGTAACACATTAACACATCACTATCATATAATCCATTGCACATTTACACACTTTTCACACTTTTACACATTAATTGCCTTGCACATAGTCCGAACCTCTATAAACAAGGACACACATAACACATACCCGTCACCTAGGCTATATAGTGACGAATCTTGGTAACTACGTAGAACCGGAAGAAGCCCTTTCCACCCTAACGAGTGGTACTTGTCCACCTCCGGGATTTCATCATGAGCCCACAGGATATCACATACACATTGAGCCTTCCCATAGGAACTTTTCTACAGTATGGCTCCACAGCCTTCTATGGTAGTAGTGTGAATTTCGGCACATATTCCACTTAAACACATTATCTCACTTAATCACATGATTAATGTCATTTACATGCACTATTTGGTCCATTCATATGCAAATTATTCAAATACATATACCTTAGTTTACATAACTTAACATGACTATCTAACAGTGTCAATTCATGCATAACTGTGCCAAAACATGCTGGTAATCATTGCAGATACATTTTCTTAAACAATCATACTTAATATGGCTTAAATACCTTTTATAACTGCAAATAGTAACTATAGTTATCAAAACAGTCCCAAATTTTAACTACAAACCCTAAGCATATGACATATCATATGACTAATTTTTCAGAATTTTTGTAATAGTATAACTATTTTTAACTTTTAATACAGATTTCATGCAATTTCAACAAGATATTTCATTTTACTATGATAGACTGTAAAAAGTTGGTTCTCACAGTTTTAAAAGATGTAAATAGTAGCTCTAAGTTCATTAAAATTCTCTGTAACAATTTCCTACATCAATTCTATTTATTCAGAATTTAATCCTGTCAAATCATGCATATTCCTCCCTAACAAAAATAATATTAAATAAAAGCATGATCAGAAATTTGAAGAAATTCATGGTTTGACCCTAAGACAATACCTAAACATCCATGATTTTTACAGCATAAGCAAACATCCAAAATCCGAAAATCATATTCTAGAGATTAAAATTACAATTCTGTAAAAGCCAGAAGAACTCGGCGGCAAGCGTCTTGCCGTCAAGGTGGGTTAACGACAAGATCAGTTGCCGTTAACTCAGGAACTTGGAGGCAACAAGGTTGCCATCAACCTCCTATATGCAGAAATGTGCAAACCGACCATAGAAAAACATAGAAATTGGGGGTCCAAGACACGAATTAAAAATCCATAAAATTCCTAAACTCTTGGGGACATGTCTACGGATGAAACCCCTAAGTTACTTGCCTTTAGAAAAACCTTAGAAGATCTAATTCTGGCGATGAATCCCTCCTCAGCCAAGCCAAAGAGGTGATTTCTTCAGCCAAAACCGATTCCCACGCTTGCACAGATGATCTCCTGGATGTGGACGCTTCGTTCCGCACCCCCGCTATGCAGCAGCTGCTCCAGAGGTTCTCCGAAGGTTGTCTTTGCTCCCTCGTTGGCGTGGAAGGTTGCTGGTTGACCCTTACTTGCTTCTTTGACTTTGGTTTGACCAGATTGACCAAGGGGAAAGACAAAGAAACTAGCAAACTAACTGAAGGGAGGTGATCGCCAGGGCCTTACCTGTGCCCAAGGAAGTGCCTTGATCGCGCCGGTGACGCTGCCTCGCGTAGCGGATGGTGATGGGACTCCAACTTTCCTCTCTTTGTCCGACCAAAGAAAGGAAGCTCCACGGTCTCGTTGGAAGTGTTCTTGCAACTAGAGAAAGCTCTATTAGACTTGGATGAGTGTAGTAAACTCCAAAAATGGAAGAAGAGGCCTAAAAGGGGAGCCCTGTACTGGTTGCGGGCTAGAGAAGGGGTGGCCAAGTGCTATGACCACCCTTCTTCCCTCCGTTTTTTGGTTGGAAAACCCCTTTTGGGTGTGTAAGGAGGTGCACTACGTGCCTAGGGTGTGTGTGTGTAACATGCAAGAATAAGAGAGAGAAGGAGAAGGAGAAGGAGAAGAGAGGGAGATGATCCTTGTGTAGCAGCTTGACTACCTCCTTTATGGGCTCCTCCAGCTCGTGATGAAGCCTTCTGGATACTCCGGATGTTAAGGGAAAGAGAGGGAATAAGAGTGGAAGCTTAGGTGCACTTTCTCTCTCTTCTCTCCAAGAAACAAGGCATGAGCTCGTCCAGTATCTCCCCCCTCACATAGAAGGCTAAGGACTACCCTATATAGGCAGTGGGGTCGGAGGTAGGGAGCATAGGATACTCCAGTGTGAAGAAACACACATGAACATGTGGCAATCCATGTGTTAAGGCTTGAACCAATGAGAGGGGCCATGTAGGACTTTTACTGGGTCAAGGGGATGCCAAGGTGGCCCATTTGCTTGTTGGGAACGGCCCCATGCACTGCATGGGGGAGAGAATGGCGCAAGTGGGCTGGAATCTCGGGCAGTTGCGTAGACCAAGTAAACCCAGGTTGACGGCAAGCGATGCTGCCGCCAACCACATGCAGACGTCAACACATGTGTCCGTCAACTGTAATCGGCGTCCAGGACCTTGCCGTCAACAAGGAGTCAGCGGCAGTCGATGTGGACGTGTACATGGGATCCGAGGCAACTCAACAGACGGTCAAATAGGCCTTATTGGGCCATGAACCACACGGGGATGGGCCAAATCTCACGTCTACACCGGAGTCAGGGGAGCTCCTTCTCCTCTAGAAGAACCTTCAAGTCCATGAAGATTGCCGGAGAAGCCTACCAAACGCCGGATCAAGCCTCTCAAAAGTTTGCATTTTTCTCTCCCCGGAACCCAAAAAGCCCTAAGTGAGAAACGTACTCCCTGACCTGAGATCTCTAGGTTATATAGGCTAAGAGTCGGGGTAAAACAAGTATTAGGAGTCCTGACCGTTGGGGATTGGGTTTCCTAAACAAATTATAAAGAAAATGGGGCCATTTTAGATCTGGAATCCCAAACACAGTCGGAGAAGTAAACGGCCACTTTGCTGCCGTTAACAGGAAGTAGGCGTCAATCGATGTTGACGTCTATATCCTTTGGCCATATAGTCCACGGCACACAAGTTTCTGTCAACCTTCTCTTAACATCAAGGGATGTTGACGTTAAACAGAGATTTTAGGCAAAACATCAAAACATTAAATAGACATACATGCATAGAAATAAATTAATAAAAATAAATATTATATACACAGAATTTGAGGGCCTTACACACAGAATCGTGAAAAAATCGACTCAGATCAGACAATGCTCCCCATAGAGGCTTCGGCAACATGTCACGAAATGTAATTGGTAGCAACCTTTGCATGAACACATGGCAGTCATGACTCTTCATTTCATATATTTTTCCCTCACTGACGTTGACAGAATGAGCAATATTAGACACATAATTGTCAGGAAATCTTAATTGTTTCAGCCACTGACACACTTCCTTTACTTGTCCTCCTCCAAGCACATAAACTACTTTTGGTTTAATTGATTTCCCATTTACTTCAACAAGTTCTAACTCTAGACGTTTACAAAGCATGGACAAGTCCAAACGTGCATTCTCGTTGTCCTTTGTTTTACCTTTTATATCCATAACGATGTTGAACACATTATCAAAGATATTTTTCTCGATATGCATCACTTCTAGATTGTGCCGCACAAGAAGAGTCAACCAATAAGGTAGCTCCCAGAAAATGATTCTCTTCACCCAGTTGTGCTCCTTCACAAAACCTGAAAGGTGTCGGGTACTGCCCATCAGTTGTGTGATATCTGGCAAATTTTCTACATGTGCTGCCATATGATGACCAGACAACCTCTCGAATATAACTTCATCTCGTTCCATTCTGTTCTTTAGGAATACATTTTTTTGTCTTCTGAAAGGGTGATCAGCTGCTAAAAACTGTCGATGGCAATCAAACCAGTAGGACTTCCCACCATGTTTAAGTACAAATGATTTGGTATTATCCATATAGTAAGGACATGCTAGCCTCTCATGTGTGCTCCAACCAAATAGCATTCCATATGCAGGAAAATCACTTATCGTTCACATCAATGCTGCCCTCATAGTGAAATTTTGCTTTCTAGATGCATCATAAGTATTGAACCCCTCAGTCCATAATAATTTCAATTCATCAATCAATGGTCTGAGATAGATGTCTTTATTTTTTCTAGGACTTTTAGGACTAGGAATCAATAAAGATAGGAACAAATTCTCTTGCTTCATGCACATGCTCGAAGGAAGGTTGTATGGTGTCACGAACACTGGCCATCTAGAGTAGGAAGCCACTGAACCTCCAAATGGATTGAATCCGTTAGTGCACAAACCAAGCCTCACATTATGCGACTCCCTTGAGAAGATAGGATGAGCATGGTTGAAATGAGTCCAAGCTTCGCCATCTGCAGGATGACTCATAATATCCTCGTCCCAACGTACTCTTTCTGCGTGCCACCTCATATGTCGAGTTGTCTTTGAAGACATATACATCCGCTGCAGTCTGGGTGTATGAGGAAATATCGCAATGACGCATAAGGTATATCCTTTCCCCTAGAATTGGCCCCTCTTTTAGGTTTAAACCTATCATGATGGCAAACATAACATGATACCTTATCTACATCCTCTTTGTGATACAACATACAATGATTAAGACGTGCATCTATTTTCACATATCCAAGTCCTAAATCATTGACCATCTTCTTGGCACAATAAAAATTTGGAGGCAGCTTCTCATCTCAAAGGAACATGCTCTTGATGATGAGGAGGAGACGATCAAAACAATTCTCACTTATATGAAATTCAGATTTCAAGTTCAGTAACTGTGACACCGCTGACAACCGAGTGTGGTTTTGAAAACCATCCTATAATGGCTCATCAGCATCCTTATGTAACTGATAAAATCTTTCTGCTCCCTTGTTCGGCATGTCTTCAGTGTATATATGATCCTCATGTACATTGAATGTAGGACCAACAACATCTACAACCATATACACGTACATACTTGTGTCTTCCACATTACTAGGCTCGTGCGACCAGTGCTCCTCACTATGACAAGTCCAATTCATATAACCTTCAACAAACCCTTTTCTATATAAATGGCGTTGAACCTCCCATGATGAATTCCACTTCAAATTTTTACAAATTATACAAGGACATTGGATGCAACCTTCGCTGTCTACTGCTGCATTTGGATTTCCCAATGCAAATTGAATGAAAGTCTCAACTCCGACTCTACACTCCACAGACACCACATGATCAACTATTCTACGATACATCTATGAATGGTCTAAAGCCATTTTTTTCCTGCGCCCAACCAATATTAACAGACAAGTAACTTTAAAATTCAAACTAAAAAAAAACTAAATCTGACCATTTTCACAGATCATCGACGCAATCGAAATGAATAGGAAGGTTATATTACTTAGATTATCACTTTTTACCCATCTGTGAATATTTGATCACACTCAGATGGCCATTTACTATGTGTTTGTATAATTTGCTGAAAACATCGATAGCATCTCCCCACACTTCTTCCATATACCAAAAATATTTATTGATTAAGATATTTTCTTAAACACTTACTAATAAGGGGTTAAGAAAATGTTCTAAATCAATAAAGGTATATCAGAGAGGAGTTAGTAGACGCACCCGAAATTTTCAACAAATCATACAAACACATAGTAATTGACCACCTAACAGCGATCAAACATTCAAAGACTGTCTAAAACGAGACAATTCAAGACTTTGAGTTAGATATACACGTTCTCATCATTGAAAATAAGACTCGTGCACATCAATCCCAAAGTCTTGAATGGGAATGTTCATTGACACGGAAGCTCTCGTGAGGTGTGTGTAGTGTTAAATTGCTATGCATGCATAGATTAAATTTAGATGTCACATAGATATGAAAGAAAAATGAAAACAAAATCATACATGTGAACAAGTGCAATACTAAACAATTACATTAAAATATGAAGTGCAATACTAATCATTAAACTGAAAGTAAACAATTAAATGTAAACTAAATTAATATCTAGAAGGAAAAGTTTGTACTATTTTTTTTTCTCCTTAATTGGGATGTATACCTCAATGGTTCCAAGGGAGTTTGGGAGGGTAGAGGATTGTGACTTCCTGCACATTAAAAATTCACAATGACCTTGAACAAGTAGAGTGGGGGGTGCGTCCTCTTCCTACATGCCATTAATTCACTCATATTGGGGGTTGTGTCCTCTAACAAAAACCCACTTTATAGGGGATAAAACTTTTGTTTGCTTAGTTTGTTATTTCTATGGGTGTAAGTATCTGAATCAAATAAGAACTTCTCTATTAAAGTGAAAATAAAAACTTAAAATTTTCTATCTAATCATACTCTAACCTATCTCATATATATAAGAAGCCAATTAAATAGTTACGCTCTCCTGTAAAAATTTATAGAGAATTATACTATTTATTAAATTGGTCAGATAAATCATTTATTCAGTCAAGTACAAAATTGGTCGATTGTCTATGCCTCACATCTTAGAAGCAAATAGTTGATCAATTCTATGCTTGGTTGAGTAACTTTATTTCCAAGACCCTAGCTAGTAAATTGAATTCAAGTCTAAAAAATCAACTTAGTTTCTGTTTTCTTTTGTTTCTTCTATTGATTTCTTCTTATATTCTCATGGACATATGATGCCTTAGAAATTGTTAATTCCATAATCTTCCTAAGACTAATATAAATCTATTAAAATACGTGTTGTTGAAATTGTGGCCCCCACTTCCTTTCTTTTTTCATCCACATCGAACTAGTGGCAGTTTACTGAATTTGTCTTTCATTTAATTTTCTGTGTTCAGGCGTATGGTATATGTTATCTATGTTGCTTGTAGAGAATTTTCTTTTCTATTTTTGACAATTTTGTTTTCTTGATTGCGAAAATTTATTTATGTTATATATCTTCTTTTCAGATACTTCCTTCTCATATCTTTGAACTTTCCTACTGGGTTGGGGAGCACATATTTGTTGTTGTTTTTTATGTTTTTAGAAGCTTTAATGATGTATATTGCTTATAGTTTTTTATCTATATTTCTAATTTGTAACTCATTTTCCTTTTTTTTTCCTTGACCTGGCTGCTTTACCTATTAGATTGAGAAATATGTATCTAAACATCTAATCTGGGTTGTGATATATATTGACCATACTTTGTTATATTAAATGCAGAAATAGGAATTGTATTCTATAATTTCTATTCAACAAAAGTCCCTAGATTTAATATATTTTTAATTTTCTCATTAATCAATATATTAAGAACATATTGTGTCCACTTAAACAAAAAAAAATACAATTTACAAATGTAACAAATATTTTTCATGCCAGATTAATTGAAGTACTATTCATATCTCGTTTTTCTTCCCAGAGGAAGTTAACCCAATGACATATCTGCAATGTTTTCAATTTACCAGGGCATTGTTAACAATATCTTAACAACCATGATGACACATTTGTAAATTTTCATGTAAGAATAGTCTATAGACAAGAAACCCCTTTTTTTTCTTCCATAAAATCTCTAGTAAGTTTCCCACACTTGGGATGACTAAGATCAAGTTTAATATCATGATAGATTGGGAATGAAGTGAAAATAACTTCAATATTTTTTTAAAAAAAAAATCAATTTATTCTCAATCTATTCTAAATTAGAGCAAATTTCTGATAATATGATCCCCTTCATCATTGTGTAGCCAACACACAACACGTTTCAAGTGTATTCCATGCAACTAAATTTTGGAATCCTCCTCTAATTAGCTCCCAAAAGAGCAGGGAGATAAGTAAATGATTGCTCTGCAGGCTGGATATATGTAGTTCTTTTAATTCTTCTCTTTTTTGGGTGGGGAAGCTGCTAAGCAAAGAGACTAGCTAGCTAGGCACGAACCATCTTTGTTTTTCAGCTTCTCATGTTCAAATTCAAAAGCTTAATTGGCCAGTCGATCACCATCCTATTCTCAATGTTCTAGATGATCCTCTACCCCCTCACTAAACCAGACAAATAACCCAGCTCATTTATAATTAGATCGGCAGTTTTTATCACTTCAAAGATCCATACAATATGTTTATATACGAAGACAAGGTTTAAGATGAAGCAACAACCATCTGGGTATCACTATAAAAAAAAATTGAAAATTGAAAAGAACAATCATCTGGGTAGGTTTCAGTTTGAAATTTAACTGCCCCAGTGCTGAGCACAGGACTGACTGCCCGCAGCAATGGAGTCAGTCAGATAGTGTGCCATGGACTGGCCATGAACATGTGTGGAGGAAAAAGCATGTCAATAATGTGCCATATGCAGAAAAAAATTAATTTATTCAAAAGGACCCTTTCTCGCCTAGACAGTGAGAAAGAGAGAGAGACCCCCCCCCCACCCCCGGCTGTCTACCTCACCTCCCACCGCGGCCCTCCTCGTAGCCCAACACAACCCACACACAAACAAACACACACATACGCTCACAGAGAGAGAGAGAGAGAGAGATCAGAGACCCCCCCCAACGCGGCTGTCTACCCCCCCTCCCACTGCGGCCCTCCCTGCAGTGTTAGAGTGTGGAGCCTGAACTTTCAAATGTGGATCGGTTCGGAGTCACTGATCGACCTGCGGGGGGTCAAGGGGGCAGCGCCCCCTGCGGGGGTCTGCGAGGGCAGCGCCCCCGGAAGCTAAATTTGGTTTACAAAAGGGACAGTGTCGACGCACTGTCGACCTGAGGTCAACAAAGGTTGAGGTGCATCGACGCATCCATGATTAAGGTCGACGCACCCATGAATAAGGTCGATGCACCCCGAGTCAGACGACTTTGTGTTTCTGAGATAAGGGTGTTTTTGTCCTTGTAACTCTCGATTATGGTGCCCTAACCTCCTAGTATATAATGTGGGGTGGATTCTCCTTGTACTGTAATGGTTCTGTCACATAGTATTGGTTTCGCCGTTGTGGTCGTGGACGTAGGAAGGCGTTGCCTCTGAACCACGTAAATCTAGTGTTCTTATGCAGCCCAACACAACCCCCCCCCCTCCACCACACACACAACAAACACACACATACACACACAGAGGGAGAGAAAGATCAGAGACCCCCCGCCCCACTCCCGACTGTCTACCCTCCCTCCCACCGCGGCCCTCCCTGCAGCCCAACACAACCCACACACACAGCCAACACACACACATGCAGAGAGAGAGAGAGAGAGTGAGAGCCTACCGCAGTGACGTCGATGTGGAGCTTCGACGGTGAGGGAGAGACGATGAAAATGCGGACGACGATGGTGACGTAGATGACGGCGGCGGTGACGTGGATGGCGGCGGCGACGATGATGACAACGCGGCGTCTCGACAGGGCAATCCATCAGAGGTGTCGACGGAGTGAGAGAGAAGAGACACAACGGGAGAGGAGAAAAGAGAAGGGGGGAAGAGGCACTGACGGCTGGGGGGATAAAAGGAATGTAGAAACTGACTAGCGACCAAAATGTGTTGGTCGCTATTCGGTCCCTAAACCCGCAAGTATTGTGACCGAATGAATGTCGGTCACAATTTAGTCCAAGATCTGAAACTGAATTTGTGACCGAAATATTCTGTAACAAAATTTCACTCCCAAACCCGCCAGGAGATAGTATTAGTGACCGAATTTTTTTCATTCACTATTCGGTCTCAGATCTGAGACTGAATAGTACTGAAATTGTTTCGGTCACTAAATCTAAAAGTTAGTGACCAATATCATTTAGTCACTATTTGGTCTCGAATCTGAGACTGAATAGTGACTGAATAATTCAGTCTCAGATTCGGACTCTATTGCCGCAATTTCTTATAGTGATCTTATCTTTGCTTCCAATTGATCCACAACCAATCACTGATCCTTTACCATTGTCTCCATAGGTTAATGTTCCTTCTTCATCTTTGATAGAAGAGAATAGCCTTTTGTTTCCGGTCATTTGCCCTGAGCACCTGTTGTCCAGCTACCATTTTGATGCTTTAAGACTTCCCTGCAATTTTAGCTTCTACATAGTTTCTTTTCGAAATCCATTTTAGATGTTTGGTTGTACAGGTAATTTTAGTATGACCTAATTTGTTACAATAAGTGCACCAAAATATTATTTATTGTTTTACTTAGCTTATTGTTTTTATTGGTGTTTGATTTATAATTAGGATTTTGTTCAGCTATAAATTTTTGGATTGGATAAATTTTAGGATGAAGAACTGTTTCTTCATTATTTGGTGGAGCCTATTCCATATTTTTTCTTTCATGATCATCTTGCTCCTTTTAATATTGTGGAAGATCTTCCATTTGTAAAATTTTCAATTGTGGCTATCAAATATTCATTATCTTTTATTAGTGTATTAATTTCACATTTTAATTTACTTATAGTTTCTTGGCTTTCTAGATTTGTCATCTTTTCATTTTTAACTTTTACATCTTTACATAGTAGTTCATTTCTTCTTTTCAGTTCAGAAGTTTGTTTTTCTAGTTGTTCAGTTTCTGATTTTAAATCTGAGTTGGTTATTTCGAAGCATGCATAATTTTTTTAACTAACTTTAATTGTTTACACACGTCTTTTTATTTACTGTATAATTCATTAAAAGCGTCTTCTAAGCTATCAGAATTAGACTCATTGCAAGATGAAAAGGAAGAGTTTGAGGTTACCTTGTCGTCGACATTTGCCATAAAAGCCAAGTTGGCCTTTTCTTCTACTTCTTCGCTGGAGCTTGACTCACTGTCTGAGTCACTCTCATTGTTCCAAGCAGCAGCCTTGTCTTTCTTATTGTATTTCTTAAATTTCTTTATGTTATCCTTTTTCTTGAATTCAGTCTTCTTCAGTTTTGGACACTCAGCCCTTAGATGTCCAGGCTTCTTACATTCATAGCATATGGGCTCAAATCTTTTGACTTTTTTGCCTTCAGATCTCTTGAATTCCTTACCTTTCTTAAAGTACCTTCTTCACGACTGATATTTCTTCTTGGCTAAAATGTGTTGCAGTCGTCTGGAGAGAAAAGCTTCTTCATCTTCACTATTCTCATCACTCTCTTCACTTTCTGATTCACCCTCAGAAGTGTTTTCTGTAGCCTTGAGAGCATTGTTGTGGTTCTTCTTCCTGGAAGATTCTCCTAGCCTTTCCATGTTTATCTCATGAGCAATTAAAGACCCAATGAGTTTCTCGAGGGACATTCTCCTGAGGTCATTAGCTTCCTCTATGGCGGTTACCTTTGGAGTCCATGAAGTTGGCAGAGATCTTAATACTTTTTTTTACCATGTCTTCTGTCTCATATGTTTTTCCTCGCCGATCCAAGCCATTTGTAATGTCTGTAAATCGACTGTACATCTGGGAGATGGATTCTCTAGATTGCATTCGGAACCTTTCATATTGAGCTACCAATATATCAATTCGTGTTTCTTTTACGTTGTCAGTTCCTTCATGAGTGAGCCTCAGCTTGTCCCACATCTCTTTGGCTGACTTACATGTTGATATTCTGTTCAATTCTTTCTTGCTCAATGAATAGCACATTATACTCTTTGCTTTGCTATTCTGGGATAGTTTCTTCTCATCTTCATCTGTCCATTTGTCTTTGGCATTGGTTACTTTCAGATCTCCTTCTTCTATTATTTTCCATAGATGAAAATCAAGTCCTTGAAGGAAGAACTCCATCCTCGTCATCCATTAGTGGTAGTCTTCACCATCGAATAGAGGAGGTCTGTTGACGAATTGTCCTTCTGCATGACCGTGGGCTGCCATTTATGTTGGCTCTTCAGATCGTGAGATCTACTTACTCGAAGAGACTTGGCTGTAATACCACTTGTTGACTAGGTTGCAAGCCCAGAGGGGGGTGAATGGATTGCTAAAAATTTCTTTTAGAATATTCCTGTAAATAAACGCTTTGATAGAAGACACTAAGTTCGATGGTTAGAGTTAGAATAAAGTAAAGACACAATAAGATCAAGCACATAGACAACAAGGATTTTATCCTGGTTCAGATCTCCTGTCACAAGGAGTCCTACATCCAGTCCCCAAGCAACAACTTGGAATTTCACTAAACAATGGTACTGTCATGCCCCGACGTGGAATATTGGAATGTGAGGCAGTTGCAAGTATGCGAGTATAGACAATTAAACCATTAGACAATTAAATAATGCGAAATCAATAACTTTCATTGACAATTCAACTGTTGTCTATTGCATCAACTAATTTAGAGCCATATCATAGGGCCCAATCGACTCTAATACATAGAATGAAACATCTAGGATAACATAGTGACGTCATGGCACTTGTGGATCACTCCTGGTCCTCCCCATCCTCGTGAGTGTACTCATTCTCCTCAGCCTCGCCTGAGAACACAATGACAAATAACGTAGGGTGAGCGACAACGCCCAGTAGGATTTATATCTCATGGTAAGGGAAACTTTACATGATTAATGTATTAAAAGCAGAGTTACTATATGAGAGAGTGAGAGAGTCAAGTAATGTAAGAGGTAGCACGATAACAAGAACCAAGATAGCACAAGTTTCCAAATATAGCACAGAGCAAGATGGTCATAGCACAAATAGCACAATGTATAACAATAGCACAACGAGTATAGTATAGCACTTTGATTGTCATTTAGATAGTCGAGATAGATAGCACTTGAGTGTAATGCCAAACACTCTGGTCAATTAACTCCCGCGGGCACTAGCACTTTCTGGCGCACCTCCCAGGACCACACCGGGCCCTTTATGTTGCCAGGCATTAGTTATATTGTTTATATTTAGACAATAACTCAAATGGCAAATAGAGAGTACCAAGAAATAGATGAGAGTACTAGATGAATAGATGAGATATTAGAGAGAGTGTGAATAGATGGGCGACTAGAGTATAGATGAGAACTATAGGTCAATGCACACAAATGTCGATTAAACAGGCGATAGTAACAGTTGCACAACACGTGCGATTGGTGTTGGCAGTCAGGTGGAATTCACTAACCTTCCACTTACCATGATATGCACAAGTCCATAGGTCCGGTGTGATTCAAGATAAGAGAGAACTTCTAAAACCGTTTGGATCATGTTGATCCCTAAGGGCGTTATGGGTGTTAGGGTACAACCAGCTCGGTCTCCATGAGGGAATCCAAAGAGTACAGAGTCTTACGGAGGTCTTAACAAAAGGTCCCTTGTCTACCAGAACGGAATGTCCAATGGAGAGGTTCCAACTTGTCAAGAGAGTAGTGTATAGAGAAAACGAGTTGCTCGACGTTCTAGAGGAATTCAAGAATAGTGGAGCGGCGATATCGGTATTCCAAACCACGTGATCAAATGGAAACAATGTCATTATTATCATGGGTGTAAAATGTGCATTTATTGAAGTAATTTACCAGATAATTTATACAGGTATTTTCTGCATGGTTTCATGCCAAGGATAATCGTTTGGTGTGTGCATGTGCATGAAATCATGAGAGCACGTAATAGTCGTGCACAATGGTTTTTAAATTCAAGAAACATGTAAATATATCAAAGTTTAATAACATGGATGTTTACTGTTCGTTACATAGTAATACAGGGCATAAACATGCTTACCATGCATTAATAATCCTTTAAATAGAACAATAATTGTTGATGGAAAACACAGTTAAATCGTGACGGGTCAGATGGTCGCATTTAACAACATCGATTCTGGGACAAAAATGCGACGACGAGGCCCGTCGCGTTCATGTAAACCCTAACTATTTAAAAGAGCACAATTCCCCAAAAGCGGGAAACGAGGTGAAAACGCGACCACTAAGGTCGTCGCGTTTCAGAAAACTTCTGACAGTCAATGGGCACACAGTTTGATGCATGGTATGAGGGAAACCCTAGCCAAAATGTGACAACATGGGCGGTCGCCTCTTAGGTAAACGTGACGGTCATGTCCGACGCGACACCAGTCGATTGAAACGCGACGTGTGGCTCGGTCGCGATTCAATGTTCAACCCGAAAAAAGTGAAATCATGCAGCGATCTTCATGGAACACTTATAACTCACAATCTAGGGCACTTGGGACAAAGTGGTGAACATGGAACTTGTAGGGGACATCAAGTAGAAGAGAATTATGCCTTTGGAGTGAATCAATTTGGTCTCATTGGGCGTGCAAACTAGCATGAACAAGAAATGACACAGACTTGCACGATGATGGGAAAATGCTTAGAACTCGATGGATACATGATGAAAATTAGGCAAATCACTTGCAAACGAAGCTGGACAAGATGTGCTACAAGATGCTATGAGTTTAAATCTTCTTTGGCCTAAGAATCCCTACTTTTGAAGATCTAACACCAGACAGTTGCACAGGTCGCAGCAGAGCACGGTTGACGAAGAGCTTAGTTCTCCAGCCATTCTCCTCTGTTCCTGGTGCCCTAGCCTAGCCTCCCACGACCCCAACACAATGGTGAACCTTCCCCTTTAGTCTTAGGATGAATACTTATGTGTCTAGGGTTTATTTCAAGTCCTAACAAAACTAGTAAAGGTGGGGGTGCGGCCATGGCTGGTTTCCTTCCTTGTTTTCGAGATATCTCCTCCCAAATGAAGTAGGATTACCCTTAGATGGTGCTTGCTATGGTGGGTCACAAATTTGGTTGCCATTCTTGGCTAATTGCCATGGGTTAAAACCCTAATTTACCCTTTCCTATTTTCTATACATTTTGTTACAAATTTAGTGGTATTTCTTCTTACTCCATAACCCATGCTTCTAATTTGGCCCAATAGCCTTTGTGTGAGCTAGTCAAATGAAGCCCATTACTTTTTAATGTTTATTGAGTTTTATTTAATTCATTTCTTTCATTATTTCTATTTTTTTTTTTTTAATATTTGGTTGCTACATCCTCCCTCTCTTAAAATGAATTTGGTCCCCAAATTCATATGACCATAAAGGAGAGAATGTCTTGCTGAAAAGGTCGGGGTAGTTTCACCTGATGATTCACTCAAGTTCCCATGTGGCTTCTTCCACTCCACAATTATTCCTGAGTTGTTGTACCTTTCGTTCCAATATCTTGACTGGCTTCTACTCATATGTCATGTCCTTGTTCAGCACCAACTTCTCATGGCGAATATTGTGAGTAGGATCGTACACATATTTCCCAAGCATAGAGACATGGAACACATTATGTACAAAAGCCAGATTTGGTGGCAATGCCAGCCTGCAATCAACCTCACCAACCCTTTCGAGAGCTTCAAAATGTAACGACCCACTTCCACCCGGTACGGTTATTCCAACCCACATCAGATGAGAGCAAGCCGCTACAGGGGAGAAAACCCCAACGATATTCATATGGATTGAGATATACATAAATAGAATGAAATGTTGTGGCAGAAATTAGACAACTCTTATTCCATCAACATTTTTAATCCACACACCACAGTCTATATAGTCTATGAAAGAAATAACATAAACCATGACATCCACATAGCTAGTTTCCAAGTACAATAATACCAAAGTTCAATTTACAAATTTCATCACCTACTAGTAAATGAAATACAAGTCTTCAATCTAATCTTCACGTTCCTTGTCGGGTCTTGCCACGCTCTCGACTCCTAAGTCTGCTGAAATGTTTAGCAAGGGTGAGTCTACACACTAGACTCAGCAAGAACCTTAATATCACAAACCATACACTTATCACACATGCTTTCTAACAATTTAACTTTTTACTAACTTACTAGAATTTAACAAATTAATCTCATATATGCTCATGTTATAACATAAATGAATAAACATGGAATTCCTTTGAACAAAACTATACTAGTACATGTAAAACAATGGTTTCTAAACATGGATACTTATAACATGGAGATCATTAGTATAATTACATGATTTCATTTCACAATTTTAGATAATACTAACACGACTTCTTTTCAATTCATAAAATGATACTAACATTTTACTTATCTAGTAAATACTATCTCATGGACAAATTTTACAAATCCTACACATGGCACTAAATGTAATATCATATTTATCATTTAGCATGGATCATATTAGCACATGTAATTACCTTTTTCATGACATATTCACATGTACTTTTACCTTGGTTTTTATATGTACTTATTCACCATGGCAATATGACAAAGTCTTAATTACCAAATATGTAGAGTAAAACAATTCACGTAGCATATGGATACCACTTATGAAATAAAGCATTCAAACTCAATCATGTAGCCAATGTTATGTAGTATATAAACAATTTCAATTAAATCTTTAACCTACATTATGCAATATTCAATTAGTCATCATGTAACAAGTGATCATTTAAACATGTAATAAATATTACATATAACAAATGACATATAGTTCATATGGCATGTAATCATGTAGCGTATAGACATATAGCATGTAGCCATATAATATGTAGTCATTTATCATGTAGCATGTAGTCATTTATCATTTAGTTTCCAAGACATAGCCCGCACTATTATAGAGATCATATAGTCATATTGTCATTCACTTATCACCTAGGCAAAGCAGTGATGAAGTCATGGTCATTGCGCAATACCAGGGAAAGCCCTTCCCACCTTTACCATTTGAACTTGTCTACTTCCAGGATTTCAATATGTTGCCCACGGATTCAATAGGTCATTTCATATAGTTGAACCATTACCATAGGGGCATCGATGGGGTAGTTCCCTGTAGGAAATCTCTATAGTAGCAATGTCTTATTGGCCAATGATTTCAGAAATGTAATAACATATATATTAATGCAATTATCGAACTATCACATAAAACTAACATTTTCATATAACTAAATCATGCTCTTTTGTACATTCATCCATAATTTATTAAGATAACAATACCATTATCACCCATCATTTTTCTGAGTTCTGAAATCAAATCCTACTGTGAAACAGCAACCTATCATGGTACTACTTTTATCCAAAATTTAACATGCATATACATTATCATGTTTATTTATTTCTATATGCATTTATCATTCAGAAAATCATAGCAGTATATATAGTGTTCAGAAAAATATCAAATTTTAACCACAATATGGATTAAACATAAATCTGTAATTTTTCATAATTTTAGAAGTAGTAAAACTATTTTTAATATTAAACATATGTTTTAGGCAATTTACAAGATATTTCAATTTGAACATGGTAGACGGTGAACCATCCATCCTAACAGATCTAAAATATGCACACAGTGGTTCTAAGTCCATTAAAATTTCTGAAACAATACTCTTCAACATGTCTATTATTCTGTATTTAAATTTATCATATCATGGTGTTCAAGAATTCAGAAATTAATAGCACTCTGCACAGTACTTATAATACTACCAAATGTTAACTACAGTTCACATACAATACAGGGAACATATTTGAAAATTTTCACAATTTTTGGAGTAAAAACACTATTTTAAATAATTAACACAGATTACATGGAATTAATAAGATGAATCATTTAAGCATGGTTTACAGCGATAAGTCGGTTCTAGTAGGTCTAAAAACATGAGAACAGTCATTCCAAGATCACAAATTTTCCTTAATCTGTAACATGCAACAAAACCATTTAATAAGAATTTACCACAGTCAAAACATAATTATTCTCAATTAACAGAAATCCTTCTAATTATTATCATTCTCAGAAATTTGGTAGATCCTCATGATATGACCTAAATATCATATTTGACAAATACTGATTTTCTCAGCATGTACAGACCACCGAACAAGCAAAATCACATTGCAAAGATTAACCAGTATCTCTGCAAAACAGGTGAACTTGACAGCATGGTCCTGGCCGTCAGAAGAGTTAACGGCGGGGTCTCTCGCTGTCCACACAAGAACTAGACGGTAACTAGTTGGTCATCTACTTCCTGTCTGCACACAGTGTAGACTTAACATAGAAACATGTGAATTTAGGGGTCCAGGACACGATTTAAAAATCTGTAAAAATTGAAACCTTAAGCTACTTGCCTGGGAATAAATCTAAAAGGATCTAGATTTTCCGGTGAAGCCCTCCTCGACCAAGCCAAGAAGAGGCCTAAAACTGCTTGAATCCGGTCTTTCCTGTCGATGTAGGTCTATCTTCAGAGTTGAAGAAGCTTCCTGGATGTCAAATGCACCTCTCTGTCGTTGAAGATCTCCGGAAGAAGAATCCAAACCCATATCAAAGCTCGCCAAAACTCCCTTTTCCCATAGAAACCCTAACTTTTCACAAGAGCCAAAGACCTAGTCCGGCCGAAAACGAGGTGTTTTTATAGGCTAAAGGGTCAGAGAATGCATTAGGGTAGGTCTCCTACCATTTTACATGGCTTTCCTAAACTGAAACCGGGCCAAACACGAGCGTTACCAAATCTGAAACCGTCACAGAGCTGGGAATTTGGCGTCCACATCTAGTGCCGCCAACATAAAGGTAGACGTCCATTGATCTGGACGCTAATGAATCAGGTCATGCAGTCAGCGGCACAGGATGTTGCCGCCAACTGTGCATCTCGGCCAGAAAATAACTATTCATTTAAAATTGATGTATTAACACATCATAACAATTTAATAGGTACGAAAATAAGTAGATATTACATGCACAAATTTAAACACACACACCACACACACATATATATATATATATACACACAACATAATTACATACTACGTGCATAGATTTAAATGTGTTTACTATGCACTTCTACAAATTTGATAATGCACATTTCCCTAGCCTGGATGGTACTGGATGTTGAAATCAAAATCCTTTAAGTATTCAAGCCATCTCCTCTACTCATGTTATGTTCCTTCTGAGAGAATAAATATTTCAACCTCTTATGGTCTAAATAGACAGTAAATTGCTCACCATATAAATAATGTCTCCAGATTTTTAAGGCGAAGACCACGACAGTCAACTCTAGATCATGCACAGGGTAGTTGACTTCATGCGTCTTCAGTTGTCTTGAAGAATAGGCAATGACTTTCTCCTTCTGCATCAGTACATAGCCTAACCCAATTCCTGAGGCATCAGTATAGACAGAGAAACTTTCTCCCTCTATTGGAAGAGCGAGAACATGGGCTGAGGTCAGACATTCTTTTAGAGTTTGGAAACTCTTCTCATAGTCTTTACTCCAAGAGTAGGGATTCTCCGTTCGTGTAAGACACGTGAGAAGAATGACGATCTTGGAGAAGTCCTTTATGAACCGCCTGTAATAGCTAGCCAGTCCTAAGAAGCATCTGATTTTTGTGACATTAGTTGGTCTCTCCCATTTGAGTAGAGCTTCGACTTTAGAGGGATCAACAGAGATGCCGTCTTTTGAGATAACATGGCCCAAGAAAGACACTTCTTCAAGTCAGAATTCACACTTGCTCAGTTTTGCATATAATTTGTTGTCTCGTAAGACTTGCAGGGCAATCCTCAAATGTTCTTCATGTTCTTCTTTGGCCTTGGAATAGATGTCATCAGTGAAGACGACTACGAACTTGTCAAAATATGGACGGTATATGTTGTTCATGAGTTGCATAAAGGCAGCAGGAGTATTGGTCAGAGCAAAAGGCATAACAATGAATTCATAGTGTCCATACCTACTCCTGAAAGCCGTTTTGAAAATATCGTCATCCTTGATCCTCATTTGATGATAACCAGACAAGAGGTCAATCTTGGAGAAATATTGTTTTGTGCATTCAGTCTGTGTTTTCTGCAGACAGGCTATTGATGGCCACATGTGTGCCGTCCAGTTCTTGAGTTGACGGCAACATCGTGTGCTATTAACCCCTGTTGGCGGCAAAACCCTTGCCGCCAAGTTCATCTGTTTTTCACAGAACCCTAACTTTCGTATCTATGTGATTATATTCGGACTTGTGGTTGTCTATACATGCTATGAGATTTATGTTTAGTCAGGTACAGTTAATAGATCATGCCATGAGGATGGGTCAAATTTTGTCGACTGTATTAATTATTAGAATTTTCTATAATAGGAAAATGAGCATGATTTCATCTGAGTAATGCCTGTTTAATTAAATTCATGATGTATTAATGTTTCACAAATTTTGTACGATCATATGATGACTGTCTTCAGGTATTGGCACTATGGATGACTATCTTACTGAGAAACCTGCTTAAGTGAAATTAGTGATAAATATGCCTGAAATCTATTTTATTTGTTATAATTAGTATAAAGATCCAAAAAATCTGAAAAAATTGAGCATTGGTATGTTATCTGTTTAGAACCTGTGATAAAAATTTTGCACTATTCTGATGACTGTGGACACTAATTGCATGAATAAGGGTCTTAATTCATGATTTAGCATATGCGGAATAAACTATGTGAAGATTTAAATGTTTCACAGTATCATTGAACACTATTATAGTTAAATTTACCTCTGTGAAACAGTAACATGATGTTAGATGAACTGAAACATGTGTAGTCATTTAAAAGTGTAGATAAATGTGTAAATTAGTGTATGTGTCTAAAGTAAATATGTGATTAAAGTGAAATGTGTAAACTGTGCCATTAGTGACACCGCTACCATAGAGGGCTATGGAACCGTACTGTAGTAAAGTCCCTACGGGAAGGTTGAATGTGTGTGATATCCTATGGGCATTAGGATGAAATCTGGGAGGTAGACAAGTACCACTGGTTAGGGTGGAGAGTGCTTCTCCTGATTCTGCGCAGTTAACCAAGAACCGTCACTGTGTTGCCTAGGTGATGGGCATGTGTATGTTTATATGTGTGTCCTTCTAGTGGTGGTTTGGACTATGTGTCACGGAAATTAAGTGTAAAAATGTGAATATGTGTATGTGAACATGTGAATTGTGAAAATGTGAAGTATGAGTATGTGAAATTGTTAAGTGAATGAGTTAGCATGTGAATAAATGTAAACTTGTGTGATTGTGTTTAATTCATGTCAAAACAGCATGCAAAATATGTGTATAAGTATGATAAATGCATGAGAAAATGATTAGATATCATGCTAGGTATGTTATTTGCTTTGTACATAGTATCATGCTTTAATTGGGTATAGTTGTAAAATGATTTGAATATGATTTAGATCCTTGATCCATGTTGAATAGAATGTGTAGAAATCATGCTATGGGTTTTATATTTAGTTGCTCAAGTAACATGAAGCATGTACCATGTTGATTTCTAAATGTGTAAAATTACTAGCATGTGTATGGGATATGTGTAAGGTTGTGTCCTATGATTGCTTGTTGGGTCTCTTTAGATTCATTCTTGCTTCGGCGTACAAGTGTGACAGGTGTCTCCACTTCTAAGGAGGACATAGTTAGGTGCGACTCCGAGCGCGAGGAGCAGCTACCTTTGGGGACGTTGCTACATTGTTTCTTTTCTTTCATAGTATGTCATCAGTGGAATTGTGTAATTCACATGAACAATGTATTTTATTTAAAGTTGTAATAATGTGGACACTTGTATTTCTTTTATTGCTATCTAGACTGTGGATATTTGATGATGATGATGGAATGATAATGAGATTATTTATTTATTCTATTGTAATCTTGTAATATTTGTGTACATCTCAATCTAGTGTTAAGAGTTGGGTAAATGTCCCACTATAATGACGCCCTTTGTACCGACGTGGGTTGGTATAATCGTATCGGTATAAAGAGGGTCGTTACAGAGATTGGTATCAGAGCAAACCCAGGTTGAGATAGTACATGAATATACCATCATCTTCATAATATGCTAAGTCTTTATAGAATTGTCCACATATGTAGAAAATGTCTAATAATGAATGAAAGATAGCTATGAAAATGGTTAGGGCTAATCATTTAGATTCTAACTAGATAAATTTGTTTTACAAGCTATGGCTTCTCATGGTAGGCATGGTGCTCATGCTCGAGATGACGAGCAGAGACGTGAGGACAGGGATGAGCAGCGGGCCCCAGCACCACCGGGTCCTACAATTCTTCCTCCACCACCGCCTATAGATTATGGTGTGTTCATGCAAGGCCTAGTGCAGGCTATGTAGACTCAGGCACACACTTAGGCTGCACTCCATGCTCAGTTGGAGGCTCAGGTTATAATTGGAGATAGAAGTAGTCTGTTTTATTAAATATATGATTGTTGTGTTGCTATTATGTGCTTATATTATTTATTGTGGCAAGCTCAGGCTCCAGCTCCAGTTCTCAGGAGCAAGGCCATGGTAGTCCTTCCATCATGGAGCGATTAAAGAGGATGGCTCCACCCACTTTAAGGGGGAGAGTCAGCCATTGTTGGCAGAGAGCTGGATGAGGGAGATTGAAAGATCGTCCGGGCTATTAGGTGTGCTGAGGAGGATAAGGTCAGCTCGACCACCTACATGCTACAGGTACTTAATTTATTATATGCATGTACTTGTGTTAAGTTTAGGATTTTGTTTAGATTGGTGCTTATAGATGGTTTGTTGCAGGAGAGAGCGATGTATGGTGGTCCTCTTTGCTGCGCACTAGATTTGAGGACGGTGCTATCGAGGTGTCATGGGATGAGTTTAGAAGGCTCTTCCAGGCCAAGTTCATCCCAGAGCATATTCAGAACAAGATGGAGCAGGAATTCCTTACTCTTACCCAGGGCTCCATGAAGGTGCTTGAGTATGAGGCCAGCTTTGCAAAATTATCTAAGTATGCACCTCATATAGTTGCTGATGAGCGCATGAAGGCGAAGAAGTTTGTGATGGGCCTTAAGCCATCACTGAGGTCGAGACTTGTGGCGTTTAACCACGGTACATTGGACGAGGCACTCAGTGCTGCATGCAGGCAGGAGAGCGAGATGGAGCAGTATTTGGAGGAGAAGAAGGCATCACAGAAGAGATCAGCACCACCGTTTCAGTGTCAGGACATGAAGAAGGCAGTGTATCAGTCACCGCAACGTTCAGTGGCAGCTAGCAGTCAGCAGGTAGTTGCACCGCGATCCCCCGGCGTCAGGCCCAGTGACACGAAGATGTGCCCTCACTGCAGAAGAGCACATGGTGGTACAGAGTGTTTGGAAGCTAGCGGGGAAGAGCTTAAAGTGTGGCAGCACGAGCATCAGATCAGGGATTGTCCCAGACTGCAGCAGGGCATTCAGGGTGGAGCGCCAGCCCCAGCAGTGGCAGCAGCAGCGGCGCAGCACAGCAGTGCCAGCTACAGGAAGACCAGGAAGGCCTCAAGCCCAAACTCGAGTGTTTGCCTTTGCGCGAGAGGATGCCGAGCAGGCGAAAACGTCATGAAGGTACAGTTCTTTTCATGGGTATGCACGCTCGGGTTTTGTTTGATACGGGTGCTGAAGAGTTGTGCGGAATAACACAATATGGTAATCTAGAAGGGGGGTTGAATAGATTACGGCAATTTCTATTTACTAATGGCTTCTTTTCGGTGCTACAGCGATCTTAAAGAAACTTGATTAGAATTCGATTGAGTATAAGAAGCTTGAGTTGATTTAAATGAAAAACAGGGTATCAAACGTGCGTATGAACAACGTGCCTACCAATCATCTATCGCAGAACGTGAACAAACCATGGGACACGATGATTAAGGTGGTTCGGAGTACACAACTCGTGTATCCTACATCCACCGTCCACACACACACGCAGAAACGACTGCTTATGAGCGAGTTCAACACAACAACTCACACACACACACGTTGTCTGATGAACCACGATCAGAACAACCACAAACTTGTGAATCAAGCACAAGGGATGCTTGAAACACAACCACACACACACAATGGAATGGAAATTGTGAAATGGAGAAGAATTTAGAGTTGGGGAACAAATGCAGTTGGAATTCTTCTCGTGGATCGTCCAGACGCTCTTCAAACTTCGATTGGATGTAGAAGGTTGAATTGACGACGATCCGGCTTTAGCTCCGCATAGATGGTGATTCCATGACGATCTGGGCGGAAGATGAAGCAGAGCAGCAAATTGGGGCTTTTCCTCTTGGTCCCTTGGAGGCTCTTGGTTGGGAGGCTGCTCTCTGCGAATTTGGCTCCAAAAGGATGCTTATATAGTGTTAGGTAAAGATGGGGGTCGTGGAGGAAGGAAACACTCAAAAGGGGCCGGAGTTGGAATCTCTAAATCTCATGTTTCCGTCGTTTGTCGACAGGTGCACATGCATCTGTCGACAGATGCACTCAGGCTAAGAACTGGGTTTCAGAAATCTGAATTTCTGAGTGTATCTGTCGACAGGTAATTTGCATCTGTCGACAGATGCACTCAGAGATGCAAAACTGAGTTCTGTCTTGGATTGACTGTGTGTATCTGTCGACACATGCCCTGGGCCTGTCGACAGATACACTTCTTTGACAATTCTTTTGCTATTTGCTCATCTCTTCAATGCTCCATCTTTCATGCTTGTGCACCTACATGCAAGTACATTGTTAGTGATATACATTGTATGATTTAGCAATGTTTAACATAATCACTTTCATGGTGTTTTTCATGTTAATTAATACATCAATTTTGCATTAAATCAATGTTCAAGGATATTAATGTGATCATCAAAAACATGATATATTGAAAACCCAACAATCTCCCCTTTTTGATGATGACAAAAACATTCAATTGATGCATAATATTGATGTTCTCCCCCTTTTTGACAACATACAAAAAGTCAAGTCATGCACATTATGAGACAAATAAACATGAACTGTGAGTTTTCATTGATTGATCATTCAAATTTCACAGTACAAGAGACAATCATTACATGACTCAATAAAATTCAAAAGGAAGGGAAATAACATGAACAAGCAAAAAGATAACAGGACTAGTGAACTAACTCCCAGCTAAGACTCTTAACGACCTCTAAGGACCCTGAGACCCTCTATTCATCGTCATGTCCAGTAGGTGGAGGATGACGGGATCCAGCTCTCTCGGAGTAGAGGAATCAAGCCGGTCTCGGATACGCTCGTGAGACGCCTCCAATTGATCAAATCTAGTGTTCATTTGAGCAAATCTGAGATCATTTGTTGATGCATTTGTGCCAAATAATCACGAAGAGATTGTTCTTGAGGCACAGGTACATCAGCAAATTCTTGAGGTTGATCAGGCATTTGCTCATCCTGAGAGTCTTCATCAGCGCCTTCATTATCGTCATGGTCTTCATTGTCTTCTTCATTGTCTTCTTCATCATCTTCTTCATCATCACCTGTTGTTCTTGCCCTTTGAGATTTCTTGTCACTACACCGTCTACAAACTTGTAGCCCATTCGGTGAGCGGCAGTGAGGTCAAATGCACTGCGGGATTTTAAGGAGATGAGCTCACTTGAAGGGATAGGAATGCCAATGAAAATGAGAAGAGAGGTGATGGGGCAAGCATATGGCATTGATCTCTTGGTGTTAGAGAAACACCGACGGATGAGGCTTAGCATGAGTTCAGGCAGATTGATTTGTTGACACTTGAGGAAGAATATGAACAAGGACTTATGGACCTCAGTGACTAATTCTCGGCTTCCATCCTTCGGGACGATCAAGGTAGTGAAGATGTGATGGATCATCCGGATCAAAGGAGGAAAGGAGTTGGCATTCAAGCGAGCAATTTCTTAGTGGAGTCATAAGGTTGCAACGTGAGAAGTTCATAGTACTCAGAAGCGGAAGGAGTAGTTGAAGATTTCAACTCCTGAGTTTGGGATTTGAAGGGCTGTCGAGATAAGATTTGCGGTGAGGCGAAAACGAGTGCCTTTCACCGAAGAAAAAAGATCTCCCTGATCGGAAAGCCCTAGGTTATTGAAAAACTCTGTGACGGCATTTGGAGAGTATTGCAAGTGTGAGTACAGAAAGGATGTCCACCCTTGAGTGTCAAAGTAGGGTAGGAGTGAGGGGAACATCGATCCTAAGGACTCAAAGTCCACATACGGGATTGGACGAGTTTCTTGAAGGTGCCGTGTACCCGGATGAGATGGAGACCCTGAGGAACAATGAGTCCGGCAAACGATCTTCGCGATGCTTGCTACGATGTTCTGAAGGAGCCCTGGAACTCTCTCCGGCGTCCGTCGAAGCGCGACGACGGCGAGTGAGAATCTTGGTCTTGGGTGCCATCTCAGGAAAGGAGGTGAGAATGGCATTTGGGAAGGGAGAGTGGAGGGATCTCAGACGAGGAGCAGCGAGATCGTCGGAGACGGATCGGATCTTGAGCCCTGGAGGGGAAGAGAGGGGTTTGGAGAAGAGAGGAGGAAATGAGAGGGAAATGGTGGAAATGGTCGTGGGAGGCCTTTAGAATAGGTTTAGAAGGTTTTAGAAAAGAGGCCCCAAACAAAGACTTGAACCGGCGCGAGTGTTGGTTCAAAAAACGGATCTGGGTCGCCGGCTGTCGACAGATGACCATCTGTCTGTCGACAGATAACCACTTTTTGGGCAGAAACTTGATTTTTTGTAAGATTTTTCAAGGGACAAGTGTTCATTTGGCATTTTAGGGTAAATAGGTGTATGTACAAGATAAAAACCATATCCATTATGATGAAGACATGACACAATTCTACAATGATTTTGAATTAAAACCGATGAGTTCTTTAATTAGATCATGAAGAACACATTTCACAAAAGCCAGTGAAAATTAAATAACTCTTTTGATTAAGGCCATTGAAGAAAAACATGCATCAAATAGAGATGATAGTCAGATGAAATTTGAATTAGATGGCCACAAGAACATCTTACCCATAAGAAGCACATTGGACTTGACAAAAAAAATTTCCGGAGGCTTCACTCTATTTCTAGTATGATTTTAGGATCTTTAAACAGCGAAGATGGGAAAGAGTGGCAATGAGGAGCACTTTCACTTTTTCATGTGAAGGTAGACATTTGTGATGCCAATACCCCCAGTTACTCAATGTGAGTGTCCATCAAGCCATTGATAGAGATAATGAACAACCTTTTGACGCGAAGACCGACATTGGTGATGCCATGTCCCCGGTTACTTAGTGATTTTCATCATTGCTCTACCTCCATCCATAATGAAAGATAATTTTTTGATTGAAACGTAGAAATAGGTAGCTTTTCTCCCTTTTATTTTGTTTTTACTTTTCGTCAAGTACATGAGATTTCTTTAGGCAAGGATAATGTAGAACATTAAATTCAAGGACCTTCTGATTTTCAAATCATTTTGGATTCATGTTTAATGACAAGGGAGTTATTCAAAGGAGATGTTTAAAAATCATTTGGTTTGCTCATTGTGTTCAAAATGATCTAAATAGTCCTCAATCAAGTGTTGCATCAAACATCATTTAGACTTGGTTCACGACTTTGACATGAAGTGGATATGAAAGGTATATTGCACAAAACAATCCAATGTTTACCTTTAAATCAAGTAATGAACACTTTCTTGAAAAGTATGAAGAAGGAATGAGAAAATAGTGAGATTGTGTTATCTGTCGACAGCAGGAATCTGTCTGTCGACAGATGCACACAGACTGATGAATTGAAGTTTCAGTCAGAGCAGATCTGAGTGTACCTGTCGACAGATGGAATGTGTCTGTCGACAGATATGAACAGAGTGGATTTTTCTGGTTTCAGTTTGAGTGCACATGAAGTTCAAGGAAGAGAAGGAAGAGTTTCCTCATGAAAATACTCATCTACCCTGAACTTACTCCCCCATAGTGTGTGCACGTGTTGACACAACATCTAAGCAAGGATTCACATAAGCATTTGATACAAGGCAAACATGTTCATTTCAAGAATATCATACACAAGCACATGGTCACAGAAAAAGCATTGTTTCATGGAGTTAACATGATAAAATGTAAGGAAACTAAAAATCCTATGTGAAGTACAGGACCTTTATATGCAATGGGACTATGGATACTTGGCGGAGAATGTTTCCTCACGCATGATAGTTTCCAAACAAGCCGAACTTGTTCTTCCACAGTTCACCATTTGATATACCACATAGTCATTCACACATAAAGAGCATGTACTCCAATATGGAGAATTAGTTTCATTGCATTTTACACAAACCAATTCTCTTCTTAAGGATGTGAATCTATCTTCAGACAAGGGTTTGGTGAAAATGTCAGCCAATTGTTTTTCTGTGGGAATGAAATTAAGTTCCAAGGTTTTATTGGCCACTTCATCTCTCAAGAAATGATGACGGATTTCAATGTGTTTAGTCCTTGAGTGTTGGACAGGGTTTTTGAAAGGTTGATAGCACTTGTGTTGTCACATAGTATAGGTGTGCATCCAATTTCAACATTATAGTCAGCTAACTGACTTTTGATCCACAACACTTGAGCTGCACAACTTCCTGCAGCGACATATTCTGCCTCTGCAGTGGAGAGTGCAACCGAGTGTTGTTTCTTGGATGCCCACGAAACCATGCAACCGCCAAGGAATTGGCAATATCCACTAGTGCTTTTTCTATCAATTTTACATCCAGCATAATCAGCATCAGAATAGGATATCAAATCAAAACTACTGCCTGCTGGATACCAAAAACCCAAATTGCATGTACCTGAGAGATATCGAAAAATTCTCTTGACTGCAATTAAATGGCTTTCCTTTGGACTAGATTGATATCTAGCACAAAGGCAAACACTGAATTGTATATCCGGTCTACTTGCAGTAAGATAAAGGAGTGAGCCAATCATACCTCGGAAGTGCTTTGCATCTACCGGTTTACCTTTCTCATCATTTTCCAATTTGATGCTTGTGCTCATTGGGGTGGAGGCCGGTTTAGCTTGCTCAAATTGAAATCGTTTGAGAAGCTCTTTGACATATTTTTCTTGATTTATGAAGAAGCCTTCTTCATGTTGTTTCACCTGCAAACCAAGAAAGAATTGAAGCTCCCCCATTAGACTCATCTCAAATTCACTGTGCATGTGTTTAGAAAATTCTTCACACAGTGAAGGGTTAGTAGAACCAAATATAATATCGTCCACATAAACTTGAACAACAATTATGTGATTGCGAACTTTCTTAGTGAAGAGTGTTTGGTCTACTTTACCTCTTGAGTAGTTTTTGCTTACCAGAAAATTGCTTAGTCTATCATACCAAGCTCGAGGTGCCTGTTTCAAACCATAAAGAGCTTTGTGCAATTTATACACATGGTTAGGCATTTCAGAATTTTCAAAACCTGGTGGTTGAGAGACATAGACTTCTTCTTTGATATAGCCATTTAAGAAAGCAGTTTTAACATCCATTTGATAAAGTTTGAACTTATGGGAGCATGCATATGCCAATAAAATTCTGACTCCTTCTAATCTGGCTACAGGAGCAAAGGATTCTTCAAAATCTACATCAAATTCTTGATTATATCCTTTTGCAACGAGTCTAGCTTTATTTCTGACCACTTTCCTTCTTCATTAAGTTTATTCCTAAATACCCATCTAGTTCTTATGATAGAAATTTTAGGGGTTCTAGGAACTAAACTCCATACATTATTTCTTTGAAATTGACCAAGTTCCTCATGCATAGCATCAATCCATGAGTTATCTTTTAAGGCTTCTTCAACATTTTTGGGTTCCACTTGAGAGACAAAAGCAAAAAGATCATGTTCAATTATTTGTCTAACTTGAGACCTTGTTTGAACAGAATCATTTAAACTACCTATCACATCATCAAGTGGGTGATCTTTGGAATACCTCACATTTGTGATTGTTGAAGGGCCGGGAGCATCTTGTCCTTGAGGAATTTGATCTTGTGAATGTTGTTCTTCAGGAGGTTCACCTTCTAGTGGATTTTCTTCATGTGTTTCATCTTGTTTTCTGAAGCTTTTTCATCATCTTCATCATAGTCCTTGTGAAGATATCCACCTTTGGTCTTGGAATTTCTTCAGATTTGTCTTTTGCTTTGACTTGTAGGTCCTCAAGTGATGTTCCTTCATCTTCTTTTTCAGTTCTATTAACAGTCAAACTGTTAGTTTTGGCATAAGTCTCATCAAAAATAACATGTGGAGTTTCTTCCACAGTGCGTGTTTATTGTTAAACACCCTATATGCCCTAGAGTGTTCTGAGTAGCCTAGAAAAACACCTTGATCACTTTTGGCTTCAAATTTATCTAAATCAGATTTATCATTGTTATGAATAAATACCTTTGAGCCAAATACTCGAAAGTACCCAAGGTTGGGTTTCTTACCTTTCAACAAATGGTAGGGGGTTTTCTTTATCACAGGTCTTACCATGGCTCTGTTTAGAATGTAGCATGAAGTGTTCACTGCTTCTGCCCAAAAGCTTCTCGAGAGTTGGCCTTCAACCAGAAGAGTGCGAGCCATTTCCACCAATGTTCTGTTTTTCCTCTCCACTACTCCATTTGTTCTGGAGTCCTTGGGGAGGAGAACAGATGTTCAATCCCTTGGTGCCTGCAAAAATCAGAAAATGCATTGTTATCAAATTCTCCCCCGTGATCGGTGCGGATTGAGCATATTTTATTCACATTGCCATGCTCAATCTTGTTAAAGAATTCTTGGAAGATTGTAAGTGTTTCACTTTTGTGTGCCAAGAATTTGACCCATGTGAACCTAGAAAATCATCTACAATGACAAAACCAAAACGTTTGCCATTGAGACTTAGAGTTCTAGTTGGTCCAAAAAGGTCCATGTGCAACAGTTCATATGGTTTAGATGTGCTTACCGGTGCTTTGGATTTGAAAGACTTCCGGGTTTGTTTTCCCTGTGCACATGCATCACAAAAACTTTCATTGTTGTTAAAAGAAATGTCAGGAAGTCCACTTACTAATTTGAGCTTCATGATCTTGTGCAACACGTTGTAGCTCGCATGGCCAAGCCTACGATGCCACAATGTCAATTCATCCTGTCTATTTGCAACAAGACACAAGTTGTCATTTTCTGGATCATCTAAGTCAACTAAGTAAATGTTATTCACTCTTTTTCCAGAAAATTTTACACTTCCTGTTTCTTTATCAACAATTTGACATGAATTTGATTCAAAAATGACGTTGTGACCTCTATCACATAATTGACTTATGCTAAGCAAATTGTGATTAAGGCCATCAACTAACAGTACATTTTCAATTGAATTGGAGGGACACTTACCAACATTACCTGTGCCAATGATTTGGCCTTTGTTGTTACCTCAAAAATGACTTGTCCTCCGTCTTTCTCCACTAGGAAACAGAATTTAGCTTTGTCGCCCGTCATGTGCCTCGAACAGCCGCTATCCAAGTACCATTTGTTTTGATGTTGGGCTGCTAGGCATTCTGCATATGTGGATCAGACAAGAGGTTTTGGTACCCAAATTACTTTGGGTCCCAAAATTTCATTCATGCAACAAAGTAAATGCTTAGGAATCCAAACTTGTTTGAATTTCTGTTCTTTGGATTATTCCAACATTGTTTTTCATCATGACCAATCTTTTTACACACATTGCATGAAGGAATTTCTTTTCAATTTTTTGTTGCTTGATAGACTGTTTATTAGTTGAAGTTGTTCTTGCCTGTCGACAGGCACCATTCCATCTGTCGACAGGTGGCTTTTTATTTTGTTTGTTGGGAACATTTTGTTTGGGTTGCAATACTTTGGTCTGAGATGGACTTGTGTTATGCTTTGTGGGAACATGCTTGCTTGTGCTTGGGCTAGGATCAACAAGGAAGTGATCAATGACTCTCCTATTTCTTTTGTTTGACAGGTTGATATCCTAACCCCATGCTTGGTTACATGTATTTTAGCACCCAAAACCGCATCTAGATTTTGCTTTCCTTTTACAAATTTCATCAAGTCTTCAGATTTCTCTTTCAATTCTGTTTCCGTTTGTTCCAACTTTTTCTTTGTTTCTAGATGTTCTTCTTGAAGGAATTCAAGAGAATGGCTTAAACATTCCTTTTCCTTTGTGTTTCTTGTAATTTCATTTTCAAACAATCCATCTCTTCACTATGAGTCTTTTCATCAATTTTCATCATTTCTATTTCTTTTGTCAGGAATGCAATTCGTTCATCGTGATTTTTATCATGCACAAGAGAGTTGCATTTCTTTTTCAATGCCTTATTTTCAGATCTATATTCACAAAATTTTTCAAATAGAGTAGTATATGCTTCCTCCCATTCACTTGCAGTGTAATTATCAAATGAGAAGTTTACCTCGGTGGAGTCATCACTCCTTGCCATTAAGCATTTAACTTCTTCATCATTGGATGTTTCTTGTGCATCTTCATCTTCATCTTCATCACTCCAGGTTGCCAACATTGCTTTGGCTTTCTTGAAGATGAATTTTTCTTTCTTCAGCTTCTTCTTGAGTTCTGGGCATTCTCCTCTCATGTGCCCCTGTTTCTTGCATTCATAACAACAATGTCAGATTTTTTGTTGGACTCATATTTCTGTGAAAAATTTTCTTTTGAAAAGGTTTGGAGTTACCTGTGTCTCTCCTTTTGAACTTCAGAAATTTCTTGAATTGTCTAGTGAGCATTGCCATTTCATCATTATCACTCTCACTAGATGCTTCTTGCTCATCACTATCTTGTTGAATGGATTTCTTGGAGCTTGTTGATGTTTTGTTGGATGCTTTTAAAGCAATTGACTTCCTATGATTTTCTTCCAATTCTTTTCTTTTGATGTTGATTTCATATGTCATTAAGGAGCCAATTAGTTCATCCAATTTCATTTTAGAAAGATCTTTGGAATCCTCAATGACAGTGGCCTTAGTATTCCAAGATGAAGTAAGAGATCGAAGTATATTTCTTACTAAGTCACTTTCAGAGTATTCCTTTTTAAGACCTTTTAGCCCGTTAATTATTAGCATGAATCTTGCAAACATGTCTGATATGCTTTCATCAGTTTTCATCTTGAACATTTCATATTCAGACACTAACATGCTAACTTTGGTTTCCCTTACCTCGGACGTACCTTCGTAGATGAGTTCAAGTTTGTCCCACATCTCTTTTGCTGTTGAGCATGTGGAGACTCTTGAGAACTCCTTTGGATGCACCGCACATTGCATCATGTTTAGTGCGCTCCAGTTGAGAGTTCCTTTAGCTATTTGGTCTTTCGTCCAGGTGTCTTCGTCCTCGGGCAACACATACGGTCCCTTGCTGACTATCTTCCACAGCTCGTAATTTTGAGCTCTCAAAAATACCTGCATACAAATTTTCCAATAGGATAGTCAGTGCCATCAAAATAGGGTGGCCTGGTTACTGAATGTCCCTCGGCCATATACCCTTTGCTAGAATCCATAAGATCGAAAATCTCCTGATCGCTAGATCAAATTACAAAAACTGTAAATCGGCGAAACCTCGCTCTGATACCAATTGAAGAGTTCTACGGAATAACATAATATGGTAATCTAGAAGGAGGGGGGGTTGAATAGATTACGGCAATTTCTATTTACTGATGGCTTCTTTTCGGTGCTACAACGATCTTAAAGAAACTGATTAGAATTCGATTGAGTATAAGAAAGCTTGAGTTGATTTAAATGAAAAATAGGGTATCAAACGTGCGTATGAACAACGTGCCTACCAATCATCTATCGTAGAACGCGAACAAACCACGGGACACGATGATTTAAGGTGGTTCGGAGTACACAACTCGTGTATCCTACGTCCACCGTCCACACACACACGCAGAAACGACTGCTTATGAGCGAGTTCAACACAACAACTCACACACACACACGTTGTCTGATGAACCACGATCAGAACAACCACAAACTTGTGAATCAAGCACAAGGGATGCTTGAAACACAACCACACACGCACAATGGAATGGAAATTGTGAAATGGAGAAGAATTTAGAGTTGGGGAACAAATCCAGTTGGAATTCTTCTCGTGGATCGTCCAGATGCTCTTCAAACTTCGATTGGATGTAGACTGATTGATGTAGAAGGTTGAATTGACGACGATCCGGCTTTAGCTCTGCATAGATGGTGATTCCATGACGATCTGGGCGGAAGATTGAAGCAGAGCAGCAAATTGGGGCTTTTCCTCTTGGTCCCTTGGAGGCTCTTGGTTGGGAGGCTGCTCTATGCGAATTTGGCTCCAAAAGGATGCTTATATAGTGTTAGGTAAAGGTGGGGGTCGTGGAGGAAGGAAACACCCAAAAGGGGCCAGAGTTGGAATCTCTAAATCTCATGTTTCTGTCGTTTGTCGACAGGTGCACTTGCATCTGTCGACAGATGCACTCAGGCTGAGAACTGGGTTTCAGAAATCTGAATTTCTGAGTGTATCTGTCGACAGGTAATTTGCATCTGTCGATAGATGCACTCAGAGATGCAAAACTGAGTTCTGTCTTGGATTGACTGTGTGTATCTGTCGACACATGCCCTGGGCCTGTCGACAGATACACTTCTTTGACAATTTCTTGTGCTATTTGCTCATCTCTTCAATGCTCCATCTTTCATGCTTGTGCACCTACATGCAAGTACATTGTTAGTAATATACATTGTATGATTTAGCAATGTTTAACATAATCACTTTCATGGTGTTTTTCATGTTAATTAATACATCAATTTTGCATTAAATCAATGTTCTAGGATATTAATATGATCATCAAAAACATGATATATTGAAAACCCAGCAGGTGCCACTCACTTGTTCATTTTCGAGCTGTTTGCTAGGCAGTTAGCTGTAGAGTCAGGTGTAGAGGCTGAGGAGTTAGAGGTCCCCTTGTCTGTACACACACCAGTAGGAACGGTATCGACTAGGAAGTGTATTCCGTCTTTACCAGTGTGCATTGAAGACTGAGGCTTAGATGGGTGCTTCTTTTTGCTAAAGATGAAGGACTATGATGCAATTCTAGGTCTGGATTGGCTAGAGGAGCACTATGCTTTAGTTGATTGTCGTGGGAAGAAGATTACTTTCCGTATTCCTGGTGAGGATGAGTTCTCGCATCCATTGCCAAGGAACCTAGCGGGAAGGTTTGTGATCTCCGCCATGAAGGAAATAAGAATGGTGAACAAGGGATGTGACGCTTTTCTTGCCAGCGTGGTATCAATACCGAAGGCTAATCAGTCACCGACCCTTGAGGAGATTGATGTAGTGCAGGAGTTTCTAGACATATTTCCTGATGAATTGTTTGGTTTGCCACCGGTTAGAGAGATATATTTTACTATAGAGTTGCTTCCAGGCACCTCTCCTATCTCGAAGGCTCCATATCGGATGGCATCTGCGGAGTTAGCGGAGTTAAGGAAGCAGTTGCAAGATTTGCTGGACAAGGGATTTATTCGCCCTAGTGTGTCACCATGGGGCGGATTTGTATTATTTGTGAAGAAGGAGGATGGTTCTCTCAGGTTGTGCATTGATTATAGGAAACTCAACCAGGTGACTGTGAAGAACAGGTATCCCTTACCGTGGATTGATGACTTATTTGATCAGCTACAGAATGCATCGGTATTTTCTAAGATTGATCTGCGGTCTGGCTATCATCAGTTGAGGATTAGGAGTGAGGATGTATCCAAGACGGCCTTTAGGACTCGTTATGGACATTATGATTACTTAGTGCTTCCATTTGGTCTGACCAACGCCCCTGCAGCGTTCATGGATCTCATGAATAGGTATTTAAACCTTATTTGGATAGTTTTGTAGTGGTGTTTATCGACGATGTGCTAGTCTATTCTCCGGATGATGCTACACACAGTGATCATTTGAGGGTTGTTTTGGAGATTCTCCGAGAGCACAAGCTATATGCAAAGTTCAGCAAATGCAATTTCTGGATGCGCGAGGTTCATTTCCTAGGGCATGTGATCTCAGGCGCTCGAGTAGTAGTTGATCTGGCGAAGGTCCAAGCTGTGTTAGATTGGGAGATTCCAAGGACCCCATTGGAGATTCGTAGTTTTCTGTGTTTAGCAGGCTATTATCGGCGATTAATTGAGGGATTTGCATCCATCTCCGCACCTTTGACTAAGCTAACCAAGAAGGGTGTGAAGTTTGTCTGGTCTGAGGATTGTGAGAGTAGCTTTCAGTTGCTGAAGGCAAAGCTTACTTCTGCACCCGTGTTGATTTTACCGAGTGGTGTAGAAGTTTTTTCCATCTATTCGGATGCATCTCGGATTGGTCTTTGCTGTGTGTTGATGCAGCATGGTAGGGTAGTGTCATATGCTTCTCGTCAGTTGAAGGAGCATGAGCGTAACTATCCAACTCATGATTTGGAGCTTGCGGCAGTGGTTCATGCATTGAAGATCTGGAGACACTATCTTTATGGTGTCAGATTTGAGGTGTTCACTGACCACAAGAGTTTGAGGTATCTCTTCTCGCAGAAGGAGTTGAAGTTGCGGCAGAGGAGATGGATTGAATTCCTTAAGGACTACGACTTCGATCTTCAGTAGCATTCAGGAAAGGTGAATGTCGTGGCAGATGCTCTTAGCATGAAGAGGTCTTTACTCCAACAGGATTGGAAGATGTTGGAGGATGCTGCATGTACGATGACTGAATTAGAGCCATTGTTATGTCAGGCTTTCGTGGCTCAGTTGTCCATTCGGTCCACTATTCTAGATGAAGTGATTGAGCAGCAGAAGGCCGACCATAGACTCCAAGAGTTGGTGGGCAAGGGGGGAATTACTCGAGATAAGGATGGTATGATTAGATTTCATCACCGAGTTTGTGTTCCCGATGTAGTGGATGTCCGTGAGCATGTCCTAGCAGAAGCTCATAGGTTGAGGTTCTCTATTCATCCAGGTAACACTAAGATGTACCAAGATTTGAAGAGATCTTTTTGGTGGTCTGGCATGATAAAGGATGTAGCGGATTTTGTATCCAGGTGTTTAGTATGCCAGCAAGTGAAGGCCGAGTGTCAGCGAACATCTGGTCTTATCCAGAAGATGGAGATCCCAGTATGGAAGTGGGAGGCTGTCACTATGGAGTTTATGACGGGTATGCCCAGATCAGTGAAGGGGAATGACTCGATTTGGGTGATTCTGGACCGATTCTCTGAGACTGCACATTTCTTGCCTATGAAGAAGAAGTAGTCAGTCAAGAGTTTGGCTAAGTTGTATGTTAGTAGCATTATAAGGTTGCATGGCGTGCCGAAGTCGATTATTTCGGATCGAGATCTGAAGGTTTACTTTGAGGTTCTGGAAGAGTCTTCAGGAAGCTTTAGGTTCCGAGTTGAAGCTTAGTTCAGCGTTCCATCCCCAGACAGATGGGCAGTCCGAAAGGACTATCTAGACGCTCGAGGATATGTTGAGAGCATGTGTGATGGATTGAAAGGGTGATTGGGAGCGTCATTTGCCTCTTGTGGAGTTCGCATAAAACAATAGTTTTCATACGAGCATTGGTATGGCTCTGTTTGAGGCTTTGTACGAGCGGCCCTGTAAATCTCCTTTATGTTGGGAGGAGACGGGTGATAAGCAGTTGATAGGTCCAGAGTTAGTGCAGGAAACTTCGGATAAGATTCAGCTTATTAGGCAAAGGCTTGTTGTGGCGCAGAATAGGCAGAAGAGCTACGCCGACAACAAGAGGAAGGATTTGGAGTTTAAGGTGGGTGAGCATGTTTTTCTAAAGTTTTCACCTACCCGAGGTGTTGTCAGGTTTGGAAGGCATAGTAAGTTGAGTCCTAGATTCATTGGCTCGTATGAGATTCTTAGGCGGATGGGCAACATGGCATATGAGCTAGCTCTAACCCTAGCGTTAGCTAGTGTTCATCCTGTTTTCCACGTATCTATGCTCAGGAGGTATGTGCGAGATCCGTCTCATGTGATTAGTCACGAGCCAGTGGAGATTCAGCCAGATCTGTCGTATGTTGAGCAACTTGTAGCTATCCTTGATCGGAAGGTTTAGCACCTCAGGAACAAGAGTATTGTGTTCGTAAAGGTGCTTTGGTGGAACTTCTCGCGAGAGGAGTCTACATGGGAGCTTGAGGATGCTATGATAAAGAAGTATTCCCAATTGTTTGAGTAGTGTAGTTCTAACTTGGAGGACGAAGTTTTCTTTAAGGGGGAGAGGGCGTAAGGCCCTCAAACTTTGTTCTTTATTTAGACTTTGTCATATGGTGTTTTGTCACTTGTGTATAGAGCTATGTATATGTATGTATATGTTTGTCCTAGTGCATATAATGTTTACATGATGTTGTATATATGTATATGCTTGGTAGCTATGTATATATTGTTTTACTTACATTGTACATATGGTGCTTAAGTTATACATTACATATTGTGTGTATATATATATATATATATATATATAATGTATGCATGTTATGATGTATTTATGTGTTCTGGCCGAGAGGTATGTTAACGTCAACATGCTTGGACGTATATGGGAGAGTCGACGTCCAGATCGATGGATGCTGACTCCCAGTAAACGGCAACAATGTGGCCATCTATTTCCCCATTAATTGTGCGGTTTTAGATCTGGAAACGGCAGCGTTTCCTCCAGTCCCGATTTTGGAAACCCACCTCCAACGGTAGGATTCTAACCCTAAAGCGTATCCCGACTCCCTTAGCTTATAAAAACATAGTTTTTCGGCCAGATTAGGTTCCTTTGGCTCTTGTGAAAACCCTAGAACCCTGTGAGAAAACCTGACTTTTGGAAGCTTTGATCTGGCGTTTGTGTGCGTCTTTCGGCAATCTACAACGACTGGAAGATACTTTGGACGTTTGTGAAGCATCTCCGACTCCAGTGTGCGACCTACATCGACCTAAAAGATCGGATTTGGGAGGTTTTGAGCACCTTCTTGGCTTGGCTGAGGAGGGCATCTTCGACGAATTAAATCCGTTAAACAATTTTCCAAAGGCAAGTAATCGAGGGATCTCATCCCTACTCATGTCTCCTAGGTCTTAGGAATTTTATTACATTTTATCTCGTGTCCTGGAACCCCAATTTCTCTTGTTTTGTGCATTCAGTCTATGTTTTCTGCAGACAGGCTATTGATGGCCACATGTGTTCCGTCAAGTTCTTGAGTTGACGGCAATATCGTTTGCCGTTAACCCCTGTTGGCGGCAAACCCCTTGCCGCCAAGTTCATTTGTTTTTCACAGAACCCTAACTTTCATATCTATGTGATTATATTCGGACTTGTGGTTGTCTATACATGCTATGAGATTTATGTTTATTAGGTACAGTCACTAGATCATGCCATGAGGATAGGTCAAATTTTTGTGGACTGTATTAATTATTAGAATTTTTTGTTATGGGAAAATGAGCATGATTGATCTTAGTAATGCCTGATTAATTAAATTCATGATGTATTAATGTTTCAATAATTTTCTACGATCATATGATTACTGTCTTCAGGTATTGGCACTGTGGTGGATGACTGTTTTACTGAGAAACCTACTTAAGTGAAATTAGTGATAAATATGCCTGAAATCTGTTTTATTTGTTATAATTAGTATACAGATCCAAAAAATCTGAAAATTTTGACCATGTGGTATGTTATCTGTTGGGAACCTATGATAAAAATTTCGTACTGTTCTGATGACTGTGGACACTGATTGCATGAATAAGGGTCTCAATTCATGATTTGGCATATGAGGAATAAAGTATGTGAAGATTAAATGTTTTACAGTATGATTGAACACTGTTATAGTTAAATTTGCCTCTGTGAAATAGTAACATGATGTTAGATGAATTGAAACATGTGTAGTCATTTAAAAGTGTAGATAAATGTGTAAATTAGTGCATGTGTCTAAAGTAAATATGTGATTAAAGTGAAATGTGTAAACTGTGCCGTTAGTGACACCGCTACCATAGAGGGCGGTGGAACCGTACTATAGTAAAGTCCCTATGGGAAGGTTCAATGTGTGTGATATCCTATGGGCATTAGGATGAAATCCTAGAGGTGGACAAGTACCACTGGTTTGGATGGAGAGTGCTTCTCCCGGTTCTGCGCAGTTAACCAAGATCTGTCACTGTGTTGCCTAGGTGATGGGTATGTGCATGTGTATATGTGTGTCCTTCTAGTGGTGGTTTGGACTATGTGTCACGGAAATTAAGTGTAAAAATGTGAATATGTGCATGTGAATTGTGAAAATGTGAAGTATGAGTATGTGAAATTGTTAAGTGAATGAGTTATCATGTGAATAAATGCAAACTTGTGTGATTGTGTTTAATTCATGTTAGAACAGCAAGCAAAATGTGTGTATAAGTATGATAAATGCATGAGAAAATGATTAGATATCATGTTAGGTATGTTATTTACTTTGTACATAGTATCATGCTTTAATTAGGTATAGTTGTAAAATGATTTGAATATGATTTAGATCCTTGATCCATGTTGAATAGAATGTGTAGAAAGCATGCTTTGGGTTTTATATTTAGTTGCTTAGGTAACATGAAGCATGTACCATGTTGATTTCTAAATGTGTAAAATTACTAGCATGTGTATGGGATATGTGTAAGGTTGTGTCCTATGATTGCTTGTTGGGTCTCTTTAAACTCATTCTTGCTTCAGCATACAGGTGTGACTGGTGTCTCCACTTCTAAGGAGGACATAGTTAGGAGCGACTCCGAGCGTGAGGAGTAGCTACCTTTGGGGACGTTTCTATGTTGTTTCTTTTCCTTCATCGTATGTAATCAGTGGAATTGTGTAATTCACATGAACAATGGATTTTATTTGATGTTGTAATAATGTGGACACTTGAATTTCTTTTATTGCTATCTAGACTGTGGATATTTGATGATGATGATGGAATGAGAATGATATTATTTATTTATTCTGCTGTAATCTTGTAATATTTGTGTACATCTCAATCTAGTGTTAAGAGTTGGGTAAATGTCCAACTGTAATGACGCCCTTTGTATCGACGTGGGTTGGTATAATCGTACCAATATAAAGAGGGTCGTTACAATCCTACTGAGCTAGTTCGCTCACCCTATCATCCTATCCTTTTTAGGTACTGATGAGGATCCAGTGGACTCCGAAGGGGCAGGGCATGAGTGAAGAGCACCCGTCATATGAGGAGTTGAAAGATTAGGAATAGATATTTGAGTAGTTTATGTAATAGTGAAACATCTTCATGGAGTTTATATTTGAATAATGGACCCTTCAGTTGGTTCTTCTTATGTAAGGTTGTAACTAGTGGATTGAAATGGAATAAAGAGTAATTTTGTTGACAATATGATGGTCTCAAATGTGTTGTTATGTTTAATTGTGACTCTGCGCTACTCAACTGTGATACGTCTATTTGTATCGTTCAGGCATCCCGGTATTTATTCTGCTGCTAAATATCGGGGCGTGACAGTTGGTATCAGAGCCTGGGCTTTCCCTAGGTCCTAGGCAATCAGGAATGCTAGGATAAGTGTCATTAGAACCCTCAGCTTGTGCCAAGAACTCTATACCTACCTGGTGAGATTGGGTAGAAACATGGGCTCAGTCCAAAATTTTATTTAGTAACTAAATATTGTAAGATTACAAGGCATTAACAAGAAGTAAAGACAACTGACCATGTGATAATTTATTATTGAAGGAACTTAAATAAACAGCAATGGAGGATATACCTACACCATCTATGGACGGACAGAGATTAGTTCAAGGATTAACCAAAGCACTACGACAAGCTGCTCAACTGTTAGAGAATGCCTTAATAATGGCTAAGGATGATACAAATGGAAAAGAAAGGTCTATGGATGACGAAGGAGTTGGCGAAACTAATAAGAAAGAACAAATTACAACCAAAGGAAACTCCAAACCTATGGCCAGAGAGAAATGGCCCAACAACAGTAACAGATCGCACAAGAGAAAGAAGTGCAAGAAGTGCAATAAGAAACTAGTTCCCACTCCTGTAGAAAGATGCCAACATTGCAACAAAATAAATCATCGGTCCGAGGAGTGCTGAAAATTTCAGGACTAATGTTTCCGTTGTGGTAGCCAAGGCCACAAGGTTAAGGATTGCCTAATGAGAAATCAAGCTCAGGGAATAAATGGCAGAACAAACCAAAGAAGGAGGTATGAGAGAGGTATTCTTTCTAACTCGCTTTTATTTGACCCTGAAGTTACACCAATCAATCATTATATTATAAGCAATTCACAATTAAATTCTCTGTAAGTCCAGCTCATAAACACATGTGAATTTGGGGACAAAATTCTTTTAAGTAGAGGAGGATGTAACACTCAGAAATTCAGTAATTAGAAAATTAGAAATAAATTGAAAACGATAAATTCAATATTAGTGAAATAGCAAAAACGTACGTGCCATTATCGTACATACAAAAACCTAGTAGAAAATTTCATAAGAACCATAGTTCAACTCTAAATAATACTCCCAAATGACCCATAGAGAAATTCGTGCAAAGGAAAATCAGATGGTCCAAGTTTAAGGCATTTTGCGACTGAGTATCGTAATCAGAGAATAAGTCGGAAAATTATTATCACACATACTTAGATGAGTCATAAAATTAAATAAAAATCATAGATGGACTTCAATTAATATCATCTAATGATCCATCAAGAAATTTGGGTCAATAAAAGTCATTTTGGGTAGGTTTAAGAGTTATTGTTACTTATTATCGTAATTAGGAAATAAGTTGGAAAATCCATCATCATGTGTCACGCCACGACGTGAAATATCGGAACGCGAGGCAGTTGCAAGTAAACGGGTATAGAGTGAGTTTTAGACATCAAACCATTGCACAATGATTAATTCTAAAGAAAATTCTTCTCATTAATAACTTTCCAATGTCTAGTTATAACCACTAATATCAGAGCCAGTCTATAGGGCCCAATTACATTGAAATAAAGCAAAAGACTAACTATGACTCTAACATATTGCTAGGATGCTAGGGTACTCGTGACGTCACTCCTGGCCGTTTCCGTCCTCTTGAGTGTATAGTTCATCCTCGGTATCACCTGAGAACACAACGACAAATAACGCAGGGTGAGCGATAACGCCCAGTAGGACTTAAATCTCAATAGTCAAGCAAACTTTAAATAATTAATGCATTAAAGGCAGAGTAACTAATGATAGAGCAAGAGAGTCAAGTAAAGGATAGCAGGATAGCACGTGAACGAAATAGCACAACTTTCCAAATATAGCACGAGAGTCGAGTATAGAACAAATAGCAGGATGGCCATAGCACAAATAGCACAAAGTATAGCAATAGCACAACGAGTATAGTATAGCACTTTTTGTCAATAGACAACGAGAGAATATAGCAATTTTTATTGTCATTTAGATAGTCGAGATAGATAGCACTCGAGTGTAATGCCAAACACTCTGATCATTTAACTCCCATGGGTACTAGCACTTTCGGGCGCACATCCCAGGACCAAATCAGGCCCTTTATATATTGCCAGGCATTGGTTATATTGTTTATCTTTAGACAATCAGTCAATGGCCAACATAGAGTACCAAGAAAAGATGAGAGTACTAAATGAATAGACGAGATAGTAGAGTGAACGTGAATAGATGAGCGAGTAGAGTATAGATGAGAGCTAGTGGACATTGCACGTAACACATCGAGTAAACAAGCGATTGTAACAGTTGCACAACACGCGCACGTGGTGTTGGTAGTCAGGTGGAACTCACTACCTTTCCGCTGGCCATGTAACGCACAGGTCCAGAGGTCCGGCGTGATTCAAGATAAGAGTGAACTTCTAATAGCCGTTTGGATCATGTTGATCCCTAAAGGGTGTAATAAGTGTTAGAGTACAACCGGCTCGTCGACCATGTGGGAATCCATGGACAGAGGAGACTTACGGAGGCCTTGAACAAAGACTTACTAGTCTGGCAGAAGGAGTATCCGACAAAGAGTTCGTCCGAGTCAAGAGAGAGTGTGTATATAGAAACAAGTGCTCGACGTTCTAGAGGAATTCTAGAACAGTGGAGCATCGATATCGGTGTTCCAAAACATCGCGAGAAAACGTACACAAGTATATTTAAGAACAAGGCAATTTAATGTCATAAATTACCAGATAAATTAAGTAACATATTCATGCTAATTAAGCCATATTTGGATGGTTCAAAGTGTGTGTGCATGTGAATAAGAAAATCATGGACAAGATTGTCATGCCCCGATATTTAGCAGCGGAATAAATACTGGGAGGCGTGAACGATACAAACCGGCGTATCACAATTGAATAGCACAGAGTCACAATTTAATATAATAACACATTCGAGACTATAATATGGTCACCAAAAATATACTTTATTTCATTCCATTCAACTAGATACAACCTCACATAAGAAGAATCGACTAAAAAGGTTTATTAATCAAATAACAACTTTTCTCTAATACATCAACTATTTAAATTTCTATTCCTAAGCTGAAAACTATTCATATGACAGGTGCTCGTCACTCTTGCCCTGTTCCATCTGACTCCACTGGTTCTTCATCACTACCTGAAAAAGGGCAGGATGATAGGGGTGAGCGAACTAGCTCAGTAGGATTTACATCTCAATAACGTGCGGGCACTAATATACTTGATTAACATTTTAAATAGGCAGATATGCATATGAATATGATGACATTGCATGTTTTTCTAACAAGTTGAATAGCAAGGTAGAACGGATATCATATCAGATCAAATGTCGAGTTTCATATACAATGGACAGATATTTCAAGAATAGAATCATGTCAAAAGAGATTGGCCATATTCAAACAGATCTCATGTGTTCACATGAACAGACGTATCATATCATGTCAAGTCAAACTTATCATGTCAAACAGGAGGCACATTTTCACAATCTTGCTTGTTTGTTTGTGCTATGACAAGCACCAAGAGTCCATACTCCCGCGGTTAACAAGTACGTTAGGGCGCTCCTCCCCAGGACCGGACATGGCCCCTATTGCACAGGCATTGGATCAAGTTTTGGACCGGAGTCCCACGTTTTGCCGAACAAACATATTCATATTATGGCCACAGAGTTTCAATTAACAAGCTCGTAGTAAAAGAACATGATCATTCATAGAGTCAAGGAATGACAAACATCTCAAAAGAACAAGGCAGGATAACGACGTATCTTATGTTTCATAGGTCATTAATGTCTTGACATGAGGATGTTTCTAAAGACAGATTGTATATAGAACACGTGCTTTCCTAACATGTATGCATATGACACATAATTAATTGAACACCGGGAAACATGTAATCCATGAAACTCATATGCAAATCATAACATTAACACCACTAACATGTCCATACTAACATGTATTCATCCCCACATTCATATCATATTCTTATCTTATCAATTGACAATAAGCAAGATCACAAGATAATCCAATGGACATAAGATCAATCACAATCTCACATTAGAATCATATTCATATCATTACTATTTTTCAATGGGTTGATTTATTTTAGGTCCATGCATACCATGTAACATCATGCACATGCTAGTAGACATCATGAAATGATCAGACCCAAATTATGTAATTTTTGTGTAAGGGTAGTGTTGACACTACATCAAGTGGTGTCGACACGATGCTTCAAACACAAGACAAAATAATGCAATACTGGTCAAGTAATGTCGACACTAGGTCAGGTAGTGTCGACACAGTGCTTCAAATACAAGGCAAAAAGGTCAAGTAGTGTCGACACTAGATCAGGTAGTGTCGACACTAGAGACAGCTCCCAGAAACTTTTTGGGTCAAACTGGGACAGTGTGTCGACACTAGATCAAGTAGTGTCGACACTAGAGGCCTTCCCAGAACACCTTCTGGGCTGTTTTGGGACAGTATGTCGACACTAGCCCAAGTAGTGTCGACACTAGTGCCCTTCCAGGACAAAACTTATAGGTCATGTTGAACCCAAAAACACATCTCATGCAGTGGTTTACTTACCCCGCTTATAACTCTCTAAGGAATGACATTTAGGCAAAAAATTCAACACAAAAGATGACGAGGTCATCTAGTAGAAGAACTTTGATGTTGGGGGTTTGATCTAATTCAGTTTCGAATCCTGAGAAAACATATGAAGAACAGAAAGTCAAGTGTAGCCCGAAATCGCAGTATCATGCAGAGACTCTCTTATCATGCTCCTAACTCTCTAACGAAAGACTTTTGGACAAAACGTCCAACATAGAAGATGATCGTGACTTCAAGTGGAAGAACGTTCATGAAGACAGTTTAGTCACATTCCGTCTCAAATCACGTGCACAATAAGAAGAACGAGAAACACCCTAACTGTACGAGACTTCGGGAAAACTACGAATACACAACGTATACTCCATGAAAACTAGTCAAACCAAGTGCAAATGAACCTAGACTCAAAGAACTACATACTGGTGTTGGTTTTTCTTTAATCTTGGCCCGAGAACACCTACCTGTATGAAGATCTAAGACCAGTCGATGTTCTGGAAGCAACAGAGGATGCAGGGGATGAAGCTCCAGGTTCCCAGCCTTTTCTCCTTTTCCTCAGAAGCTCTAGCCTGCCTCCAAACGACTCCAACTCGTTGTTAAACCTTCCCCAAGAGTTTGAGGATGAGTTCTTATAGATTTAGGTTGTATTTAAGAGTCCTAACGAGATTAGGAAAGGGGCTGCGAATTCTGCTCCATGTTTTCCAAGAAATCTGGGACTCTTTCCTCCAAAGGAGGTAGTAATGGTTTAGGAAACCTCCTCTTAGGGTTGGGTCCGTTTTTGGCTTACCATACATGACTAATCACCCTTATTTTAACCCTAAATTGCCCTCTCTAATTATGGCATAATTACATACACGAATTTCTGGATATTTTCTTGTCCCAATTTTATCCTTGGGCCAAATGTGCTCCATTAGCCCAATCTTGTTAATGGGTTATTAATACATGATATTGGAAGTCTCTCCAATATGTTTATTTAATTTATAGTTGGGTTATTTTTCCGTGTTAACAATTTCCCGACTTAGTTTCCTAATTCGGGTAACTTGGTCACGTGTGACGTACACTCGACCAATCAGATTTTTCGTTGCACAAATTCCTTCGTGGAACCCTTAGGTACAATGTTTGGGGTTGATTTGTAATTTTTATGGGATTTTACAATGTGTTTTCTCACGTGCAATAGTGGTACGTAAGTTCTGTCATTCTGATAATACGGAAGTTATTTATTTACTAATTTCATACTTGAATTTGTTCATGTGACATAAGTTGTTCATTGATCCAATTTCTTTTATGGACTATCCCCTCATATTGCTTGGAGTCTACCCATCATTTTACTTTGGTTCATGATCATATTTTATACATATGATAATAGATTTTCCAACTTATTTCTTAATTATGATAATAAGTCACAATAACTCTTGAACATACCTCAAATGACTTCTATTGACCCAAATTTCTTATGGATCATTAGAGGATATTATTTGAAGTCCATCTATGATTTTTATTTAATTTTTTTGACTCATCGAAGTATGTGTGATAAGGACTTCCCGACTATTCCTTGATTACGACACTCAGTCGCAAAACGCCTTAAACTTGGACCCTCCGATTTCCCTTTGCACAAATTTCTTCATGGGTCATTAGGGAGCATTCTTTAGAGTTGAACTATGGTTTTTATGAAATTTTCTAATGGGTTTTTGTGTGTACGATAATGACACGTGCATTTTTGCTATTTCACAAATATTGAATTTATCATTTTCGATTTATTTCTATTTTTCCAATTACTGAATTTCCGAGGTGTTACATCCTCCCCCACTTAAAAGAATTTGGTCCCCAAATTCACATGTGTTTATGAGCTGAACTTACAAGGAATCTAATTATGAATTGCTCATAATAAAATGATTGATTTGGTGATGTATCTTCAGGGTTAAATAAAGCGAGTTAGAAAGAATACCTCTCTCATACCTCTTTCCTTGGTTTGTTCTGCCATTTATTCTCTGAGCTTGATTTCTCGTTAAGGCAATCCTTAACCTTGTGGTCTTGGCTGCCACAACAGAAACACTTGCCCTGAAATCTCCAGCACTCCTCGGACTGATGATTTATTTTGTTGCAATGCTGGCACCTTTCTACAGGAGCGGGAACTAGTTTCTTCTTGCACTTCTTGCACTTCTTTCTCTTGTGCAATCTGTTTCTGTTGTTGGGCCGTTTCTCTCCGACTATAGGTTTGGAGTTTCCTGTGGTTGTAATTTGTTCTTTCTTATTAGTTTCGCCAACTCCTTTGTCATCCATAGACCTTTCCTTTCCATTTGTATCTCCCTTAGCCATTATTAGGGCATCCTCTAACAGTTGAACAGCTTGTCGTAGTGCTTTGGTTAATCTTTGGACCGCTCTTTGTCCGTCCATAGATGGTGTAGGTGTATCCTCCATTGCTATTTATTTAAGTTCCTTCAAAACAAACTATCACACGGTCAGTCTTCTTTACTCCTTGTTGATGCCTTATAACTTACAATATTTAGTTATTAATAAAATTTTGGACTAAGCCCAAGTTTCTACCCAATCTCACCTGGTAGGTATAGAGTTCTTGACACAGGCTGAGGGTTCTAACGACACTTATCCTATCATTCATGATTGCCTAGGACATAGGGAAAGCCTGGCTCGCTCGACAGCCATTAAGGTATTAAGAACCTTTAAGATATTAATTTAAGTCAGTCATCTAAATATATCACATGTGACTTCTATTCCCTTGGTTCTACCCAAACTCACATTAGGTACGACAGATTTGACTCGTGTAATCTAGTTTCATTCTATGTTCCTAATCCCTTGGACCCTAAAGTTCAGGCTCTGATACCAACTGTCACGCCCCGATATTTAGCAGCGAAATAAATATCGGGAGGCGTGAACGATACAAACCGGCGTATCACAGTTGAATAGCACAGAGTCACAATTTAATATAATAACACATTCGAGACTATAATATGGTCACCAAAAATATACTTTATTTCATTCCATTCAACTAGATACAACCTCACATAAGAAGAATCGACTAAAAAGGTTTATTAATCAAATAACAACTTTTCTCTAATACATCAACTATTTAAATTTCTATTCCTAAGCTGACAACTATTCATATGACAGGTGCTCGTCACTCTTGCCCTGTCCCATCTGACTCCACTGGTTCTTCACCACTACCTGAAAAAGGGCAAGATGATAGGGGTGAGCGAACTAGCTCAGTAAGATTTACATCTCAATAACGTGCGGGCACTAATATACTTGATTAACATTTTAAATAGGCAGATATACATATGAATATGATGACATTGCATGCTTTTCTAACAAGTTGAATAGCAAGGTAGAATGGATATCATATCAGATCAAATGTCGAGTTTCATATACAATGGACAGATATTTCAAGAATAGAATCATGTCAGAAGAGATTGGCCATATTCAAACAGATCTCATGTGTTCACATGAACAGACGTATCATATCATGTCAAGTCAAACTTATCATGTCAAACAGGAGGCACATTTTCACAATCTTGCTTGTTTGTTTGTGCTATGACAAGCACCAAGAGTCCATACTCCCGCGGTTAACAAGTACGTTGGGGCGCTCCTCCCCAGGACCGGACAGGGCCCCTATTGCACAGACATTGGATCAAGTTTTGGACCGAAGTCCCACGTTGTGCCGAACAAACATATTCATATTATGGCCACAGAGTTTCAATTAACAAGCTCGTAGTAAAAGAACATGATCATTCATAGAGTCAAGGAATGACAAACATCTTAAAAGAACAAGGCAGGATAACGACGTATCTTATGTTTCATAGGTCATTAATGTCTTGACATGAGGATGTTTCTAAAGACAGATCGTATATAGAACACGTGCTTTCCTAACATATATGCATATGACACATAATTAATTGAACACCGGGAAACATGTAATCCATGAAACTCGTATGCAAATCATAACATTAACACCACTAACATGTCCATACTAACATGTATTCATCCCCACATTCATATCATATTCTTATCTTATCAATTGACAATAAGCAAGATCACAAGATAATCCAATGGACATAAGATCAATCACAATCTCACATTTGAATCATATTCATATCATTACTATTTTTCAATGGGTTGATTTATTTTAGGTCCATGCATACCATGTAACATCATGCACATGCTAGTAGACATCATGAAATGATCAGACCCAAATTATGTAATTTTTGTGTAAGGGTAGTGTCGACACTACATCAAGTGGTGTCGACACGATGCTTCAAACACAAGACAAAATAATGCAAAACTGGTCAAGTAGTGTCGACACTAGGTCAGGTAGTGTCGACACAGTGCTTCAAATACAAGGCAAAAAGGTCAAGTAGTGTCGACACTAGATCAGGTAGTGTCGACACTAGAGACAGCTCCCAGAAACTTTCTGGGTCAAACTGGGACAGTGTGTCGACACTAGATGAGGTAGTGTCGACACTAGAGGCCTTCCCAGAACACCTTCTGGGCTGTTTTGGGACAGTGTGTCGACACTAGCCCAAGTAGTGTCGACACTAGTGCCCTTCCAGGACAAAACTTATAGGTCATGTTGAACCCGAAAACACATCTCATGCAGTGGTTTACTTACCCCGCTTATAAATCTCTAACGAATGACATTTAGGCAAAACGTTTAACACAAAAGATGACAAGGTCATCTAGTAGAAGAACTTTTATGTTGGGGGTTTGCTCTAATTCATTCTCGAATCCAAGAAAATATTTAGAACAGAAAGTCAAGTGTAGCCCGAAATCGCAGTATCATGCAGAGACTCTCTTATCATGCTCCTAACTCTCCAAGGAAAGACTTTTGGACAAAATGTCAAACATAGAAGATGATCGTGACTTCAAGGGGAAGAGCTTTCATGAAGAACATTTAGTCAAATTCGGTCTCGAATCACGTGCACAATAAGAAGAACAGGAAACACCCTAACTGTACGAGACTTCGGGAAAACTACGAATACACAACGTATACTCCATGAAAACTAGTCAAACCAAGTGCAAATGAACCTAGACTCAAAGAACTACATACTGGTGTTGGTTTTTCTTTAATCTTGGCCCGAGAACACCTACCTTTATAATGATCTAAGACCAGTCGATGTTCTGGACGCAACAGAGGATGCAGGGGATGAAGCTCCAGGTTCCCAGCCTTTTCTCCTTTTCCTCAGAAGCTCTAGCCTGCCTCCAAACGACCCCAACTCATTGTTAAACCTTCCCCAAGAGTTTGAGGATGAGTTCTTATAGATTTAGGTTGTAGTTAAGAGTCCTAACGAGACTAGGAAAGGGACTGCGAATTCCGCTCCCTGTTTTCTAAGAAATCTGGGACTCTTTCCTCCAAAGGAGGTAGTAATGGTTTAGGAAACCTCCTCTTAGGGTTGGGTCCGGTTTTGGTTTACCATACATGACTAATCACCGTTATTTTAACCCTAAATTGCCCTCTCTAATTATGACATAATTACATACACGAATTTTTGGGTATTTTCTTGTCCCAATTTTATCCTTGGGCCAAATGTGCTCCATTAGCCCAATCTTGTTAATGGGTTATTAATACATGATATTGGAAGTCTCTCCAATATGTTTATTTAATTTATAGTTGGGTTATTTTTCCGTGTTAACAATTTCCCGACTTAGTTTCCTAATTCGGGTAACTTGGTCACGTGTGACATACACTCGACCAATCAGATTTTTTGTTGCACGAATTCCTTCGTGGAACACTTAGGTACAATGTTTGGGGTTGATTTGTAATTTTATGGGATTTTACGATGTGTTTTCTCACGTACAATAGTGGTACGTAAGTTCTATCATTCCGATAATACGAAAGTTATTTATTTACTAATTTCATACTTGAATTTGTTCATGTGACATAAGTTGTTCATCGATCCAATTTCTTTTATGGACTATCCCCTCATATTGCTTGGAGTCTACCCATCATTTTACTTTGGTTCATGATCATATTTTATACACATGATAATGGATTTTCCAACTTATTTCTTAATTATGATAATAAGTCACAATAACTCTTGAACATATCTCAAATGACTTCTATTGACCCAAATTTCTTATGGATCATTAGAGGATATTATTTGAAGTCCATCTATGATTTTTATTTAATTTTTTTTGACTCATCGAAGTATGTGTGATAAGGACTTTCCGACTATTCCTTGATTACGACACTCAGTCGCAAAACACCTTAAACTTGGACCCTCCGATTTCCCTTTGCACAAATTTCTTCATGGGTCATTAGGGAGCATTATTTAGAGTTGAACTATGGTTTTTATGAAATTTTATAATGGGTTTTTGTGTGTACGATAATGACACGTGCATTTTTGCTATTTCACAAATATTGAATTTATCATTTTCAATTTATTTCTATTTTTTCAATTACTGAAGTTCCGGGGTGTTACAAAGATAGATCATGTGATTGACTTCAATTAATTAAAATATATTCCATATTTACAACTTTGTTTTTCAGTGTTTAACACAGTTAACAAGATATGGGAATAGCTGAAGAACAACAAGACTTGCAAAAAGATGGGTTTTTCTGCAAAAAGTTAGATCACGACGCACCCTAATGAGGGTCGTGACAGGGTCCACTGAGATCGCGACGAGGCCTTGTACAGAACGTGACAGGCTTGATCGTTCGGGTAGGCAGATCGCGACGGGGTCATGTGAGGGTCGCGACGGGCTCAGGCAGACCGGGCAATAGATCGCGACGACAGGCCCTGTCGCGATCAGATCACGACAGAGGGCACTGTCGCGATGGCCCTTGTGAACGCAGCCTATTGGGCCGTCGCGTTCACAGGGTCTTTGCCCGAGTCCGATAGGGAGAGTACATTACGTGGGATTGCGGGCCAAAACTTACCCTATTTGACACATGGTGATTCCGAAAATCATAACTAATTGTATAAGCAATGAAAAATCATGAAATCAATTGTGAATTCCTAGACATGCATGGGTACTTACAGTAAATAGGAATCTGAAAACAAACAGGGTTACGACATGCTTTGGTCATAGTATTCATGAAGAACTTAGAACAGTACACAGATGAGATCAACGAATTAATTCGCATGATAGGATGGATGGAAATTAGGGCTTTTAGGGGCAAAAGAAGTCTAACGACCATCAGAATCTCCAATAAAAATTTCGTGACATGAGATCAAGTGTACAAGGAGAACAAGATTTAACAAGGGGGTTCGGGGTCAGGATGAGTGCAGAACTTCGAAAAGAAGAAGTAATTATTGACTCGATGATAAATCATGAAACTTGAGGGTATTGTTCCTGGTACATGGAACGATTTACAGTCAAAAACTCATTAGTTTTGCTCGTAAGAATGCCTACATTTAATGGTTTTTCTCTTCTAGGGTTTGAACTTGAAGAACTCGGGGAAGAACTTGAGGGATCCTTCTCCACGAATTCTCCTTCCCTTTAGCTCCTTCCCATGTCCAGAAAACCCTTGGCACGAGCTAGGGCCGGCCATGAGGGTTTTAGAGGAGTATTTAAGCATCTCCCCATTCTATTTCCTATTATGACTCTAATTCCTATTTATTTCGAATTTCCTATTTCCCTCTCCCCTTTTTAGGCATGAGATCTCCTAATTGGGTTAGGATGTGAGCTAATTTTGTGGGCAACCTATTTAGGTAGGTTTAGGAATCCAAATATAACTCAATTGCTATTTTAATGCATTAAATACCTCTTTTATAATTAAGCATTGTTTTAATTACGAATTTAAGATATTTTTCCATTATTCCTCTTTTAAAAATTCCTATTTTGGCCCACTAAATTCTATTGTGTCAATTTAATAAAGCCCATCACTTCTTTTCTTTTAATAGGTTTTAGTAAATTCTATTTCCATTCATTTCCTAATTAATTTATTTTATTTTATTGATTTTTATAATAAATTTATTAGTTTTATTTTATATTATTAAATTTTTATTTTTCGAAAAATCCAAGTTGCTACATCATATCTATAAAATATGATCATAAACTAAATTATAATAAAATTTATGGGTGGAGTCCAAACAATATGTGGGGATAGTCCATAAAATAAATTGGACCAATGGACAACTTATGACCCATGAACAAGTTCAAGTATGAAAATAGTAAATAAACAATTTCCGTATTATCGGAATGGTAGAACAGATGTACCACTATCGTACGTGCAAGAACACCTCGGAAAATTTTGTAAAAATTATAAATCAACCCCAAATAGTATCCCTAAGCGTTCCCTGAAGAAATTCATGCAACGAAAAAATCTGATTGGCCAAGTGTACGTCACAATGTGACTAAATATTCAAATTAGGAAACAAAGTCAGAAAATCGTTAACGTGAAAATATAACACAACTATAAATTAAATAAATATCTTGGAGAGACTTCCAACATCATATATTGATGAACCATTATCAAATTGGGCCAATGGATCACTTTTGGCCCAAGAATAAAAATGGAGCAAGAAAATACTCAAAATTCGTACCTGTAAATATGGGGTAATTAGGAAGGGTAAATTAGGGTTTAGAAGTGTGCTATAGCCAAGCATGGCAAGCTAAATCGTGGCCAACCATGCTTAGCACTTTCTTTGAGTGTGGCTACTTCATTTGGGAGGAGAAATCCCAGATTTTGGCAAGTGCCCAGATGATCCCGCAGCCACCTTTCCTAGCATCATTAGGACATGGAATTCAACCCTAAAACTATAAGAGTTCATCATAAAACGTTTGGGGAAGGTTTGGCATCGAGTTGGGGTCGTGAGGAGCAAGCTTGGGGAGTAGGAGGGGAGGAGAATGGCTGAGGAAACCGTGGTTCTTCCTCAAACTCGCGGTGCATCGACCTGGGTTATTGCATCTCTTGCATCCATCCAAACGTAGGTGATCTCGGGCCAAGACTAAACGAAACCTATACCATCTCATAGTGCTGCATGTCTAGTTTCATATGCATGTGATTTTCCCAATTTTCATGGTGTATCCGTCGAGTATTAGGCGTTTTCTATAAGTCGCGCATGTTTAGGACTTTTTACGTTCTTCATGTGTTGCACATGATTCGAGATTGACTTAGATCCAACCCAAAACATGACAGTTCTTCTACTTGTTGTCCTCATCATGTTTCATGTTGAGAGTTTTGTTTAAATGTCATTAGATTTCAAGTTATAGGCCTGACATGAAGGTTGCAATGAAGTCACGCATGTTTAGGGCTTCTTGCATTCTTCAGAAGTTTCATGTGAATTGAGACCGAATTAGATCCAACCCAAAACATGAACATTCTTCTACTAGTTGTCCTCGTCATGTTTCATGTTGAAGGTTTTGTCTAAATATCAGTAGATAGAGAGATATAAGTGTGGAAAGAGGAGCGCTGCTGGTTCCTGCGTTTTTGGGTTTTGGGTTTGAACCGCGTCCGGTCCAGGCGACGCGATTCCAGCGCCTGGTATCACGTCGGCCTTGGTCGACGTGATTCGGTAAACCATGACCGTGACATATGACATGTTTCAACATCTTACCAGTCAATGGTCCGCATGAAACTTCGCAGTGCGTGGATTTCTGCGCCTATTTGATCCGCGACGGGAACACCCAACGTGATTCAACATGTTTTCCCGCTCAAGGTTTTTCGCCGATTTTTATAATAGTATTTTAATGCTTTTCATGAATGCGACGCGGTATCCCATCTCGATTTAATGTTAAAGGCGACAACATAGGTGGACACAATTTTGATTCTTCATAGTTAGCCATGTTTAACTGTACAACGTGTTATGAAAAGCATCTACTGTGTAGGACGCGATTCAAAGACCGACCCGAGACTTTACTTTTTGGTTAGTCAGTCAGCATATTTAATCTATTAGTCCGTAAGCATGTCACTTAGTGTGCATTGGCCTAAAAGTAATCAACCCACTTAAAATTGGTAATGATTTGAATATGATTATAATGTGTATTAAGTGATTGATCTTATGTTCATTTGATTTCCTTCTTGTGATCTACCTTAATGTGAAATTGACATGATAAGAATATGTGATGAATACATGATTAGAATGGACTTGTTTAGCTAAGTTTCTATCATGATTTGCATGTGGGTTTTTCCTTATTTAATTACTTTTCGACGTTCCATTACTTGTTCATCAATTGCATGCATGTGTAGGAAAGATCCGTGACACGTCACTTACACATTTGCACGATTAGGCACACCCTTCTTGGGAATTGGGAGATCTCTGCTGGTCATTCCGTATTGGCAGACTAGCGATCTTTTCCTAAAGACATCCATAAGTCTTTGTACTCTATGGATTCCCTCATAGAGACCGAGCTGGTTGTACCATGAAGTACCCTGGTGATAGAGAGCACTTGTACCATGTACGATATGTCATTTGTCACCCTCTTGTCAAGACATTAATGAATTATGAAACATAAGATACGTCGTTATGCTGTCCAATTGATCTCTTGAGCTTTTGTCATACCTTGACTCTACAGATGATCATGTCCTTTATTACAATGAGCTTGTTATTGAAATTCCGTTGCCATAATATGTATATGTTTGTTTGGCACAATGTGGGACTTCGGTCCATTTGACTAATGCCTGTGCAATTGGGGCCCTGTCTGGTCCTAGGGAGGAGCGCCTCAACATACTTATAATCGCGGGAGTATGGACTTGTGGTGCTTGGCATGGCACAAGATTGTGTGCAAGATTTATGGGAATGTGCCTTCGTTTGATATGATATGATACGTCTGATCACGTGAATATGTGATATCTGTGTGAATATGACCAATCCTTGTGATACGATTCTATCTTGAATTACCTGTCCAGTGTGTATGAAATTTTATATTTGTTCCGTTATGATATCTGTTCTATTGTGCCATTTGACTTGTTATAAATGCATACATTGTCATCATGTTCATATTCAGATCTTGCCTATTTAAAATGTTAATCATGTATATTAGTGCCCACACATTGAGATGTAAATCCTACTGAGCTAGTTTGCTCACCCTACCATCCTATCCTTTTTAGGTAGTGATGAGGATCCAGTGGACTCTGAAGGGACAGGGCATGAGTGAAGAGCACCCGTCATACGAGGAGTTGAAAGATTATGAATAGATATTTGAGTAGTTTATGTAATAGGGAAACATCTTCATGGAGTTTATATTTGAATAATGGACCCTTCAGTTGGTTCTTCTTATGTAAGTTGTAACTAGTGGATTGAAATGGAATAAAGAGTACTTTTTTTGACAATATGATGGTCTTAAATGTGTTGTTATGTTTAATTGTGTCTTTGCGCTACTCAACTGTGATACATCTATTTGTATCGTTCACGCATCCCGGTATTTATTCCACTGCTAAATATCGGGGCGTGACACCAACAAAATGGTGAACCTTCCCCTTTAGTCTTAGGATGAATACTTATATGTCTAGGGTTTATTTCAAGTCCTAACAAAACTAGGAAAGGTGGGGGTGCGGCCATGGCTGGTTTCCTTCCTTGTTTTGGATATCTCTCCTCCCAAATGGAGTAGGATTACCCTTAGATGGTGCTTTCTATGGTGGGTCACAAATTTGGTGTCCATTCTTGGCTAATTGCCATGGTTTAAAACCCTAATTCACCCTTTCCTATTTTTAATACATTTTTGATACGAATTTAGGGGTATTCTTCTTGCTCCATAAGCCATGCTCCTAATTTAGCCCAATAGCCTTTGTGTGAGCTAGTCAAATCAAGCCCATTACTTTTTAATGTTTATTAGGTTTTATTTAATTCATTTCTTTCATTATTTTTATTTATTTATTTATTTATTTAAAATATCGAGTTGTTACAGGTACAGTCCCCCTTAAAGATACTTACACATCCAGCCGCAACTAGCCTTCTCTTCTCTACACGAAGAGGCTAAACCACCTGATGCAACAGGTCTTCCTTCTTACCAAAGGAAACAACCACCCACTCCACAGTAGGTCTTCTCTTCACAGACGAAGAGTAACACTCAAGAAAAATGAGTAAAGAGTGGATGGCCCCTAGACCAAGCTTATAGAGATTGCTTGATCTGAGGTGGAATCTGAGAGACAAAGATTTACACAGAATGAGGGTCTCTCAGATGTACAACAAGCTCTCAAAAACTAAACAGGTTGCTATGGAGAACTAAAGTTGTAGACTGTTTGAATGAACGAATGAGCTCTTCTGTGTTTCTCTTCAAGGTGACTAAGGTATTCATAAGTGTTCTTCATGGAGCCACGAGTCTTCTATTTAACTTCTCTTGAAAGAGTTGACCGTTGAAGTATCCGTTGTCTCTCATCTTCATGCACGTTAGATGTGTCTGGTCCGATGTAGGGAGCAAGAGAACCTGCAGCCATTTAATGCTGGGATAGACACATACACAGAGGAAGATTATCTGAATCTCTTCTTGCTTCTGTCAGAGTGACAGGTCCAACGTTGTAACGTGTGTTACTACCGGAACCGTGCATACAATAATGATGAAGCATAGACAACTTATCTTTGTCTAAACTGTCAGTCAACGTTAGTAGTCGTGTTTTAAGAAGATATACTAAAAAGGAAATTTGATTCTGTCATCCCATAAAGTTTTACTTTATGTGACATGAGTGTGGCAAACAAGAGATATGTCGTGCAGAGATATTGTACCACACACAATAAATGTTTGCGTATACAGGAGACAACTTGGTTCGCAGGAAGATTTGAAATCCACAGATATTTAAAATATATATGAATATTATGTGGAATATATTTAAGAATATATTAAAAGGATTTAATAGAAATATTCATCAACTTTCTAAAACCTAATTGTTATAAGAGAGAGTTGATGTTTAGAGACAGTATGTGAATTATGGGAGTGGATGTAATATGAAATCGATGTTGAGATATGGCCATAATCCATGTGAAAATGTAATCCATGTTGACATGAAGTAGATGTGAACATAATCCATGTATAAATGTAATGAAATCGATGTTCTGTACAAAGTCGTTGTTTAACTGAAGTCGGTGTTTATCTGAAGTCAATGTTCAAGTGAAATCCATGTTCTAAGTAAAGTCATTGTTGTAATGAAATTGATGTTCAAAATGAAATCGTTGTTGAACCAAAATCATTGTTCAGGTGAAATCAATGTTTGAAACGAAGTCGTTGTTCAAGTAAAGTCGATGTTCCATATGAAATCGATGTTCTATCGAAATCGATGTTTAAATGAAGTCGTCATAGAAACAAAGTCGATGTTCTAATACGAAGTCAATGTAGAACCGAAATCGATATTTTAATGTGAAGTCGATGCTTGAGTGAAATCGATGTTCTTTCTGAAATCGCTGTTTTAACATGGTAGTCGTTGTTTAAGTGAAATCGATGTAGCAGTAAAACAATAATCGTTGTGACTTTATAATAGAAGTCGATGTATATGTTGGGTTCTCATGTAGGAGAATGTTGGGTTTACATGAGAATGTTAAGTTGACAATGGTATGTTTGTTTTTGATGATGAGATTTCATGAACAATACAAATTGATGTTTGTGAATATGTGAAACATAGTGAGAATGTTAAGTCAAGCAAATGTTAATCAAGAAAAGTAAATGCTAACCAAGAAAAACATGTTTAATTTGTTCATTTATATGTTCATTATATCTCACTAATAATGTTCTTAAATGTAGGTGAGATTCCATGCAAGACAAAGCCCAAAACCCAAGTGCAAAAGAACAAGACAAGCTGCGGAATAGTGTGTTGTCAACAGATGAATAGTGCCCTGTCGACAGCAAAACTGCCTTGTCGACAGATACACAGAAATCTGTTTCCAGCAAGCCCAATCTTCTGGATCTTGCAACACTGTCTGTTCCTGTCGACAGCAGCAAGTCGGCTGTCGACAGACGGAGTTTGGAAGATCTAATGGCCAGGATATGATCTATATCTTGGTGTTTCCTTTTAGCACGACTCTCTATGCTTGGACACCACTATATATGGATCATATGATGCTATTTTCGCAGCAAGAAGCCACCATACCAAAACCCTAAGCAAAGGTCAAGAAGAAGGCTTTTTCCTGCTGCTCTGCTTCAACTCTCTGTTCTGCTCAAGGAAGATCCATCTCACGAGAGGAGTTGAAGTCAGTTTGTCCACGAATCAAGTTTCTTCTACATCGTCTGATCATCATCAACACAAAGCTTGGAGTTCTTCTGGACGACCACACGAAGAGTTCTTCATCTCCGGATTTGTTCTACAACTCAAAACTCTTCTTTCTTTCTACCTTCATATATCTGTGTGTGTGTGTACTGATTGGAGGTCAGTACGTGGTGTTTGTGGAAGTGTGTGTGGTTTGTGATCTGTACAAGGGTTGTGCACAGATCATAGTGTGTGGTGTCTTGGTCAGATCAAGGCTAGAGGATCTGATCTGTTGTGAACCTGATCTAGCGTGTGTGTGTGTGTGGTTGAGCCGTTGTGCTCGTGTGTGTGTGTTGTACTCAATTGCTGAGTAGTGTGTCCTCACTGTGTGGGGGGTGGACATAGGAGTCACGTGGTGTGATCTCCGAACCACCTAAAAAATCCCTTGTGCACTGTGGTTTGACTTGTGGTTTGCATTGTGTTGCGCTAGATGCATGCATAGGGATTTCGTCTACACACTACTTATTGATTTATTCACACATGCTGAATCAGATCAAAGGGGTTTTGATTGAGTAGATCTTTTAATACAAAGTAATTTTTAAATTGCTTAAGATTCCGCTGCAAATCTATTCAACCCCCCCTTCTAGCTTTGCCATTACCGAATATCTGATCCTAACAGTATACTACTTAGACAAATCATATGCAATGAACTTCAAATAACAGTGAGTATAGATAACTTACTGAGTTTGTTTAATTTGAGATATGTTGACAATCTTTAGAAAATGTGTTAGTCAATAATTTCTAGGGTTTGTTAATCACCAAAAATACATATAATAAATAGCAAATTATATGAGGATGGGTTGATCATCACACACTAGGCCCATAAACTCTTGTGAGTCCAATTATCATGTTTGATATGATGGTCTTTGGGGTTATGCACATGTAATAATGTATTTCTGACATTATCGAGTTTTCCAGCTCTTACGGTTTGACTAAGTCAAACATGTGTAATTAGTCCTAACTTCTTTATCATTAATTGTGATATATTATTTAGTTCATCTCTATAAATTTTTGTTTAAATTTGATGACATTTTTGACATGTGATTTTATGTTTTATATTTATTAGGATTTTACAAAAATCTGGGTTTCTATAGTTTCAATCAGTGTACTTGCTAGTTAGGGTTTTCCTATTTTTAAAGATTTCTATAAAATTGAATCGAAGTCCATTTTCTCTTGCTTTTTTGAGATAGGTCTGCATGTTCTGTAGGTGTGAACTTGATGGCGAGATTCTATGTCGCCAAGTTCTGATGGGAGTTAGTCATTGTTATTATCAATCAACCTTAATGATAGAGTCCTTGTCGCTAGGTTCTCGTAGACAATACATGATGTTGTTACCAACTTTTGCTTGACGATAGCATATGTTGTTGCCAAGTTCTTCCTTTTTTTAGCATTTCTGATTGATTATGTATGTTAGATCATGGGATTTTATGACTATTTTAGGTTATATTAGTACTATCATGGAGTGTTTACTACCATGACTTAACTATAAATCCCTAGATATTTATAGTAAATATTTTAAAATTTTGTTTACATGTAAATATGTGAAATTGAATTAGATTAATTTCTATAATGTATGTGTACCATGAAAATGGCTAGAACCTATATGAGTATGATTATTAGCATTGTAAGCATGTTTTACAATTTTAAATTATGTAAGATCCCTACATAATGAATTTCTATGTATCTGTTAGAGTTTGGCGTAGGGGAAAACCGACTGAGGACGAGATGTGAGGGAGATCGTCTGAGTGTGCACGTGGCTAAGGTTTGAGGACTTTATGATATTAAGGTGCCCAGCCACAGACCCTAGCTGGTCCTACCTTCTGTGTTGTGGTTGTGCTGTGTTGGTGTTATCGTACCTATGAAGTACATGTGTGTTTGTCACTTTTAGAATAGAGGCAGCTACTGTGACATGTTTTCTGATGTGTGGTTCAGCCGTGTCCCATCACTTACTTGTGTTGTACTTACTTATTTATTGTGTTTACTTTGTTACTTGCTTTTTGTTTAGCCTGTGGGGTTAGTGTCCCTACTGGGCCTTGAGTTGAGGCTCACTCCCTTCCCCTTTCAGGTGAGGCTCCGTCAGTACAAGGTGCAGAAGCACATAGTCGCTCTAGCGGTCTTACTTAGCTACTAGCTCTGTGAGCTGAGTATGTTTTGTTGTATTTTCCTTTTCTTATACTTATGCTCTAAGTTGTACACCTTATATTGGGACACTCCTATATATAGTTGTTTTGTTCACTTGTAGTTGTTCATTTCTCCTATATTGCTTCGTCATATATCGTTTCCTAACCCTTTCGAGCTCCGTCTCATGGGTGGCGGTTCGGGGTTGAGGTATATTGGTGAGTATCCAATATCTCAATACTGGGTTGTTACAGTTGGTATCAGAGCTTTGTTTGTCGATGTAGCACCACAAAATTTTGATCATTGAAAAATAGAAGATAAAATAAAAAAAGGCTATTTAAACTAGCTAAAACGTACACATTGTTATCACATGTGCAATAATGCATCTACAAATTCTGTAAAAATCATAATTAGATTCTAAATAATATTTACTAATGACCCATAAAGAAATTTGGGACAAGAAAATTCTCTTGGACCAAGTTTAAGAATTATGCGACGTATTATTGTAAATTAAGGAATAAGTCAAAAAGTAATTATCACATGTACATAAAGGGGTCAAAAAAACCAAGATAAAAACTATGGGTAGACTTTAAATAATGGGTATTAACAACCCAATGAGAGAAATGTGCCATGAAAAGTCTCTTGGGCTATGATTAAATTGCAAATATAAAATTACCCCAAATTTTGAAAATCTTAACTATGTAAGGTTAAGTGAAGGAGTTCTCACCAAATACATCATTAATGGGCCACTAAATGAGGCCAAATCGTGGATACAACCTATAGGAAGGTTTCCTAGTCTGTTTACATCACTAATTGGGAGATAAATCTCAGAAAGATGGCAACAATTCCCACAATTCGCAGCCCTAGTTTCCTAATTCCAATAGGACTAGTAAGCACACATTCCTCTATAAATTGAACCCCTCTCTACTATGGAACACCCCTAGGGTTTCTTGAGATGTTTCTAGAGGCTCTGGAGGCTAGGAAACGAGGGAGAAGGATTGGCATCATGGGCTTCTTCCTCTTCTCCAACGAGTTTGCTGCTACGACTAAAAGGAAGCCAAGTTTTGATAGTTTTCAAAGGTTAGTGAAACCATGACCATACTTGACCTACAATATACCATTACAAAGCCCTTTGAGTCTGGTTTCTTTTAAGAATATTTTGCTCAATTTTGTACAATAGTTCATTAGTATTAAGCACAATTTTGAATGACTATCAACCTAGGGTTTCTGAAGGGACGTTGGAAGTCTTTCACTTAAAAGCTAGGTCTTCTCTGGGCCAAACTTTAATTAACTACAACTGTACATGATTCATCATGTTTAGATCATGAGAAAACTTGTTTTCCAATTTATCATCTATCATAGCTTTTGATTTGGTTTTTGCAAACACTTTGATGTCAGTACAGTCGAGATTCTTCCTGATCTATTTTATAAGCTTTTTAACTCTTAAGTCTGTCCACCTAAAAGCCAAAAAAAATTATTGTAACATACCCTTTGAGTCTACTTTCAAAAGAGACTGATCTCACTCATTTCATTATATGTGTTGAGAGTTAAGTCTATAAAACCTCCATTGTGTCATATTTCTAATGGTTGTTCCACAATGTCATGGTGATCCATTAAACGCATTTACTTTTCTAATTCCTTGTGCCTATAGATTAAGACACATGTCTATTAAGCACCTGAACTGAAAGCCCAATTTCTATGCCCCGTACAAAGAGTATTAAACCCTACAAGGACCTTGTGTCAAACCTAGTTCGAATAGGAGTCAAGTTAGGTCCCAAAAGGCAACCCAATACACAAAATCTGGTTGCAATGGGTCGACCTATCGCCACCCAAAGGTGACAAGTACCTGGTTGCCTTGTTCTCTCAGAAGGCAACAACCCTATTGTTGTGATATGAAGGCGACCAGTTCACTGTCGCCATCTGATTCTTGAAGGCGACAGTGAGTGTGTCACCTTCTCACTGTATTGACCGGATCAACATATTTCCAACATGATGTGGTACGGTTCTATCTTGGTGACTTTAGTCATGTTTATAAAGTTGTTTCACGCACTTAAGAAGCCATAGAAAAAGAGTTAATGACTTGAACATGATTCTAATTGACAATAATTGACTTAACCTTCCTGATTTCATTGAGTCCCCAACATGCTTAAAATGATAACTTTATTAATATGCCACTTGCTAAATCTGACATACATATGAGATTATTGCATTTTAAATGATTATAAATGAAATGGAAACTTGAGTAAATGATTACACTTGCCACACACGGTACCTGCACATGTGTAGAATAGGAACAAACCTTTGTGACTAACGGACACTCAAATAGATATCCCTCCTGTCGGACTAGGATGTCTCCATGAGAGACCTTCATAAGTCTCTTCTGACCATGAATTTCCACATCACCGATGAGCTGGTTGTACTGTTAAATCCCTGAACCCATTGTCATGAAACTTATCAGACTTTATGACCTATTTCACTTGGCCTGTGCTTGTGTCTAATCCGAATGTAAATGTGTCGTACCTTTAGTGCACATGGTAAACTTATTGCTTGACAAGCATATGTTTTACCAAAACTCTGCCGGTGAAACTGTCTGACTGGGAATACAAGTGTCTTACCCTTCATAGTGTCACACTGATTTCACGTGTTAATGTCCTATCATCCATGTAATCTTCTCTATTTCTTGAATAATCTCAAGTCAACGTACAATAAGCTTGTTCTTGGAAATCTTATTGGCCATAAATGAAATGGAATACCATGATGAATGCTTGTGCAAATAGGGCCCTATTTTGTAATGGCCCCGACGCCCGGACCCCCAGTTCCCACCAAGGATTCGACCATCGGCACCGCTGCCCATAGGCCCGAAGACCAGGAAGGCCTACTAGACTAGTCTAACAAGATATGTAACGGGAGTAAGTAACAACCAAATGCACTAAAAGTACTAACAAGTGAAGTAAAAGAGTCCAACAAAGTGTACAAGTCTAGTATAGTCCCAAAGTAAGCAAAGTACAAGTGCAGAAGTAAAGGGGATAACAGGTCCCTTAGGGGCATACCCCGAGGGTGAAGTAAAAAGTACAGGGGACATGCTCACGGAAGACGCCGTTACTATGCCCCCCTCTCCTCAGCCCACCGTGGAGGGTGCTGCTGTGAAGTCTCACTTGTAAAGGAGGGAATGAGCTTCACGATAAAGCCGAGTAGGGAATACCAATCTGCCACTGGTTCTAACAGCAGAATAGATCCTTATATGCATAAATTAAAAAAATGAGTAATTATATTCTACCGACAGAGTAAGTGCGAAAGCGTAAAGAAACTACACGGTCATCGGTCTAAGCTAAACGTCGGGACTTGAAAAACCCGTGTAACCACAGCACTGGGAAAAACCAAGGTTGCAACATAGACAGTAAAACAACTGCCTGGACAGAGACACTAGCCACAGAACAACTACACTAGTCAACCAGTCAGGTGCGCCACGCGCCTTAGCCTCAATCGACAATCCATGTCTAGCACCTCCTGTGGAGTGAGACATGGAACTAAAGTAACCACAACTGTCGTAGTCTTGCTGGATTACGGTCCCACGCCTGACCCCTCTAAATGGTACCAGAACCACGTAGAGTGAGGCAATGAGAAAGGACTGTCTGATCTGCGCCGGAAAGAGCACCAAACCACCTTGGCGTCCCAGACTTAGCTAACATAGCTCTACAAACAACTCTACACCGCTGTCCCCACCGTTTTCCCCTCTGTTACCAGAGTCCGTGACTCGAGCTCGCCCGCCGCCGGAGAACTCCCTCAAATAAGCACGCGGGGACTGGGGGTCCAGGTCCCGTAGGGACCACGAGAGAGCTTATTTCATGCTCGAGATCCATTCAAGGGCGTATTCTCTCCTCACAGCTCCTTCTCTGTGCGCACTGGTAATTCCTTCATTCTCCGCCTCTGGTGGCTGTGCCCCTGTCCTTCACAGTGTAGTTGGTTCCGTTCAGTACTCTTCCCCATAGTATATGAATGTGAGAGCATAGCAGGAGGTTCTAGCATAAGAAATCCTTCTATTCCTAAAGTCAAGTAGGCCGAGTGAACTGCATGTGTCCTGCCTCCGCGTTCCTATCAAATGAATGATTGAATAAGAAATTAACTTTGTTCAACGTTTGTTTTTCGACACTGACGCTTGTAGTGGAGCATAAAAAATCAAAGTCCACTTTCTGCTGATTCTTTTTGTTTAACACCTCTCTCGCGCATAACCCTCAAGTGCCTTGCAGTGGGCGAATGACTAGGGTAGGACCGTGCTAGGAAACAGCATAGGTGCCAAGAAAATAGAGTCGTAGAGAAAGGAAAAGTCCGAATAGGTAGCCAATCCATTCTCTGTCTGAGAAGGTGACACAAGGGCTGTCGCCACCAGAAGGAGACACCCTATCTGTCTTGACCTTGGTCAAAAGGCGACAGGGTACTTGTCGCGATCCAATCACGACAAGGTCATTGTCGTGACCATAGACAGAGGTCCAGGTGACCGCTTGGGACCTCCCAAACACACAGTGAAAACCGATGAGAAGGTGACAGCCACCCAGTCGTGACCAGAATGCGATAGGGTCGGCATTGCTTTCTCCACTAGAAGGTGACGTATTGGGCTATCGGGATCTGGGTCGCGACACCAAATGTGTCGCGACCATAGACTTACACACTCGAGAGCATTCTCTCTATGCCATGCACCACAAATCCGAACAAACCATAGGGAGGGGAGCATGGATAATGACTTAAACATGCAATTAGAGTTCAAACCACCCTTATAAACACCCATGCATGCCAAAGATGGATCTACACTCAAGAAACTCACACGCAAGCATGGATCCCTCAACACCCATACCCCATTCCAAGCACAAATCAAGCCAAGTAATCATTACAAAGGATCCACAATCCACATGCATACCCTAGCATAGATTCTAAGGCTTGGAGAAGGGGGTTTGGAGGCCCTAGCATGGTAGAACTAGGGGGAAAGCAAAGAGTCCCTACCCCAAAATGAAGAGCCAACCAGTTGGGGTCTTCTCATGTGCATAGCCACCTCCTCCTCACTCTAAGCTCTGCGAAAACGCCGTCCACAAGCCACGAACGTCCTACATGCCAAAGGATAGTCACCACCATGAGGATGAGCCACGCCGGAGCAGAATACCAAGCCAGAAAGATGGAGCACCACACACACACCTCACACTCCCTACAAATAAGAGGCAAACTCCTCACCAAACCCTCAACTCCTCTCCACGGACAGGGAAACGCACAGGGCCGGAAGAAGGGAAGAAACACCAGAAGAGAGCAAGAAGAAGGCTGTTATGCGGCCTGTAACCTTTTAAGCTTCGGAGTTGAGAACACGACAGCTTGCCTGTCGCATCACTTACTGAACGCGATGACCAACCTGTCGTGATTCCAATGTTCTGGTCAACCTGACCAATGGGAACGCCACATGTTAAGCTCGCAGACCTGACAACCTGAACGCGACACCTGATATGTCGCCTTTACGTTGTTAGGGGTTGACACTTGTCCCAGCTATCCCGACAGCAAACTGACCAAACTGCATGCTGTGGTAGAGGGCTGAACGTGACAACATGCTTGTCACATTCACAACCAAAACGTGACAGCGAACTTGTCAACTTCAGAAGGCGATGGCCTGATGAGTCGTGACCTTCAACAGAAGGTGGCTGACCACAAGAGGCCCATAAGAGGGGGATGTTACAATCTAACCAACAAAAAAAAACAATTTCGTCCTCAAAATTAAGGGCAAAAGTGAGAAAAAGAAGGCAAGCAAACATACCAGTCACTCAAACAAGTAAGGAAATGCTCCCACATCTCATCCTCTCGCTCCCACGTGGCCTTGCCACCGACGCGATTCTCCAAAACTACCTTGACGAGCGAGATCTGCCTCATGTGCAGTTGCTGCACTCTGCGGTCCACAACGCTGACTGAGTACTCTGGCAGTGACAGATCTGGAGCCACCTCTAACTGAGAGTAGTCTAACACGTGCGATGGATCTGGCATGTACCTCCTCAGCTGTGAGACATGGAAGACATTGTGAACACCTGCCAACTCAGACGAAAGAGCTAACCTGTAAGCAATCTCGCCAACCCTCTCCAGGATGGGAAAGGGGCCAACAATCCTCGGGCTGAGCTTGCCCCTCTTCCCAAACCTGAGAACACCCTTGGTGGGTGAGATCCGAAGGAACACACTGTCGCCTGCCTCGAACTGAAGTGGCCTCCTGTGAACATCTGCGTAGCTCTTCTGTCTGCACTATGTTGTCTGCAGTCTCTGCCTACTCAGCCTCACTGTGTCTGCACACTGCTGTATCAACTCTAGCCCCAATAGCTGCCTCTCGCCAACCTCGTGCCAGTGCAACGGCGTCCAGCACGGTCTGCCATACAGAGCCTCGTAGGGCGCCATCCCAATGCTAGAGTGAAAGCTATTATTATAAGCAAACTCCACCATGGGAAGGTGCGACTCTCAAGTGCCGCCCCAATCTAGGAAACACGCTCTCAACATGTCCTCGAGGGTCTGTATGGTCCTCTCCGACTGACCGTCTGTCTGCGGGTGATAGGCCGAACTCAACCTCAACTCGGTGCCTAGTGCCCTCTAAAAACTGTGCTAGAAACGAGAGGTGAACCTCAGATCTCTATCTGAGACAATAGAGACCGGGGTCCCATGCAAAGGTGCAACTCTATCCACAAACAGCCTAACATGTCTGTCAACTAACCAAGCTGCTCTGATTGATAAGAAACGAGTTGTCTTCGTCAATCGGTCAAAGATCACCCAAACACTGTCGTGCCCCTACGAAGTACGAGGTAAACTAGCAACAAAGTCCATCGTGATGTGCTCCCACTTCCACACGGGAATGGGTAACGACTGCAGCTCACCGCCAAGATGCTGGTGCTCTGCATTCACTTGTTGACAGGTAAGGCAGTGAGCAACGAACTCAACAATGTCTCTCTTCATCCGATGCCACCAAAAGAGTCCCCTCAAGTCGTCGTACATCTTGGTGGAACCAAGATGAACAGAGTACCTCAATCTGTGTGCCTCAGCCAACAACTCTTGCCTGACGTCCTCCGAGACGTAAACTCTACCTTTGAACCTAACCTCGCTGTCCTCATCTAGCTCAAGCTCTGGCATCTGCAACACGTCTGCCAACACTGCATCTGCACTCTGAGCCTCTATCACATGTTGATATTTACTGGATGAACTGTCATGCTAGTCAGCACTGCTCTTTCCCTGAGTCTTGATGGTGTGAACACTCCCCGAGTGGCGTCCTCCAAAAGCCTTCAATGTCTAACCAACAAAGAACTCAAGTGGGCTCTCCTGCTCAAAGCGTCCGCTACAATATTAGCCTTTCCCGGGTGATAGAAAAGAATAAAGTCGTAGTAATTAAGGTACTCAACCCACCTGCGCTGCCTAAGGTTTAGATCTCTCTGTGTCAAGACATACTGTAAACTCCTGTGGTCTGTGAACACCTTGAACACCTCACCGTATAAATAATGTCTCCACAACCTCAAGGCAAATACGACCGCTGCAAGCTCCAAGTCGTGTGTCAAATAGTGGTGCTCATACTTCTTCAACTGCCGAGAAGCATACACGACTACCCTCCTATGATGCATCAACATGGCACCAAGACGAGTCCCCGAAGCGTCAGTGTAGACAACAAAACCAACGCTACCAAACAGTACAACAAGGATTGGAGATGAAGTCAGCCGGCTCTTCAGCTCTTAGAAACTCTGCTCACACTCTGCTGTCCACACGAACCTGGTCTTTTGCCTGGTCAACGGCTCAGCAACCCTGGCGAAGTCCTGCACAAACCTCCTATAGTAACCTGCCAGCGCCAGAAAACTACAGGCCTCTGCAACTATAGTGGGTTGGCCCCACAAACCCACGGCCTCAACCTTGGCTGAATCCACCGCCACACTTGCACCTGAAACCACGTGATCGAGGAAGTGCACCTCCTTTAGCCAAAATTCACATTTTCTTAATTTGGCATAAAGTTTGTGACTCCTCAGTGCCTGCAACACTAGCCTCAAGTGAACCTCATGCTCCTCTGCCGTCGTTGAGTACACCAGGATGTCATCCACGAACACCAACATAAAGCGGTCCAGGTACTCTCGTAACACGTTGTGCATCAACTTCATGAAGGCTGCCGGTGCATTCGTGAGCCCAAAAGGCATCACCACAAACTCAAGTGTTCCTCATGCTCTTCTTTAGATTTGGAGTAAATAAGGATGTCATCAATGAACACCACTATAAACTGGTCCAAGTACGGCCTATAAATATTGTTCATAAGTTGCATGAAAGCCGCTGGAGCATTTGTTAAACCAAACGGCATGACCACGAACTCATAGTGACCATATCTACTCCGGAATGTAGACTTGTGAATATCCTCCTCCTTTATTCTTAGTTGATGGTAGCCTGATCTTAGATCTATCTTGGAGAAATATTGTGCACCGGAGATCTGGTCAAACAGCTGGTCGATGCGGGGCAGTGGATACTTATTCTTTATTGTCAACTGGTTCAACTGACGGTAATCAATGCATAGCCTCATTGTCCCGTCCTTCTTTCTGACGAATAGCACTGGCGCTTCCCACAGGGATGTGCTAGGCCTGATAAAACCCTGATCTAGCAATTCTTGGATCTGTCTCTTCAACTCCTGCAATTCAACAGGGGACATGCGATACGGGGCCTTTGAAACAGGGGCTGCCCCAGGGAGTAACTCAATGGTGAAGTTTACCTCCTGTTCAGGTGGTATACCAGGTAATTCCTCTGGAAATACATCAGGATAGTCTCTGGCTATTGGAATGCATTCTATGGTTGGTTTCTTCTTTTCAGTTGCCAAGACGGAAACTAGGAAAGCATCACAACCCTGGTTGATCAGCTTAGAAGCCTTTAGGGAGGATATCAAGATAGGGTGTTTGTGATAACGGGTGCCAAGTAGTGATAGAGTTGGGAGGTTTGGTCTTTTAAAAGTGACCCTCCTATGGCGACAGTTTACATCGGCATCATATTCAATTAGCCAATCGACACCCAAAATGGCATCATAACCCTTCATGTCTAAACAGATGAGGTCGGCAGGGAGATTGTGTCCTCCAATTATAGTTTCACATTTGGCAAGTAGTGAGTGAGTTCAGATTCTGAGCCTAGTGGAGAGGCTACAGAAATCTTGGATTTCAAGGGTACAGGTTTGACAGGTAGTGTTGCAGAAAATGTGGTGGAAATAAATGAATATGCAGCTCCAGTATCAATAAGCACAAAAGCAGGTTGAGAGTGTATGGAAATAGTACCTTCCACCATACCCCCTTCCTCGGGTAGGTCAGCTTCTATGACAGCATTAAGGCGTCCCTGACGCCGTGGTGCATTCTGGGCTCTACCTGGTTGGTCCTTCAACATTGGACAGTCAGGAATACAGTGGTCACGACCACCACATCTCAAGCATGCCCTGAGCTTCTTCCAGCATTCCTCAGCTCGGTGTCCTGGTTTATCGCAGAATTTGCAGTTCTCAGCCAACTGCCTCCCTTCCACCTTGACTCTCTTGTCTCCAACAACGTCTCTCCCGGCATTCGGCCGCTTGTTGTTGTTGTTGACATTGTTGTTACGAAAAGTTGGAGCAATATTGGGCGCTCCCTTCTTGACGAAAACCGGCTTGGAGTTGTCCTTGCCCCTCATGCCCTCTACCTTGGCCATGGTGTCTTCTACCAGCTGAGCTCTCTGGACCATCTCAGTGTAAGTTTGAATGTTGTGTGGTCCCAGCCTTTCAATGAACATGGGCCTGAGCCCATCCATGAACTGATTTGCCTTTAGTCTTTCAGTTCCCACCAAGTGTGGGGCATACACAGCAAGACGCGCGAACTGAGCCTCATACTCAGCCATGGACATCCCTTTCTGTTTAAGTGCAGCAAACTCCGCTGCCTTCTTCTCCTTGACTCTCTCAGAGAAATATTTTCCTCGGAATATCTCCAGGAATCCGGCCCACTCTAATTCAGCTACATTTGGCAGGTGGGCCGATGTGGCCTTCCACCATGCTCGAGCATCTTTAGTTAATTAGAAAGTGGCCAGTACCACTTTTTCCCTATTTGTGCATTGCATCACCTAGAAAATCCTTTCTATCTCCTCTTGCCAATTTTCTACTTCATCTGGGTCAGGGGATCCAGAGAAACGAGGAGGGTTTAAACTCCTAAAATTCTAGTGCAGATCACTGGCTCCATTCCTTGCAGCTGCAGCCTGATTTCCAGCCTGAACTACATTTTGCAGGGCCTGAGTAAGTCCAGCCACAGTGTCTTGCATAGCTTGCCACTGGTTGCGAGCCATTGCAGTTGAGTGAGAGTGTTATGAGGTTTCCTGAGAAAAGGATGGAAACCATTTAATGTCTCTAGATACATTATAAGAGTCAATGGGTAGGAGTGTTTAATTCTTTCTAACATATTCCCAGTCTCTACCCATTCTCACCAGGTACTATATTTAATTTCTATGACCTAGGTTCCATAGGTATCTCCTAATCTAGAGACATATATCCTATTTGGTATTCCTAGGCTCTGATACCACTAAACTGTCACGTCCCGAGAGTTACGCAGCGGATATTAGTTCGAAGAATTCAAGTCAATATCTCGAGACGTAGACAGTCGGCAAATAAGCCTCTAGCTAGCGCGCACTAAATGTGTATCAACACAACGTCATAATAGGGCCCAAATGTTGAACTCAATATAAATTGTATTCAAATTGAAACTAGTACAGGACTAAGACTCAATAAAAGGGAAAGTACATAATACCTAACTTCCTACTACATTGTTCTAACACTCAAATGAACTAACTATAGACAGACTCGTAATTGGAACGCTCATCACTCGGATGCATTCCCATCCTCGACTTGCTCTTCCTCTTGAACTTCATAGTCACCTAAATTGGGTAAAAGTAGGGGGATAAGCAAACTAGCCCAGTAGGATTTATATCTCAATGTGCGGGCAATGATATAAGTGATTAACATTTTAGAACTAGGTAAGCACGATGAATGTCATGATATGCGTGTACGAATAAAACAGATTTAAAACATGATGCATGAAACAAGCTAGATAGAGTGATCATGATAGGATAAGATCTGGAGTGATATAACAAGAGAGAACTAGCAATAGATCACTTTGTACAAGCACGCAAGATTTCACTTGATGTCAATAGTTTACAAGAACGCAAGATATCACTAGTTGCAATAAATGCAGGATGGCCATATCACGCAAGCAAGCAAGCAAGATTGCACAAGCACGATCAAGTAACACTAATCAGGTACATAAACACTAATGTACACCAAGGAAAGATCCACCAAGAGTACACACAGGCCACGTGTATGTGGTTATGTATCTAACATCCAACAAGCAAGAAAGTACTCCCAGCGCAGATGCAACGCCAGTAATCATTATACCCCATGGTTAACAGTATATCTATGACTCGCCGTCATTGGGGCTAGATTGGAGCCCTTGGACACACGTCGTGCCCTGTCAGCATCTCATGTAAAATTTTAAATGTAGATACCCACAGTCATTAATAATGGCCAATGAGAGTTTCAATAAGTAAGCATGTGTAATGTCATGTTCATGATGACGATGGGAACAAGTAATAAGTAACTGAACATGATTTCCTGAGAACATGGTCAAGAGATAAATTCGGTTGCTGAACGGTATGATTTATAATTTAGTTCAATCTTTACAATAATGGCTTTAGTCTAGATTGTAATTCATGCTCACGAGAACAAGAAGAGAAAGGAAGTGCACGCCCTTGATGTATAAGTGTGTAGTGATGTACGCGTGTCAATTCACAATCCATCGGTCTCAAACTCTCGGAAAACACTTAACATGATGGCATGCAAAGATCAATGTATTTAACTACATATGGATTTACAAGATTTTAAGATAATATTTATCATTTAAATCAAGCTAGAATGGTAACAAGAGTAAATCACAAGCTTCATGTATATCATATCATTAAGAAAGCAATTAGAATAATATTCATATAATTAAGGATTTTTCAATGGGTTAAACACTTTTAAGCCATTAAATAGACATCATGCAATGATCAGACCCAAGACATGCAATATTTTGCAAAGGTAGTGTCGACACACCCCTTACTGGTGTCGACACCATGCTTCAAACACAAGGCAAAATAATGAAGAACGGGTCCAGTAGTGTCGACACTAGATCAAGTAGTGTCGACACTAGAGACAGCTTCCAGAAAACCTTCTGGCCAATATGGGACAGTGTGTCGACACTAGTTCAAGTAGTGTCGACACTAGTAGCCTTCCAGAACACCTTTTGGGCAAAACTGGTCAGGTAGTGTCGACACTAGATCAGGTAGTGTCGACACTAGAGACCTTCCTAGAACACCTTCTGGGCTATGCTGGGACAGTGTGTCGACACTAGCCCAAGTAGTGTCGACACTAGTGCCCTTCCAAAACAAAACTTATAGGTCATGTGGAACCTGAAAACACATCTCATGTAGGATTTACTTACTCTGCTTATAACTCTGTAACGAATGACATTTAGACAAAATGTTCAACACAAAATATGACGAGAACAACTAGTAAAAGAACTTTGATGTTGGAGTTTGACCTAATTCGGTTTCTAATCTTGAGAAACATATAAAGACATAAAATTAAGTGCAGTCTGAAATCGCAGAATCCTGCAGTGACTCTCTTACTATGCTTATAACTCTCTAACAAAAGACTTTTGGATAAAACGTCCAACATAAGAGATGATCGTGACTACAGGTAGAATAACTTTTGTGAAGGAAGTTTGATCTAATTGGGTCTTGAATCACGTGCATGATAAGAAGTATGGGAAAAACCTTAACAGTGCGCGACTTTGGCAAAACGATTGTAATTCAAAATATACTAGATGAAATTTGATGAAACCAGAGGGCAATGAAATCTAACTTGATGCTCTACACATTGGTATAAGATATGTTACGATTTAGCCCGAGAAAACCTACCTTCTGGGTTGAAGAAGTCTCATTGTTCCAGAAAAACCTGTGTTCAGACCACTTGGAGGAGAACGCTTACGACTTCGTGTATACTGCATGGAAGTTGGGCGTTCCACTTGGGTTAGAATGTAGACTTGACCCTATTTCCAGGGGTATAAGCCTTGCAAGGTTTGGTTTAGGTTTGACTCACCTTTGGTTGACTTCAAGATGATGGTCTGTGCAGGTCGCAGCAGACACAACGGGGAAGAAGAACGGCTTGGTGTGGGGATCTCCTACTTCCCCAGTTGCCAAGAACTCCTCCACACGACCCTAGCAAGTTCTAAAACTAATTCCTAAGGTTTGGTGAAGAATATTTAAGCAACCATGGTGTTTTAGGAGTCCTATTATGACTAGGAAAGCGAGGTTGTGGTTTTGTCATGTTAGTTTCCTACTTAGGGAGGATCTCTTCCTCCCATAGAGTGTGTGAGGCTTTAGGAAACCTCCTTCCACAGATAGGCATGAATTTGGGTTGCCAAGAATACATGATTGCATCCCAATTTAACTCAAATTACCTTTTTATAATTTCAGCCTATTTAGAGTTACGAATTTCCCTGCATTTTCTAGCTTTATTTGATTATTGGGCTACATGATGTCCATTGACCCAAGTATGATTTGGGTCATGAATACATAATGTTGGAAGTCCCTCCAACCCTTTATTTAAATTCTTGATTGCGTCGTATTTCCGTGTTAACGGTTTTTTCGACTTGTTATAGCACGTACGATAATGATGCGTATGTTTTACATACTTGGAAATTATTTATTTCAATTTATTTGAATTCTTTATATAGCTAAAATTCCGGGGTGCTACAGATGATCAGGGAAACCACAGAAAAAGTGAAACTTATTAAGGAAAGAATGGCAGTGGCGCAGCAAAGACAAAAGGCATATGCAGATAATAGAAGAAGAGACCTGGAGTTTCAGGTTGGTGATCATGTATTCTTGAAAGTGTCACCAGGACGTGGGATCAGGAGGTTTAGCATTAAAGGCAAGTTGTCACCAAGGTTCGTTGGGCCTTTCGAAATCCTCGAGAGAGTCGACAAAGTTGCATATCGTCTGGCATTACCACCACAAATGGATGGAATACACAACGTGTTCCACATCTCCATGTTGAAGAAGTATGTACGAGATCCGTACCATGTTATAGAATATGAACTTTTGGAGTTCAACAAAGACAGAACTTATCAAGAAAGGCCAATTAAGATCATGGACCGAGAACTGTGTCAACTAAGGAACAAGGTCATCCCACTAGTAAGAGTGAGATGGAATCACCGCAGAGAGGAAGACAAGATGTGGGAAATTGAGGAAGTAATGCGCAAAAGATATCCGGAGCTGTTCACAAGTAAGTACACCTCGCTTATACAATAAATTTCTATCCATTAATTTGGGGACCAAATTCTCTTAAGTGGGGGAGGGAGTAGCACCCCAGAAAATTTAATTACATAAAAATTCAAATAAATGAAAATAAATAATTTCCATAATATCGAAGTATTAAAACATACGTACCATTATTGTATGTGCAAGAACACATCGGAAACTTCCGTAAAAATTATAAATCAACCCCACACATTATTCCTAAATGTTCCACGAAGAAATTCGTGCGACGAAAAAATCTGATTGACCAAGTGTACGTCACACGGTGACCGATTATCCAATAAGGAAACAAGTCGGAAAACCGTTAACACGGAAATATGACACGACCATAAATTAAATAAAAATATTGGAGAGACTTCTAACATCATATATTAAATGACCCATTATCGATATTGGGCTTATGGATCACTTTTGGTCCAAAAATCAAATGAAGCAAGAAAATGCATGGAAATTTGCAACCCTAAATAAGCTAAAAATGGAAGGAGGCAATTAGGGTTAAGATTGGATGAAATAATGCTCTCTTGGAAACCCAAGTTCATGCCTAGCCATCCATGGAGGTTGCTTGATGGCCAAAACTCTCCAATGGAGGAAGAGATCTTCAAAATATGGAAAGACACAAGCTAAAACCGCAACCCTCCTTTCCTTGTTGCATTATGACTTCCAAAAGCCATGGATGCTTAAATACTCTCCACCAAACCCTTGGGGACGAGTTTACATCTTGTTGGGGTCGTGTGGAGGTGCTCTTGGTGGCTGGGGAGCAGAGGAATGAGCACACCAAGCCCTTCTTCTTTCCCATCGCGTCTGCTTCGACCAGTGCAAACCGTCCACTTGGAGTCGACCAAAGGTAGGTCAAACCTAAATCCCATCATGCAAGGCTTATACCCCTGGAAAGAGGGTCAAGTCTACTCCTAACCCAACTGGAATGCACAATTTTCATGTAGTATTCGAGGAGTATTAGGCATTCTTCAACCAGTGGTTGGAACAAGGGTTTTCTGAAGAACAAAACTTCATCAACCCAGAAGGTAGGTTTTCTCGAGCCAAAACTTAACAAGTCATATACCAATGTGTAGAGCATCAAGTCTAGTTTCATTCCCAATTGGTTTCATCAAATTCCAATGAGTACATCTTGAGTTATAGTCATTTTGCCATAGTCGCACATGTTAGGGACTTTTTACGTTCTTATTGATTTATCATGCATCCCGAGGTTGTTTTAAATTATTTAAAATCATAGTTCTCTCCTAATCCATGTTCCCTACAACTTTCATGTTGAGACTTTTGTCCCAAGAGCCCTAGTTCAGAAGATATAAGCGTTGCATGGACCGAGCACCAGTTTTCCTGCATGTTTCGGCGTTTTCGGTCTGAGCTCTAAACCGCGTCCGGTTCAGGCGATGCGTTTCAAGCATCTAGAATCACGTCGCTCATGGCCGACGTGATTCTGTGAATTGCGACCATCTGGTAGGACGTGATTCACGTGCTAACCAGTCAACGACGTGCACGGGTCTTCGTGCCGCCTGGGAGTCTGGGCCTATCTGAACCGCGGCGGTCTACCCCGACGCGTTTTAGGTGGTTTTCCCGCCCAACAATTTCTTTAATGAATTTGCATGAATGCATCCGGATGCCCTGATGCGATTCAGTGTGAAACGCAGCCACCCATGTGGACGTGATTTTTAGTCTTCACTATTTCGCCTGTTTTGACTGTGCACTGTGTTGTGAATTGCGTTCACTGTGTAGGATGCGTATTTCAAGGCTTAACTAAGGTCTGTTTAACATGGTATTGAGTGCATGATTTTCTTGTCTCGGTTCTGATCATTTCATGAGGTCTATTTAATGGTTTAAAAGTGTTTAAACCCATTTAAAAGCTATAATTACACGAACGTTATTCTAATTGCTTTCTTAACGGTGTGACCATTCATGTAACTTGTGATTCACTCTTCCTACTATTCTACCATGTTTAAATGGTAATTATTATCTTAAAATTTTGCAAACCATGATTAGTTAAAGTGCATAATTTTATCCCATATGGATTGAGATGCGTATATCACTACACACTTGCACATCTAGGCAGCCCTTTCTTGGGGATTTGGAAGCTCTCTATCGGTCATTCCGTATCGGTAGACAAGTGACTTTTTCTCTAAGACCTCCGTAAATCTCCGTACTCCATGGATTCCCTCATGGAGACCGAGTTGGTTGTACCATTAAAGTTCCCTGGAGATAGCGTGCACTTTCTTTCTCAGCTTGTTCTCGTGAGTGTGATTTACAATCTAGACTCAAGCCATTAATGTAAAGATTGAACTAAAGTATAAATCGTACTGTTATGCTGCCAAATTTATCTCTTGACCATTGTTATCATGAAATCAAGTTCAATTTACTTATTACTTGTTCTCGTCATCACCATGAACATGACATTACACATGCTTACATATTGAAACTCTTATTGGCCAATATTAATGACTGTGGGTATCTACATTTAAATTGAAATGAGATGCTGACCGGGCACGGCGAGTGTCCAAGCTCTCCAGTCTAGCCCCAATGACGGAGAGTCATAAATATACTGTAAACCATGGGGTATAATGATTACTGGCATTGCATCTGCGCTGGGAGTACTTGCGTGTTGAATGCTAGATACAATAACCACTTACATGTGTCCTAGTGTGCATTTCAAGGTGGATCTTTCCTTGGTGTACATAGTGTCTCGTGCCTGATTAGTGTTACATGATCTTGCTCGTGCATGCTTGCTTGCTTGCGTGATATGGCCATCCTGCATTTATTGCAAATAGTGATATCTTGCATTCTTGAGAGCTATTGACATCAAGTGAAATCTTGTGTGCTTGTACAAAATGATCAATTGCTAGTTCTATCTTGTATATCATTCTAAGTCTTGCTCAATCATAATCACTCTATCTAGCTTGTTTCATGTTTTAATGAGTTTTATTCGTACATACATATCATGACATTCATCGTGCTTAACTAGTTCTAAATTGTTAATCACTTATATCATTGCCCGCACATTGAGATATAAATCCTACTGGACTAGTTTGCTCATTCCCTACTTTTAACCATTCTAGGTGATTATGAAATTCAAGAAGAGGAGCAAGTCGAGGATGGGAATGCGTCCGAGTGATGAGCGTTCCAATAATGAGTCTAGTTATAGTAGTTTGTTTTGAGTGTTAGTTTCATGTAGTAGGTAGTGAGGAATAAATGTACTTTTCCTTCTATTGAGTCTAGTCCTGTTATCCAATAGTTAAAGAGTTGTATTAGTTCCACTTTGATACAATGAGATGAGATTTGAATACAATTTCATTTGAGTTCAATATTTGGGCCCTATTATGATGATGTGTTGTTGCACATTTAGAACTTCATGTAATAGAACCGGCGGCCTCTGGGTTTTTGCGTGGGATTCTGCTGTGTTCTCCTTCTCGTCTGTCGGCGGCCTTTGGGTTGCCGGTAGGTAGTGCCTGATGAGCACTGAGGAGGAGTCCGGGCCGGAGGGGCTTTCCTTCGCGCGGGCCCTTGTGTCTTCCTTGCGCCCTGCTAAAGTTGATCTGGCATTGAAACCACCTACTTTCACCGATGATGGTTTCCCGACGGTCTTCTTCACCAAAGAAGAAGCTAGGAAATCGGAAGAGCCTCTCAAGCTAGCTATTGTGGCCAAGTGCTCCTATGGTAGGCCCTTAATTCCTGATATTAAGAGTTGTCTGTCTCAGAGGCTTGCACTTAAAGGGGAGTGTATTGTTAGCGTTCTAAATCTCAGGCACCTGTTATTTCGTTTCTTTGATGAGGAGGATTTTCTGAAGGTGTTGGTTCGTAAGAGTTTGTATCTAAAAGGTTTTCTTTTTAGGTTTTTCCGATGGGCAAGTGACTTTGATTTCTTTGTTGATCCCACCCTTATCCCCATATGGGTGGGCTTCCCTGGCCTCCCTGTTAACCTGTACAATGAGGACTACCTAAGGTGTATTGCCGGTAACTTTGGATAGTTCTTCGCATTCATGATTCTACCATTGCTTCGACACAAACTGCTGAAGCCCTTATTTGTGTTGATGTGGACATAGCCAGGCCTCTGCCAGATCGAATTTGGATTGGTCAGGGTAGGAAAGGTTACTGGCAACCAGTTAGCTTTCACAGGGTTCCTCCTATCTGCAACCTCTGTCGTAAGCTGGGTCATACTCAGGATGTGTGTATAAGGAACATCAAGGATAGTGCTCAGCCTCATGCTCCCCAGCAGCCTACGATTGCTCCCCGGGTGGCTAATGGGAAAAATGTCGATCAGGAATGGCGTGTGGTGCAAAAAAAATGTGTTGTTACAAAGCGGGTCATTCCTAATCATCTGAACAGCCCCATTCTAGTTAGTAATGTCTTTGAGAGATTAGCGAGCAATCTTGATTCTACGGTTGATGCTGATGTGGGTCCTAATGAAACGGTGCGAGAATCCTCTCCTGATCCTTTGGCGGAGGATGTGAGGTTTGTCCCGGATGGTCCCTCAACGTTCATACAGGCTGCTAGTCAGGGAGGAAGTTTACTTCTAGCACCGGTTAACGTCGTGCATGGCACTAATATTGAGTCTGGTGTTAATGATAGCCTTATTCAGGCGTTGGTGAACGACGACGTGCATGGAAGTTTCGATGCCAATGGAAGCCTTGCTCAGGCGCTGGTGGACGACGTGCATGGCAGTGGTAATGAGCCTCCATCCTCTAATGTCATCAACGTGATCGAGTCTCCTCGTCTTTTTGTCGTCCTCCCAGCGCTGTCGCCGGCGGGGAACATGCCGGAGACGACCACGAATGTGAAGGCCTCAATTGTTTTAGGAAGTGAATCTGCTGGTCTGGGGGAAGGACAATCGCAGGAATCTCAAGGAAGGTCCCAGAGCCTTAACTGCAAGTCTATCAGTGTGGATTCTGTGTTGGATCCTAAATTGGATCACGTGAAGATCCCGGCCACGCTCCTTGCCTCTGCAGAAAACGTTCTTATGGCAAGTGTTCAGATTAATAAGGAGGGAATAGTTGCTCCTGCTGCGGGTGTTACTACCAGATCCAAAGCTAAAGCGGTGGAGCCCTACCCTGGATATAGTTCCTCATGAATTATTCTGCTTTATTCTGGAACATTAGAGGCCTTTCTAATTTGGCCTCTAGGAGATCCCTGAAGCATCACATTAAGAAGCATAGGCTCCATATTGTTGCTGTGTTTGAACCTAAGATTCCATTCTCCAGGGCTGGTAGAATCTGCCGCTACCTTAATATGGATGCTCATGCCGGAAATGAGGGTGAAGATTCTAAAATCTGGCTTTTCTGGTCTAATTCTGTTGATCTGCAGATTACTAATTGTTCTGATCAATCTATCACTTCTTGTATTCTTTCTGGAGACCGTCAAGTGTGCATGGTCTCTATGCTGCGTGTGATGTGGGGCGACGTCGTGTCCTTTTTGATAATCTCCTGGGTTTGAGCTCTAGCTTTTCTTTGCCCTGGATGGTGGGAGGAGATTTTAACTGCCTGTGTAACCCTTCAGAGAAATTAGGTGGATCCACACCTAGCCACTCCTCCATGATTGATTTCAATTCCTTCTGCTCGACCGCGGGTCTCCTGGACGCTGGGTAGAGCGGTCAGGTCTACACTTGGTCGAATAATAGGACTGGTCACGCAGCAATCAAAGCGAGGTTGGATCGTGTTTTAGTTTCTCCTCAGTGGAATGTGTGTTTCCTGGTTTCAGTGTTAAGCATCTAGCCAGAGGACCTTCTGACCATGCCCCTCTCCTTATGAATGTTGTTCACCAAGGTCCCTTTGCTTCCCGTTTTATCTTCCAGAAAATGTGGGTTACCCATGCTAATTTTCTTCAAACTGTGGCGGATGTGTGGAACAACATAAATGCTACATCCCACAATCCTTTTGTCAACTTGCAAGTTAAGCTTAAGGTGCTTAAAAGCTCTCTCAGGATTTGGAATTCTACTGTTTTTGGCAATGTGGATGCTTCTATTCTCCAAGCTGAAGCTAAGGTTGAGGTCATGCAAGAATTATTTGATGCTAATCCTTCTGCCATTAACAGAGCTGATCTGAATAGTGCAAATGCTTGTCTTCGGCGTGCCTTCATTGCAAGGAGACTTTCTAGGCTCAGAAGGCCAGAATTCAGTGGCTGAATAATGGGGATAAAAATACTGCTTTTTACCATGCTGTGGTTCTTGGGAACAGAAGGAGGAACTTTATTCACCGTCTGAAAATTAATAAGGTTTGGTGTGGTGACCAAAGCATTCTTTCTTCTGAGGCTGTTAATTTCTTTCAATCCTTGCTTACCTCTGAGTGTCACACGGTGGATCCTTTTCTGCTCCATAATATTCCTTTCTTGATTACTGATGAGCAGAATATTTCTTTAACTAAGATTCCATCTGTTAATGAAGTTAAGCAGGTGGTGTGGAATATGAATGAGGATGGTGCGTGCCTGGGCCAGATGGTTTCATAGGATCCTTCTTCAAGAACTGTTGGGATGTTGTCTCGAAGGATGTCATTGCAGCTGTTACTGGCTTCTTTATGGGGTATCCTCCCCCTAGGGGAGTCTGCTCCTCCTTCATCGCTATTATCCTGAAGGTTTTACACCCATCATCTTTTAGTGATTTTAGGCCAATTAGCCTTTGTAACTTTTGTTACAAAGTGGTTTCCAAGATTTTTTGTGATCGGCTTGCCCACATCTTACCACATATTATCTCTGAGGAACAGGGAGCATTTGTTAAAGGCAGGAATATCATGGACAATATATCTAGTAACTTGGCCTCCCCATTGAGCAAATGAGGAGTTTTGCGTCAAACGGTGGCTAAATCTCTAAGTGGTGAAAATAAAAGAAAAGAAATCAAATAAGAAGGGAGAATGACAGCTACCTAATAACGAGGACTAAAAAGCATATGTGGGGCTAAGAGACAATTTTTGTGTTTACTTAAATGGTCCATTTATTCTTTTGTTTGATGCCTCTTAATCATATTGTCGCATCACTATTCATGGTAATTAATTTTGAGTGTATAATGAGAATATGCTTAAATACATGAACTATAGAATAACTACTTATTATTGCATGCACCCCATTCATCTTTCCCTTACTGACATTTTCATATACACACTATGTGTTTGAGTTGATTGCACTCTTGTTTTCCTATTACCGCCCACTTTTCGATGTTGTCAAAAAGGGGAAGAGATTATGATATATATTTTATATTTTTGGCTTTGGGGAGAGTGGTTGTGTACAAAGGAAAGAGGAAGAGTTAGAAGTCTTTTTGAGAGAGGGAGTGGTCCTACATGATTGATTATTTGAATGAATGAATGCATGCATGCATGTTTAATGGTAGTAAGAAAGAAAAAGAAAAAGAATAAACAATTTCGTTTGAATGTGTTTTTTGTGTGAAAAATGTATAAATATTTTGTCATCATAAAAAAAGGGAGATATTATTGTATTTTGTAGATTTTGATCAACACAAAAAACTAAGTTAATCTTGTGAGAATCAATGGGTTAGCTAGTTAAGATGACCTTTATAATTATAATCCAAGTGCTTAATATCTTCATATTGATTTTGAAGGTCTAATTTGTGTGTTAAGTGTGAAAAAATATGGGTACTTATCACCTTGAAGTGTGTGCATCATTGGTACATGTCATGGAGTCCAAAGATCAAAGAGGACTGGTCAAAACAAGTCAGAAATTGTCAAAATCAGCAAATCAGTTAACCAATTCTGACCATCGGTTGACTAGTAGATTTACAGAATTGAAGGCAGTTATGTCTGCCCAAAATTAGTCGATCAATTGGGGTTGATCAGTTGACCAATTTCCTTCAATAAGCAACATTCTTATTAAAATCGAATCAGTCGATCGATTCAAGAAAATCGGTCGACCAATTGCGAAAATTTGTTCACATGAACTTTTCAAATTTGAGTCTTGCTTCGGTTGGACTTCTTTCAATCTTTAAGGAGAGTCTTAGGACTTTAAATACCATATGTTATCATGATTTGGAACATCTCTACAGTCTTCCCAAATGTAGTACCTTGGAAATTTTAGATAAAAAATAGAAAATAGTCATTTTTTATATTAAACATAAACGTCATTATCACATATATAAAAGGAGATCCAAAAATTTAATAAAAATCATAATTCAATTTCAAATAATATATCACAAACCCCCCTCATGAGATTGGACCAAGTAAAGTCTCTTGGGCCGAATTTAAGACCAACTAGAATTAAACCGAATAACTATCATGAAAGATATATGCTCTTATCACATGTATATAAATTTATCCAAAAATTAAAAAAATCATAGTTTGATTCCTAATAACTTTTCTCAATTATCTATCTTGAAATTTGGGCCAAGAAAATCCTTTGAGCAAAGTTTAAGATCTATTGCACCTAATTTCTGAAAACTAAACATAAATAAAAAGCTATTGTCACATGTACACAAATAAGTCCAAACTGATGTAAGAAATATGATGGACTCCTAACATCATTCCTTAACTGCCCATTAATAAAATTGGGCTGAGAAATTCTCTTGGATCAAAAATTTAAAACAAACTAGAAAAATCCCATAAATTCATAATACTTAACTAGTAAGATTAAATGGATCATTAGCACCCAATACACCTCTAATGGGCCACCCAATTGAGCCCAAATTGCAGGAATAGCAAGAGGCACACTTCCCAATATAAATCCCTCTCTAATTTGGAGAGAGATCTCTAAAACATGGAAGGAAATGCCAAAAATTCATAACCCTAGAATCCTACTCCAATTAGGACTACTAAGCATATATATCCATATCAATTGAGCTACTCTCTTCCATGGGATGACTTTACAACTTGTTGGGATTGTGCCTGGAGGCTATTGGAGGCTGAGATCCTGAGGAGAAGGCTGTTTCAAGGGGATCTTCTTCCCCTTCTTCAACTTGGTTCTACTGCGTCCTACATACAAGATCGATCTTGCAAACCATCAAAGATTAGTAAAACCCCAACCAAACCTAGCATATTATATACCTTTAGAAAGCCCTTCGAGTCTAACTTTATTTAAGAGTATTATGCCCATTTTTCATGCATCCTACCCTAAGGATTAGGGGAAAGTTTGCATGACTATCGATCTAGGGTTTCAGAAAAGTCTATTAAGATATTTTCTTCAAAGGGTAGGTAGTCTCTGGGTCAAATCTTAATTAAACTTGTTTATGCATGGATTCAAATATCTAGATCATGGAATACTATTTTTCCCAATTTGTTTCAAGTGTTTTCATTGTATTGTTTCACACATGTTCATGTTGTCTACACATAGTAGTCATATCGATCATCTATCTTGCGAATTCTATATATCTCATTAAAGATAGTATAAAATCCCAATATTTTTGTTGTAAGATCCTCTTGAAGTCTACTTACAAATGAGACCAAACTCCAAGTTTTGTGACTTGGGTAGATAGTTTTATCCCAAATAAGCTAACCGTGTTAGTTTTGCAAAGACCGTTCCCCTGTGTCTTATTACCATGCTAAATGTGTTCTATTTTCTAATTCCTCCTTATAGTAGATAGGTTAGTGAATTAGGAATCCAATGAACTTAATTTCATAATTTTCATGCTATATACTATGAGTTGTAAACCTTGGAAGTGCCATATGTCACTCCAGTCTAAGTAGGAGTTGAGCTGGGTGCATTTGGCAACCTAGAACACCCATCCAGAACACGATGAGTCGAGACCTCAAAATGATGAGCCTTTTTTTGTTAGACTATTTATTCAAAGGGCTTGAATATGGCATATTCATATGTGAGTTTTGCATAGTAAGTTAGTGAGTTATGACCAGAGAAGTTGAAGGTATGGGACTTCATCTGCCTTCTAAGGGCATATGTCCTGGTTTCCATCGTTTTGCATCGTTTCTTCGCATGCGTAAGATGTTTCATGCACTAATAAAGCCATTAATAAGTTTTAAATATCTTAACATGATTCCAATTGACTTTCAAGTCTTGATCATGCTCTTTACTTGCCGATTATCCTCTCCCTCTTGTCTTGCGATCTAATTTGTCAAAATACTGAATGATATCAAGTTAAAACTATGCATGCATGTCTCGAATTCTCATTTAAACTTCTGTTATCTTTTATTATTTTTATTTATCTTAAAGTTTTTTATGTTTATAATGAATCAAATATGGACTTAACAGGCACTCACACACGCACATGAGAGATTCACATTGCATGATATGCTCATACACACTTGCACGATAGGCATCCTTTTCTTGGCTTTGATGAACTCTTCATCATATATTCCTTTTATCAGACCAAGGATTCCTCTACCGAGGCCTCCCTAAGTCTTCTCTGACCATGGATTCCCACACGGCTGATGAGCTGATTGTACCATGAAATTCCTCGAAGATAGTGTGCACATCTTTCTCTTCTCTTGTCTTTCTCGGTGAGCCATAATCGTTACACATGAAGCAAGCTATTAACAAATTATCAGACTAAACTAAAACTACACCTGATTACTCTCTTGATCATCGGAACCTTGAATCCTTATCTTTGAGATGATAGCCTTGAACTTTTTTGACCAATCTATCCTTACTAACATGTCCTATTGCGATACGTTCTTGAAGTACATCTTAATGACATGAATGATATTGGAGCCATGGACTTAAAACAAGTTATTGTTACCCATGAGTTAACGAGCTCATTGGGGTATATGCTAGTGTTGCACAATACAAACTTGACTATGGGCTCGTATTTGGTCCTGAAGATTCTGGCAAAGTCGTGTTGCCTATGGAAGTGATTTTTGGATTCGCCCCCAACAAAGTCATGTTACTCCAAGGTGTTGATTTCTCAATTTCCAAAAAATGTTCGTTATTCCCTGGGTGTTGATTGTTAGGCTGATCCACTAACAAAGTCGTGTTGCCTGGCGTGGTACATAATCATGATTGGTGCTTGGCATGTCACATACTTGTTACATGTGACTTCACACTTGCTTGACTTGTTACTCGCTACTGTTGGTCCTTAACCCGAGTGGTAGTGGGACGTACTTGCCTGAGGCGCTCGTAGATCATGCGTGATACTCTTATGGAGTGCATGGAGTGGGTTACTCAAAGTGCTTGCTAGTGAATTGTCCTGTGTGCTCATGCATTCCCGTGCTATCATGATATCATGAAAGTTACTCTAGTGACCTTCTTGTGTGTAAAGAACTTTCTTGTACAATCTCGATTGTTCTCTCTCCAATGATATTGGCACGAGAGTTATCCTGACTTTATTGCCTTATAGACCATGTTACTTTCAAGTGTGAATACTTCCTTGTACATGCAATATACTTTTTAGCATGACAATCTCTCATACTTGATCATCCTACTCACATGATATCTCGAATTGATTAGATGTCTCTTGATTGCATTGCTAGTCATGTTTTCTTATCGACTTTTACTTGCATATTTGTTCATGGCATACAACTTGAAACCGTTAATTACTGATATTTTCCCATGACAATGTAAATATTACTGGGCGAGTGCGCTTATGCCTACTCTCTTTGACATTTTTAGGTAGCAAAGGTAAAGAATAAAGCTTATGATGGGACTTGTGTGCCGAGTGTGGAGTACACCTAGAGAGTCATTCTTAGTTAGTTAAGGAGAGAGATATCATTATTGTAATTGTTACCTTTCTTTCAGATATAAATAGGTTAGAAAGTAAAGAGTCTTTTTATTTAACATTGGAGATTGTAATATTTGTTTATGATGATTTTTTATTATTAAATTATGGTTCCTATATTAGTTATTTGTTGATAGCTTTTGAATGCTTGCTTGTTCGTCGCGTCTCCCTATTCATTATGCTGCCAAGAATGGGGGTCGTAACACCAAAGGTCTCTTGGTCCCCTAGATCTCAGAAGATGCTTGTGCTGCCCTAGAAAGTGCCTACAGAAGCTCTGGACATGAAAAACAAAGTTGATCATGTCATGATCAATACCAAGGCTTTCTAGACTTCCCAAGGTGTTGCTCTTCATCAAAAAGACATGGACTTGGCGTTCTTATAAGGCCCCGAAATTTCTTTTTCTTTTCCCCACATATATTTTATGTATATGATGTTTGCTCGTTCTTGCATAAATGGCGTGCATGAAAATTTTGCATATTATAATTATAAATTTCGCATGTGTATATGCGGGGATGTATATTATTATTATGAATACAAGTAATTGGCCAATTTTGTATAAGGTATCTGTTTAAATATTATACTTGTACAATCTAAATATTAAAGAATATCCTATTTCTTGGATATTGTGTGAGAGTGTATGAAGTGCATATGTGTATGTACATATGTATGTTATCTTATGTGTGTGATAATTGTATACCTAATTTTACATACATAACACCTTGGTATACTTATGTATGCATGTGTGTGTTTAGTTGTAAACGTTGTTCATTTGCATGGTGTAGTTAATGTGTACGTTGTACTTCGTACATTGCATGTACATGTGGAGTTCAAGTATGGTAGGTGTATTTAGTAATGTGTATCGTAATTCTATATTCCTCATGAATAACATGCATGTATTCTTAGGAAATTTTGGGTGAGAATAGGCAATTAGCTAAATTGTGCATATTGTGTATATTAAGAATTCCACGCATATAATATTTAAGTAATGTTGTGCAAGTTTAATCTAGTTACCGGTGTGCATGTTGTACCTATCTATTTCATGCATAATGTACCTATGTATGTACGGGTATGATTAGTTGTAAAGATTGGATGTTTGCATTGTATAGCGGTGTATACGCTATACTACATAGGTTTCATGTACATATATGTATGGATTAAGCATGGTTCTGCATGATTTTAAGTTCTGGCAGAAGGGCCAATTGGCGTCAACATGGGTGGACACCCATGAGGTGTCGGCGTCCATATCGATGGACGCCCAGCCTTAAGTAGCCGTCCATATAGGTGGACGTTTACTTCTCTGACCTACATGCGTTGCAGACCCCGAAATCCTAGAAGAAGGAAGCTCAGCCATTGGGAGCTGTCCCCAACGGCTCTGAGCCTTTCCCATCACCTCTGCGGGAAGGAGAGACCCCTCTCCTTTAAACCAAGCTCCTCCTGCACCAGAAAGAGCTCTCTTGGGGCTCTTTGCAAAGAGGAGAGAAAACCTAGCAAGTTGTGAGGAAGTTTGGACTTTGCATGCCTTGATCTGAAGATTTGGAGCTTCATCCGGCGTTCTATTGCAACTGGAGGCTAGAGGGGACCAAGGAGAAGGCTTCCCCACCACTGGTTTAGCATCTGCATCGACCAAGAACCCGGAGGAGTGGTGTTTTGGAGGCTTCTTGGGACTGCCCAAGGAGAGCTTCAACAGCAACATAGATCCCTTTGGAGGTTTTAGAAAGGCAAGTAACCTATAGATCTCAATCCTATACATGTGCCCTAGGTCCCAGCATTTTTATGGATTTTTCCTCGCGTCCTGGATCCCCCCATTCTCGTTGTGTTGGGAGCTCGGGTCTGTGTTTTGCACAGACCTAAACTTGACGGCAATATCCATTGCCGTCGAGATCTTAGCTTGGCGGCCAACGATATTTCCGTTAAAGTGATATTAGCGTCCAGACTATGCCGTTAAGTTCTTCAGGGCAGAATAGTGAGCTGTTCTCCCTTCTATATAATTAATTTCCGAAGTGTTTTCGAATGAGGATATAATGTAATCATATATGTTATGTAAAATAGACCATGGGATGCATGTGATATTTTCTGTGCTTTTTGGTGAATGGCATGGATTGTTAAACTTATTGAAATACATGTTGGAAAATGGATTTTTGCATGTTCTCCCATTGTTTACATGATCCCTGAAGAATGGGATGCCCTAAGTTTTTCTAAACCATGTATCTACGAATCAGTCCTGGCCCTGAAATTTTGAGAATTTCTCCATGACTGTGGGATTTACTGAAATTTCTATTTTGGAAATAGAAGACATGCGTAGGATTTGTAAAATTTACAGTAAATTGCGTGTTGTGCAATAAATCCGGGGAAAATTCCTGTGATGATGAGTATGTTAGGTTCAGGGCCGTGAACTATCAAATTGGGTATTCATGTTATGTTCCATGTTAAATCGAATTATGAACGGCATGAGATTGCATGTTTTAATTCCTGTAAATGTAATATGATTCAGAAAAAAATATGAAAATTTGTCTGTGTGATTATAAACCTGAAATTTGTCCATGGTTAAAATCTCATGTTATTTTGATAACAGTAAGTATTGTTATGGATTTTTAATGAGAAAAACAACTATGTGAGCATGTTAATTGTGATTTGATGTGATTCAGTAAATTTCAGTATGATTAAATCTGTATTATGATTATTTAGTCGTTGCCATAGTAAGGTTAAAATCAGTAAATGAAAGCTTATGTGTGTATGGATTATGTAGGAGGGTGTGCAAGCATGAGAAGTGTGAGAACAAGTGATATATGTGTATAAAATGGTTAAATGTGACAAGAGAAACAATGGTGCCCATAAGACACTGCCACCTTAGATGCTTGGAGCTGTACTGTAGTAGTGCCCCTACGAGAAAGCTCAATATGATATGTGATACCCTAGAGAAGGGTCTTGATAAAGTGTTGAACCCTGGCAAAGGGTCTTGTGAAATCCTGGAGGTGGACAAGTTCCACTGGCAATGGTGGGAAGGGCTTTCACCGGTTTCTGCAGGAACTAAGACTTATCACTGTGCCGGTGATTAAGTACGTGAATGTGAATGTGTGTGTTATGTGATCGTCTAATGGTGGTTTGGGCTGTGTCTTGGCATTATGTGAAAATGAGCATAAGTGTGATGTGAAAAGTGATATGTGTTCATAGCACAAGGTATGTGCGAGATATGTGTAAATGTGGCACATGTTATGTGCAAAAGTGAAATGATAAGAAGTATGTGAATGTGAAAGAGGAAATAATGGGAAGTGTGTATAAGTATTGTGTGATAGAACAAAAGTGAGTGTGTGTGAAAGCCAAGGTTAATCATATGGTTGTAAGTAATGAGAAAATAGTATAAGTGTAAATGACAATAGTGTTAATTGATATTTTGTTTATTGATGTGTATAAATGTGTGTGTATGTGTTGATGTATTAATTGTCAAATGCTAAAAGTGATGTTACTATTAGTACCAAAATGTAATTATATGCTTTTATATCCATGGAATTTGAATTATTGGATGTACATGTGTTTAGTACTATGTTGTGTAGTTAAAAGTGATCCCTATGCAAAGGTAATACGAATGTGATAAAATTTGTAAAAAATCAGCAAGCTAAATGTGGAGTAAATTGTTATGATTGCATGCAAAGTGAGTTAGAAATCATGCTAGGAGTGCTACCTATCTTGTATACATTTCAATGGTTTAGTTGTGCAAACTTTACAATGACTTGGGTAAAGTATAAAACGTGTGAGTGTATATTTTACTCGTGTTAATGACACCATGATGTCAGTGATCTTGTTAGATTTTAGTTTTACATGTGTTAGAATAATTGTTTAATGAAGTTCCCTGTGCAATTGTTTAGGTTAGAGCGTGATCATGTATGATGTTAACTGCTGAAATTTTATTGTGTTAATTGATAAAAAGCATGTATGTATTGAATCTTAAGTTACTTGCTGAGTCTATTGTGTAGACTCACTCTTGCTAAACATTTCAGGAAATTAGCAGCAGAGGAGCTAGCAAGACTTGAAGTGGAGTTGGACTAAGTGATTGAAGATTTGTAATTTATCTTTCATAGTATGTAATGCTACAATTGAAATTTGAATTTTGATCAAATGTACTTGGAGTCGGCTATGTATTTGGGAATTATTGCGCTTATGTTATCTCTTGTTGAACTATACAGACTGTGGTATGTGGATTGAAAAGTTGATGGAATAAGATTCATTTAAATTCCGTTGCATTATTGAAATCTATTTGTGTATATCTCAGCTCACTTGTTACTTGTTGGGGTATTCTCCCCTGTAGCGGCTTGCTCTCATCCGATGTGGGTTGGTATAACCGTACCGGGTGGAAGTGGGTCGTTGCAGTTCTAGTCGTGGAGTATATCTTGGAGTGTTCTACATCAGCCTGCTCTTACGTTTGTCATCATCTGATGGAGAAGATCACAAGGCCGACTTTTTGACGAGGGATCTTTACTCCAGTATCCAATTATTATTCTCCTTGTCTCAGTTTCTTATTTACACTTGAATTGAACAATAAGTGTATATTGTGCTCGATTTGTGAGCACAGGGTGGGTTTTTGGAGAATTCTACCCATGAGATAAGTTCTGTGTGGGGTTGGTGTTGTCCCCAAGAAACATTGGCTTGTACCCGTTGAAACAAGTTAGATAAAAATTCTCACGGGTGTGAGGTGGTGTATGTAGGTGCACGTGTTGTGGGCCAAACCACCTAAAAACCCTAGCGTGTTGTGTGATGTTGTAGCATTACGGCCATTTAGATTCAAGTTTAATGGTTGTGGTGTGGTGCTCTTGGCCAATGTGTGGTCATTGAGACTTGGTTGTGGTTTCCGTACGGGCGTGGGTGTTGTGGGCCGAAAATCTGGACTCAGATAGTCCATGGTTCTCTGGTTGAGAATGCACCGGCCTTGTATGTTGCGTTATGAACGCAATGGTTGCCTGCGTCGCGTTCTCAATACCGCCTCTTTGGGTTCTTCAGTCGCCTGAGTGACGTATGGCGCGTCGAGCTTCTAAACGCACTGGCTATGGGTGTCGCGTTGTCAACGTGACACTCTCCTACATTGCATTCTTGATTCTGGTTTCATTAAACTCATTGTCAGCTAGACAGAGTAGGGGAAGCTCTGTCCGGCCAGGGAAAGATGCTGTGGGGATTTTCTTGCAATTTTGATCTTGGAGCTTGTGCTTTGGCGTGGTTTTGGCGTGTGGAAGTTGCTCAGAGCGTGGAGAACACCGATCGAGCCTCATTCTTCGAGTTCTTCTTGTTGGTGGGGACTTCCCTCTCTTACTTGCGTTCTTTGAATGGTTTCAAGCATGTTAGGCATGAATCAATGTATAGAGGTATTCATGGTATGGTTTAGTGGTTTTTAGAAGCTTGGTTTGCATGAAAATGAGATTTGTGAGCAACTACCCCTAAGAAAATCTAAGATTTTGTAGACTTAGCATATATCATGTTTTGCTATGACAAAACTTTTAAATAGACTTTCTACAGAGTAAATATATCAATTACATATCACAATATATATTATTATATATATACAATAGTGTGACAAACTCCATCTCAAGATTTTTCTAAGTCCACAAACTCTCCCTATGTCATACTGAATCCGACTTGAGACTTCGACTGCTAACTCCGACTCCTTCAGAATCGAAGTTAAAAACCACTCAAGATTTTTCTAAGTCCACACAAATATTCATAATTTGACTGTCAACTCCGACTTCTACAGTCGAATACTTCATAAAGATAACTACATAATCGACTATCAACTTCGACTTCTACAGTCGAATGCTTCAGAACTTTAAGTCCTTAGTCCAACTGCTAAAGTCAAATTGCCTTCATTTCCTCAGAAAAATTCTAACTTTCACAATAGTCGAGTTATTCTATTTTCAACTTCGACTTCTATATTCGGATTATAATCTTTCTCAGAAGATGAATCATTCTTTTCATTCCTGACTTGTATTCTAGTATAATATCTATTGAAATCGAATCATTCTTCAACTTCCATAGTCGAATTGCATATTCCTTTGTATCTGACTTCACTGTCAGTTCTGTACTTAGTGTTTCTCTGAACCTTCCAGTTCAACAATTAGTGTAATCTTGTTTCCTAATCATCTTTGACATTATTTCTAATAAACTTTCAATGATCAAATATTTTGCTGATCCATCAAATATCATTATTTTATTATTATTTTCTGACAAGATAAGACATATTATACTTAAACTATTCATCAAAAAAATGTTTAGATTATTTCTACAACTCTTTATTCAAACTGAGCTGTTTGCTTCATGAAAATGATCCGGATTTTGTGGATACAGAAGAGATAGTGCATTTATACATTTCAGGCGCATGGCATCTGATAGAGGCTCACCTACCACTGTCAGACCCCTACCTTATCTTCTTAGCACAACTGTATGTCCTTCTATCTGAAAAGCATGCCTATACAAGGTTTCCATGCCTTCTCTTTTTCTCTCTAACTCACCTACCTCAAAGGTATGGAGATACTCTTTCTTTTTGTCTAGTCTTTGCTGCAGACATTTATTGAAGCATGTTTTCAGCATGCTACCTTCACAGTCCATTAATGAGAGTTGTCTTCTAGATGTGAAGCTGCAACCCTCTGTCTGAAGACATTTAAAAGAAGCAAGACAGAAGGACCCATGGACAACAAGCCTGCAAATCCAAAGGATCCTAGATCTTCTTCAAACGGGCAAATTCCAACGGCCATCTTTCAAACGACTATATTCTAAAGCTATTTAAAAGAAGCTAAGTTTGAAAGAGAAAAGAACAAGAGAAGCAACACAAGTGTTTGCAACTTCAGTGAGCTTCACACTTCGAATCCCTCAAGCCAGAAATCACAAGCAAAAAGTGGAG
>CM024758.1:118663532-118687418 GCA_014218235.1 Colocasia esculenta | reverse complement strand
CCCAGGCTGTGTCGACACTAGTCCCAGGCAGTGTCGACACAGTCCCAGGCAGTGTCGACACTAGTCCCAGGCAGTGTCGACACTAGTCCCAGATTCCAGAAGGTCAGGTCGACACTAGATCAAGTTAGGTCGACACTAGTCCCAGATTCCAGAAGGTTAGGTCGACACTAGATCAAGTTAGGTCGACACTAGTCCCAGATTCCAGAAGGTCAGGTCGACACTAGATCAAGTCAGGTCGACACTAGTCCCAGATTCCAGAAGGTCAGGTCGACACTAGATCAAGTCAGGTTGACACTAGACCCAGTTTCCAGTAGATCAGTTTGCTTGACTGGGACAGCAGGTCGACACTAGATCAAGTCAGGTCGACACACTCCGGATGAAACTCAAAAACGTGAATTTCTCTAGACACGTGGCTGCTTGGGATTTAGGGGATTTGACCTAGGTTTCCATGCCCATGCACCCCAAGGCACTTTATGGACATATGGGGCTATAAATACCCATGTTCCTTGTACCCCAAAGGCAAGAGAGCCCATACACTTCTAGAAGAAGCCTTTTGGCGGCCAAATGGGGTTTTCCAGATCTGTCTCCATCTCCAGAAGCTGCAAGCCATCCTTTCAAGAGGAAGGACAAGGGAATCAAAGGGAATCCCTGGAGAGAAGGTTGCTGTGCAAGGCAAGGGAGCAGATCCAACTGAAGAGGCGCAGAAGAAGAAGGATTTCTGGCATTTCAGATGCCATCAAAGCAGAGCATCGCCAATTGAGGAGAATCTCCATCGATTTCCATCAAGGCTCCTCAATTGAAGCGTCTGCAAGGCCTCTTCATCGAAGAACACTTTCTACATCTATTTGCCTTATTTCTGAGTTTGTTCTTCCTTATTTCGTCAATGAGATTTGTGCATGAAGTTCTGTACAAAGTTTTGTATACGAAACTGTCTTGAATCAGATCATTGCTAGAGGATTTGATCTCTTTTGTGTTTGATCTAGCTTTTGTACTGTGAGCCGTCGAGCTCTGGTTTGTGAGTCGTCGCACTCACTATGTGGTTTGAGCCGTCGTGCTCAATTTTGAGTCGTCGTACTCTGGTTGTTGTTTTGAGCCGTCGTGCTCAGTTTGGAGTCGTCGTGCTCCAGGTGTTTCTTGAGTCGTCGTGCTCAAGGGTGTTTGGAGTCGTCGTGCTCCTGTGTGAGTTGTACTCAAGGTTATGAGTAGTGTGGCCTCACGTTTGAGGGGTGGACGTAGGAGTCACTGGAGGTGATTTCCGAACCACCTAAAATCCTCTGTGCAGTGGTTTGAATTGTGGTTTGCCTTTGTATCTCGCTAGATGCATGCATAGGGATTTCGTTCACACTACTAATGATTTGCTCACACACACTAATCACTTCAGATCGTTAAATTGTTTGGGTGAATTGATCTCTGATTCGAAGTAATTTTTAATTGCTTAAGCTTCCGCGTTAATTGGTATTAGATCTATTCAACCCCCCCATCTAGATCTGATCCATCCACCCATCCGATCCTAACAACTACTCTAGAAAGCAGTAAAGTGATAAAACACCTACTGCAGAGTACTACAAAGCAGCGGAATAGAGTAATACCATGACCCACAACCATGGTCGGGCCAGACACGACTCCCGCAGAACCAGCGGAGTCAAACGCAATGCAGAAGCAACCTCGGCACGCACCCGCCGTGACAAGAAGCTCACAGAACACCAGAGCAACCACGTGAGACCAGAGTCTCATGACACAAGCACCAACATCCCAGACCTCCACAAGGTCGGGAAGGAACAACCAGGTGTCACCACGAGAGACACCGAGTAACCACATGAGATGGACGTCTCACCACCATCACGGCTACCTCGGACCTCTACAAGGTCGAGGGCCCACAAGCAGAACCACCCTAGACCCGGACACGCCACGAGGCCAGGGAACTACACACTCGCCAGTGCCACTGCCACGACGAACGACACCAAGGAACGGGTTACAGAAAACAACAGTCGGGTGCCTACACAAGGCACCCCGAGAGAACACAAAGTACAGAAGCCACTAAGCACGGCCAATGAGGCCAGACCGACAATGCCCACGAAAACTAGACACGGCTAGGCTACAACCACCGTGTAGGTTAGGACAACAAGACACACTTGGAAACAACGTGAAACATCGTCACAGCAAGAGCAAACAAGCCACCGCCCCAGGCAGCTAAGAGGAGGACACAACGTCCACAACTCCAGCTCGCCAGCCGCTGACTCCTGCCTACAACCTCCCCAGTAGAGTGAGGCTAGTGAGCCACCATAGAGAACACACCACACACAAACCACCGCAGCTCGGCCGAGCTATGGCCCCACGCCTGACTCCGCGACGTGGCTCCGGAACCAACGCCGAGAGAGGCAGTGAGAACGGACTAGTTAATCCACACTGGAATAATGCCTCAACCACCTCGGCGACACAGACTCAGCTAAGAGAGCTCTATAAACAACTCTACGCGCTGTCAACCACTGTTTTCCCCCTCAACTCTAAAGTCCGCCAACTCGGCTGCCAACTCGAGCACGCTCGTAGCCCGGAGAACTCCCTCAACAGGATCCCGAGGATGGGGGTCCTAGAAAAATGGAGACAACCTCTGAATGGGACAAGCCCTCAAGTGCCAAGCACCGGCGAAAAGAGAACAGGCGGGGCAACCACCACAAGCGAATGGCAGTGCTGACTGTATCCAAGACAAGTCAACAAGCACAAGCACGCACGACACCCCTCCTGGAAACCCCCAGAAGGGCCGTCGGCCAACACGGGTGTAACACCCCGAAAAATTTATTTATTAGAGAAATATGAATAATGTGGTTAATATACATTATTATTATCATTGGATTAAAATAATTAGAACTCGGAATAAATTAGTACTAATAAACGTTATCCCAGTGACGTACATAGAGGTGCGCGCTCCGACAGGGCGACATTGAAAAACTATAATGAAATTAAAATACGAGAACACCATAATTTACAGAAAAATATGGTGATATCAGAAATGTAAATATCCAGATTTGTTGACGTACGGATTTCGAGATTAAGCCGACGTAACTATTTTCTGGGTGATTTTTCACCCAGTGTAAAATAAATTCTAAAAATTAAACTAAAATCACCATAATTTGTAAAACCATCACATTAGTCTATTGTTGAAATTTTAACACAAACAGACCCCGTTTGAATACATAAAAATGTGAATCATTGGGCCAGCCGAATTAAGGGCCAATTACGATGATGAATTTTTGGGAATTATAGTTGCCTACGTAGAGGATGCTGGGCAGGCCACAACGCATGGGTTAAAGCTTACACGCTTATGCCCTATGTGTAAAGCCTTGGGGCCTGCATGGAAACGTGTTTCCCATGGAAACCAAATGGTTTCTACGGTGACACCTCAAGGGCCGACGTGCTTCTGCGTGAGAAACTTGTTGGGTTATAAAAGCCATCCCAACACCCAGCATGCAAGCTTTCCTGCCAAGTTCTGCTGTGCTTTCCAGTCTCCGTGTAGTTGGTGGTTGTGCTACTGCTGGAGTTATAGGAGCGCTTCTACTGCCTTTACTAAAGGTGCAGCTACCGTTGCTTGTGGAGACTGTTGCTATGGAGTAGTTGCTGCTCTTTCCTTGATTATACTAGAAGGGCTACAAGTGTAGCTGTCGTGGATTGCACTCCTAGTACCATCTTCCTTCACCTACTGTGTACCATTGAAGAGAAGGTTTCATCCTTCATGTCAGGTAGAATTCTCTTCCTTTCTCTCTCAATCTTACCCACTTGACTTGCTGTGAAGCCTCCTATGTAGATGTTCCAACCCTCAAACCGTTGCCTTGACTCTGTAAACACCCACAGAAGTGTGTGTGTTCATCTTGTAAAACTTCTTGTTGAGTACCTAATTATTGTTATAGAAGTGTTCTTCCGGTATCACGTTGTGTTAAATCTTAAGCTAATCATGTGTAGGATTCATTCCACAAATTCCTCTTCCTGTATCTTGTTCTTGAACTCCATGCTAGAAGTTGAGTTCTTCATCATGTGAAACATTGTTCAGTCTTAGGGAAAGTTGTGTGTTACTTCTTTTCTATCTCCATAAGTTGATTTAATCTAAGCTTATGATACTCTCAATTGTGTGGAGTACTTGATTTTTAGAGTAGAAATGAATTTGTCTTAGAAGAACTACCCCTTCAGTAGTCTTCTTCCTAAAAGATGTTACTTTTATGTACACCATGTTCAGTCTTCCTCTCTTGATCCTTTTGCTTCATTAGCCTAGTGTTTTTAGGCTTACATAGGGTTCATGTAATATTATAAACATGTTAGGAATGTAAGTAAGCTTGGTAGTACATTCCTTGGTAGTCTTGAACATCTTCTGAAGATTTACACAGCACCTGTCGACAGCCGTTCTGGCCTGTCGACCAACAGTGACAGATCTTCATTTCTGCCTCTGGGAAGACAGCATCTGTCGACAGCTCTCCCCTGGCTGTCGACAGGCACTGTCAGACCCAAGTTTCAGCACTTACCTTGCTCAACTCTTTGTTGAAACCACACCCAAATTGATCCAACTAATAGCCCACCTATATCTTGTGGTTTCTACCACCTAAATACCTGATAAAACCACTCAAATTCTTCATTCTTACCATGAGTTATCTTTTAAAGAGTTCCAATTACGATTGACCTTTGTGAGGTTATTAACTTCTGTGATCAGTGAAAGTATTCTACAAATTCCTGTTGTGTGAAATATGATGAGTATTTGTGTACCCCACGTGAGATTACCAGAGTGTGTTATGATGACGAGTTGCGAGTCTTTGGACTCATTTGAGAATTATGCCTGTGCAAATGGGGCTGGCTCAGTCCTGGGAGAGCACTCGAATTTGTCAGTGGCCAGTGCGGGGGCAATGAGGACACTGGATGTGGCATACATCATTACGTTCTTGATTAGTCATCATATCATACATGTGTGTGTGAATATGTGTTGATTCTGAACTTAAATATCATCTTGAGTTATTGGTCATGCTTCTATACTATTCTTGTCCTATACGTGTTATTAATTTGACTCATTTCTTCATAGCCTTGAACACTCAGTGTTAGCGATGTACATGTTCTTATCTTGAAATTATACATGTGAATCATTCTTATTTCAAGGAATTGAATTCTACTGGGCTAGTTAGCTTACCAAATCCTACTTTTTCAGGTAATCTACAGTTCTAGAAGGCGGGACTTCGGGATTTGTGTGTGGAGAGACCAACATTGGCGGCGTTTTACTTTTGAGATTGTAAATCAGCAATCATGTAACACCTATTGAATGGAAAAAATACTTGTTATTAGTGAAGCCTCTGAGCAAATTTATGCACATTAGTTTAAGTTTTACTCTGATTCTCGTTCATTCACGTTTCGGCATTTATAGATATATTAAATGTCGGGACGTGACATAATGGTATCAGAGCATTGGTGAGGATTCAAATAGCTATGGTCTTCAACATCCTGTTGTGACCTGTGAGGATGGTAGAAAGCCTGAGGTTAAGCTAGATAAGTAAATATGGATATAGATTGTTTTGTATAGAATGAATTTCTAGAGATTGGTGAATAGATATTGATCAATAAAACTTAAAGGCCAAGACTATGATCAAATCAAATGAAACAATTTAGTTGATGCACATCAAACCACATAAAGCAAGCAAAAATTTTAAGGTAGTTCAATTCTTGTATGGAGATAAACTGGATCCACTAAATGTGTCAACCATGTTTGGAATTATAGGAACACTTAGAAGAGTCTTCTGAGATGTTGTAATACAATTTCTAGAAGTTCAACCCATAACTGTTGACAGATAGAACCCATCTGTTGACAGGTATCCTGCTTCCAAAACCCAGTCAGTACAAAACCAATAGTAGCTGTCGACAGATGGCTTTCACCTGTCGACAGATGTTCATCGCCTGCCGACAGTCAACTCTGGTCTGTCGACAGATAGGTTAGACCCCAGAAAGTGGTTCTCCGAGGACTGTAGCTGTCGACAGCCACTTCCTAGCTGTCGACAGACACAGTCTGTGATGAACTGATCCTTCTTCAGTCCGAAGTGTCAGTAGGTTCAGTCAGAAGAGTCAGCAGGCACCCTGTAGAATTGAAACTCATACCTTATTTACATTCCATATCATTAAGTAAATGTTAATTTACTTAAGATATTACATGTAAATAAAGAAGTACCCCCCATTTGAATCCAATAAAAATATCAGAAAATCATATCTTTTATAAATAAAAAGTCAACTCTCCCACCGAAGAAGAAAACGTGATTTTTGCGATTCCATCAAAATAGCGTCTTTCTATTTCTTACAATTTGGCCTACCTGAAAGTTTCATAATTCAAACAAACCTAGTAGAATGCTAAGAATCCAAGGTCCGGTGAAAAATGAAAACACACATATGACTTCTCCAAGAGAGCCCTCTCCTACTAAAGGAAAAGTCAAACTTGCTCATCCCTTAATTTACATCAATATGACTTTTGCATTGATATGTTATTATCTCCAACTCTAAATAAGAATTAGTAAATGAATGGTTCAATCAATCATATAGATTTCATGACTATCCTTATGATGTATTCTTCCGTTGACTTTCCAATTTTCTTGGATTCTAAATTATTATACCACTGAGATGAATCATTGAATCATCATTTACACTAAACCAAGTAAGACTCTTTAATAACTCAAATGTGTGGAACACTCACACAATTGATGACTCAAAATTTAAGATTGTTTTAAATTCACAAACCTTATATACACAGTGTAAGATTGAATCTATTTACTTCTATTGAGTAGACAACCAACAAATTAGTGAAGAAGAGAAGTAAGAAAAATCCAACAAAGAAAAATCCAACTAGGGAGATTTTTGAAGAAATGCAAGGATATGCAAATACTTTGCACTAGAATCTGGGCTTAGTAAGATGATTCCTTGAACTTCCAATTACATCATCTATAGGCTTGAACTCATCAAATTCTTTTTCCGATTGTAATAGAAGGATCAAATATCTCCTAGTTGAGTTAAATCCTAAAGTTTTGCTTTAATTAATAAACAACATGGCGTGTCAACGCACACAAATAATTGGACTGGAATCAGTAGGAAAGTATCAGTAGAGTCAACTCCATGTCTTCTAGAGTCGACCTTACTCAGGAATAGCAGTTTTGACTAACTATCTATCATGTAGAGTTGATCTTGTAGTACCTTAGTGTCAACCTCATGTATTGGTAGAGTCAACCTAATCTCCATTTGGAGTTAACCTCAAGCCGTATTTTCTCTAAACATTAACTAGAAACTTGATTAGTGTCAACCTGAGCTCCATGTAGTGACACACCAGAAGTAATCAGGGTCAACACACTTAATAGACCTTTTGACTTAATGAATTTTCTTATGTTATAAAAAACTTGTGTTAATATTTATTACCTTTTGCTTGATATATCAAAACCAAGAACACAACATAAATCATTTGTCATATCTCAAAATTCTACAAGGAAAAGACACCATTTAATCATGGAGGTTGATGTATCAAATAACTAGATACATACTGTAACAGTTGTATTAATAGTATGAATTAGAAAAGTTGAGTTTTAAACCACATGATTGACTAACTAAACTTAAATTTGTTTGCTCAGTCAGCGTAATGGGAGAAGAAACACAATGGAAAGAGGTTCAACACGCAATGGACAACCTTGCTCAGTCCTTAGAGCGGGTAGTTCCCGTTGATGATCAAGGAAAAATGAAACTGCATAAGAACATTCGTAATCCAAACTCACAAGAAACAGTGAGTATTATAGTGTCTATACGGAAGAAGATAGTTCTCCCAATAATAAAGAAATAGCTGGCAAATAGAAGATGAAGCGGAGCAAAGAGAACAAAGAGTAAGAAGGCCAACAAGCAAGCGAACATTAAGGCACAACTTAAGGAAGCTTGTGCGTGTTGTCACAAATCAGGCCATGTCAAAGAGAATTGTTGGTGGAGACAAGGAGCATGTTTGAAGTGTGGTAGTCTACAACATCGGATCTCCAATTGTCCAAATCTCCTCAGGACAAAAACAGGAATCCAGGAAGACCTTAAGCCATAAGGAGATTGGACTGAAGTTATTAGAAGTAAATTTTAAGTAGAAATCAATGGGATCAGAGTATAGTAAGAAGTGCTTGAATTTAGTTGTTATAATATGACAAAACTTAGTAAGTTTTGTCAATCAATGTAATTTTGCAAGACTGATTATGGAGTTCTGTAATAGAAACCTTATGTGATAAATAAAATTCTTGTTGTCTATCTTCATAATTTTCATACTCATCAACCTCGCCATACCTTATTACCCTTTCCAAGAATACGTACTTATATAACGTTCTGAGAGTTAAGGTTATTCCTTGGTGAAGAAAAACTTAAGAGTAATATACTACTACCAAAAATAAGGAACATAGTAGAGAATGCATTTAATTGAACCCATGATCACAACATGGCTTCATAAGATCTAAAAATGCTAACTAATATTCAGATTTCCATCAACCAATGATGTTGTGATAACAAGTTGTATAAAAAGTGTATACATTGTATGACATGATAATCATGACAAGATTAGTGAGACTAATCTGGACTAGATAAAATTTGAAAGATTGAAAATTTAAATTTTCACGATTCATCCAAGCTAGTCAAGGAGTTTGGAGGACCAAACTCTTTTCTCAGAGGGGGAGAATTGCAACACCCTGAAAAATTTATTTATTAGAGAAATATGAATAATGTGGTTAATACACATTATTATTATCTGGATTGAAATAATTATAACTCAAAATAAATTAGTACTAATAAACGTTACCCAGTGACGTACGCAGAGGTGCGCGCTCCGACAGGGCGACATCGAAAAACTATAACGAAATTAAAATCTGAGAACACCATAATTTCCAAGAAATATGGTGGTATCAGAAATGTAAATATCCAGATTTGTGACGTATGGATTTCGAGATTAAGCCGACGTAACTATTTTTCGGGGGATTTTTCACCCAGTGTAAATTAATTCTAAAAATTAAAATAAAATCACCATAATTTGTAAAACCATCACATTAGTCTATGGTTGAAATTTTAACACAAACAGACCCCGTTTGAATACATAAAAATGTGAATCATTGGGCCAGCCGAATTAAGGGCCGATTACGATGATGAATTTTCTGGGAATTATAGTTGCCTACGTGGAGGATGCTGGGCAGGACACAACGCATGGGTAGAAGCTTACACGCTTATGCCTTATGTGTAAAGCCTTGGGGCCTGCATGGAAAATGTTGCCCATGGAAACCAAATGGTTTCTACGGTGACACCTCAAGGGCCGATGTGCCTTCTGCGTGAGAAACTTGTTGGGTTATAAAAGCCATCCCAACACCCAGCGTGCAAGCTTTCCTGCCAAGTTACTGCTGTGCTTTCCAGTCTCCGTGTAGTTGGTGTGCTACTGCTGGAGTTATAGGAGCTACTTCTACTGCCTTTGCTAAAGGTGCAGCTGCCGTTGCTTGTGGAGACTGTTGCTATGGAGTTGCTGCTCTTTCCTTGCTTATACTAGAAGGGCTACAAGTGTAGCTATCCATGGATTGCACTCCCAGTACCATCTTCCTTCCACCTACTGTGTACCATTGAAGAGAAGGTTTCATCCTTCAAGTCAGGTAGAATTCTCTTCCTTTCTCTCTCAATCTTACCACTTGACTTGCTGTGAAGCCTCCTATGTAGATGTTCCAACCCTCAAACCATTGCCTTGACTCTGTAAAACCCACAGAAGTGTGTGTGTTCATCTTGTAAAAATTCTTTTTGAGTACCTAATTATTGTTATAGAAGTGTTCTTCGGTATCACAATATGTTAAATCTTAAGCTAATCATGTGTAGGATTCATTCCACAAATTCTCTCCTGTATCTTGTTCTTGAACTCCATGCTAGAAGTTGAGTTCTTCATCATGTGAAGCATTGTTCAGTCTTGGGAAAGTTGTGTGTTACTTCTTTTCTATCTCCATAAGTTGATTCAATCTAAGCTTATGATACTCTCAATTGTGTGGAGTATTTGATTTTTAGAGTAGAAAGGAATTTGTCTTAGAAGAACTACTCCTTCAGTAGTCTTCTTCCTTAAAGATGTTACTTTTATGTACACCATGTTCAGTCTTCCCTCTTGATCCTTTTGCTTCATTAGCCTAGTGTTTTTAGGCTTACATAGTATTCATGTAATATTATAAACATGTTAGGAAATGTAAGTAAGCTTGGTAGTACATTCCTTGGTAGTCTTGAACATCTTCTGAAGATTTACACAGCACCTGTCGATAACCGATTCTGGCCTGTCGACAGGTAGTGACAGATCTTCATTTCTTGCCTCTGGGAAGACAGCATCTGTCGATAGCTCTCCCCTGGCTGTCGACAGGCACTGTCAGACCCAAGTTTCAGCACTTACCTTGGCTCAACTCTTTGCTGAAACCACACCCAAATTGATCCAGCTAATAGCCCACCTATATCTTGTGGTTTCTACCATTTAAATACCTGATAAAACCACTCAAGTTTCTTCATTCTTACCATGAGTTATCTTTTAAAGAGTTCCAATTATGATTGACCTTTGTGAAGTTATTAACTTCTGTGATCAGTGAAAGTATTCTACAAATTCCTGTTGTGTGAAATTTGATGAGTATTTGTGTACCCCACGTGAGATTTACCAGAGTGTGTTATGATGATGAGTTGTAAGTCTTTGGACTCATTTGAGAATTATGTCTGTGCAAATGGGGCTGGTTCAGTCCTGGGAGGAGCACCGAATTTGTTAGTGGCCGCGTGGGGGCAATGAGGACACCTGGATGTGGCATACATCATTACGTTCTTGATTAGTCATCATATCATACATGTGTGTGTGAATATGTGTTTGATTCTGAAATTAAATATCATCTTGAGTTATTGATCATGTTTCTACTATTCTTGTCCTACACGTGTTATTAATTGACTTTGTTCATAGCCTTGAACACTCAGTGTTAGCGATGTACATGTTCTTATCTTGAAATTATACATGTGAATCCTTCTTATTTCAAGGAATGAATTCTACTGGGCTAGTTAGCTCACCAAATCCTACTTTTTCAGGTAATGTACAGTTCTAGAAGGTGGGACTTTGGGATTTGTGTGTGGAGAGACCAACCTTGGCGGCGTTTTACTTTTGAGATTGTAAATTAGGAATCATGTAACACCTATTGAATGGCAAATAATACTGTGTTATTAGTGAAGCCTTTGAGCAAATTTATGCACAATTAGTTTAAGTTTTACTCTTGATTTCTCGTTCATTCACGTTTCGACATTTATAGATATATTAAATGTCAGGACATGACAACGGGCACAAACCACAGCCAAAAACCCGGTAACTAGAATGCGACCACAGAGGTGTCGCCTTCTGAACAAGAAGGCAACGACCAGGGTGCCGCCTTCTGATCTGAATGCGATGCATCGACCTGTCACGTTCAGCATCAGAAGGCCGACCCCGCAGGTCAGCAGACTCGCAGCCAGCAACACCAAAGCCAGAAGGAAGAACGCGACATGGACCCTATCACAAAAAGAAAGCGACACACAAGGTGTCGCCTTCAGATCAGAACGCGGCGTATCAAACCGTCGCGTTCCTCATCTGAAGGCAGGGCCCTTGGGGCAGACCCACCCCAAGGCCCACACCCCAAAGGGCCACCAAGGCAAGGCCCGAAACAGAAAGATGGGTCTCGTGCCAAGTTGGTGAGACCTCCCTCTAACCAACTTGGACACGAGCCATCCTCCGCCACGATCGGAAACTGAAATAGAAGGCAGAGGGGGAATGCAACGACCAACCTGTCGCCACCAGAACGTGACAGGTTAGACGTTGCCTTCTGTTTGGTGTTATGACAGCCAACCTGTCGCGACCTCAGACAGAAGCCAACACCACGGGTGGGGGCCATCCCATGGTCCCCCAAGCCACAATACCACCACCTAGCAACAGGGGGAGGGGAGCACACTAAGGAATGAAATTGGAAGTGGCTCGAGGGGCACCACGCCACCTCTCCTCACCCACACACAACAAGCACTAGGCTAAACACATGGAAGGAGCACCACCGGCAAGCATCCGCTCGTGCAAAACCATAAGAGCACTAAGAGCACGAGGCGGATCGCTCCAAAACAAGCTCCATCCACACTAACAGGTAAGATAGCAAGAAATCCCTACAGGTAAACGAAGAACCGAACCCAAAAGGGGCTTCACAAAGCTCGGCCACTTCCTCCTCGCTCCACGACGCCGCTCCACAGCTCCGCCACGAGCTCGCCGACGCCACCAAGCCCGGACCACCGGAGAGGGGAGAGGGAAGCTTCCCCTCCTCGGAGAGGAGAGAAAGGAGGAGAAAGGGAAGGAAAGGAGAAGAAAGGAGGGTCGCCTGCCTTAAGTCCTCGAAATTGCGGTCGCGATAAGATAGGCATCGCATTCTCAATCAGAACGCGACAGGCAAGTTGTCGCCTTCCTAAAGTTCTGACAGACTTGCTGACAGGCAGACAACCTCCAGACCACGTGTCACACACGCAGACGTCTCAGGTGAACGTGACAACTGGCACATCGCCTTCACACACGCATGCGGACACGTGGCAAACAACCACAGAAGGACCATCGGAACGTGATATAGGGGCCGTCCTTCTCAACCAGAAGGCGACACGGAACGCATCGCGTTCAAAACGCGACAGCCCTATATGTCGCGATCCCAAGGACAAAACCAAGGAAGCCAAAACCGAGATGTTACATGTGGATATAACCAATAGAAGTAGAAGCATGTCCCTCACGGTGGTGAGAAGGACAGACATGAGTTGAGAGGATTGCCCATTAAACTATCATCATGGTCATTATTAATATAAGCAGGTTATGCGATATCCATCTCAATTCAAGGCAAACAGTCACTCAAGGAATCAAATATCAGATGCTTAATATAGTCCTTGCCAAGATTAGACAATCAAGTTGTGATATTTACAGCTTGTTTTTAGGAGTTTCTCTCAATAAATTATGTGGATTTGAAGAATTTGAGTGTCACTTCAGATGTGGTCCTAGTTGGTTTTGGCTTTATCTTCGTGGTACAACTAGATCACAATGTTCACCACGTAATGGCCAACTAAACTCGGGACTCAGTATGGTACAACTTGCTCAGTCCACTGTGAGGGAATCCACGGGGTACAGAAACTTACAAAGGTCTTGGATAAGGGTCTCCTAATCCAAAGGGACAGAATGCCCAGTGGAGAGGTAGCCCTTATCAATAGTGGTGTGGAGCATAGGATATGGAGAGAGGAGGTCTCCCCGACCACAATATGCCTTAGAGCAATAGACTAATGCAATAATCCCAAACAGCAAAGAATAACATGCTTCTGTCAACAGTCAAAAATTGCATGTACACGAATGCCGTGAATATAAAGGTAAATCACGTCCTATCCCTGGATGCTGATCTGAAAGCCTGGATAGATTGCCAAAGGTGCGTCTGATCCCTAAGGTGCAAACTATAATTGGACAAGTTACCGCGAAACACAGAGAATCACATCAGGGTAAACTAACATGATATTCAAGAAGAATCACATCCTTTGTGTCGACACGGATTTCAAAAGGCACTCGAAACATAAAGAAACGGAAAAAGTTGAAGAATGTATAGGGAACTCAACACTACTTAGCATTCTCTTTTGTAGGGTGTTGTAAGAGTAAAGAAAGCACAAACTCCCCCCAAGGCAATGATAAAGATCAACTCACTCATTTTTTCCCTTTTTTTTCAAACTTTTTTCATGGATTCACAATTGGCTAATCATGGGAAGGAGGAAAGGGGAAGAAGAAGGGGGTGTGCCGCGTGGGGCACGCAAGGAGGGGTGCACGTGGGCGCCAATGGAGGGTGTCACGTGGGGCATGAATGGAGGAGGTAATCATTAAGAAATGGCAAGGAGTCCCACCGTGATTGCCAATTTGTGGATGTGGACTTTTGTCCCAAAGAGAGAATATGAAAATATAAAATAAAAGGTGTGCAATGCTGGATATGACTGTGATCGCCAGAGACTCGAGGGTCTCGAAGGAGTAATTAAATATAATGAATAATAAAGGGAGAGTTATCGTGGAATTACCTCTTGATCGGGAGATTGTGGAGTTGAGTTCACTCCTTCTACACGAGGCCGACCGTGGTAGAATGCTTCTTTAATTATTACCCTTAAAAGAAACACAACAAGAAATGAAATAAAACGATTTGCCAAGTTGTGTAGACATCAATTCTTATAAACAAAAATAAACATGAAGATCATAGAGAAGAACACACCTTTTTTTTACTTTTAAAACCCCTATAATGAGGGTGGGTGGGTGCATGAATAAAGGGACCAGAAAAGATGCTCTCGTGGAGTTGATAGAAGTGCTCTCGTAAGGGTAAAAGGAGGCATAAGAGAATAAACAAATGAACTGAAAGGGAGAGAGGTTGGCATTCCCAATGATTGGATGGCACGTGATGTGTGCTTGGAAGGAGCTTCGTAGAAGCTTAAAGGAGGAGGAAGAGGGTGCCGGTGACTGCTCCTACTGGTGCGATTGTGGAGAGGAGAGGGCGGCGCTTCAAGCCTCGAGGTGGAGATCCGGCGCATCTCCCCTTTAATTGAACTTTCTCAACACACTGCACAACGGAGAATTCACATTGGCCAACATTTTGAACCGAAGCCATGGGTGTATTTATAGGAATATGAGGCTCAAAGTCCAAGGAGGAATAAAAGGCTAAATCACGTCAGGTACAGTGGACACGTTTAAATTGGTGATTACATAACACATCAGTTTCCCTTGACACATTTATGCAATATGGATTATTGACTAAAATAAGTATTTTGAAACGTGTTTGTATTGCCTGAGGCAATTCTAAGCTTCCATATTTCTCAGCAATTTCTTTATTTGGTTTTTTGGAAATACATATTGCCTTTTTTGAAATGCATCATGCACCATTGACGTGATTACACTTTAAATTTTCCTTTTAGCAAGTTTCCATAAACCATTTCCGGAAATTCGTTAACACGTCTGGTCTACCTGACACAATTCAAGTTGCTATTTTCGTCAGAATTTGATCAAAATTGTAAATGCATTAATGCGTCCGGTTGGTCTAACGTGATTCAACCTTAAACTCATCCACTATAACTGACATGATTTAGCCTTTTATTCACCTCGGACTTTAAGCCTCAGATCCCTATAAATACCCCCTTGGTCCGTCGGTTCAGAAGGTTGACTAGTGCAAATTTCCCTCTGTGTAATGAGTGAGAAGGTCCAATTAAAAGGGAGATGTTGTCCATCTCCATCTCGAGGCTTGAAGCACCGCCCTCTCCTCTCCACAGCCTCACCAACAGTAGTAGTCGTCGGCGTCCTCTTCCTCCTCCTTCAAGCTTCTACGCAAGCTCCTTCCAAGCAGCGCCACACACCATCCAATCAATGGGGAGCCAACCTCTCTCCCTTCCATGTTCATTTGTTTATTCTCTTAGTGTCTCTTTTTGCTCCTACGAGAGCACTTCTATCAGCTCTCACAAGATCATCCTTTTCTGGTCCCATTATTCTCATCACACACTTTTTATTCCATTACTCCATGCATTCACACACACAACTATCATTGTAGGGTTTTAAAAGCCAACAAAAGTTGTGTCTTCTCTATGCTCTTCATGTTTATCTTTGTTTATGAGAATTGATGTCTACACAACTTGGCTAATCATTTATTTCATTTCTTTGTTGTGTTTCTTTTAAGGGTAATCATTAAAGAAGCCTTCTACCACAGTCGGCCATGTGTAGAAGAAGGAGTGAATCCGTCTCCACAATCTCCCGCTTAAGAGGTATTTTCCATAATCACTCTCCTTTATTATTCATTATTATTTATTTACTCATTGTTATTTATTTACTCCTTTGAGACCCTTGAGTCGCTGGTGATCATGGTCATATCCAGCATTGTGCGCTTTGTATTTTATATTTTTCATATTTTCTTTGTGGGACAAAAGTCCACAACCACAGGGCAAGTTGAGCCAAACCCGCAAGTGGCCCAATCTTATCTCGGGTCGGCCAGGCCGGGCTCAAATTTTAGAATAGATGAAATATACGGCCCAAGCCCGTGTAAAACTAGGACGGGCCACCAACTCTTCCCGGCCCGGCCCAATTGACACCCTTATTAGGACATCTTCACAAACAAGTTTGACTCCAGTCTCTTTGGGAAAATCTAAACACCCAAGAACTATCATGAATCTTGGCTATTTTATCTCTTCATTTAGACACCGACCTCTTTGACTTAGCTCAAAACCCAGATTATTAACCTCAGGAGAAACACTTTGTGCACGTAGAAGTTGCCCGCCCTCTGTTGTCTGTATGTATTCAGGTGAACCCCACAGCATGAGAATGTAGGATCAAATATGCGGTGATGGCAAAATCTAGAAGGGGGGGGAGGTGAAGAGATTTGCAGCGAAAACTTAAGCAATTAAAAAATTACTTCTAAATTAAGAGTTCTATCCAATTAAAACCCCACAGATCTGATACACTATGTGCGATTAAAATGTGTGAAACACTTTATCAAGCAATGTAAGCATCAAGCAGTGATTAATGTGTGTGAACAATTAATAAGTAGTGTGTAAGAAAAATCCCTATGCAATCAGCTAGCGTAATAAGATCAAACCACAAATCAAACTGTAGTGCACAAGAGATTTTTAGGTGGTTCAGAAATCCCCCAGTGACTCCTATGTCCACCACTCACATAGTGAGACCACACTACTCAAAACCTTGAGTACAATAAACATGACGGCCACCACACACACACACACACACACCACACACACACACACACACATACACACACACCAGAGCTTGATAGCTCTAACACCTTTGAGCATGACGACTCAAAGCACCTGAGCACGACGGCTCAAAACCCCTAAGTACGATGGCTTAGAAAACCTGAGCATAAGCTCAAACTATAACGCCCTGGATTTTTATCCCAAATAATTGGGTGGGCGGTGGGGGTAAACTGATGGAATAATTGAGTAAAGGACTCAATTTGTATAATTAAAGTAATGAAGCCAAACCAAGAAAATTTATAATGCGAAGGAAGTACCTAGAAGGGAACATAATTACCAGCATTTTGACTGGTCAAGAAATTTAAAGCAGTCAGTCGAAGCAACACTTCGTATATGACGAAGTGGAACTTCATATAAAATAGAACAAAACACAATCAGTCGAAGTAATCGATGTTCAAGTGACAATCGATGTTTCCTTCAGTAATCAATGTTCAAGTGAACAATCGATGTTTCCTTTAGTAATCGATGTTCAAGTGACAATCAATGTTGGTCTGCTATCGATGTTCTAAAAGATCAATGATGATCTTTCCTTAGTAATCGATGTTCAAGTAAACAATCGATGTTTCCTTTAGTAATCGATGTCAAGTAGACAATCGATGTTTCCTTCAGTAATCGATGTTGGTCTACAACTGATGTTCTAAAAAAGCAATCAATGTTTCCTTCAGAAATTGATTGCTTCTATGCAATCGATGTTTTTAGCATCGATTGCTTCTATGCAATCAATGTTTTCTTCAATTGATTGCTTCTATGCAATCGATGTTTCCTCCAATCGATTGCCTCTATGCAATCGACGTTTCCTTCAATCGATTGCTTCCTATGCAATCAATTTTCTCACCTTGATTATTAGAATCAATGTGGATTTTAAACACCAATCAATGGAGGATTTTGTTCTCCAATCAAGATGAGCCCTTCCACTGACCAATAGGGCTACATCAAAATCGATGTAGCCTTGAACATCAAACGATTAAGAGCTTGGTCTCGAATCCATGGTAACAAAAGGACAAAAGAATTATGACGAGGCATGGGTGGTCCTTACCTACCCCTATCCTTTTCCCTGAAATAAGTCAACATAGGCATGTCCAGGTATGGTAGTCTGACCTTTTGGTGGACCAAGTCAATAATAGGTACGGCATGGGTATGGTTTGGGGCATGACCTTAGGTAAGGTGAATCTTTGACAAAATCCCACCATCTGTACCATGAACATGGGGACCCTTAAGACAAACTCCTACGCTCCCTTCTAACCCCCATTGGTTATGGGAAGAGGAAGTTAGAGCTGGTGAGAGAAGCCTCAAGAGCAATGACTGACCTTGAAGCTTGGAAACCTTGGGGCTTCATCCATCGTTTCTTCTTGGTTTGAAGAGGAAGCAAGAACTCGAAGCGGTTAAGGTGGGTTTCTCGGGTACAAACTAAGTATCTTGAACTATCCGAGATTTTGATCCAAGTCTTGCACCTTGATTTGTTTAAATTCTATCCAGTAGAGTGGTTAGAGGTTCCTGACCCTCACCCCATTGTAAAAGACCCTTTTGTCCCTTTCCTATTGTTGTATCTTCGACTCCAACTTTGGCAGCCTGTGAGCTTCCTTGTAAAGGACAACTAGCCAGTTTTAGCCCAAGCACCTTATAGATGTTAAAGTTGTAATAAGGTGAAGAGTACTCAAAAGGAGATTTTGTACTCTTAATCATCTTGATTTTTTGTTCCTCTGCGACTCATCTGAAATTCAAACCTTGGATCGCCTGTTCTTGAATTCAAAACCCGAAAATAGAGGAAGAAAAATATATGTATGAAACCCCTATGATCGTTGGCATGATTGATTCCTTGGCTCCCTCTCTCTTACTTCGCTCATTGAACCTTTGGCACTCTTATAATTGGTACTCTTGTCATTTTTTTTCCTCATTCTAAAGTACTTCCAATTCTGAATGAAGTACTGCTACTTATCTGTTGGAATTCTCTCGGACATCATATGTTCTGGCACTATTTGGGACTACGATCAATCCAACCACATGCCTGTGCAAATGTAAGGGCCCTGCCTAGTCCTGGGGAGGAGCACCACAATGTACTTGTTAACTGCGGGAGTATGGACTTGTGGTGTTGGCATAACACTAATATGTTTGAAGATTGAAAGCGCCTTCTTGATATGCTATGATATGCTTGTTCAGTGTTATGTTTTGCTAAATGGCCAATCTTGTGATCCGATTGATCTGCATCAATTCTGAAACCGTCTCATTATTCGTTTAACTGAATTGGTGCATGTAATGTAAAGCCAGCCTTGATAATAATAAATGAACCATGTATTCCGAAGGACTTGAAACTCCTGCCACGTTTGGAATGTTCCAAGAATTGGGGCTATTCATAATCCATTCACTTGCCATCTTGATTTACTCAGAACAGTTTTATAGTTAAATTTGTACTGCCTAACCTCCCTTGAATTCTACTGCTAATGCATTAATCATGTACATAATTGCTCGCACCTTGAGATGTAATCTCTGCTGGACGCAAGCTCATTAAATTCTTTAACATTTTCAGGAAGTGAACGTGAGCATGAGGGGACGCACGGGGCGGGCAAGAGTGAAGAGAGACCCCCAACATAGTCTTTTGGTGGAGATAAGAATAAACAAAATATTTCTTTTGTTGGATGAATTCCAAAGTGTAATTATGTAGACTCTTGAATAGACTCTAGAAAGCTGTAAATTTTATACACCACCGAGTGCCTTTAAAAGTGTTCTTATCACGTATGTTCGATTGTGTCACCTAAGGTTTCTGTCAACTAGTACTGCTTGAATTCTTCGGTGTGTCTCTACTGAACCTAGTGTAAATAATTGATGCGTTTGTCCCATTTTACTTGGTCGTGCCCCAATCATTCCCACGAAAATTATGGTAAATTTTGGGGGTGTGACACAAGCACCTGAGCACGATGACTCAAAACCTCTAAGCACGATAGCTTAGAAAACCTGCGCACGGCGGCTCAAAAACCTATAGCATACAGGCTCAAACCTGCTAGATCTGTCCACAAAAAATCAGATCCTTTAGATTTGATCTAACTTACACAACCACATACACAAGTGCTTTAATCTGCATAGAACACTTATGCACAAATCACAACACACATAGAAATTGTATGATAAGAGTGATGTGGAGGAAGGAAAAAGTCTTCTCAGGCTTTCTTCCGAAATGCTACTGCTTGATCACTACTATTCCTTCACACTCTACTGCTTCTTCCTTCACTGTAGCATCATCTGCTCCATCTTCTTCTTCCTCTCCTTCTGCTGCTCTACTTCTCCTGGCGGTGACTTCTCTTCTTTTTCCCGCAATAGATGTGTAGATGACCTTCTAATTGATGTGTTGTCTCCTCCAAATGAGAAAAATGACTATTTATAGTCAGATGCCCAAATCTCATACCTAGGGTTTCGTGTACCCCAAGTACATTAAGATGGCACATGTTCTTTACGTGACTTAATAACTGTCCAAAATGATATAAAGATAAGGCAATCGATCTTGAAGAAATACTTGACCAATCGATGTGACTTGGTCATCAATCGATGTGAAACATAAGGCAATCAATGTTTGAGCAGTTGCTTGACCAATCGATGTGTTAGTCAGCAATCGATGTGAGTTGATCAACAATCGACATGATGACAATCGATGTTGAGCTTCGAATGGTACTTCTACTCAGCAATCGAATGTGAATTAGTCAGCAATCGATGCGAATTAGTCAGCAATCGATATGCAAACAATCGATGTTGAACTTCGACGGGTACTTCAACTGATGCTTCATTCAACTTCGACAGACACTTCGATTGGCACTCATTTAGTTAGCAATCAATGTTTCATTCAACTTCGACTAGCACTTTGACTTGCATGCATTTAGTCAGCAATCGATGTGATTTAGTCACCAATCGATGTGCACTTCGACTGCCTCAACTTCGACTGCGGCCTTGCAACTTCGACTGCCTTGTACAATGACAACTTCGACTGTTGCCTTGTTTAGCTTCGACGGGTGCCTGAATGGACTTCGACTGATCAGTTAAATACTTCGACTGTTCAGTTGAAGTGCTTTGACTAAAAGCACTTGAAGCTTGTCTTTGTACTTGTACCTGTTATAGATAACAATATACTAATATCATTATTAAAACACATATCATCAGCAATTATCATTATCGGTTGTCATCATTAAAGCACATATGTTCTTATCAAATCATGTTAGTTGTCATGATCATTATATGTACAATGTGAGATATGTGCAACATGTTATTGTCAAGTTGGGTACAATATGTCATCATCAAAATGCACAACACAACAATCTCCTACATATGTACAATATGACACTATCAAATTGTGTATAATATGTCATCATCAAAACACACAACTCAACAGAGAATGTTACGATTGTATGCACTGACCAACCAAGAGGGGAGGGGTGAATTAGTTGGTGCAAACTAAAAGAAAAATCGTCTACAAATTAACACTTAATCAAGTAAGCTATTATGCACAGTGGAAAACCATAGACACTTAAGTGAACCTGCTAGACGAACTATCCTAAACGTGCGTAAAAGGGAGGTATGAATAGGGAAAACACATATGTAGCGACCCTGGATATTTATGCCGAAAAGGCTCCATATCTAGACCTGCCTCCTACAACACAGACCGAAGTCTCGCAAGGGATAGCTCCACCATGTGTCCAGTTCGAATATAAAATACTACCACAAGAGTATAAGATACAAGAAAGTACATGTATTCATACTCATTTACAACAAGTTTACATTTTCCAATACATTATTACATGTCCAAGAGAAAAATACAACTACCTAAGGCATACCCCGAGGGAGGAAAGCTCATACAATAATAACTAAAACTCAACTGCTAGTGGTACAAGTCTGCAATAACACCTCTACAAACCAAACACACTGCTAACACTTGAAAAAGGTTGTAAGGGAGTGAGCCTAAAAAAGTCACAGGCTTAGCAGGAACCTCCAAAAGAGAACCAAAACTAGAAATAACTGCATAGACGAACAAAAAAACCTCCACCAAATAGGTTCTCATGGTAACACCGATGGTAGAACTATGACATGCTTGTAATTAAACATAATTAAACTGTAATTAAACATAAATATACTAGCTAACATAGCTCATAGAAATAAATGGAACAACTTAACTATACAGAAATACTAGTCCATCACAGCAACTGAAATGACTAAACCATAAGCCATACAGGAACACTACCGTCAGAAGGTAATAGGATTGACAACAAGGAGTCAGTTCGCCACACACTATAGCAGGGTTTTGAATGGCTAATTGGATCGGCCCAATTTTGCCGAATCAGATCGGATCAGAGGAGATCCGATCCATGATTTGCTGATCTGATCCGATTCGCATGGGTACATACATACATACCCATACATATCCTTTCTTCCCCTTTCTTCTTCATACTTATTTACCTGAATATCATTTAGTAAATGTTATACTTAATATATTACATGTAAATAAGGCCAGTCCCCCCATTTAATCCAATAAAATATCAAAAATTTATATCTCTTACCAATAAAAGTCAACTCTCCTATTGAAGAAGAAAATCACGATTCGATAATTTTAACGAAATACTAACTTTCTAATCTCTCATAATTTAGCCAATCTAAAAATTGATAATTCAAATAACCACATAGAACACTACAAAGAACACTAACAAATCCAAAGTCCGATAAAAGTTGACTTTTTCAGTAGGAGAGTGGCTCCCTCGGAGAAGTCACATACACGTTTGATTTTTTTTACCGAACTTTGGATTTTAGTGTTCTATGTAGTGTTCTATGTGGTTTATTTGAATTATCAAATTTTTAGATTGGCTAAATTATGAGAGATTAGAAAGTTAGCATTTCGCTAAATCACTGAAATCGTGATTTTCTTCTTCGATGGGAACTTGACTTTTTATTAGTAAGAGATATGATTTTTTTTGATATTTTTATAGATTCAAATGGGGGGTACTTCCTTATTTACATGTAATATATTAAGTAAATATTCAGGTAAATAAGTAGATATCAAGTAAATAAGTATGAAGAACAAACCGTGTTTCCCAGGGTAATATACACATATATATATATATATACATATATTATATGTGTTATATTAAATATATATATAATAATGCCATGCGAATCGGATCGAAATCAGGGTGAACCCGATTCGGTTCGAATCGCCGCTCCAGCAAACCATGCACTAGAGTATTAAAACACACTGAAGGACTACCCCCAGAAGGGTAGAAACATAAACGAGTGGAAAGTCAAATAACACAACCTCCAAGGAGCACAGCTCTGTAACGACACCAGAAACCGACACACCGACGTGCCACAGTGACCAACTACCAAGAAGGTATAGGTACCTGAAACCAGAAGTTACCATGATAGAACCACCACCACACAACATCGCCACAAGCATAGTTACACAACTAACAGATCGAAACTATAGTCGATTACTCACAACCACAACTACTAGAAAAACCGAGTCGGAAGGAATGATGCCACCAACCGCGGGTGGACTACTGGTTCATGATGCCAGTATCCAACCTGGACAACAACACACAAGAACCACCTCTCAGTCTCACAGCCACGGACGAAAAGTCCAACTGTGGCTCCACCACAACACTGCGTAAGCCAAAGAATTGTGGAAACCAACCAACACCACTCTGTAGCACCACATGCTGCAGACCCATGCCTGACACACCTCTAAGGGTTCTGGGGCCCACAGAGTGAGGCAAGTGGAAACACGAGACTAGCTGGGACCCAGTACGTCTACTGGTGTCCAACCGCCAACCACGAGTGAGCTACAAGCAACCAACACAGAGAACACTCGCACACCACAAGTCGCTGCCCCACTGTCGTCTTTCCCTCAGCCGGACGAGCTACTCACCAACAAACGAGTGAGGGTGTCCAGGAAGATGACACAGACCTCTACGGTAAACACAGTACTGGCCACACCTCGAGCACAATGTGTCTGGCTCACAAAGGCCTGGGGTACCCGACTAGAGAGGCATTCCGAATAGGTGCTGAATACCAAACTCAGCGAACACACAAGCCATGCCACATAACCTA
>CM024758.1:118559846-118663432 GCA_014218235.1 Colocasia esculenta | reverse complement strand
ACGAAATCCCTATGCATGCATCTAGCGAGATACAAAGGCAAACCACAATTCAAACCACTGCACAGAGGATTTTAGGTGGTTCGGAAATCACCTCCAGTGACTCCTACGTCCACCCCTCACACAGTGAGGCCACACTACTCATAACCTTACGTACAACTCACACAGGAGAACGACGACTTCAAACACCCTTGAGCACGATGACTCAAGAAACACCTGGAGCACGACGACGACTCCAAACTGAGCACGACGGCTCAAAACAACAACCAGAGTACGACGACTCCAAATTGAGTACGACGGCTCAAACCACACAGTGAGTGCGACGACTCAAAACCACAGCTAGACGGCCCACAGTACAAAAGCTAGATTAAACACAAAAGAGATCAGATCCTCTAGCAATGATTGATTCAAGACAGTTTTGTACACATAAATTTGTACAGAACTTCATGCACAAATCTCATTGACGAAATAAGGAAGACAAACTCAGAAATAAGGCAAATAGATGTAGAAAGAGTGTTCTTCGATGAAGAGGCCTTGCAGACGCTTCAATTGAGGAGCCTTGATGGAAATCGATGGAGATTCTATTCAATGGTGATGCTCTACTTTAATGGCATCTGAAATGCCAGAAATCCTTCTTCTCCTGCGCCTCTTCAGTTGGATCTGCTCCTTGCCTACAGCAACCTTCTCTCCAGGGATTTCCCTTGATTCCCTTGTCCTTCCTCTTGAAAGGATGGCTTGCAGCTCTGGAGATGGAGACAGATCTGGAAAACCCCCTTTGGCCGCCAAAAGGCTTCTTCTGGAAGTGTATGGGCTCTCTTGCCTTTGGGGTACAAGGAACATGGGTATTTATTAGCCCCATATGTCATCAATAAAGTGCCTTGGGGTGCATGGGCACGGAAACCTAGGTCAAATCCCCTAAATCCCAAGCAGCCACGTGTCTAGAGAAATTCACGTTTTTGAGTTTCAGCCGGAGTGTGTCGACCTGACTTGATTTAGGTCGACCTGCTGTCCCAGTCAGGCAAACTAATCTGCTGGAAATGGGTCTAGTGTCGACCTGACTTGATCTAGTGTCGACTGACCTTCTGGAATCTGGGACTAGTGTCGACATGACCTTCTGGAATCGGGACTAGTGTCGACCTGACTTGATCTAGTGTCGACCTGACCTTCTGGATCTGGGAACTAGTGTCGACCTGACTTGATCTAGTGTCGACCTGACCTTCTGGAATCTGGGACTAGTGTCGACACTACCTGGGACTAGTGTCGACATTGCCTGGGACGTGTCGACACGGCCTGGGACTAGTGTTGACACTGCCTGGGACGTGTCGACACACTGTCCCAGTCAGGCAACTGGGTCTTCTGGAGACTGGGACTAGTGTCGACACTGCCTGGGACTAGTGTCGACACTACCGTGACAAAATCTGGATATTCCTGAAATTTAACACATAAGCCATTAGTACAAGATATTATCATTAAAATATGAGATATTAAACATCAAAAACATGTTGTTTGAACATTAACATGTTCCACCCATTAAGCATTGAAATCACAACATGTCATCATCAAAATCAAAGTATGTCATCATTAAAATTATGATATGTCATCATTAACATAACAATATGTCATCATTAAAATAATGATATGTCATCATCAAAATCAAAGTATGAGTGATGTTAATTGGTTATCATTAAAATGCAACTTTAGAAAATTCCAAAACACACTCAACCCAACAGTAGTTTGCTTCAGCTTTCGTTGGAGTTCCTGCTGCTCTGGCTGGTAAGGGACTGGTTATCCCTACTGAGCCTTGTTCACGAGGCTCACCCCCCCTACTTTCTCCAGGTAGGGACTCGCTATCACAGGAGTTCGTTGCTAGACGGTCGTGGTGGCGGTTTGTACACCGTGCGTTGCCAACAGTGTGAGTTGCGAGCTTGTGAGCTTGTACAGTGTGAGTTGGGAGTGGCCTTTTTGCAAGTCCTCGGGGTATGCCCTTAAGGACTGCACCTTTCTTTCTGTACTGTACTTTTATTTGGATATGTTGTACATAATTTCCTTATTAATGTACGAACTTCTTGTTTTAGTTATTTGAATTCATTGCTTATCTCACTAGACTAAATTCTAACCTTCGGGTCTTCGGATCTTGGGTGGCGGCGCAACCTTCGGGGTCCCTGGCAGGGGACCGGGAGGTCGGGTCGTTACACCACACCTCGGACATCAACCGTTCTTATACTCCCTCGGTTCCATCGCAAGCCGCTACCCATAAGGAGCCTTCGTCTCTCACCATTCACAAGTATCAAATGTCTTGATGCTTTGGACAAACTTACCCCTCGACAATTGCATATCATTCAATCTTGGTTGCGGGTGTTTCTTCTCTTTCTCCGATAGTTATGCCGTCTCCTTCCTCTTGGCACACGATAGTGGATATTCCGGTGGCTTCGTCACCTCCACCTTGTTCTTCTTCTCACCCCCCTGGCCTGTACAATCCTCGCCATCCGGTCCAACCAGACCATTCCATGGGTAGGCCCATTCATCCTCGGCCTCACTCATGTACCTCTTCTTAAGCTACGAGCACATCACTCCAATACAATAGGCTCTTCTCAAAAAGTTGGATGCAACGGAGGAACAATTAAAACAAGTTTCCAATTTCAATGGTAACCTCGATGTCGTCATGCCATCTCTCCCTACTTTTTATATCCATCATTCGGAGAGGTCAACATACCTCTTGTATAATGGCACGAACAATCCCTACATTCTACCAAAGATTTCCTCTATGAGTCATCTCAATGGAAACATGATTCTCAAATTCTGGCATATCTCTTCCGTAGGTCCTTGGACGGCCCAGCTTTGGAATGGTTCCACTCATTGGAGCCACGAGAGGCTGAGGACTTTAATATTGTGCAACGGATATTCCTTCACAAGTACAAGGACTGCGTCAGTCCTTCTCTCTCAATCACGGATCTGGTATATGAGAAGATGAGGCCCAATGAGGATTTTATTCAATTTGCTGATCAACAAACGTCCATGGCTATGAAGTTGAGAGACACGCTCTCGGAGTCGGAACAAGTAAATTGATCAATTCAAAGTCTGCTCGAGATTCAAGCACGTTCTAGCCATGAACAAGCTTGAAAAAATGGAAGAATTGTATGAGAGAGGCCACTACTTTCAAGCAAATTCTAACAAACTACCCTTATGGATATGTTCAAGCAAGATAGTCCAAGGTACAATAGACAAGTGGTTGCCATCCACCTCGCCATTCCACGCCATACCCACCCTCCACTCTATACACACCTCCTTACCCCAACATGTCGCCAACCAGGCATCCATTTATCCATCCTCGGACTAACCAACCTCCATCTAGGCAATACAACGCCCCCATTATTGATGATACCCTAAAAGTTGATGTTGCACTTGCTCCTCAACCACAACCACCTCCACAACAACAGCCCCCACAACCTCTACCTCCACCTTATCCACTTGCTCAGGGATATTGTCAATGCAAACCCCCTCACTAAAACCACTTAGTGCTACAAAGATGAAGCTTCTGAGGTCATGTTCGTATGCCATTTACCTACCACTCAACCCATGCCTTCCACCTTTGTTAAGCCATCATCAACTACCAAACTTATTGTCAAAACAGCCACCCTAATTGTTAAACCTCCCCTTGTCAAACCAACTGCCTTCATTATTGTCCAACCTCTCCAACCAATGTTATACTTCTATTGTTAAAACCATTAGCCCAACACCTCCAGTACCAATGATAGTTGATCCTGAGTAAGAACCCCCTACCACACCTATTGAACCTCCACTAACCATGAAGCCCTCCACCCCATTACTATTACATCCATTATTGCCTCCACTTCATTACCTACCACAACAACCCCCATCCAACGGAGCGGGTGCAAATCGCTTGAGAAGCAACAAGAGCAGGGCAAATTAAAGTGAAGGAAGACCCAGGGCCGGGCATGTTATTCAAGTTGCAAGGTTATATCCCACACACGCTGGTCATTGTTTTTATACCAGGCACATTTGAAGAGAGGAAGTCCTCGCCTCTGTCATTGGCCATCAAGAGGCCTACCCAAGAGATTATGCCAGTCCATTCGATTGCCAAATGCATTAATTTCACATACTCATTGGGAAAATAACCGTCGATGGTCTCATGACCTCTCACTCCATTGTCATTGCCTTACCCACTCAAGTGGAGGGGTCAAATGCCAACATTGTTCTCACACACTCTATTGTCAATTTTTTTTATGAACTCCATACCCAAGGGAACATGCCCCTATTTTTGTCATCTACTTCTTGTTGGATTATGGGTCCAACAACTCCCTTAGGGATTCGCTGTTACTACATGCCGGCTCGAGACTGGGTGTGTGTAGTGACATCGGTGCTTGACAGCCTAGCCCGCCGCAGGGACTAACTGCCCTCTCTGAAGCCCCTCAGGCCGACCACAGCATTGATGTGGGGTTCTGTGCTGCCATAAAGGAAATATGGTCTGCTTTCACTATTAGCTCGAGCTTTTGATGAAACGGTTGGGGCTTGATCCAACAAGTGGTATCGGAGCGAGGTTGCGGGTTCGAATCCCCGGGGGTCGCTGGGGGGGGGGGGGGGGGGTGTTGGTTGGATTATGGGGTCCAGAAGCTCCGCTATGGATTCGTTATTACTACATGCTGGCCCAAGATTGGGTGTGTGTAGTGGCATCGGTGCTTGACAGCCCAGTCCACCGCAGGGACTAATCGCCCTGTGTGAAGCCCCTCAGGCCGACCACAATGGGGGTTCTACCTACCATAAAGGAAATACAGTCTGCCTTCACTATCAGCTCGAGCTTTTAGTGCAACGGTTGAGGCTTGACCCAACACGTCCAATTCCTAGGGCATGATTACACCATTATTGTAACGTATCGACCATTCGAATCATGGTTTAATGGGTTTGGTGGCTAATGTGGGGCCAATGGTTGGTGTTGGAGCTTTCTGCGGGTTGTTGGGTGTGTGAGCCAGAGATCCGGGCCCAAAGCGCCCACTGATTCACTATCTGTGAACGCAATGGGAGTGCATGTCGCGTTCATAACGTGACAGTCCTAGACGTCACGTTCATGTTGCCGCCATGTGAGGTTGCTCGGCTGCATGCCACTGTGTGGTGCGCGCAAGGCAGCCGGCTGGCGTCAGCGGTGAGAAGGCAACGGCCTTGACCGTCGTGATCTTATCACGACAGCCGGGTGCGTCGTGTTCTTAACTGTGTAGGGTTAAGAAGCTTAGGTCGGCCAAATAGAGCATAGGAAGCTCTGTTCGGCCAGGAGAGGGTTTTGCAATAGGTTTTGGGGTGATTCTAGTGTCTAGGGTGTTGTTCGGCGTGCTCTCGACACGAGGACGTTGCACGGAGCGTGGGAAACGTCGATTCGTGGGTGTTCTTCGCGTACCTCACATAGGTAGGGAGATTCTGCTCCATTTCTTGTTATGAATGGTTTGTTAAGCATTTTTGATCCATGAAATGAATGGTAATCGATAGATGGTATGTTAGTGTCACTATTAAACTGGTTTTCCATTTCTATATAGCTGTTTGTATGAGTTCTGTGGGGTTTCCGGAGGTGGAACCCCGGGTGTAAGGCTCTATCTGTGAAGGCGTTGGCCTTGGGTGTTGTGTTCTGAACGCGACAGCCCAACCCATCATGTTCCTATTTCAAAACGTGTTGTATCAAGGCGTCGCGTTCTAAGACGACAGATTGCCCCGTCGCCTTCTAGCTTCCGAGGGCTGTAGGCCTGGTGTTGAGTTATATGAATATCGTGTGTTATCCTTTCAAGCATTTAAGAGTTGTAAGCTGTGCATTGGAACGCGTCGTGACTGAGAATGCCGGGTTTGCATGGTTTGTGCGTACATGGCAAGTTGGGTAGTTTGACGCCTTCTGTGGTTACCTCTGGAGTTGAGTACCCCAGGTTTTGTGTGAGCTAGGGTAGGTGCTTGGGGTTTATCTAGTACTGTGTGTACTGTTGAGGTCTGTGTCGTCTTCTTAAACACCCTCACTCATGTGTCGAGTTGTATGTCCTACTGAGGGAAAGATGGCAGTGGCACAACGACTTGTGTGAGTTGTGTTGGTCGCTTGTAGCACACTCTTGGTTGGGGGTACGAACACCAGTAGACGTCCCAGCTAGTCCTGTTTTCTGGTGGCTCACTTTAGGGAGCTCAGGCCAGAGTCCCTAAAGGTGCCAGACATGGGCCTATAGTAGTGCGGCCTACAGGTGTGGTGTTGGTTGGTCTCCACAGTTTGTTGGCCTGTTGTGGTGGAGCGGCAGCTGGACCTTACGTTCGTGGTTGTGATACTGAGAGGTAGTCTTGTGTGGTTTGTCCGGGTCAGTTGCTGGTGTCGCGAACCAGCTCTATGGCCAGAGTGTGGTGTTACCCTTTTTTAGCTCGTACACTGGAGTGAGGTTTGCGTTTATTTATTAATGGTTGAGCCATGTTATTAGTGTAGTAATGTTTATTTAATTGCAGATGTAGCATCATGCTTAGATAGCTTTATTTATGTCAATGTAGTTACTTACTCTTGCTTTCTCGTGTGTTTGGTGTTGTTTCGACTTTTGAGGGAGTTTCCCTACTGAGCCAGTGACTTGTGAGGCTCACCCCCACTCCTTTCAAGTGAAGGAGAGCAGGAGGGCTCTCGTCCCTCGTCTAGTTCGGAGCCGCATCGCAGTGGAGTTGGGCTACACCTCCAGCAGTGTGATTGTACTTTCTGTTCCACCTCGGGGTATGCTCAGGTTGTTGTACTTTGTTTATTGACTTTAGTTCAGAACTGGCTATATATATTTTATGTAAATATGTGTGAGATGTGCCATCTTATATATATTTAGTGAGCTCTTTTATATTTTCACGGACATGTGTGTCGATATCCCTTGCGAGGCTATGGTCTATTCGCGGGAGGCGGAGTCGGGTGAAGCTCGTTATTATGTTAACGAGTTTGAATGGCGAGGACCGCCACAGTTGGTATCAAAGCAAGGTCCATGAATATAAAGAACAGAAGATTTACATAGCCTGGTCTATACTTTAGTTCACTGCTGGTAGTGGCCCTAGTTTTGTATTGATTTGTTGTGTGTTATGTGGTGGAATGATGTATGTGTAGGATCAGAAATGGCAAAACAGAGAGATTGGGGAGCTGGTGGAGATGAGAAGAGTCTACACACCAGCTAATTGAGAGGTTATGGGAGAGAATTACGGAGATTCAGACGAGGTTAGACCAGCAGGAACTAGTCCAGCCAGCAGTACAGCACCATAGGTTGTTGAGGAGGCAAGTACCAGTACCAATGGCGCCACACCCACCACCACCAGGAGTCGATGGTACACTGTGTACCTGTAACCCTAGTAGTACCAATATGTCCAGCCAGTGTAGAGGAGCCCACAATACTAGTAGAGAGGTTTTTGCGGTTGTAGCCACCTACGTATTCGGGAATCCGAATCCGGACACGGTAGAGCACTGGGTACATGAGATTGAGAGAGTTTTGTCACCATGAGGTGTCCGCAGGCTGACAGGGTGATTTTGGCTACATACCAGTACATGGATTCACACAGGAATGCTGGAGGTTAAGATGCAAACAATGTTGCAAGCAAGACGAGGAAGACACTATCACGTGGCCAAAGTTCTTGGGGGTGTTCAATGATACATCTTTCCAGTCCAGATTCAGAAGGCGAAGAGGGAGCAGTTCAGGACATTACAATAGGGGAACTTGTCAGTACTAGAGTATCATATGAGGTTTATGGCATTGAGCAGATATGCACCATATGTGGTTACAGATAATACTATGATGGTAGAGAACTTCATCCGAGGATTGCGACCGGAGTACAGGACGCGGTGATCCCTCTTATGTGCAGGACGATGGAGGAAGCAGCTCAGAGAGCAGCCATTCTAGAGAGGACTATATAGGCTAGGCAGTCGAGGAGAGGACAAGTAGCTTCCTACTTCCATAGTGTCCCCATATATCAACAAGGGCAAGGCGCCTTCAGGAGCATCATCATCATCAGGGTTTACCTAGGGGGTAACAAATTGAAGAAGATATTCAGAACGACGAGGCGGTGGTAGGTAGCAGGGTTTTCAACAGAGTTTCCAGCAGGGTCGAGGCTTTAGGCCAACGCCATAGGAGTCTCAGCAGAGCACAGCAGAGCAGCCCATGGTTCCTTCGAGCTACAGGTGTTATAATTGTGGGCAGCCAGGACATCTAGCCAGGAATTGTCCATATCTCCGAGAGTACAACTATGGCAGAGGGGCCTCACAACAACAACAACCATTCCAACAACCACCAGTAGAGCGAGGGAGAGGTCCACCTTTTAAGAGGGGATGAGGATGGGTCATGGCCATTACCAGAGCACAAGCGGAGGCATCTAATTTGATTGAAGGATATTACCTCTCTTTGAATTTCTGCAAGAGTATTGATTGATCTGAGTACATCACATTCTTTCATTTTCAAGGATTTTATGGATAGCATGGTTTACCCTTTAGAGGAGAGATAGTGTGAGCTAGTTATGGAGGTTCCTTCAAGTGTTTTTATGCTTACTTCTTTATTTAGATGAGGCCCCGATAGTGATACAGGGGAATCAGTTGCAAGCTAGATTGTATGCTCTACAGTAAAGGAATACAGTGTGATTTTGGGTATAGATTGGTTAGAAGCCTATGAGGCAATGGTGGACTGTAGGAAGAAGAAGGTTACATTCTATCATCCCAGTGGAGCTGTGTTTGAATTCCAAGGTATGACTTTCTATACTCCTAAGTTTATAATTTCTGCACTTAGGGCTAGGAGGTTGATCAATGTAGGGTGTGTAGCTTATTTAGCTTCAGCCAGTTCAGTTGAGTCACACAAGTCTTTAGAGATGGTACCAGTGGTTAAGGAGTTTGTAGATATATTCCCAGAGGAGTTGCCAGGTTTAGCTCCACATAGAGAAGTAGATTTCACAGTGGAATTACAGCCAGCCAGTATGCCAATCTCAAAAGTACGCTACAGGATGGCACCAATAGAGTGAAGGAATTGAAAAAGCAATTGCAAGAGTTGTTAGAAAAAAGTTTCATCAGACCAAGTCATTCACCATGGGGAGGCCGAGTAGTTTGTTTGTTAGAAAGAAGGATGGAAGTCTAAGAATGTGTATAGATTACAGGTAGTTGAATAAGGTCACCATCAAGAACAAGTATCCATTTCCCAGAATTGATAATTTGTTTAATCAGTTACAGCCTGCCAAGGTATTCTCCAAGATTGATTTGAGATCAAGGTACCATCAGCTAAGGATCAGAGAAGAAGACATTGATAAAAACAATTTCAAAACAAGATATGGATATATGAGTTTGTGGTTATGCCATTTGGATGACTAATGCACCAACAACATTCATGAATTGATGAACATAATATTTTATCCATATTTAGATCAATTCATAGTGGTATTCATAGATGACATATTGGTATATTCAGGTCAGAGGAAGAGCATGCAACACATCTGAGGATTACATTGCAGACTTTGCGTGATCACCAGTTGTATGCTAAATTAAGTAATGTGAGTTCTGGTAAAGAGAGATTCAGTTTTTGGGTCATGTAATTTTAAGAGAAGGTGTGGTAGTGGATCCAGCTAACGTTGAAGCTGTTATGAAGTGAGAAGAGCCAAAAACAGTATCAGGAATTAGAAGTTTTCTTAGCTTGGCAGGATACTACAGACGGTTCATTTAGGATTTCTCGAAGATTGCAGCACCCATGACAAGGTTAACTAGGAAAGAAGTACCCTTCGTATGGTCATCAGATTGTCAGCAGAGTTTTATGGAATTGAAGAAGAGACTCACCACAACACCCATATTGAAATACCATCAGGCAGTGGAGGTTTTGTATTGTATACAAACGCTTCCAGGAGAGGACGGGAGCAGTATTGATGCAGCATGGAAAAGTAGTGGCATATGCATCTAAATAGCTAAAGCGACGAAGAGAACTACACCACACATGATTTAGAGCTAGCAGCAGTGGTATTTGCATTGAAGTGTGGATCCACTACTTGTATGGAGAGAGGTTGAAGTCTTTATAGATCATAAGAGCTTAAAGTACATTTTCTCACAGAGGATTGAATTTAAGGCAGCACAGATGGATGGAGTACTTGAAATATTATGATTTAGTTTAGCATACCATCCGGGTAAGGCCAATGTTGTTGCAGATGCTTTGAGCAGAAAGACAGTCTTAAGTCAGATGATGATAAAAGAATGGAAATTATATGAAGAGTAGCAGAGAATTCTCTATTTGTTCCAAACCATCAAGTGTTAGCTAGCAGTGCAGTAGAACCCTCATTGTTTTGGCGAATAGTAGAAGCTCAGAAGATAGATGAGAATTGATTGAGATTGTGAAAATGGAAGATGTCACTATTGATAATGATTGTGTAATCAGATTAAAGGCCGGTTATATGTTCCAGCATAAGCGGAAGTGAAGCAAAGGGTATTAGAAGAAGTGCACAGGTCTGGGTATACTATTCATTCAGGTAGCACTAAAATGTATCAGGACTTGAAGATACACTTTTAGTGGCCGAATATGAAAAAGGCGATAGCAGAGTTTATAGCAAGATGTTTAATATGTCAGTAGGTTAAAGCAGAACATCAAAGGCTAGGAGGTTTACTGCAGCCATTACTAATTCCACAGTGGAATGGGATGATATAGCCATGGATTTTGTGGTAGGTTTGCCCAGGACAGCATCAGGTCACAACAAAATTTGGGCTTTTGTTGATAGATTGACAAAAGTGTGCAGGTTATTGGCTGTGAGCATGTCATGGACAGTGGACAAATTGGCTAGATTATATGTGGACAGGATAGTACCGTTACATGGAATTCCAATAACTATTGTTTCAGATAGAGATCCAAGATTCACCTCAGGTTTCTGAAGGAGTTTGCAAAGAGTAATTGGTACTGAGTTGAGAGACAGTTCAGCCTACATCTGCAGACAGATGGACAAATAGAGAGGACAATCCAGACTATAGAAGACATGTTGCGAGCTTGTTGTTTAGTGTGGGGAGGCACTTGAGAGCATCACTTAGGTATGGTGGAATTTGCTTACAATAATAGTTACACACAAGTATTGGAATGGCACCATATGAAGTTTCATATGGAAGATCATGCAGAACACCATTAAACTAGCATGAGGTAGGAGAAAGACAAGTTATGGGACCAGAATTGATTCAGTAATGCTAAAAAATGGTCAAGTTATCAAGAAAAGCTTCAAACAGCCCAGAGTCGACAGAAAAGCTATGTAGATACCAAATGCAGACCATTATAGTTTGAAGTTGGTGATTATGTGTTTTTGAAAGTTTCTTCCATAAAAAGTGTTCTAAGGTTCAACAGAAAAGGTAAATTGAGCCCGAGGTATGTTGGCTCATTCTAGATTCTAGAGAGAATTGGTGAAACAGTTACATAATAGATCTCCCAACAGATTTTACAGATGCACATGATGATGGTTCCACGTCTCTATGTTAAGAAAGTACATCTGGGATCCTTCCCAGATAGTCAGCTACACTCGAGATGATTTGAAGCTAGATATGCCAATGCCGAAATATCTAGTACAAATCACAAGGCGGAGAACACAAAAGTTGAGAATAAAGATATTGAGCTAGTAAAAATCAAATGGGAGAACAGACAGGGAGGAGAGGACACATAGGAATTAGTAGAGGAAATGCAAAGAGCGTATCCATACTTGTTTGAGTAAGCTTTTAATTCTTTAGGTGATAATAACATGCAAAATTAGTTGTGATTGTAGTTCAGGTTTCTTTCGGAATTTCAAGGATGAAATTTCTTTTAGGTGATAGTAATGTAACATATCGACCATTCAGATCATGGTTTAATGGGTTTTGTGGCCAAGTGGGGCAATGGTTGGTGTTGGAGCTTTTCGCAGGTTATATAGGTGTTATGGGCCGGGGATCTGGGCCCAAAGCGCCCACTGGTTCACTGTCTGTGAATGCAATAGGAGTGCATGGCACATCTTAACGCGATAGTTCTGGATGTCGCGTTCATGTTGCTGCTATGCGAGGTTGCTCAGCTGCATGCCCACTGCATGGCACGTGCAGGGCAGCCGGTTGGCATCGGCGGCGAGAAGGCGACGACCTTGACCATCGCGTTCTTATCGCGATAGCCGGGTGAGTCGTGTTCTTAACTGTGTGGGGTTAAGAAGCTTAGGTCGGACAAACAGAGCAGAGGAAGCTCTGTTCGGCTAGGAGAGGGTTTTGCACTGGTTTTTAGGCGATTCTAGTGTTTGGGGTGTTGTTCGGTGTGCTCTCGATGCGAGGACATTGCATGGAGCATGGGAAACGCCAATTCGTGGGTGTTCTTCACGTACCTCATGTAGGTAGGGAGATTCTGCTCCGTTTCTCATTATGGATGGTTGTTTTAGCATGTTTGATCCATGAAATTAATGGTAATCGATAGATGGTATGTTAGTGTCACTGTTAAACTCATTATCCATGTTCTACATAGCTATTTGGTGTGAGTTCTGTGGGTTTTCGGAGGTGGAACCCTGAGTGTGGGGCTCTGTCTATGAAGGTGACGGCCCCGGGTGTCGCATTTTGAACGTGACAGCCTGACTTGTCACGTTCCTATTTCAGAATGCGCCGTATCGAGGCGTCGCATTCTGAAGGCGATAGATCGCCCCGTCGCCTTCTGGCGTCCGAGGGCTGTAGGCCTGTGTTGAGTTATATGAATATCATGTGTTATCCTTTTAAGCATTTAAGAGTTGTAAGCGGTGCATTGGCACGTGTCGTGACCGAGAATGTCGGGTTTGCATGGTTTGTGTGTACGTGGCAAGTTGGGTAGTACGACGCCTTCCGTGGTTACCTCTCGAGTCGGGTACCCCAGGTTCTGTGTGAGCCAGACATGTAGGTGCTTGGGGTTTGTCTCAATATTGTGTGTACTGTTGAGGTCTGTGTCGTCTTCCTGGACACCCTCACTAGTGTGTCGAGTTGTACGTCCGGCTGAGGGACAGACAACAGTGGGACAACGACTTGTGTGAGTTCGTGTTTGGTCACTTGTAGCACGCTCTTGGTTGGGGGTACGGACACCAGTAGACATACTGGGCCCCAGCTAGTCCTATTTTCCAGTGGCTCACTTTAGGGAGCTCATGCCAGAGTCCCTAAAGGTGCCAGACATGGGCCTGTAGTGGTGTGGCCTGCAGGTGTGGTATTGGTTGGTCTCCACAGTTTGTTGGCCCTGTTGTGGTGGAGCGGCAGCTAGACATTACATCCATGGCTGCGAGACTAAGAGGTAGTCTTGTGCGGTTTGTCTGAGTCAGTTGCTGGTGTCGCAAAATAGACTCTGTGGCCCGAGTGTGGCGGTTACCCATCTTTAGCTCGTACACTGGAGTGAGGTTTACCATTTATTTATTATGGTTGAGCCATGTTATTTGTGTAGTAATGTTTATTTAATTGCAGTTATAGCACATGCATAGATAGCTTTATTTATGTCACATGCAGTTACTTACTCTTGCTTTCTCGTGAGTTTGGTGTTGTTTCGACTTTTGAGGGAGTTTCCCTACTGAGCCAGTGACTTGTGAGGCTCACCCCCACTCCTTTCAAGTGAAGGAGAGCAGGAGGGCTCTCGTCCCTCGTCTAGTTCGGAGCCGCATCGCAGTGGAGTTGGGCCTACACCTCCAGCAGTGTGATTGTACTTTCTGTTCCACCTCGGGGTATGCCCCAGGTTGCTGTACTTTGTTTATTGACTTTTGTTCAGAACTAGCTATGTATATTTCATGTAAATATGTGTGAGATGTGCCATCTTATATATATTTAGTACATTCTTTTATATTTCCACAGACATGTGTGTCGATATCCTTACGAGGCTATGGCCTGTTCACGGGAGGCGGAGTGGGGTCAAGCTCGTTATTAGGTTAACGGGTTTGAACAGCAAGGACCCCCACAATTATTGTCTCCCTCTTTACCAGTGGAACTCCCCGCCATATCCTTTGATTATATCCAAGGGAGTTGTCACTTTTGCTTGAAACTCCAAGGGAAGTCAACAATTCCCCACTTTTGAACGAGAGCCAATCAATTCATGTGAAAAGAGCTAGGCCCTCCGCCGCTAAGCACGTTTGATGAGAAGATACTTGAGGGTCAAGAGGCCAACTCCCAAGTGGAAGAAGAAATGACGGGCAGGGCTAAAGGTCAGGGGACCACCTCCCTCCTCCCTCTTCTTCCAACCATCTTTTTTGCTCCTCATCACCTCCCTATGGTTCTTCATATTCCCTCCCCATGGGAGGCCTTTATTGCTATCTTTTTTATAATCTATTTCCCTGTACTGAGCATCACGCTCCTTTTTTTACTATGGAACATTCAGATCCTCCTCCTTGTGCCCCACATGAGACACCATTATCTTTTTGTCCTCGTTCCCTATGTGGCACATCCTTGACTGTCCATCTCGTGCCCTACGTGGCACATCTCCATCTCGTGCCCTATGCGTTACACCTCCACTTCGTGCCCTTTGCAGTGCAACTCCTCCTCGTGCCCCACACGACACATCTTCCACTCCTACCCCACGCGACACTCTTTCTCTCACTTCTTTGAAACCTCCGAATTCTCCTTCTCTTATTGGACATCACGCCCATCTCGTTTTGTTTTCTCCGGAACCTCCAGATTCTCCAAACTCCCTTCACTATTCCCTCCATTCCATATTTGATCAGGGCATCTGCCCTTTCTCCCACTATTTTCTAGGCTTTAGTTCTCACGTATCCTCTTAATTTCCGTATCATTTTGTACATTCTTTAATTTTGGTGTCTTGCCCCATCGCAGGGCATTCACCCTTTCTTTTCCCCTCCTAAATTCTTATGGTTAAAGCTATGCTATTACTTACCTACCTTCTCACAAAAATCCAAAAGAAAAAGGAATATCAATATTGTCCATGCTTCTGCAGCACCCTGGCTATGAAAGCTCTGCGCTAAGAGTCCAAAATTCCCTCCCCAGTCATTAAAGAGTTACCCTTAGCATGGGCACCTCACACACTTCATGGTGCATTTAGCCACCTCCTTTGGAAGACACTATTGCTACCTTGGCCATGTCTGGGGCACGAAAGTCTATTTCTCCTCTTATTCAGCTGAAATATGGGTAGTAAAGGTAGTCTAGGCAAGACAACAATCTAATAACTCATTGATGAGAGGAAGTCCTCAATAAGGGCGGTTAAATGATGCACAAAGATAAAATGCATGTCAATAGTGACAAGTCCCTGTAGGGAAAACCCTGTTCGTATGCATGCAAAATCAAAATCAAAATAACAGGGCATTGGCAAAGAGTGGCAAAGTCCGTGTGGATTCAGAATGAATCCGGTCGTACGCATGCACCTGCAAAATAAATGGTGAAGTCTCTCAATCTAAAAGCCCCCAATACTTAAATGAGATTGAATTTCCAATGGTTGTGCCATGGAAGGAAGTCAAACCCTTACTCCTTGAAACCCATATGAAGCTTATCTCTAAATTTCTTCCTTTCTCCCTCCTAGACTAAGTCGCCTTCTTAGGTATGTTTTTGGTAGCAACATCGCCAACCAAGGGCTATTAGCTACGGTGCACCACTCTAAATGCACAGTCTGCTCTAGGTAATCATTAATTAAAGGGGAGGGAACAAAGACCTCTAACTAGTGGTTGAAGTAGCCTTAATACTGTTGTTAGCATATGCATGTTTCCAAAATCTAAAAAAGATGAATATTTTGCAAACTCCAAAAAATATGAATATTTTCAAATCACATAATAATCCAAATATTTTTCAAAACTCCATAAAATTTTAAATATTTCTAAAATCCCATAAAAATTCAAATATTTTTCAAAACCCCATAAAAATCTAAATATTTTCAAAATCCAAAAATTGCATATCTCCCAAAAATTAAAAAAATTGGTGTTGCACAGGGCATACACTCTGCATGCCTGAATCACCAACATGGGTCGGATTCATCTCGAATATTTTCAATCTATATCGCTGATTCAACCTGCCTTGATCTTCATTCTATTCTATTGGTCAAATTCCCTATCCTCATGGTCTAAAATAAATGATTGAGCTTTGTGTGCTATGAATAATATTTAAATCATGCTTGCTATTATGAATGCTATTTATTCCATGATGTTTGTCATTCCCTTGGCTACCTATGAGTGCAGGTTTGAAGAACATTATCTGGTCCTACCATGAACATTAGGTTGCAATTGCTGACTCGTCATCACCATCACTGTATCCATGCATCTACTATATGTTATTACCCTATTGGAGCACATCAAGAACCTTGTGGATGTAGGAACCTGAAGTTTGAGTTACCCTCTATCAAAAACAATAATAATTTCAGAGAATTCTCAGTCATGTTGATAGGCCGTTGCGTTTGCATTTGTGAGGACGACGGACCCACGCTTGGAATAAATGGTGTCCTAACTTAACTCAAACGACGTAACAATAGTATCATTGATTATTTTCTATTTTAGTTTGATTTATACCATTTTTCCTTTAGCCCAGCATGCATACATGCATCTTTGAAAATCACTGTGAAAATCACTCAGCAATTGCATTTTCGAGATCCATTGATCTCCCATTCGCAAGTAATGTGAGATATTCCATTCCGAATTGAGTATTCAACTCCTTTTGTTTCCACCTCCAAGCTGACTCCCTTTGAACTCCCTTATTTGGATTTTTTTGGTAAAAAGGTCCTCAGGGCCTCAAACTAGGAGAGTGCACCCTCCCCCAGAGAAGGAGAATGTTCCCACTCCACCAGTGAGAGCAGTCTGGGCCAAGTATATTATAAAGAAGACTTGAGTACAAACAACCATGGGGCATACCCCAGCTAAACCATTCTGACATGCATAAGGCCAGATTTATCAATGACCATCGGCCCCTTACAAGGATGAGGTAAGGTATGTGCCCCCCCCCAAAATCATCATTCTGCCTATTATGCATAGCAAAATTAGCAAGGGCATCAGCAAGCTGGTTGGTTTCCCGGTACACATGGGAAAGAAGAATGAAATCCCTTATTTGGATTTATTCCCCTATAATTCGTCTTTTATCTCCCTTAGATCCACCTTGGCTGCAGTACGTCCACAAGTTGGCAAATGCTCCCCAATGGTGAAACCTGTAGGATTGTGTCCTAGGGTACTTCCACCACGCTGGAAGTTGATCTACCTCCTTTCCTTCGTGCCCACGCATACAAACTACCTTCGTGTACCACGTACACACTTTTCTTTCCATCCAAACACTATTGTTTTCAAGGATTTCTCCCTGAGGTTGCTTCACTTGGAGTTGTAGAAAGATTCTCATCATGTGGTGTGTTCTTATTGTTGAGAGCATGTCTCTTCACACCTTGGTGCCTGCTTATCAGTTCTTTCCACTTCACTTTGCTTCATTTCCTTCCACTCAGTGTCTCCCCCTTGCAAATCAGACGCCAAGGTAGGGCAATTATAGACACGACAAAATTGACACCACAGTGAGCAAATATCATATTGCACCATAATGCCCCAAGTGGCCCTCAATTTGCACTTTGTGAGTTCTATTCCCTATCTTTCTGAGTCTCCCCCATTCTTCCCTATTTCCTTATGGATTTTCCCCTATTTTTTCTTGCTTAAAGGAAATCTTGCTGGCCTTATTTTAATTGCATCAGCTTCAGCGGATGCTATTATCTTTTCATGAACGCGTCATATCATCCAGATGCCTTTTGTCAATAAATCATCTGGTTAAGCCGATGTGATTTTGCCATTGATTGATGGACATTCATTAACACGTCAGATAACCCCTACGCAATTTCCCCATCGATTGGTGAACAACCATCGATTGATGAACATTAATGACACGTCAGGATACCTGTACGCAATTTGGATAATCAATTGGTGACCACAAGAAACGTGTCGGCTTCCCTTGATGTGTTTATGCAATAATCAATTACTAACCAAAATAAGAATTTTTGAAACATGTTTGCATTGGTTGATGCGATTCTGAGCTTCCATATTTCTCAGCAATTTTCTTATTTGGTTTTTGAAAATACATATTGTCTTCCTTGATGCGATTACACTTTAAATTTTCTTTTTGGAAAGTTTCCATAAACCATTTTTGGAAATTGATTAACACATTTAGTCTACCTGACACGATTCAAGTTGCTATTTTCATTAGAATTTGATCAAAATTGGAAATGCATTAACACATCCATTGGTCTGACGCAATTTAACTTTAAATGCGTCCACTATACCTGATGCGATTTAGCCTTTTATTCCACTTCAGACTTTGAGCCTCAAACCCCTATAATACACCTTTGGTCCTTGGTTCAGAAGGTTGGCCAATGTGAATTCTCCCTTGTGTAGTGAGGCGAAGGTCCAATTAAAGGGGAGATGCTACCGGACCTCCGCCTCAAGGCTTGAAGCGCTGCCCTCTCCTCTCCACATCCGCACCAGCAGAAGCAGCCACCGGTGTCCTCTTCCTCCTCCTTCAAGCTTCTATGCCAGCTCCTTCCAAGCAACACCACACGCCATCCAATCATTGGGGAAGCCAACCTCTCTCCCTTTCATGTTCATTTATTTATTCTCTTAGTGTCTCCTTTTGCTCCCACAAGAGCACTTCTATCAACTCCTATGGGAGCATCCTTTTCTAGTCCCTTTATTCTCATCACACACTTTTCATTCAATCACTCCATGCATGCACACACCCACCTATCATTATAGGGGTTTTAAAAGCCAATAAAAGGTGTGTTCTTCTCCATGCTCTTCATGGTTTTTTTTGTTTATGAGAATTGATGGCTACACAGCTTGGCTAATCATTTATTTCATTTCTTTGTTGTGTTTCTTTTAAGGTAATCATTAAAGAAGTCTTCTACCATGGCTGGCCGCATGTAGAAGAAGGAGCAAACTCGTCTCCACAATCTCTATAACGACTCTCTTTATACTGGTATGATTATACCAATCCACATCGATATAAAGTGCGTCGTCACAGTGGGACATATACCCAACACAACACAGTAGGTAGAGATGTACATAAATAATAAAAGAAAGTACAGCGAAAATGAAAGATATTCTTATTCCATCGCCATTATACACATTCCACAGTCTATATAGTATCAATGAAAATAAACAAAGTCCATAATTAAACAAGTTCATGTAACATCATTGTTCACATACTAGTAAAAGAAAGTACAATCTAAGCAATAATCCTCCACAAGCTCTGCTACTCCTCTCGCTCGGAGTCGCTCCTCACAATGTCCTCCTCAATCATAGGAACACATGTCTCACCTATATGTTAAAACAAGTATGAGTCTTCACAAAAGACTCAGCGAGTAACCTATTGGCACATCCTTACACATATCACATTCATGCTACTCACTTTAACAAAAGAGAAATTTGACCACATGGTTCATGTCATAACAAACATGTCACGCCCCGACGCGGAATATCGGAACGCGAGGCAGTTGCAAGAAAAGGGTATAGAGCGAGTACTAGACATCAAACCATTACACAATGAATAATACTTAAGCGAATTCATTTCATTAATACTTTTCAATGTCTAGTTACAACCACTAATATCAGAGCCAATCTATGGGGCCCGATTACATTGGAATAAAGCAAAAGACTAAACTTCAAACCTAACTACTACAACGCTAAACATAGCAATAGGACTCTAGGGTACTCATGACATCACTCCAGGTCGTTCCCGTCCTCTTGAGTGTATGGTTCATCCTCGGTCTCACCTGAGAACACAACGACAAATAACGCAGGGTGAGCGAACATCGCCCAGTAGGACTTAATCGCAAGCTCAAGCAAGCTTTAAGTAATTAATGCATTTAAAGGCAGAGTAACTAATGATAGAACGGAAGAGAGTGTCAAGTAAAAATATAGCAGACAGTACGTGAACGAAATAGCAAGACTTTTCAAATATAGACTTTCCAAGAATAGCACAAGTGTCGGGTATAGCACAATAATAGCAAGATAGCACAATGTCAAGTATAGCAAGATGGCCATAGTACAGATAGCACAACGAGTATAACATAGCACAATGAGTATAGCATAGCACTTTGTTGTCAATGGACAACGAGAGAACATAGCACTTTTGATTGTCATTTAGATAGTCAAGATAGATAGCACTTTGTTGTCAATGGACAATGAGAGAACATAGCACTTTTGATTGTCATTTAGATAGTCACGATAGATCACTTGAGTGTAATGCCAAACACTCTGATCATTAACTCCCATGGGCACTAGCACTTTCGGGCGCACATCCCAGGACCAGATCAGGGCCTTTATATATTGCCAGGCATTAGTTATATTGTTTATCTTTAGACAATCAGTCAATGGCCAATATAGAGTACCAAGAAGTAGATGAGAGCACTAGATGAATAGACGAGATAGTAGAGTGAACGTGAATAGATGAGCGAGTAGAGTATAGATGAGAGTTAGTGGACCTTGCACATGAAACGTCGAGTACGAGCGATAGTAACCGTTGCACAACACGCGCACATGGTGTTGGCAGTCAGGCGGAACTCACGACCTTACCACTGGCCATGTCAAGCACAGGTCCAGAGGTCCGGCATGATTCAAGACGAGAGTGAACTTCAATAGCCGTTTGGATCATATAGATCCCTAAACGGTGTAATAGGAGTTAGGGTACAACCGGCTCATCGACCATGTGGGAATCCATGGACAGAGGAGACTTACGGAGGCCTTGAACAAAGACTTACTACCGGCATATCGAATATCCACGGAGAGTTCGTCCAAGTCAAGAAAGAGTGTATATAGAAACAAGTGCTCGATGTTCTAGAGGAATTCTAGAACAGTGGAGCGTCGATATCGGTCTTCTCAAAACATTGCGAGAAATGATAGACAAGTATAAGGTAATTTAATTACAGAAATTACCAGATGTATTTTGAATTAGTTTAATGCAAAACTAGCCATAATTGGATGGTTCAAAGTGTGTGTAAGTGTCATGAAATTGTAGATAGAAAAGATCATGTGCATGTATTTTAATCATACATAAATGTTTAATTTATAATAGGTGTTATTTTCTGTGTGTATGACTATTAAACAAGAGCACAACACTGTAGATAATCAAGCATTTTCTGAGACAGGGGGTTTTATGCAAAAAGAACCCAGATCACGACGTACCCCGATGAGGGTCGCGACGGGGTCAACTGAGATCGCGACTGGTGCTTGTACGGGTCGCGACAGGCTTAGTCTGTTCGGGCAGCAGATCGCGACGAAAGGCCCTGTCGCGATCAAATCGCGATAGAGGGCGTTGTCACGACGACCCTTGTGAACGCGGCCTATCGAGCCGTCGCGTTCACAAGGTCTGCGCCCGGGTCCGACAGGGAAAGGACATACATTGGATTGCGGGCCAGAACTTACCCGATTTGACACAGGGTGGTTCAGAAAATCACAACTAATTGTATAGTCAACGAAAATTCGTGAAACCAGTTGCAAAACGACCTAGACATGCATGGGTACTTACAATAAATAGAATTGGAAAACAATCAGGGTTTGGACATGTTTTAAACACGGGTATTCATGATGAACATGAAACAGTACATAGTTGAGATCGACGATTAAATTTGTAAGATAGGATGAATCAAATTTAGGGCTTTTAGGGGCAAAAGATGCCTAATATGCAACCATTCCTACAGTAAAAATCTGGTGTCATGGGGTTGAGTATACAAGGAGATCAAGAGTTAAGAAGAGGGTTCGGGGTCATGTCAGTTGCAGAACATGAAAAATCAAGAACGACAGATATGCTCGATGGAAAATTATGAAACCAAGGGCTTTTATTCTGATAGACGAGACATCCTACAGAAAAGGTTTCATGGTTTATGCTTGTGAGAATGCCTACATTTGATCGTTTTCCTCTTCTAGGGTTAAGACTTGAGAACTCGGGGAAGAACTTGAGAGATCCTTCCTCTCCACGAATTCTCCTCCTCTTGGCCTCTTCTCCTGGTCCAGGAACCTCTTGGCACGAGCTAGGGCCGGCCATGAGGGTTTAAGAGAAGTATTTAAGCTTCTCCCTATTCACTTTCCTAGTTTAAGTCTAATTCCTATTAAACTCCGAATTATTCCTATTTTCCTCTCCCCTTTTTAAGCAAGAGATCTCCTATTTGGGTTGGGAGAGAGAGGATTTAGTGGCCAATCAATTGGGGTAGGTTTAGGAATCCAATCCTAATTCAAACTAGCTATTTAATGCATTAAATATTTCTTTTCTATTTTAGTAATATTTTAGTTACGAATTTTGGGTATTTCTCTATTATTCCCCTTCTTAAAATTTCTATTTTAGCCCACTCATTTCTAATGGGTCAATATAGCAAAGCCCATTACTCCTTTTCTTTTAATGGGTTTTATTTAATTCTCTCTTATTTGATTTCCTAGTTGATTTAATGCATCTTCCTTTTATTTGATTTTCTAATAATATAAATATTTAATTTTTTTCCCATAAATTTAGGGTTGCTACAAAACAAGTTTAAATGAATACCCTATAACATGCTATCCACACATGGTCTTTAGCTTACATCATGGTATCAATTGTAACTCATTCATAATAATTTTCCAAACAATTGATCATATAGATTAAACACATGGTTACTAGCAAACCTAACATGACATATATCACTTTCCACATGCTTTTATATCACATAATCACACATTTTTCTTGCTGTTTTAACATAACTATAACATGATCACATGGTTTCACATTGTTTCACAATATAACACATTAGCACATCACTTTCACATGAACACTTGGCACATTCACACATAATTCACATCTTTACACATTATTTTACTTTACCGTGACACATAGTCCGAACCACCATAAAAAAGGAGACACATATCACATAACACATATCCGTCACCTAGGCATTATAGTGACGAATCTTGGTAACTGCACAGAACCAGGAGAAGCCATCTCCACCCTAACCAGTGGTACTTGTCCACCTCCAAGATTTCATCTTGATGCCCACAGGATATCACATACACATTGAGCCTTCCCATAGGGACCTTTCTACAGTACGGCTCCATAGCCTTCTATGGTAGCAATGTCAATTCTGGCACATATTTTACTTAAACACATTATTTCCTTAATCACATGCTTAGCAACATCTTACATGCTCTTAATGATCCATTCACATGCTTATAATGTAAACACATGTCTTTCAGGTTACAGAACTTATCACCGCTGTCTAATAGTAAGAAAATATGCTTAACAGCACCTAAACATGATACTAATCACAGCAATTACCGTTTCCTAATTAATCATGCTTAATATACCCCTTTAATACCTTTACAGTTTAAACAGTACTTATAGATATCAGAATAGACCCAAATTTTAACCATAAATTCTACGTATGGAACATATCGTATGGTTAATGTTTCAGAATTTTCATGACAGTGTATCTATTTTTAACATTTAACAGAGATCTCATGCAATTTAATAAGATAATTCAATTAGACATAATAAACAGTGAACAGTCAGATCTAATAGTCTTAAAACATGTATACGGTAACCCTAAGTTCATGAAAATTTCTTGTAACAGTATCATACATCATATCTATTTATTTTGAATTTAGATCTGTCAAAACATGCATATTTCCCCATAATAGAAATTCTATAATTCAGAATTATGATCAAAATTTTAACAGGAATTCATGGTTTAACCTAATAACATACCTAACCATCCAGAAATTTTATGACATATGCAAACATCTAGAAATCCCCGAAAAATCACACTACAGAGATTAAATCCACTGTTTCAGTAAATCCAGATGAACTTGACGGCAAGGGGCTTACCGTCAGGGTGGGTTAGCGGCACAATCGATTGTCGTTAACTCAGGAACTTGGCAGCAATAAGGTGTCCGTCAACTCCTGTCTGCAGAAAGTGTAGACCGAACACAGAAAAATGAGGAATTTGGGGGTCCAGGACACAAATTATAAATCCGGAAAAATACCTAAACTCTAGGTGATAGGTCTAGGTACGAAACCCCTAATATACTTGCCTCTCCAAAAACCTCTGAAGATTGAATTTTGGTGATGAAGCCCTCCTAGGCCAAGCCAAAGAGGTGATGTTCCTCGCCTTGATTCGACTTCCACGCTTATGCAATCGATCCCCCGGGGTTAGGAGAGCTTCTCCACCTTCAGTAGAGTCTCCATTTCGCAGAAGATCGCTGGAGAAGCCTTCAGATCACCAGATCAAGCCTCTCAAACTCTCTCTTTTTCTCTCCTCGAAACCCAAATAGCTCTAGGTGAAAAAAGCCCTCTCTTCGCAGAGACGGCCTAAATAAATAGGGTTTAGAGTCGTAGGAAACCTAGGTCATAAGAGTTCTAACCATTGGGTGTTTCCTAATCCATCTCCCGGAGAAAACGGGGCGGTTATAGATCTGGAATCCCAAACGCTGCCGTAGAAGTAAACGGCCACATAGCTGCCGCCAACCATAAATAGGCGTCAATCGATGTTGACATCTAGATCTTCTGGCCACAAGGTAAACGACACAAATGTTTCCGTCAACTACCCCTTAAGGTCAATGGATGTTGACGTTAAGAAGAGATTTCGGGTAGAACAACAAAGCATCAAAACAGATATAAAATTCATAGAAATCGAGGGCCTTACACCCTCTCCCCCTAAAAGAAAACTTCGTCCTCGAAGTTAGAGCAAAAGTACTAACCGAACAGATGGGGATACTGCTTCTTCATGGCCTCCTCAAGCTCCCATGTAGCCTCCTCCCGTGAGAAGTTTCTCCAGAACACCTTCACGGATGCAACTTGTTCCTGAGGTGCTGAACCTTCTGATCTAGGATGGCCACTAGTCTCTACATAAGACATGTCTGGCTGAATCTCCACTGGCTCGTGACTGATGACATGCGACGGATCTCGCACGTATCTCCTGAGCATAGACACGTGGAAGACACACACTTGCTAGCGCTGGGGGTAAAGCTAGCTCATACGCCACACTGCCCATCCGCCTGAGAATCTCAAACAGGACAATGAATCTCGGACTCAACTTGCTATGCCTTCCAAACCTGACCACCACCTTTGTAGGTGAAACCTTGAGGAAAACATGCTCGCCAACCTCGAACTCTAAGTCCTTCCTTCTGTTGTCGACGTAGCTCTTCTGCCTATCCTGCACTACAACCAATCTCTGCCTGATGAGCTAAATCTTATCTGAAGTTTCTTGTACCATCTCAGGTCCAACCAACTGCCTGTCGCCTGTCTCCTCCCAGCACAAAGGAGATCTACAGGGCCGACCGTACAAAGCCTCGAATGGAGCCATGACTATACTTGCATGAAAACTGTTGTTGTAGGTGAACTCCACAAGAGGTAGGTGACGTTCCCAGTCGCCCTTCCAATCAAGCACGCATGCTCTCAACATGTCCTCGAGCATCTGAATCGTCCTCTCGGACTAGCCATCTGTCTGAGTGTGAAATGCCGAACTGAGCTTCAGCTGAGAACCCAAAGCCTCCTGAAGACCCTGCCACAGCCTCGATGTAAACCGAGGGTCTCTGTCAGAGATAATAGACTTTGGCACACCATGCAATCTCACAATGCTGCCAACATACAGCCTCGCTAAGCTCTCTACATACTGTTTCTTCCTCATGGGCAAGAAGTGAGCAGTCTTGAAGAAACGGTCTACAACCACCCAAATTGAGTCATTTCCCTTAGCTGACCTGGGCAAACCCATCACAAAATCCATGGTGATTGCTTCCCACTTCCACACAGGTATCTCCATCTTTTGTATAAGGTCTGATGGTCTTTGACGCTTGGCCTTAACCTGCTGGCACACCAAACACCTGAATTCAAATTCTGCCACATCCTTCTTCATGCCTGACCACTAGAAGGATCTCTTCAAATCTTGGTACATCTTGGTGTTTTCTGGATAAATAGAGAACCGTGACCTGTGAGCTTCTGCAAGTACTCGCTCACGAACCTCCACGACATCTGGTACACATACTCGATGTTGAAATTTGATGACACCGTCCTCATCCTGAGCAATGCCTGCCATGCCCACCATCTCCTGAAGTATAGGATCAGCTCCCTGTTGCTCAGTCACCTCGTCCAACACAATGGATCGGATAGACAACTGTGCCACGAAAGCCTGACACAACTGTGGCTCTAGCTCGGTCATAGCACATGCCGCATCCTCTAGCATCTTCCAATCCTGCTGAAGTAGGGACCTCTTCATGTTGAGCGCATCTGCCACGACATTCGCCTTCTCTTGGTGGTACTGAAGCTCGAAGTCATAGTTCTTAAGAAACTCTATCCACCTTCTTTGCCGCAGGTTCAACTCCTTCTGAGAGAAAAGGTACCTCAAACTCTTGTGGTTAGTGAACACCTCGAACTTGACACCATAAAGATAGTGTCTCCAAATCTTCAGTGCATGGACCAAAGCTGCTAACTCCAAATCATGGGTCGGATAGTTACGCTCATGCTCTTTTAATTGGCGAGAAGCATAGGCAACTACCTTACCATGCTGCGTCAAAACACAACCAAGGCCTATCTGAGAAGCATCAGAATAGATCGCAAAACCCTCGGCACCACTAAGCAAGATCAACACGGGTGCAGATGTCAGCCTCATCTTCAGCATCTGGAAACTACTCTCACAATCCTCAAACCACACATAACCCCTTTCCTGGTCAGCTTAGACAAAGGTGCAGCGATAGAGGCAAAGCCTTCAATGAATCGCCTGTAATAGCCTGCTAACCCAAGAAAACTCACGATCTCAGATGGTGTCCTCGGAGTCTCCCACTCTACACCGCCTGAACCTTCACGGGTCAATAGCAACTCCAGCGCCTGAGATGACATGCTCCAAGGAAGTGAACCTCGCGCATCCAGAAGTCACACTTACTGAACTTGGCATACAACTTGTGCTCTCGGAGAATCTTCAAAACAATCCTCAGATGCTCACGGTGTGTAGCCTCATCAGGGGAATAGACTAACACATCGTCTATGAACACCACAACAAAACTATCCAAATATGGCCTAAACACCCTATTCATGAGATCCATGAATGCTGCAGGGGTGTTAGTCAGACCAAATGGAAGCATAAAGAACTCATAGTGTCCATAGCGGGTCCTGAATGCAGTCTTGGACACATCCTCTCCCTTGATCCTCAACTGATGGTAGCCGGATCACAGATCTATCTTGGAAAACACAGATGCATTCTGCAGCTGATCAAACAAATCATTTATGCGTGGGAAGGGATACTTGTTCTTCACTGTCACCTGATTGAGCTTCCTGTAGTCAATGCACAGCCTTAGAGAACCATCTTTCTTCTTCACGAATAGCACAGGTGCACCACATGTTGACACACTAGGGCGAACGAACCCCTTGTCAAGCAACTCCTGCAATTGCTTCCTCAGCTCAGCTAACTCCGTAGGTGCCATCCGGTAGGGAGCCTTAGAGATAGGTGAGGTGCCTGGAAGCAACTCTATAGTGAACTCTATCTCCCTTGCTGGTGGCAATCCAGACAAATCATCAGGGAACACGTCTGGGAACTCCTACACAACCTCGATCTCTTCAAGGGTAGGTGACTGATAGCCTTAGGAAATAAGACCACACTGGCAAGGAAAGTGTCACAACCTTTGTTTACCATCTTCATAGCCTTCACGACAGAGATCACAAACCTTCCCGCTAGATTCCTTGGCAACGGATGTGAGAACTCATCCTCTCCAGAAATACGGAAAGTAATCTTCTTCCCTCTGCAATCAACCAAGGCATAGTGCTCCTCAAGCCAATCCAGACCAAGTATAGCATCATAGTCCTTCATCTTGAGCAAGTAGAAGCACCCGAACAAGCCTCGATCTTCAATGTACACAGGTAAGGATGGAATGCACTTCCTGATCACTACCGTTCCTACTGGTGTGTGCACAGGAGAACCTCTAACTCCTCTGCCTAACCTTCAGACTCTGCTGCTAACTGCTTAGAAAACCGCTGGAAATAACGAGTGTGTAGCACCTGTATCAAACAACACTCGAGTCTGCACACCCATAACTAAGACCGTACCTTATGTGACGTTCTCAGCCTGCTCTACATCCTCACGTGCTAGTACATACACTTGGACTTGGGCTCGAGGCCTTTCTGGTTTCCCTGTCACTGGTGCCGCTGCTGGGGCTAGCACTCCTCTCTGAGCAAACTGCTGAAGTCTGGGGCAATCTCTAATCTAGTGCTCGGTGCTGCCACACTTCAGGCACTTCCCTACTAGCTTCCAACACTCAGATCTGCCATGTGTCCTTCCGCAATGAGGACACGCCTTCTTATCGCTGGGCCTGAAGCTGGGTATCTAGGGTACAACTGCCTACTGACTCGAAGCTGCTACTGAACGCTGTGGCTGCTGGTACACCACTGCCTTCTTTCTGTCCTGCCTCTGGAAAGGTGGCGCTGACCTCTTCTGAGATGCCCTCTTCTTCTCTATGTACTGATCCATCTCGTTCTCCTGCATGCTGCGCTGAGAGCCTCGTCTAAAGTCTGATGGTCAAAAGCAACTAGTCTCAACCTGAGTGATGGTTTGAGCCCATCACAACTTCTTGCCTTTCTGTGCTCATCTGCAACAATGTGGGGAGCGTACTTGGAAAGCTCGGCAAATTTGGCCTCATACTCTAGGACAGTCATGGAGCCCTGTGTGAGAGATAGGAACTCCTGCTCCATCTTGTCCTGAATGTGCTCGGGGATGAACTTGGCCCGAAAGAGTCTAGTGAACTCAGCCCAAGTCACCTCTATAGCACCATTCTCGTACCTCGTATGTAGCATAGAGGCCCACCAAACATCAGCTCTCTCTTGCAAAATACAAACCATGAGCACCATCTAATCTAAAATCTTAATCTTACACAAGTACACATACTCTAAGTACCTGTAGCATGTAAGTAGCCAGACTAACTTTATTCTCTTCCACACACCTGATAGCCTGGAAGATCTTCTCCACCTCTCTGCTAGAAGGGGCTAACTCTCCCCCTTAAAAGAAGGCGGAGCCATCCTCTTAAACCTCTCCATGATGGACAGACCACCATGGCCATGCTCTTGGGGAACTGGAGCTGGAGCCTAGGCTTGAGACAACGAGCAACACATAAGCAATCATACAACCAACAAAATAGACTACTCCATATTAACAACTCTAACCTGTGCCTACAACTGAGCTTGCAACGCAGCCTGAGTCTGTGCCTGCATCTGCATCGCCTAGACCAGGCCTTGCGTATACACGCCATAGTCCACAGGTGGTGGTGGAGGAAGTATCGTGGGACCCTGGGGTGCTAGGGCTTGCTGCTCACCCCTCTCCTCATACCTCTGCTCGTCCTCCCGAGCCTGGGTACTGTGCCTACCACGGCTCGCCATTGCATGTGAAACAATTAACTCAGTTAGAATCTAAGTTACTTAGTCCTAACCATTTTCTTAACTATCTTTAATTCATTATTAGATATTTTTCCACATGTATGGACTAATTCTATAAAGACTTTGAAATATGTGTAGATGATGGCTTATTTATGTACAATCTCAACTTGTTGCTCTGATACCAATCTCTGTAATGACCCTATTTGTACCGGTACGATTATACCAATCCACATCGATATAAAGTGCGCCGTCACAGTGGAACATGTACCCAACACAGCACAGTAGGTAGAGATGTACATAAATAACAAAAGAAAGTACAGCGGAAATGAAAGATATTCTTATTCCATCACCATTACACACATTCCATAGTCTATATAGTAGCAATGAAAATAAACAAAGTCCATAATTAAACAAGTCCATGTAACATCATTGTTCACATACTAGTAAAAGAAAGTACAATCTAAGCAATAATCCTCTGCTACTCCTCTCGCTCGGAGTCGCTCCTCACAACGTCCTCCTCAATCATAGGAACACCTCTCACCTGTATGTTAAAGCAAGTATGAGTCTTCACAAAAGACTCAGCAAGTAACCTATTAGCACATCCTTACACATATCACATTCATGCTACTCACTTTAACAAAAGAGAAATTTTACCACATGGTTCATGTCATAACAAACAAGTTTAAATGAATACTCTATAACATACTATCTACACATGGTCTTTAGCTTACATCATGGTATCAATTGCAACTCATTCATAATATATTTTCCAAACAATTTGATCATGGAAATTAAACACATGGTTACTAGCAAACCTAGCATGACATCTATCACTTTCCACATGCTTTTATATCACATAATCACACATTTTTCTTGTTGTTTAACATAATTATAATATGATTACATGGTTTCACATTGTTTCACAATATTACACATTAGCACATCACTTTCACATGAACACTTAGCACATTCACACATAATTCACATCTTTACACATTATTTTACTTTACCGTGACACATAGTCGGAACCTCCATAAAAAAGGACACACATATCACATAACACATACTTGTCACCTAGGCATTATAGTGATGAATCTTTGTAAGTGCGCAGAATCGGGAGAAGCCCTCTCCACCATAACCAGTGATACTTGTCCACCTCCAAGATTTCATCCTGATGCCCACAGGATATCACGTACATATTGAGCCTTCCCATAGGGACTTTTCTACAGTATGGCTCCATAGCCTTCTATGGTCGCAGTGTCAATTCCGGCACATATTTCACTTGAACACATTATTTCACTTAATCACATGCTTAGCAACATTTTACATGCTCTTAATGATCAATTCACATGCTTATAATGTAAACACATGTCTTTCAGGTTACAAAACTTATAATGGCTGTCTAATAGTAAGAAAATATGCTTAACAGCACCTAAACATGATACTAATCACAACAATTACTGTTTCCTAATTAATCATGCTTAATATACCCCTTTAATACCTTTACAATTTCAAACAATACCTACAGATATCAGAATAGACCCAAATTTTAACATAAATTCTACGCATGGAACATATCATATGGTTAAGTTTTCAGAATTTTTCATGATAGTATGTCTATTTTTAACATTTAACAGAATCTCATGCAATTTAATAAGATAATTCAATTAGACATAATAAATAGTGAACAGTTAGATCTAACACTCTTAAAACATGTATACAGTAACCTTAAGTTCATGAAAATTTGTTGTAACAATATCATACATCATATCTATTTATTCTGAATTTAGATCTGTCAAAACATGCATATTTCCTCATAACATAAATTCTATAATTCACAATTATGATCAACATTTTAACAGGAATTCATGGTTTAACCTAATAACATACCTGACCATCAAGAAATTTTATGACATAGGCAAACATCCAGAAATCCCCAAAAAATCACACCACAGAGATTAAATCCATTGTTCTATAAATCCAGATGAACTTGACGGCAAGAGGCTTGCCGTCGGGGGGGTTAATGGCACAATTGATTACCATTAACTAAGGAACTTGGCAGCAATAAGGTTGTCGTCAACCTCCTATCTGCAGAAAGTGTAGACCGAACACAGGAAAATGATGAATTTGGGGGTCCATGACACGAATTAAAAATACGAAAAATACCTAAACTCTAGGTGATAGGTCAAGGGACAAAACCCCTAAGTTACTTGCCTCTCCAAAAACCTCTGAAGATTGAATTTTGACGATGACGCCCTCCTCGGCCAAGCCAAAGAGGTGATGTTCCCCGACTTGATTCGACTTCCACGCTTATGCAATCGATCCCCGGGGTTAGGAGAGCTTCTCCACCTTCAGTAGAGTCTCCCTTTCGCAGAAGATCACCGGAGAAGCCTTCAGATCACTGGATCAAGCCTCTCAAACTCTCTCTTTTTCTCTCCCCAAAACCCAAATAGCCCTGAGTGAGAAAAGCCCTCTCTTTGCAGAGAGGACCCAAATAAATAGGGTTAGAGTCGTAGGCAACCTAGGTCATAAGAGTTCTAACCATTGGGACGTTTCCTAATCCATCTCCCGGAGAAAACGGGGCGGTTACAGATCTGGAATCCCAAACGCAGCCAGAGAAGTAAACGGCCACATAGCTGCCGTCAACCATAAATAGGCGTCAATCGATGTTGACGTCTAGATCTTCTGGCCACAAGGTAAACGACACAATGTTGCCATCAACTACCCCTTAACGTCAATGGATTTTGACGTTAGAAGAGATTTCGGGCAGAACAACAAAGCATCAAAACAGATATAAAACTCACAGAAATCGAGGGCCTTACAATCTCCCACTCAAAAAGGTATTTTCGTGATCACTGTCCCTTTATTATTCATTATTATTTATTTACTCCTTCGAGACCCTCGAGTCTCTGACAATCATGATCATATCTGACGTTGTGCATCTTTTATTTTATATTTTCATATTTTTCTTGTGGGACGAAAGTCCACATCCATAGGCACGGGCGTCCCAATTTTAAATCTAAACCCTAAAAGATAAAGCTCAAGTGCCAACCCCTCGCCCATTCCCAAATCCCATTTGCGTCTGCGACTCCCTGCCTCCCCCTTCAATCTAGGGTGGCCGGCCGCCAGTGTCCACCATCGTTGCCATCGGGAACAGAAATTCCTTGCCGCCGCACCGTGCCGCCACTTCCCCGCCACTGCCTTCACGAATGGAGGCTCCCTGCCACCAAGCTGTCGCTGCTGCTCCCCCCAGGAGCCTCCCTATCAGCGTGCCACTTTGTGCCCCCAAAGCTCCCACGCCACCTCATCACCACTCCCTGCCACCAAGCTGGGCCAGGCCTCATTTCTAAAAAATGGGCCTTGTCGTAGGGTCGAGCTGGGCCTAGATTGGTCATTTTGAGATCAGGAGGGACCCAAGAAAATTTAGGCCTGACCCAAACCCAACCTATTGCCACCCCTATATCCTAATCTACAAAAGAGTTGGTTGGTTGACTAGAATTGAAGCAATAATAGGTTGGTTCCCTTTAGGTTGGAGGACCCTTTTTTGTCCTTTCTGGATATCCCTTTCGGGTCCTCCACCCTCTTTGAGTCGGAAGGTCATATTTACAGGTTTTGAGAGAGGGGAGTTTTCATAAGATTTGATATGGGATTAATTTGGTGTGATGGGTGATCACAAGCATGATTGGCTAAAGATGTTTCGCTGTGTGATCAATATAGCTGTAGTACCTTGACTGTTTTTACCTGTTAGTTAAAGAGAATTATTGTTATATTTCAAGTTGAACACTAAGGTTAGTAAAAACAACTTGATCACATTGAGTTTGGATGTTAGATGCTAAGTATTATGAGTGTGCCATCATAATTTGTAAGATTTTAAGGGAGAGAATTTGATGATGCCAAATGGAGGGTGTGGACACTCATTTTTGACATATAAATTGAGTTAGTTTTCTTGTTCACTTTAATAATACCGTCAATTGGTCATCATTGTTAAGTCCAATCTTGGCCCGTTCAATTGTAAGTAGCTTGTCTCAGTGGTTGTTCAACACTGTAGTCACTTCATTCTCGAAGATATCCATCTTGACTTTAGTATCTTTTTATATGTGCTAAGAGGACTAAGAGATCAGCTTTAGTAGATGATGAAGGCCCCCCTGAGCGGTGATGAGGTCCCCCCAACTTAGTCCTTCTGTCATAGTAGTGCGGACCGTGGCTATCTTGGTAGTAGGTCATGGGACATACCTTTGATTAAAGAGGTCAAAAATAAAAGAAATAACAATTGCATAGAAATAAAAAGATATTTTATTAAAAATATATGTGTTTTTCGTGAATTTTGATGATTTTCATATTTTTTGGAATTTTCCTTTTTAGAAGTTTTGAAATTTCTAAATTTTTATTTTGGAATTATTTTTTTAGTATTTTTTGGAGGGTGGGGGTTATTTTGATTTAAAAGATGATAACAATGAAATGATAAATGAAGATATATATATATATATATACACACACTAGTGGACAGTTGTGGGATGCACAATGAATTTCAAAGAAGTAGTTGAATGTATTTAGACTAAAAATCAAGATGAAATAGAGATAGTGAAAATGTACTTTTGATAACATGGTGTCACAAATAGAAATATATTCTAAACAGATTTATAAGCAAGGGAAAATATCACATTGGAAATGTTTTAGGAGAGTTTCAAATTTGGAAAGATAAAGGTTAATCTTCAAAAGTGTCAATGTCCATTTTCTCAATCTTGATTTCTTTCTTGTTGCATGACAACTAGGCAGAAGTAAGTTCTTCAGAAGAATTTGGCTGGTTATGAATGTCACTGCAATTCGCTTCATTAGAGTCATGCTATTTGAAGAGTATGAGACTGAGAGTGTGTCCTATGTTATAGCCAAAATACAAATAATAATATGATCAAATCATTTGAACATTCAAGTTATACTTCTAACAAAATTTGTTTAGTTTTATTTACATTATCAACATCAAGAACACTTCCATGTTCTATAGCACTATGATCAAACTCGTTATGATCTTCAACATCCTACAAAAAATTTAAAACATATTATAATTTAAGTTTTTCATAATGATTTTACCTTATAGCTTCTTCACGAGTCTCAGTAGAAATCTATAAATAATAGATATACATAATTTATGAGTTTACTAACCTGAATATATCAGATGTGGCCAAATGTGCATTGATGATGTTTTTATCGTCACACATTCGTGTGATTGTATAAATTGACAAATTTTGACGAAGGTGTAGTTTGATATTTGTATCTTAAACAAAAACTTTCTTTGTAGAAAAAGATCCAACTCTTTAAGAAAAAAATATTATCTCCATCTTGTAAAGAAACTAAAATTCAGAACATCCACATATATTAAGATTATTAATTAAATAAGAATAACATATAATGTTATTCCTACTTTAATTAGTTGTTCGCTAAAATTTACTGCAGACTTGTGTAAAAATTACATTGCCCCATGAATGAGTATCACAAATGATACAGAACTTGTGTGGTCAATAACTCTGATTTGAAATTATATCTGTGAAAGATGACAGATAAGTATGAATGATGAAAGAATAAATGTTAAATTGATACAACAATTTCAACAAACTCTTCTAAACTCGTGTTATGTTTATTGTACATGAATATAATAGTAAAGTATCAAAAAACATGAGAAGTATTATTTGGGCACTACTACCCTCGCATACTTACATCATTTTTAACACCAAAATTACCTCCAAAAGTTTGACTTTCTTGCTACAATTCTTGCACAAATTATAGAACCAATTGAATTCAGTTTCAATTTTCACAATAGTTGTCAAAGTCACACACACTCCAATATGCATCAAATTATTAAAACATAAATAGAAAATAAAACATCCTAATTAAACTGACCATCAAATGAGGCAAATTTAGTGCTATGTGGTGAAACATGTAATGAAAAATGCTCTTGTGTACTTTAGTAACCTCATCTCTGCTTCCTCCTTTAGGATAGACAATTGTCGCTTTCTAACATTAGACCGCAAACATCCTCATCATCAAATGGAACTTGCGCTATGTCAAGTCCTTCAATTTGCATGTGAAGTACCCTTCCAAACCTATTTTTCTATATTTGATAGGCCACAACTTATCATATCATAAATATTAGTGGGAAATGAGTAGGATATGCTATATTCTTTGGATATAAATTATTTCAAACACCTATCCTTACTAACCTTGCAATGTCTCTATCGCAAGTGCCTCCCCTTAGAAGTGGAGGGGTGTTGCAATTGTTGGGTCCAGACAGCTAATCTACAATCGCATAGAGAAATATGTAGCATGCTTTAGGTGTTTGAATATGTTGAAGCTAGCATGATGAAATTTCATAAATTCATACCAGAAAACTAATTTATACTCAAAGATGTACATACATCCTATATGAATTGATATAAAATTTGCCATTTGTTAGTTAAGAAAAAATCTGCTATTGTTAGACTTTCTTTCAAGCGGAGGTCTTATGACGGAGATGAAACTGCCATGTGTTAGTTTTTCACAAATTTAATTACTGCCTTGCTAGAAATAGGATGCAATAAATCTGCCATTGTGATCTTTAATTTCATGGTGAGAATGAAAAAAAAAAATAAACTAATAAATCCTTATTTGAAAACTAAGTTCTCAACATCAATCCAAATGTTAGGTGTTCTGGTGGATGATGGGCAAAAATAGATTATTCAACATGAAAAAGGAATGGGGTAACAAAGTGGATGAATTACATTAATCAACATGAAAAAGGCATGTCATAGTGACTCATTGCTTAGCAATCCTTTGGCCTATTTGGAAGGGTAGGTGTGACTTATCAAAAAATTAAAATCTAAAAGTTCATTCAAGCAGTCGCAATTTAAAAGGTTTCCATGGAAGTTGAAATTTAAGTTCAAATCAAATCCAAAGCTTAGATATTTATATTCAAATCCCACTTGAGACCCTCTAATGAGAAGTACGACTCAATGAGAATTTAAATATAGATTCATTTCTGCATCCAAAACAAAAACCATAATAATAATGTCATTTCCTAAGGATATAATCTGAAAGAATACCAAATCAATGCAGATAAGTTAGAATTGACATCAGGAAGTTAAAGACATGTTTAATCCCACAAGTTTACACAATATGTTTGTACAAACACAATAAGCAAGGTGAAAGGGGCTCTAAATTGGAAGAGAGTTCAGATGGTAACATCTTCATATAACATGTTTTTTTCCTAGCATCTTTAGATAATGAGTACTTAGAATGAAGGGAGTTCATATACATGAAAATCATTATGTAAAGTACTTAGATAGATCCACTTAGGTGTTTTTAAAATATATTGTAATGCAGTCATAGTCGTAGTGGCGTTGAAAATCACTTTGTCATATGTTGTGCATTTATTTCTTACAAATGCTTGATCATTGTTTTTGCTTATGACAAAATCTTTTAGTTATCTCCTAAACAAATGTATTTAATTATATCACACTTTATTTTGTATGAAAAGTCATGTGTTAAAGTAAAGGCATACATGTATTATTTATATAATCTTTTCAGTCTATTGGTGTCGACACACTAAGCCTAAGTGTCACACTAAACTTTCATTAAGAAAATTTTTTAAAGTACACAATGTATACATGCATATCATACTGACTCCGACTCCCAAGAAGTTGAAGTGTACCACTATGACTCCTGACAAATTGAAGTGGACTATCAATTGTTGAACAATTAGCGTTACTCTGACTCTCAAAAAGTCAAATTTAATTGGCCCAACTCCAACTCTCAAACAGTCGAAGTTAGATACCGATTATTGAACAAACCGAAGACTCACTTCGACTCTTTATAAGTTGAATTCTGATATCAATTGTTTCTATCGATTGCTGATATACATATATCAATTGATGTTGATTCTGCTCTGACTTTTCTACAGTCGAAGTCTATAGTCGAAGTTAAATATCGATTGTCTGTATCGATTATCTCTTTCATATTGATTGTTTGTATCGATTATCTCTTTCATATCGATTATCTATATCAATTGTTTCTCACTTCGACTTCTAGACAGTCGAAGTCTATCCATAGTCGAAGCATGATACCTACTCCGACTTTGATACAGTCGAAGTCTTTCTTATAGTACTAGAGAAGTACTCCGACTTCTCAAACTTCGAAGTATGATATCATATGTTGGACTATAGTAACACTTCGACTCTTTGAAAGTCGAAGTATAATATCAACTTCCTTGATCATTATACTTAGATGTTTTTAAGTATATGTTATTATTTTTGCAGAAATGTTAATGTATTATCAGTGCGATTAATGTTTTAATTCTATGAATTATTCAATGAACTACAGATGAACACATGATTGTTGGAGGAGATGCAAGAAAAATTCGACACCACCCCTTCAGCGGATAATAGATCTGAGTTCAATAATGCCAACGCAGCTCTCCGCCATGCTCTTCACTGTCAAGAGTTGTTCTGGGCCCAGAAGGCTAGAATTCAATGGTTAAATGATGGGGATAAGAACATTGCTTTTTATCACATAGTGGTTCTTGGCAACAGGAGAAAAAAATTTATCCATCGGCTGAAAGTTGATGATGCTTGGTGTGATCATCAAAATATCCTTTCCTCTGAGGCTGCTAAGTTTTTTCAATCCCAGTTAACTTCTGAAAGTCACGCTGTGGATTCTTCTTTGCTCCATAATATTCCTCTCTTGATCGATGATGAGCAGAATAGCTCTTTAACTAATGTTCCTTCAGATGATGAAGTTAAGTAGGCTGTGTGGAATATGAATAAGGATGGTGCGCCTGGGCAGGACAGATTCACTAGGTCCTTCTTCAGGGCTTGCTAGGAAATTGTATCTTCGGATGTTATTGCTGTTGTTAAAGGCTTATTTATGGGGTATCCACTTCCTAGGGCTGTTTGTTCTTCTTTGATTGCTCTTATTCCAAAGGTTCCACACCCGTCTGCTTTTGGTGATTTTAGGTCATTAGTCTTTGTAAATTTTGCTATAAAATTGTTTCCAAGATTATTTGTGGTCGTCTCACCAACATCTTACCCCTTATCATTTTGGAGGAGTAGGGTGCTTTTGTGAAAGGCAGGAATATTGTGAACAACATATCTCTATCGAACCAGCTTATTCAGGATCTTAGCAGGAAGGTCTGTGGTCATACTGTCATTCTTAAGCTTGATATGATGAAGACCTATGACAGAGTAGAATGGGACTTCATGTTTGCAGTGCTTCGCAATTTGGCTTTTCTAATCGGTTCATCTCTTATGTTGGCATGTTTATCTCTAATTGTTGGTTCTCTATTCTTTTAAATGGTTCTACTGTGGGCTATTTTAAATCATCCAGAGGTCTTCGTCAGGGGGACCCGCTAGCTCCTGCTTTCTTTATAATCATGGAGGAGGCTCTTAGCAGGGGATTACGGTATCTTCTTTCCACCAACTATCTTCTACCGTTTTCTGGCCCCAGAAGATGCCCGCCTATCTCTCACTTACTGTTCGCGGATGACACCTTAGTGTTTTTAAATGGCCAAAGATCCAATATTCTCAAGCTGCAGAAGTTCTTAAGGGATTATGAGCTCAGTTCTGGTCAGAAAATTAATGAAAAGAAGAGTTCATTTATTTTATCTCCCAAAGCGCCACCCTCCCTAGCTTGCAAAATTTCTTCCATCATTGGGTTTAAGCATCATTCTAGAGCTATGCGATATCTTGGGGTTCCCCTCAGACCTGGAAGACCTAGAGTGGCTGACTTCAAGTTCCTTATTAATAAAATCAATATGATGTTGAATTCTTGGAAATCTAAGTACTTATCCCAGGCAGGCAGGGCCACTCTTATAAATGTTGTTCTTAGTCCGATTCCTGTCTACACTGCTGCTGCTGTATCTATCCCCAAAAACTGTGATTACCTATATAGAAAAGGCCTATGCTAACTTCTTTTGGAGCGGAACGGAGGGTGTCCATCATAGGCATTGGGTCTCTTGGGATACTATTCATCGCCCAATCTCTGAAGGAGGTCTACACATTAAGAGCTTATGGCATACTCAATTAGCTTTGGCTTCTAAACAGATTTGGAACATATACCATGGTACCTCTATGTGGGCTTCATATGCCAGAATCAGGTTCAAAGTGGAAGGTGGCGAACCATTCAAGACTTCCATTCATCATGGTATGTCTAGAGTGGTTTTCTGGACTGCTCATAGTACCGTCATTAACAATTCCAGATGGATTATTGGCGATGGAAGGTCTGTGGATTTTCTTAAAGATGTATGGATTGTCTAGTCTAGTCTTCATGATCTCCTAACTGCCCCCTACATCAGACCTGCTACCACTGTTTGTGAGGTTATTCTAAATGCTCATCACCCCATCCGTAGGCTTCTTCCGACTGCTTCTTTACTCAAAGACTTACAGCTGCTTAACCAGGATGACCGGTGTGTCTGGACTGCTTTGTCCGATGGTATGTTCACCACTTCATCTGCTTATAGAACCTTATCTGTGCATGGTGTGAAGAGACCCCCCCTTAAGCGCCTGTGGCACCCGGCATTTTACAAACGTGCTGCTATCTTCTGTTGGAGACTTTTGTATAGAGCTGTCCCTGTGGACTCTTGCATTTCTGAGCATGGTGTTGCTATTGTCTCCCAGTGCTCTTGTTGCTCTACCCCTTCTTTTGAAGACTTGAACCATTTATTTATTCACAGTGAGCTGGCGACTACCCTTTGGCAGTAGGCTGCGAGTTCTCTTAACATTCACTTGAGCAACCATGACAATATCACCTGCCGGCTGTGGCATACTATGTGCCATTCTACTCCTCATGGTTTCCTCTCTCTTTATTAGACAATGCTTATTCTGTGGAAAATCTGGAAAGCCAAGTGCTTACGGCGGTTTGAGGGCAAGAGTTATTCTGCAGGAAGGATAGCTCATAATGTTCGTTTTATGATCTCTATGTCCCTTGAAGCTACCACTTTCAAAGTGAGTTCCTCTGATCAGCATCTGAAGAATCTTAACTCCATTGGTTTCTTCCCAAAAACTAAAGAAATTAGCTTCAAGCTCATTAGATGGATTCCGCCTATTAAAGGGATGGTTCTTAATGTTGATGGAGCGAGTAAGGGGAATCCTGGAAGCTGTGGGGGAGGCGGCTGTATAAGAGATAGTAAGGGCAACTTGTTGATAGCTTTTGCTCACTTCTATGGGTATGGTTCTAGCTTGGTAGCTGAGGCCCGGCTTTATGTGATGGTATCCGTTTGGCACTTGAATATGGCTTTTCTCTGTCTGAAGTCAGATCTGATTCTGCTACCCTGGTTGCTTCTATTGCTAGCAACAAACTGCCATCCTGGGATTGCATGCACTGGTGGAGGGAAGCCAAGTCTTTTCTTCATGGTTCCAATACCACATTCATCATGCTTATAGGCAAGCGAACCAGCTGGCTGATGTGTTGGAAAACTTTGGGTGTTCTTCTAGTTTAAATGTACTTTACTTTTCCAGCAGTTCCTTACCTAGATCTTGTAAAGGTCCTTTTACCATGGACCGATCTGGACTCCCCTCCCTCAGAATTGCTTTATAGGGGCTTGCCCCTCAGCTTTTGTACGATTATTGTTCTTTTCATAATCCAGGCCCAGGTGATCGCACTGGTGGAGTGGTTTCATTCTATTCTCGGGAATAGGGTGCACTCTCCTGGTCGCTAACCCTGTGGACCTCTTTACTTTAAAAAAAAAAAAACACACGATGTCTCTGTGACATTCTCTTTGCTATCTGTACGATATTTTATCCAATGTGCTTTGTACTTCTCTATTCTTTTATTTAATGCTTCATGTCATTTCTGAAGATCAATTTTATAGTCTATCCTTTTTAGAATGCTACATGTCTTCCAAAGACATGTTGTAGCATGCTTCAGAATATCTAGTTTCCAGATTTTAAGGAAACGTTCCTTGAAGCTGTATTGCACGCCAAGTAGGTGTCCATTCCTCTTGAATGCTCACCTAACCTTGTACTGTTCAAAGGACAGACTGTCTGTCTGTCATGAACTGATAGATATCTATTAGAAACTATTTGTCCCTTACCTTCCTATATTGTTTTATATATCTCTCAAGATTAACCTCGAGAAAAAGAAAAGACATGGTATGGTGCTTGCAGAAATTCAAGAAAAGATATATGAAGATGAGCCATGCAGCTATCTCTATAGCCTAAAGTCGTTGAGACTCAAAAGACAGAAGACTAGGTCTCTGATGATCTGATCTCAGTAGTCTCCAAGTCTCAAGACCCAACGTTCAAATTCAAACAACTATTTTTAAACGGTTGCTTTCAAACGGCAAACTGAAGAATGAAGCATATATATGAAGCTGAAGTTTGAAAGAAACAACTAAGAAAAAAGAGAGACATATGAGAGCACACACAACTACAAAAAGAAAGAGGTCTCACACACAAAAAAGAAAAAAGCTCACAAGATCTGAAGAGAGCCTGCTGATTCAAGCTTCGACTTCCAAGCTCTCTTACATTTAGTAGTTTTTTTTTTGGGTGGCATTCTGCATTCTGATTTTCTTCTCAGTCCACTCTCTTAGAGTCAGAAGAGTTAGAGCTTTCAATTAATTTGTAATCTCTTTCTGATCTTCTGTGTTTGCTCATTCTTTTGAGCAGACACACTGTGTTCATTTCTGTGTAAGAAACTAGTAGGGGTTTATTCCTTGTAGTGCCCCTCTGTGAAGGGAAGACCTACGGTTGTAGGTGATTGTAATACCCCTCTGTGAAGGAAGACTTGCTTGGGAGCAAGTGGGTTGTAATACCTCTCAGGTTTTGAGAAGGCCAAGTGTTCTTGGCAGTTAGTGAAAATCCCAAGGGGTTCTTGGGAACTGGATGTAAGACTTCCATTTGGAAGGGTCGAACCAGGATAAATCTCTGTGCACTTTGTGTGATTATTTCCGCCAAGTTTTTCACTTGTTTCACATACACTACACTTAAGTCCTAACAATACGATCTAGTGTCATCTTACTTTCAGATAAAATTTTAAAGTGCAAGAAGTCATATTCACCCCCCTCTAGGACATCTAAAGCTCCATCCCGATCCAACATCATATATATTTCCACATCCATTATTTATGATCAACTTAATTTATGCGGATTAGATACTCAAAACTTAGACAATAACATGAGTTTTAGTATGCTACTATTGCTGACTAATTACATGGTATCATGAAATGGTGATTGACAATAATTGATTAGAGAGAAGGATTTCTTATCAGCATTGAGGCGGGTGATTAAAGCAGTAAGTTAATTCCTAACCACTTGCAAATATTGGGTTTTAAAGCAATATACAATGAACATCAGGGAAAAAAACACATTACTGGTGACGCCACAAATATATGTAATATATAGTAGAAGATATCTTTTACTTTCACTACGCACATGAAAACTTTAAGAACTTGAAAATATAGCCCTAAAGCAAATATATATAAAAGGCACATTATTAGGCTTCTTAAAAAATAAATGGATTACATGCACTATATGAAGCTATGTTAATCCTCTATCAGGAGCTTTAGTAAGACACATTTTCTAACATCTTCAGATAAGCAAGATAAAAGGGTTGCTATAATTTGGAAGAAAAAATGAAATGAACATCTATAAAAAAAATGGAAGAACATTTCGTTAAAAGTAATAAATTGGAAGTTATCTCTTTCAAATACATAATAAGAGCACATGCTTGATCCTACTAGTTTTTACAATATGTTTTCAGAAACATATTAATCAATTTAAGGGGTAGCTATAGACCCATAGTCCTTAATAAATTTCTTGTAATATCCCATAAGACCTAAGAATCCTCTTAAGGCCTTTAAGGATTTAGGTTGTGGCCAGGAAATTATTGATTGTATCTTATAATCATCCATAGCTACATCATTCTCATAAATGATGTGGCCCAAATAAGTAACTTTGAAGACCAGAGGAACATTTACTCAATTTTGCAAAGACATTGCTATCATGTAAGATCTTTAGAACTTCTTGTAGGTGTTGTAAATGTGGTGTCCAAGTAGTCCTGTAAACTAATATATCATCAAAGAAGACCAACACATATTTTCTCAAACATATTTGAAATGTCATTCATCAAATTCTGGAATGTAGAGGGAGCATTTTAGAGATTGAGATACTAAAAGACATTACTAAGAACTCATAATACCCTTCATTTGTCCTGAAAGTTGTCTTGTGAACATCCCTGGGATCCATTCTTATATGGTGATACCCACTCCCCAAGTCCAACTTAGAAAGAATTTAGAATTTAGCACCATAAGGCTCACCTAACAAATCATCAACCAATGAAATTGGGTACTTTATTTTTATTGCATGTTGGTTTAAAGATTTATTTTTATTCACCAAGACCCATCTCTTTTTTGAACCAAGAACACGAGGGTTGAGAATGGACTATTGTTAGGTTGAATATGAATGTTGGAAGGAAGGTCCCTAATCTGGTCTTCAATAATGGTCTTCCATAAAGGAGAGTGTTTGTATAAAGGTTGCGAATTGGTAATGGATTCATCAATTGATGGAATAGTATGATCATAAGGTCTAGAAGGGGGGCAATCCTTGTGGTTCTAAGAAAATAGAAAGGTATTGGCTTAAGAGTGATGCCAAATCAGGTGGGTAACTTGAAAAGAAAGGTGGCATTTGTGAAGGATAAACATCAAGAGAAAATAGGCTAATGGTATAAAAAACTTTGGACCTAGAAAGATCATGGGGACATTGAGTAGTAGAGACTACAACTATGTTTGTCACGGCTCGGATTCAATAAATCAATATACTGCAGCGAGAATGGTTCGAGGACACGACAATTCAAGCGTATTCGAGGACGCGACAATTCGAGTGTATAGTAAACAGAAGCAAATGAATATTTGGATTATACTAGGAATCACACTTCATACTCAGGATCTGATCATCCAAATCAACTAAGCAATCTAGCCCTATATAGATTCCACATTTTTCATACATCGTCAAAGACTTTTTTCCTGATCCATGTCTTAAGGAAACACAAGAGAAGCACTTTCAAATAAAATGATAGCTCATGATCGAAGGCGGTTGGTTGACGGATCAAGTTCCAGGTCGATAGGTGAATGCCTTAAACAAGCTTCTGGGGAAAAACCTTGGAACAGAATGTCGACAGATCCAAGTCAGGTTGTCGACAGACTCCAGTCGGGTGTCGACAGATGCAAGCTATATGTCAACAGACCAGGCCAAGTAGTTTGGCTAAAACCTTAAAATTCTGAGGTTGACACACCATGTAGCACCCCGGAAAATTTAATTTCATCAAATAAATGGAAATAAATAATTTCCATAATATCAGAGTATTTAAACATACGTATCATTATCGTATGTGCTAAAACACATCGAAAAATTTCATAAAAATATAAACCAACCCCACACATTATTCCTAAGTGTTCCACAAAGAAATTCGTGCAATGAAAATCTGATTGACCAAGTGTACATCACATGGTGACCGATTATCCAATAAGGAAACAAGTCGGAAAACTATTAACACGGAAATACGACGCAATCATAAATTAAATAAAAATGTTGGAGAGACTTCCAACATTATATATTAATGACCCAATATCATAATTGAGCCAATGAACAACACTTGGCCCAAAAATCAAATGAAGCTAGAAAATAAATGGAATTTCATCACCATAAATAGGCTAAATTAGAAGGAGGCAATTAGAGTTGAATTGGGAGGAGATCATGCACTCTTGGCAACCCAAATTCGTGCCTAGCCATCCTTTTGGATTGCTTGATGGCCAAGGCACTCCAATGGAGGAAGAAATCCTCAAATTAGGAAAGTAATAAGCCAAAACTGCAACCATAGTTTCCTTGTCACAACAGGACTCCTAAACACCATGGTTGCTTAAATACTCTCCACCAAACCTTAGGGTCAAGTTTTACAACTTGTTGGGGTCGTGTGGAGGAGTTCTTGGTGGCTGGGGAGCTGTGGAATGACCACAAGAGGGTCATCTTGGATGCATCCGTGTAGATGGCAAAACCCTCTACACCGCTCGGAAAAACTAACACAGGAGCCGATGTGAGCTTAGTCTTCAATAATTGAAAACTACTCTCACACTCCTCAGACCACACAAACTTTACTCCCTTCTTGTTTAGCTGAGTCAATGGTGCGGCGATGGATGAAAATCCCTCAATGAATCGCCGATAATAACCTGCCAAACCAAGAAAACTCCTAATCACCGAAGGAGTCTTGGGAATCTCCCAATCCATAATAGCCTGGACTTTTGCTGGATCCACTGCTACACGAGCACCGGAGATTACATGCCCAAGGAAATGAACCTCGTGCAACCAAAAATTGCACTTGCTGAATTTTCATATAGCTTGTGCTCTCAGAGAACCTCTAATACTGTAAGGTCTCGGGTCTTAATGGATCCTTATTGGGTCTTGTAGAGGTTCTGTGTGGTTGACGACAAGATCTATTGTCGTTAACTTGTAGTTGGCGGCAGGGTCTAGCCGTTGACTTGGAGTTAGCGTCCAACGATGTGGACGTTTGTCGTTGAACTCGACGACAAGAGGTTTGGACGTCAACCCATTGGCGTTCAAATAAGCGGCGATGTATGTGGACGTCTACTGGTCGAGCCTGTAGAAATAGGGCAGCCCGAGAGCAAAACTCTTTCTTCTCCTTTCCTCTCTTTCCCTCCACTTTTGCCTTTGTCTGTTTCCACTGCTTCTGTTGGTTGATGGGAGTTCGTGGGAAGGCTCTGGTACGCGTGGCGGTGCTTGATCGGGTGGGAAACACGAAGATTTGGTGTGATTCGCGCGGAGACTTCGAGGGGTTCCGGCGCGATTGGTGGCTGTTAGGAGTTTCTGAGGCATTCTGAGGTAGGGACTTAACTCCTATAACCCTCCTTAGCAGATTAGCATGCTTAATTGTGTAGTTTAGTATGCTATTTGCATTTTAGGGTTGGTTATACCATGCCGGGATTTTGGGTGTTTTGAGTGATTCAAGTGTTGGATCGCTTATTTTGAAGTTCTGGTAATGTTAGATGATGTGAGGAAGTATTTCCCTCCATCAGTTGGCGTTCTATTGGGTGATTCTACCCAATTGGACTGACCCGGCACTGTTTTGGGTTTTGGGGACTGGAGAGCTTAACGTCCACCTCTGTTGACGTTGAGATCTTCAAAGTTGATATAAACGACAAGGTCGATTGCCGTTGAATTAGGGTTAACGGCATTGTGTGTGCCGTCTACATTAATGTTGGCGACAATCGATGCTGCCGTTAATATCATGTGTCCCAGCAGGCTTGGGTTTTGTGTTTCAAGGTGTTGACGTGTGATGTCCGCCCTGATAACACATTCTGGCCAGACTTAGAGTGTGACTCCGCCTATGCATAAGAGTAATTAGTTGTGACACGAGGTGTTCACTTATTGTATGGAGTTTCAGACGTTGAGTGTGCTCTGTCTGTTGTACGCGTGTTGTGTTACCGCGTGCCCTTTTCTGTTGTTTTCCTAGGCGTGGGTGCGACTCCGTCTAGATGACTAGCGTGTGGTTGTCCTCCGCTAGTGAGCCAAGACGCCGAGTGTGACTCTGTCCTGTGCGTACTCCTTGTGGTGGTTTTGAGCCGGTCTCCGTGGAGCCCCTTCTCTACCGCTAGGGTCAGGCGTAGGGGGAAAATCGGTCGTGGACCAGACGCGAGAGAGAGCGTCTGTAGTGTGCACACGTGGCTGAGGTTGACAGCCTCTATGGTGATGGGACGCCGAGCCACAGACCCTAGCTGAGTCCTACTTACTGTGTGTGTGTGTGAGTGTGTGTTACTGAGCCGCGAGGTTTACAGTTTTGAGTTATGTTGCGACGTGTCTTTACTTTCTGTTTTTACTTCCCGCACTTTAGTACTGTTACCGGTGGGGTATTTTTCCCTACTGGGTCTCTTTTCTTGAGACTCACTCCCTTCCCTTTCAGGTGGGTCGTCGTCGACTCCCGTTTCAGGCGAGTCTAGCCACTCCGTGTTGGTGCCCTAGCTGCAGTGAGTAGTACTTTTTGTTGTACTTCTGTACTCTGTACTTAGCTCGGACTTTGAGTTGTACATGTTATTTCATGTATAGTGAAAATTTACAGCTTTGCATGGTGTGTATCTTCTTATATATAGTCTCCTCGGACGTTCACTTTTTACCCTTCCGAGCTTGTCTCGTGGGTTAGCGGGTCAGAATTCGTTACTGTTACTTACTGGTAATGCGGATTCTGGGTCGCTATAGTTTGGTATCAGCCTGGTCTGATGAGATATATATAAGGAAATACCCATTATGTAGACTCAGAGTACAAAGAGTACAGTTGCAGCTATTTAGCCCGGAGTTAGGTAGTGTATTCATGTGTGTATTTTTGCTCTGTGTATAGTACTATGGCACCTAGGCGACGTCCTAGAGAGGGAGTGGCTGAGCAGGCGACTCGTCAGGAGGCTGGAGACGCTCCGCCACCTCAGCAGACGCAGCCTTTGCCACAGGACGCACACAGTGGTATTGTTCCGCCACCGCCGCCACCTCCTCCTCAGGTAGCTCAGGGATTAGACATGACTCGATTTCTTGAGGAGATGGCTCAGTTTGTAGCACAGCATCGAGATGCACCGGTACCTCAGGGTGGTACTGGGAAGGTGTTGAGGGAGTTCTTGCAGTTTCAGCCTCCTCAGTTTTTGGGCCAGCCTGATCCAGACATTGCGCGGGCGTGGTTGGATGCAGTGGAGCGGACTTTCCGTTCCATGGAGCGTGTTCCCGAGGAGCGAGTGTTGCTAGCTAGTTACCAGTTGCAGGCGCAGGCGTTGACTTGGTGGTCCTCTGAATGGGAGACTACTTTTCAGTCTCGCCCGCTTAGACAGATTCTGTGGCAGGAGTTTGTCGTTTCTTTTGAGAGAGCCTTCTGTCCTACTTACGTCCGGACAGAGAGGTTGTACCAGTTTCTGGACTTGCAGCAGAGGGACTTTACTGTAGTGCAGTACAGGGCCAGATTTGTAGAGCTAGGGCGTTATGCTCCGCAGATTATGGCAGATGAGGGTCTGAGGACTCAGCAGTTTGTGAGGGGCTTGAGGTCAGAGCTCAGGCAGGCATTGATAGTTGCGCGCGTTACAGACTTGGACGCGGCCTATCAGACAACGGCAGCGTTGGAGACAGATACTTTACGGACCCGTGCTCGGAGCGCAGAGGTTCAGACGCAGGTAGTTCCGACTCAGCCTCGACAGCAGCAGGGTAGTGTGCAGACGACTCCGAGGACTGCGACTTCCTACACGTCCACTTCTACGGGGACGACGGAGAAGTCGGGATCTCGGAGGAAGTTTCGGCGTGACAGGAGGCAGGCAGAGTAGAGACAGCAGTCTGTTGGGAGTGTTCAGCAGCCTGTAGGGCAGCCTTCGCAGCAGGTACCGCATTCTATCGCTAGTCAGTGTTACCGGTGTGACCAGATGGGTCACATGGCGTGAGATTGTCCTTTGTTACCTCGTGTGCCGCAGCAGCAGACCCAGTCACAGCCCCGAGTGCAGCAGCAGCAGCAGCAGCAGGCACCTGTGCAGCAGCGTCAGCAGACCAGAGGTTCTGGTGGGTCGAGAGGTAGAGGTCGTGTTACTCACTTGACCCGTGCAGACGCGGAGGCAGCTCAGCTAGTGGAAGGTACTGTTACAGTTTTTGGTTATACTGCTAGAGTTTTGTTTGATTCCGGTGCCTCTCACTCTTTTGTGTCTGAGGAGTTTTTAGACTCCTTAGAGAGTTGAGTTCGGGAGAGTCTGTTGAGCTAGCAGTAGAGTTGCGATAGGGGACTTTGTCCTTACGTCCTACTGTCTTGAGGAGGTACCTGTGCAGTTGTAGGATCAGTGGTTGTCAGCTCGCTTGTTTGCTTTGCAGTTGCAGGACTATGATGTGATTTTGGGTATGGACTGGTTAGAGCGGTATGGTGCAGTGATGGATTGCCAGAAGAAGAGGGTGCACTTGCGGATACCTGGGGAAGCGGTGTTCTACTTCCAGGGTATCGTACCTCTTACTTCTCGCTTTTTAGTTTCTGCTTTGAGGGCAGGGAGGTTGCTTGCCTCTGGTTGTCAGGGTTTTCTAATTTCTGCTATTACCCTGACCAGGTTACCTCGGGAGTGGGGGACATTCCCGTAGTGTGTGAGTTTCCGGATGTTTTTTCGGAAGAGTTACCTGGTCTACCGCTAGAGAGAGAGATTGAGTTTTCTGTTGAGTTAGTTCCTGGCACTGTACCATTTGCACAGGCGTCGTACCGTATGGCACCAGCAGAGTTGAGGGAGTTGAAGAGGCAGCTTGAGGAGTTGTTGGAGAAGGGCTATATTCGTCTTAGCTTTTCTCCTTGGGGATCACCTGTTCTGTTTGTCAGGAAGAAGGATGGTAGCCTAAGATTGTGTATTGATTATAGGAAGCTGAACCAAGTGACCATCAAGAATAGGTATCCTTTGCCTAGGATTGACGATCTCTTTGATCAGCTTCAGTCTGCTCATCTTTTTCGAAGATTGACCTGAGGTCGGGCTACTATCAGTTGCGAATTAGAGACTCTGACATTGAGAGGACTGCTTTTCGGACCAAATATGGACATTTTGAGTTTTTGGTGATGCCGTTTGGGCTCACCAATGCTCCAGCGGCCTTCATGGATCTGATGCACCAGGTGTTCCACCAGTTTTTGGACCGGTTTGTCGTAGTGTTTGTTGACGACATTCTGGTGTACTCCGTTTCGGAGGAGGAGCACGCCGAGCACCTGAGGATCGTGTTGCAGACTTTGCGAGAGCACCAGTTGTATGCCAAACTTAGTAAGTGTGAGTTTTGGCTACAACAGGTTCACTTTTTGGGGCACGTGATCTCAGGTGAGGGAGTTTTTGTAGATCCAGCGAAGGTCGAGGCAGTTTTGCAGTGGGAGAGTCCCAGATCTGTGTCTGAGATTCGTAGCTTTCTGGGTTTGGCAGGTTACTACCGCAGGTTTGTTCGAGACTTTTCTCAAGTTGCTGCACCCTTGACTTGATTGACGAGAAAGGGAGTTCCGTTTGTATGTCGGAGCAGTGTGAGCAGAGCTTCATAGAGTTGAAGCGACTGCTTACGTCAGCGCCAGTCCTTGCCTTACCTTCAGGTGAGGAGGGTTTTAAGGTTTGCACAGATGCTTCAGGTGTTGGTCTGGGTGCGGTTTTGATGCAGCAAGGCCGGTGGTGGCTTATGCGTCTCGCCAGCTTAAGCCCCCACAAGGAAGTTACCCGACCCATGACCTAGAGCTTGCAGTTGTGGTGTTTGCTTGAGGATTTGGCGTCTTTACCTGTACGGAGTGAGCTTTGTCGTCCGTACCGACCACCAGAGTTTGAGATATGTGTTTTCTCAGAGGGATCTAAATATGAGGCAGCGTCGTGGATGGAATATCTGAAAGACTATGATTTTAGCATTGAGTATAAGCCTGGAAAGGCGAATGTAGTTGCAGATGGCTTGATAGGAAAGCACAGATGTCATCTGATGCTTAGAGAGTGGCAGTTGTGGCAGTCTGCGACAGAGGGGTCTTTCAGAGTTTCGTCCAGTCGTCGACAGTGTGTGTTGGGCAGTTTGTTGGCGGCTCCCGCCGTTGTGAGACAGGTTGCTGAGGCTCAGCAGGCAGATCCCGAGTTGCACAGTGTGTTGCTTCTCCAGAGGTTGATCTTTGCGAGGACGAGACTGTTAGGTTCCGAGATAGACTCTATGTTCCGTTGAGGAGTCTGTCAGGAGAGTTTGTTGCAGAGGCACATGGTTCCAGGTACTCGATTCATCCAGGGTCGACCAAGATGTATCACAGGTTGAGACGTCAGTTTTGGTGGCCTGGGATGAAGAGAGACATAGCGGCTTTTGTTGCTAGGTGTTTGGTCTGTCAGCAGGTGAAGGCCGAACATCAGCGTCCAGGAGGACTTATGCACCGTTAGAGATTCCGATGTGGAAGTGGGACCATGTGACGACTGACTTTGTTTGTGGTTTGCCGAGGACAGCTGGAGGTTTTGACAACATTTGGGTTCTTGTGGACAGATTGATGAAGACTGCCAGATTCTTGCCTGTCAGGACTAGTTGGGGTGTTAGTAGGTTGTCCGAGTTGTACGTAGAGCGGATTGTTCCTTTGCACGGAGTACCGATCTCTATTGTGTCAGATAGGGATCCTCGCTTCACTTCTGGGTTCTGGCGCAGTTTCCAGAGAGCTTTGGGGACAGAGTTGGCTTTTAGTTCCGCCTACCACCCTCAGTCAGATGGTCAGTCAGAGTGGACTATCCAGACTTTAGAGGACATGCTTAGAGCTTGTTGTCTGGAGTGGCAGGGGTCGTGGACAGCTCACTTACCGTTGGTCGAGTTCGCATATAATAATAGCTATCACTCCAGTATCGGTTTGGCACCATATGAGGCTTTGTATGGACGACCGTGTCGCACTCCTCTTGACTGTTTCGAGGTTGGCGAATGGATTGTCACAGGGCCAGAGTTGGTACAGCAGGAAGTTGAGGTAGTTCAGCTTGTGAGGCAGAGGCTTCAGTCAGCTCAGAGTCGGCAGAAGAGTTATGCAGATCAGCGCAGACGACCGCTCGAGTTTCAGGTAGGAGACCAGGTGTTTGTTCGTGTGTCTCCTATGAAGTGGTGAGGTTTGGTAAGTGTGGAAAGTTGAGTCCTCGCTTTATTGACCTTTCACCATTACTGAGCGTGTCGGAGGTTTAGCGTACAGACTTGAGCTTCCGTCAGAGTTGGCAGCAGTCCACAATGTGTTCCACGTGTCGATGCTTTGGAGGTACCTTTCTGACGAGTCTCACGTTCTCCGAGTACAGAGTGGTCTGAGGTGACTCCAGTGTTGACTGTACCAGAGTTTCCATTGCATATTGAGGATGGCCGAGTTCAGAGGTTGAGGAACAAGGCTATCCCCTTAGTTCGTGTTGCGTGGCAGCGGCATTCAGGTGGTGAGTCGACATGGAGCGCGAGAGGACGAAATGCGCGAGCAGTTTCCGTACCTCTTTAGTGAGTCTTCTTTCTTTTCGTTATTTAAATTTTGAGGGCAAAATTCCTTAAGGGGGGAGGGCTGTAAGGTCTCGGGTCTTAATGGATCCTTATTGGGTCTTGTAGAGGTTCTGTGTGGTTGACGACAAGATCTATTGTCGTTAACTTGTAGTTGGTGGCAGGGTCTAGCCGTTGACTTGGAGTTAGCGTCCAGCGATGTGGACGTTTGTCGTTGAACTCGACGACAAGAGGTTTGGACGTCAACCCATTGGCGGTTTAAATAAGCGGCGATGTATATGGACGTCTACTGGTCGAGCCTGTAGAAATAGGGCAGCTCGAGAGCAGAACTTTTTCTTCTCCTTTCCTCTCTTTCCCTCCACTTTTGCCTTTGTCTGTTTCCACTGCTTCTGTTGGTTGATGGGAGTTCGTGGGAAGGCTCTGGTACGCGTGGCGGTGCTTGATCGGGCAGGAAACATGAAGATTTGGTGCGATTCGCGCGGATACTTCGAGGGGTTCCGGCGCGATTGGTGGCTGTTTAGGAGTTTCTGAGGCATTATAAGGTAGGGACTTAACTCCTGTAACCCTCCTTAGCAGATTAGCATGCTTAATTGTGTAGTTTAGTATGCTATTTGCATTTTAGGGTTGGGTTATACCATGCCGGGATTTTGGGTGTTTTGAGTGATTCAAGTGTTGGATCGCTTATTTTTGAATTTCTGGTAATGTTAGATGATGTGAGGAAGTATTTCCCTCCATCAGTTGGCATTCTATTGGGTGATTCTACTCAATTGGACTGACCCGGCACTGTTTTGGGTTTTGGGGACTGGAGAGCTTAACGTCCACCTCTGTTGACGTTGAGATCTTCAAAGTTGATATAAACGACAAGGTCGATTGCCGTTGAATTAGGGTTAACGGCATTGTGTGTGCCGTCTACATTAATGTTGGCGACAATCGATGCTGCCGTTATATCCTGTGTCCCAGCAGGCTTGGGTTTATGTTTCAAGGTGTTGACGTGTGATGTCCGCCCTGATAACACATTCTGGCCAGGCTTAGAGTGTGACTCCGCCTGTGCATAAGAGTAATTAGTTGTGACACGAGGTGTTCACTTATTGTACAGTTTCAGATGTTGAGTGTGCTCTGTCTGTTGTACGCGCGTTGTGTTACCGCGTGCCCGTTTCTGTTGTGTTTCCTAGGCGTGGGTGCGACTCCGTCTAGATGACTAGCGTGTGGTTGTCCTCCGCTAGTGAGCCAGGACGCCGAGTGCGACTTTGTCCTGTGCGTACTCCTTGTGGTGTTTTGAGCCGGTCTCCGTGGAGCCCCTTCTCTACCGCTAGGGTCAGGCGTAGGGGGAAAACCGGTCGTGGATCAGATGCGAGAGAGAGCGTCTATAGTGTGCACACGTGGCTGGGGTGATAGCCTCTGTGTGACGGGACGCCGAGCCACAGACCCTAGCTGAGTCCTACTTACTGTGTGTGTGTGAGTGTGTGTTACTGAGCCGCGAGGTTTACAGTTTTGAGTTGTGTTGCGACGTGTCTTTACTTTCTGTTTTTACTTCCCACACTTTAGTACTGTTACCGGTGGGGTTATTTTCCCTACTGGTCTCTTTTCTTGAGACTCACTCCTTCCCTTTCAGGGGGTCGTCGTCGACTCCCGTTCCAGGCGAGTCTAGCCACTCCGGTTTGGTGTGCCCTAGCTGCAGTGAGTAGTACTTTTTGTTGTACTTCTGTACTCTGTACTTAGCTCGGACTTTGAGTTGTACATGTTATGTTCATGTATAGTGAAAATTTACAGCTTTGCATGGTGTGTATCTTCTTATATATATAGTCTCCTCGGACGTTCACTTTTTACCCTTCCGAGCTTGTCTCATGGGTTAGCGGGTCAGAATTCGGGTTACTGGTTACTTACTGGTAATGCGGATTCTGGGTCGCTACAAAACTACCCTTAAATACTGACGATGTGTGGCCTCATCCGAAGAGTAGACCACACACGTCATCAATGAAAACTACAACGAAACTATCTATGTATGGTCTAATCACCCTGTCCATGAGATCCATGAACGCTGCAGGGGCATTGGTTAGACCAAAAGGAAGGAGCAAAAACTCATAATGTCCATACGGGTTCTAAAAGCCGTCTTGGACACATCCTCACTCCTAATCCTCACTGATGATAACCAGATCGCAAATCAATCTTAGAAAGGACTGATGCATCTTGCAGCTGTCAACAAATCATCAATCCGAGGTAAGGGATACATGTTCTTCACCGTTGTAGACACCCATTTCTGACCCATAAGTCGAGCTAAATTCCTCAACCATCATTGATGCCCCATGTTGACTCATCATCACGCCAAGTTGGTTGTCTCCGATCATGATATCTTCTTCAGTGGTTCATCGCCCTGGTGGGTTCTTCCTGGTCAAATTAATCGATCTTCATCATCATCTCGTAGCTCTCTGGGTTAGGACTCCGACGTTTCAAACCGTGAGTCAATCTGATGCCCGTGCAAGGAGATCGGACACTTTGTATGCCCATATGCTGGAAAGTCCCTGAGGCGACAGATTTCCTATCATTTTCCGCTATACAAGGCGACACCCTTCCCTGTCACTATCTGGCACTATAACGATTTGCCAACTCAGAATCGATCTCCTTCAGAGGCGACACCTCGATACGTCGCGTTCATAAATTGGCCTTTAATTCCTTGAAAAATCGCCAAAAATACCAGAAAACCCTTCCTTGTAAGGAAGGACGTATTGAGGCGTCGCCATCCGGGTGGCGACCAGGAGGCCGTTGTGTCTGGATGCCATACATGAATCCTTTCCGAGCATGACTTGGACACTTGCCATACATGGATATTCCCTCTTTTGGTCGACCTAAACGCGTCCAAATCCTACCAAAACTCGTGAAGACCTTCCTTAAAGCCTCCTTTCCGAGTTCCAATTGCCCATGCACGGCCATACCTACCCAAACCCGGAGTCTTTCCTATTATTCCCTTCACAGCCCTTCCAGGAATAATCATCTATAAGTCTCTCAATACTGCTCTTTTAGGCAAGGCCGGCGTCCTTGCTTCATCTCCCAGACAGCTCTGATTCCTCAGAAGAGTGCTCCACCTCCAGACGACCAGAAGTGCCCGCCAGGGCGATTTCTCCCCGACTACCTTCTCTCTCCCCTTTCCATCAATTTTCTCTTCATTCATGCATGCTTAGCATATTTTTCTTCGTAGATTTCATTAGAGCACACCACCACACACACCTATCTTAATCACCCAAAGGGTTAAAACCCATCCCATGTGAGTTCCCTCCAAAATAGTGCATGTTTATTCATATTTCTGGAATAGATTCATCATGCACGAGTTTTCTAATGGGTTTTCTTGTTGTTTTGATGATCTTGGCAGGTGTTTTGAAGATAGAGAGACACGAGGCTCTTGCCCTCTTGCCGGCTGAGGAGCAAGAAGAAAGAACCCACAATCTTCATCCACTGGAGCAGAAGGCGACGACCCTGCTGTCGCGATAAAGAAGGCACCAGTCGTCCCGTCGCATTCAGTTAAATAGGCCGCGACCCTCATCTTGTCACGTTCACAGGAATAGGTACGCCCTCTATCTTCTCTTCCTTTTCCGAGTAGTTAGCCCATCTTCATCCATCTATTCTTCTTGGCAACTACTTTGGTGGCGATCACGGTCAGTTTTCCTTACCTTTTCATATACTTTTTTGGGAGCAAATCCCGTGATTACACCTTTTGGCGATCATGGTGGGACTTCTAGTGTCCATCATGCTTCTTTCTGTCTTTCCCTGCCTTCCTTTGTCGTCCATGTGTGTGGTTCTTTCTTAGGTTTCCTATCTTTCCATTTACTTTCATTGTTTTTTGAGTTCTACTGCTCTGGGTGAGAAGATGACGTCGGGAGCGTCGCTATAAAGGTAGCGACAAAGTTGGTGTCGCGATCAGGTCAGTACATCAGTGTTCCTGTTCATCCTATTTCTTCGTTCTGTCGTACTGTTCTGGAACGCGACGTCGAAGGAGTCACGATAGAGAAGGCGACTGGAAGAGCGTCGCGATCAGGTATGTGTCTTTTGCCCGTTCACTCATTTATGTTATTTTAAAATACTGTGTGACTGCTCAGAAAGCGACGTGGATTTTGTCGCGACAAATACGGCGACAGGAAGGTCGTCGCTATCAGGTCAGTGGGTCTGGTTCAATCTCTCTCTATGTGTTTTGGGCTTACTTTGAGTACTCCATCTATATTTCAAGTCATATCATGCTTGTTCCATGCTTCTGAGAGTCTTTCCATCCTCCATGCTATAGGGTTGTTTGTGTTTTGTTCATAATCATGTCCAACATGTTCCCTGTCCACTGCGAAGAGGACGCGACCGGCTTCCTGTCGCGATCTTGGTGGCGCAGTGTACCTGTCGCCTCCTACTTCTGAGAGCAAGTCGGCCTGGTTTTTGTTTTGTTAGTTTTAGGTTAGAATTTGCATGCACTCCGGTGCACATAGGATTTGCATACATATTCCCATATTCGTATTTTAGGTTGTCCTCCTCAGCGACGCCCGCTCTCTCTCGCCACATATTCCTTGTGTCCGACTAGAGCACTCGCTTGAGGGCCTCCGTAAGTCCTCGCTGACCGTGGATTCCCACACGGCCGCCGGGCTGGTTGTACCTGTTGCCACTTAGAATAAGATCCAGTCATTTGTGAGTCTGTGAGAAATCCTAGCCACACCCGAAGTCGGAAGCCTTCTCCCTTTAGGAAACCTTCCTTTTGAGAGAACTTGCTAAAAGATCAATCCATTAAAAGGCAACTTGAACCGAATAAAAAACCATCATCATTGCCAACTGCTTGCTTTGGGTTTGTCTGTTTAGGAACTAGGTGTCCGTCTAGGTTAGTTGTTTGTTAAAGTCTGAACAGGCTTTCCTCCTTTTGGTGCACCCACCTGCCAAAATGGAGTCATATTTAAATCCAGTCTACGATGAGAATCAGGACCCTGCCTTCTATACTTCCCAAGACTACGAGGAATCTCTTCCTCATGATCTCTTTGGGGAGTCGACCCGCCCTTGGGTCGCTGCAGTCCATGCCGCTGAGAGTCACCACCACGACGATGCTGGCCCATCACAAACCATCCATCCTCCTCAGTTGGACGATCAAGCTGCTCACTCCTGCGCCTAATTCCTCAGCTTGATCAGTCTCAAATCCAAACTCTCATGACGGCCCTCAAAGGAAAGGCCGCTTCATCACCCTCACCCAGAGCAGCGCCTCACGCCCCATGGCAGCTACCTCCGGCCCCCATGCCACCATGGGACAGCGCAACAATACTCCCATCCAGCCGCGGACATTCGATTCACTCCATTTGAGTCTGAGCATTACCATCCACGTGAGTCGAGGCTCCGGTCGCCCCCGTATCACCCTTGCTACTCACCCCATCCTCCTAAGCCACGCGCCAGGCCGGCGTCTCGTGCCTCCTCCTTATACACTCAACCATCCGCCGCTCCGACATGATGTTCGAGTGGGCGTCCATTAAAAGGAGCTCCAAGAGCTGCGAAAGCAGTCGACCCTAGGCAACACCATGACGTGCACATGCCTAACTTCAATGGCCTATAGGTCCCCTCGCCATCTGAACTGCGAAGTACTGCAAGTACAATGGTTCGAGCAATCCATACATCCACATCAAAGACTTCATCTATGAGTCTGCACCTTACCAGCATGATCGCGCGCTTGATGGCGTATTTATTCCGTTGGTCGCTGGACGGGCATGCCCTAGATTGGTTCTATTCCCTGCTACCTGAGGACGCAGAAGACTTCGTCATAGTAAAGCCAAATTCCTCGAACAATTCCAAGACAGGTTGGGCCTGAGTATTCCCTCACGGACCTCATGGCAGAGAAGATGAAGTCGGATGAGGAGTTTGCCACGTATGCCGACAGGTGGAGTAGAATGGCCACACGGGTTCCAGGACCTTCCAGAGGGAGAAAAGGTTAAGATCATCATTGCTAATGCAACCCCTGCCTATAGGAACATCTTAGCGATGAATGATATCACCACCATGCACCAACTCTACAGCGGGCCCGGTTTATCCAAACCCAGCTCAAAGACTCTCCCATCCATTCCATGTTCGAACCCCAGAAGTTCCGTTTCCAAAGGAAGCCTCAGGGGCCAGTTACCGAGGGTGTCCAAGTGAATGAACAAGTGAGTGTGTTCAACCCTGCCGGCCAGAACCAAAACTGCCAACCTTACACTGCCCAGGGTCAGAGTCCTACCAACCCTCCACAAGGCCAATAGCAGCCCAATACAACCAAGTGCCACCTCCCGATGGTTCCCAACAAAGGCGTCCCTTAGGTCCAAGGAGAACTCACTACCCGCCACTTCCAAAGACACTCTCCGATATCTTCTTGGCCTTGCTCTCCACAGAAGCTATCAGACTCCCTCCAAAAAGACCATTGAACCCAAGTGTGGACCAAACCAGGTACTGCGTGTTCCATCGGCAACCCGGTCATACCATTGAGCAATGCTTCACCTTCAAAGATCTGGTATATGACTTGCATGAGCAGAACAGACTAGATTGGACAGCCCTTTGGCAAGTGATCGAAGACATCAAAGAAAGGCAGAGGCAGCAACAACAGCAGAGGCAGCAGCGCCAACCACTCCCTCAACAGCAACAACAGCAGCAACAACAACAACAACAACAGCTGTTGCAGGACCTAGGCATTGTCCACAACCCCTTGCCAAACCATCCACCCGCTCCTAACCCACCACAGCAACCAGCCCAGGTGAACCCCATCGTCCACCACACTACTCTCCAAGCGAACTGAACGTATGATGATGAACTCGATGTCCAGCAGATGATGGCCATTACCACCAGTACCCTCTACAATCCCAAACAATACACCAACCAACACGGCTCCTCGATCGATCCCTCCCTTAGTTTCCTTGGCCAACGCCATCATACTGCCCGTCGTTCAACACCCACGCCAGTCGCTAGTCCACCCTGTTATCCTACCCTTCACCCCACCTGTCTCCATACCACCACCACCCGTCATATTCGCTCCCTCACCTATCATCCTACCACCGCCTGGGTCGGACCAACCCTCTGCCGCCACACTATCCTCCGCCAGACAACCCCTCAACCAACCAACCGCCTTACGAGCGGGCGAATCTTTCGCCGCCCGTACCCCCCTATCTCCACTACCTCCACCAGCCAGAACAAACCCCAACAGGTCCTGCAACCACCTCAACAGCAAACCCAGCAGCAGCCACAAGACGAGGGGGTGATTGAGCCATTACCTGGGACACACTATGATATACTCAAGCATCTTGATCATGTACCAGCCAAGATCTCCATACTGGAGTTGATAAAGAAATGCAAGGAGCACCAAGAGGCATTGAGAAGTTTTCTGCAGAAGGTAGTGGTGAATGAGGATATGCTAGCCAAGAAACTGCCAGTGCACTAGCCATGGGACTCGTGGACCGGCAATTACATTTGCCAAAATGAACTAGCACCCCGGAGGCCAGGAGGCTACCACTCTGTGTTACCCTTGTCATCAACCACGTAGCAGTAGGGGCAGCACTGGTCGACATAGGGGCGTCAATTAATGTCTGCCCATTGAGCACTCTAAGAGCATGCGACGTGACAGAGGGTATGCTCAGACCGACGCCAACCGCCATAGTTGTTTATGACAGCTCTAGAAGATCTTGCCACGGCATGGTGACTGTACAATCTGAACTGGGGCCGCTCGCTGTCAGTGTGGATCTTTATGTGCTCGACATTGACCCCATGTACAAGGCCATCCTGGGGCGTCCATGGTACGAAGCACTGGGAGCCGTACCATCCACTGCACATCAATGTCTCAAGTTCCCTTTCCAGGACGGATTATCAAGTTAAAAGCATACCACCGCTCATTCAGTCGATGCCTTTCATGGCACCCATCTCTCCCGTGTGGCCCGCCAACAAGCCCGTTGTCTCAGTGATGGACGTCAACTACCCCTGGAGTTACTCGTTCCAGTCCAAACGAGGCCAATCCAGCACAGGTCAATGCGTCAAAAGGAAGGAGCCACTAAGTACCAAAGGGTGGCAAATCATGATGAAGCTGGGGTATGAGGAAGGCAAGGGTCTAGGGGCAGAACTGCAAGGCATAGTCAAGCCCATCCCGGACATTGTAAAGAAAAGCCGATGGGGATGGGTTACAGAGAAAGTCTAAGCCATGGTCATCCAGCCACATCCACTCTCAAAGCCGATCGAGAACCACTCACATGGACACTCTGGTGTCATTTCATTAGGGGTCCTACCCAACCTGGATACAACACTGTGGTAATCGAGGCAGAATTGTCGCAGCATGAGGTGCATGGCCGAAACTTCTCTCGACACATGGCCCCTCTGCTCACCTATAGGGCACTAGAAGCACTCCGCCCAGGCAAGAGGAGGAAGACAGGGGACCCAGAGGCCGAATGGTACCACTGGTTCGACATAGAAGACATCACCGTGGCCTTCAGTCGTCTTTTCTGGAGGAAGAAAGAACGTGGCCGCCAGCTGCAGCCAAGTTACTAGACCCACCCACATCCATTACATCTAAGAGGCAGCTTATGAGTGAAACCACAGACATAGGAGAGCCGGACATCCCTTACGAAGAAGGAAGGACAGTCGACGAGTTGTGGAGGGATACCTGCCTAGCCACCACCCATCACTCTTGGATTCCCTCCTCCCCGCCTTGTCCTTCATCTCCTCCCCTACTCATTCAGCTGACCCCCCAACTCCTATCAGCGGCACATAGCCTCTTCACTCCTGATCTCCCAATGCAGTCCTCTCTGCTCTGCAATCCGATCCGAGCGACCACGAGGTCACTCTCTCTGCTGCATGCTCTCCACTGATCTCCAAAAAAAATGCAACTTACAAAATGCACATTGAGGTCGAGGAGCCGGCATATCTCCTTCACCCTCCTGATCAGGGCACCCCCCGACTGGGGCTTCCCCTCCTGCTCTGTCACTAGAGGCCATCCTCTTCGAGGACACCATGTCCTCCACCAGTTCTGTAGAGTCGTCTAGTCTAGAAGAGTCTAAGGTAGGGGAGTCTAGTCTTAGTTTAGGTAAGTCTAGGATAGAGAATCAGGCCAACCCACGCCCACCAAGTCCAAACGTCGCCCTAGAAGCAACGGGGCAAGGTTATTCCCCAGAGATACCTTCAGAGCTAGCTCGGCGATGTCAACACTATTGCTGATAGAGGATTCACAAAGGAAGCGATGGTGTTAGAAGAAGAGATTGTGCAGGATGGGGTGTTTATAGACGACTAATTTGGCGTCTATGAGATCATGATGATGAGGACCCAATCGATGAAGAGGATAGCGAAGTAGATGACGCTACGATGTACGCCGTGGCGTAAGAGATTCGATGAACCTACAATGGCAGTGGATGAACCTACTAAGGAAGTCAACCTCGGACGGAAGAGGATCCCAGGATTGTGATAATTTCAGCGAACCTCTCTCCTGATGAAGAAGAGGAACTGGTGCAAATTCTGAGAGAGTATAAAGCACAATTGCCTGGTCATATGAGGACATGCCTGGTCCTAGACCCCTCACTAGTGGCTTGTATTGAAGAAGGGGCAAAGGCCATAAAACAGAAACTCAGAAGATTCCACCCACTCATGACCTGAAGATAAGGATGAAGTAGACAAACTCCATAAGGCTAGATTCATCAGGGTAGTACTCTATCCGAATTTGGTGGCAAACATAGTCCCAGTCATGAAAAAGGACGGAAAAGTCAGAATTTGTAATCGACTTCTGGGACCTAAATAAGGCATGTCCAAGGACGACTTCCCGCTTTCTCACATTGATGTACTAATTGATAACACTGCTGGTATAACACTCTCATTCATGGATGATACTTAGGCTACACCAAATCCGTCTAGCTCCTGAAGATCAAGAGAAAACATCCTTCACCACGCCCTGGGGAACGTACTGCTATGTAGTCATGCCGTTTGGGCTAAAGAATGCTGGGCCCCCTATCAAAGGGCAATGATGGCATCTTCCACGATATGATGCATGTCTATGTAGAAGTATACTGTATGACATCTTGGTGAGTCAAGAACCCGGAGAGAACACCCCGAAATCCTCGCCAGGGTGCTGCAAAGGTCGGGGTACAAACTGAGAATGAATCCAAAGAATGTGTGTTCGGGGTATCAGCAGGGAATGTTGGGGTTTTCATTGTTAGCAAGCGGGGCATCGAGATCGATCCAAACAGGCTAGGGCTATAGCAGAAAGCCACCTCTAAAGAACATCTCACAGCTAAGAGGGCTAATTGGGCATTTGCAGTTCATCAGAAGATTCATATCTCAGCATTCCCAAAGATGTCGCCCATTCTATGATCTCTTGAAAGGAGAGGCAAAGTTCGAATGGAACTAATTGTCGAGAAGCCTTCGATGATTTGAAAGTTACTCATGAATCCCCTGTTTTGCAACCTCCTGTACCCGAAAACCCTAATCCTATATCTCTCAGTCATTAAGGACTCCCCTAGGCACTGTCCTGGCACCACATGATGAATCTGGCAAAGAAAGGGCAGCATACTATCTCTCTAGGCTCTTCAACACCGCAGAATCCAAGTACACCACTGCGGACAAAACTTGTGCCCCTCGTGTGGGTAGTCCAAAAGCTCAAGCACTACTTCCTAGCCCACGAGGTCAAGCTGATCTCGAGAATGGATCCACTCAGATACCTTCTAGAAAAGCCAGTCCTCTCTAATCGGCTGGCACGCTGGCAGAGCTTCCTCTCACAATTCGACATTTCCTTTGTGGTCCAAAAGGCCATCAAAGGCTATTTCTCGTTGAGCACCTGCCCATCTCCCGCTCCCTCACAGCGATTCCGTCCAAGAAGAATTCCCTGATGAAGAGCTCTCGGTCATCATCAAAGACCCGTTCTGGTCCCTCCATTTTGATGGAGCACTCAACTCCCAGGGACGGGGCATTGGAGTCGTGCTGCTCTCCCCGGAGGGCATTACCATCCCCATCGCATATCAACTCACCTTTTCCGCCACTAACAGCAGTGTCCTGAGTATGAGGCCTCCTCGCTGGTCTCAAGCGTGCTTATATCTTGGGTGCATCCCACCTTAGAATCATAGGAGACTCTCAGCTTGTTCTGCGGCAGGTGCTCTCAACTTACCGCACTCGTGATCCAAAGCTTAAACCCTATCAATATTTGGTCACGCTATTGGCAAGGCAGTTCCGAAACTTATCTATATCCATACTCCTCGCTTCGCAAATATCTTGGCCGACGCCCTAGCGTCGCTGGCTCACTCTATCCTTTCCCACTGAGTCACCGAACCGAGACAATCGTCGTCCAACGGCTCGATGTCCATCTATCTAGGATCCTTGGTTCGACAACCTTAGGTCAACTTAGAAGAGAGGGCTAAGAAGAGAGGAGCACAGGGTCATGCTAACTGAGCTTGAGGAAATTTAGATGAAGAGGAACTGCCATGGTATTTTGAGATTGAGCAATATTGTAAGGATGGGACGTATCCTGAAGGGCAAATGCGGAGGATCGCAAGGCCATCAGAGAGCCGCCTTAAGGTACACAGTTGTTGGAGAAGTTCTGTACAGGCGAGCTCTCAATGGAGTTCTTCTGAGATGTCTCACTAATGACGAAGCTGGAAAGTGGTAGAAGGAGCCCATCTAGTGAGTGCGGAGGGCACGTCAACAGTCAAATGCTGCAAAGAAGATCATTAGGCAGGGCTATTATTGCCAACCCTAGAAGAAGACTGTACCATCTACGTCCGTATTGGCGTCAAATGCCAACTCCCATGCTGATAACATCCATGCTCCTTCATCCTCACTTCATCCACTCTCCACACCTTGGCCATTCTCCATGTGGGCTTTTGATATTGTCGGCCCCTTGGTGATCCTAATGCTCAAACCAATAGAAATCCTTCATCCTAACAGCAACTGATATTACACCAAGTGGGCGGAAGAAGCAGAAGCGTTCACATAAATCAAATCATCCACAGTATATGCTGCTTCATTGTGAAAAATATCATCTCGCGGTTCGTAGTGCCAAGCAGCATCGTCACGGACAACGGGCCACAATTCATCTCACAGAGCTTCAGGACCTCTGTAAGAATACAACATCACTCTGCATCATTCATCTCCATATTACCCCAAGGCAATGGCCAGGCTGAAGCAATGAATAAAACCCTTCTTAAATCTTAAAAAAAACCTGTGAATCACACAAATTCGCGATTGGCCGGAAAAGCTAATAGAGGCTATGGGGCTATCGTACCTCTGTCCGTACTCCTACCGGGCCAAACCCGTACGCTCTCACTTACGGATGGAGGCGGTATTCCATACGAGATCCTGATCCCTTCGCTAAGAGTCCAACTTGATAAGGAACTCAATCTTGACGAGCGTCGAGAGGCGTTGCTAGTCCAATGGGAACTCTTAGATGAAAGGCGACTTATATGCGGCCGATCAGTACTTTCATATCAAAGGCGAATTTCAAGGTCTTTTGAAAAGAAGGTAATTGAACAGAAATTCCAGAGGGTGATATGGTCTTGAAACGCATCTTATTAAACCTGGAGGTCCGAGGTCTAAGCTGCAACCAAACTGGAAGGTCCGTACGTTGTGAGAGAAGTATATCCAGGAAATGCCTACCACCTAACTAATGCTGAGGGCGTGAATTATCACATCGTGGAATGGGTTTATCTTAAGAGGTTCTATCCTTAGCCTATAGGTGTGAGCCTTATGCTTAGACGGGCATGACCCTGCATTAAGAGTCCGAAATCTCCTCGCCGATCGTCAAAGTTGACCTAAGATAGGATCAACACACACACACACGGCAAGCCTGGGTGACTATGCTTAGTAGATACCATGGCTAGGTGGGCCCTACTTTGGCAGTGCGACGATCATTCTCTTCCGATTCGGTCGAAGTGTAAGGCAAGAGTCGTAAAGATGAGGTAGTCAACCTGAAGCATACCTTGACGAGAGGAAGTCTCAAACAGGACGGTCAAATAAAAGGGCAAAGAAACAAAAGAGCAAAAGGAAAGAATCAAAGATATACGACGGAACAGGGGCATAGCAAAGAGTGGCAAAGTCCCGCGGGACGCTCATGAGCCCGGTCATACGCATGCCCAGTCAAACGCGCATCCATACACAAGACCACAAAGTCCCTCCGCAACAGACCTAATCTTTGAAGGGTATGCTGCGGGAAGAATCCGAATCCAACGCCTTAAACTGCATAGACTTTCTTAACAGTCTTCCATTTCCCTGTAAGATCAGACCGTTCCTTAAGTATGGCCTAGCTAGCGCACTATCGTCTAGGGACAGTCACCCTGGCATGTCACCACAAACGCACGTCCTATCTTAGTGGGGTCTTTGGCGAGAAGGGGAGGTGATCAAGACTCCAAACCAGTGGTTGGAACCGATCTATGTATTGTGGCCCGAAGGGCGAGTGCCTTCCGTCTCGCGCGTCTTATTTTAGGAAGGGCTAACGTCGGCTTTAGGCGTCTTCCAAAATACAAAAAAAAAAATCAAATATTTCAAAAACTACAAAATTCAGATATTTCAAAACTAAAAAAAATCAATATTTCAAAAAAAACTATAAAAATTAGATATTTCAAAACTCCAAAAATCAAATATTTCAAAATCCCAAACTGCTTTATTCATTCATTCACGCATGTCATTCATTTATTTAGGTCTTTTCGCCTATTTAATAAGGTTTAGCCCTTGACCATTTATGAAGATTGGTCACTCGTCACGATTAAAGCAAGGGGCTAAGCCGAAGAACGGATCTAACCTGTCTTCATGATCTCCTAAGTGTGCAGGACACAAAAAAGAAAGAGAGCGCACTCACATCCCACCGTCACTCTCACACAACCACAGTCATAAATCAAATTCTTTCATCCATTTCATGCTATGTGTACATCATCACAAAGAGGGAAAGTACAAGCCCTCAGTCACTCTCCCCTGTACCCTCAGGCGAGCGGGAAGGTGGAGGGGCCATCTCTCTCGGTCCAGCCGTGCTCCCCTCGGCTGCTCCCATCGCGTCGTCGTGCCTCCTCCTCGTTCCTCCGCCGTCCAGAGGAACCTATCAAGTAATGCCCAGCCGACCCGCTAGGGATGCCACTCCTGCTGACGGATGAACGGCTGCGTCCGACCAAGGCAAGGCCCTCTCGAGACCCTTCATCTCGGACCGCAGCAGCTTGCAGCGGTGCCGCTCCTCTCCTAACTACGAACGGAGCTCGTCTGCCCCGACGCAGGCCGGTCGCCTCGTCTGCCTGAGGGCGTAGCGTAGCTCTGCCATCTCAATCTTTAGCGCAGTCGACCGTGCTAGGGCATCCCTCAAATCCGCCTCCTGCAAATCAAAGAAGAATTGTCAATAAAAGAAACCAAGTGCAAAGGCCATGCAATTGATAACTTACCCGCTCGCGTAGCTGGGTCAGGGCATCCTCCGCCCGGGTCACCGCCACTGCCAGTTGGCCCTCCAGTACGGAGCGGCCAGGCTCGTCTCGGGAGGAAGAGGCACCTCCCACCATCTGTTGGGCCCGATCCAGCTCATCCCGCTACAAAGAAAAGCACAAGGGGTCAGTCAATTGAGGCTAAAAATAGAAAGGATGGGAGTAAAGCATTCACCAGCTGGGTCACAGTCCGTTGGAGGTCATCCCTCTGCTGGATCGTGGAGTGAAGGATACCCTCGAGGGAGGCGATCCGCCCCTCGGGGTCAAACTGCAAACACAAGACAGGTAGCCAAGCAGTTAATGATTAAAATACTTAGAAAGGCTAAGTGTAGTACTCACCGGTCGTCGGGTCCCCTTATATACCTGGGCCCGTACCTCCGTGCGTAGGCACAGAAGTAGTCCTCATCGCTGGTGGCCTCGGAGGTCACCACTCGGCCCCGCTGCTCCCAGTCCTCGAGCTGCTCACGGACCCGTACTGTCCAATCCATGACCTGCTGGATGCCACGGAAGCTGCGACCCGCCTCCCCCACGATCTCTGCCGAGTCGGGAACTCCACTGCAGCCTGGTGAAGTCCCAAGGTCGCGCGCACCAGCCGGTGGTGGAGGGGTACCACTGTGTTGAAAGCATGAAGCCAGATATCCCTACCGAAGTAGGGGCGGCCCTGCTCCACCCACGCTAGGCGGTGTCGTCCTCCCCAGCATAGGGATCCAGTCGACCTGCACATCACAGATACCCAGTCTGTCATTCAATTGTCAGTGATACAAGAAAAGGAAGGGGTGCTGAGAGCAAAGAAATACTCACTGTCCATAGGAGACGGTGTCCAAGGCATCATGAATGAGCGTCCACCTGCAGGCGCAGTGATCGCTCGTCGCGGCAGAAACGCCAGCGCTGCAAGAGAGGCACAGCGCCCGGTCGCCTCGCACTCCTCGCCAAGGGAGGGGAGGTATAAATACGCATACCCCACACCTGCAAAGCAACCACAGTCAGTACCACGGTCAATAAAATAAGCAGGAAAAGTAGTAAAGGTAAGGGTGAGAGGAATACCTGTTAGAAGTGGGAGAAACCGGCCACCCCTGTCACCCTGCTGGGTCCCAGACTGTCGAAAAGGTGGGCCAGAAGGGCTGCACCCATGCGTAGCTGCCGACCTGGGTCAGGTCCTCCAGCAGGGGCAGGCACCTGCAGCTCACTGGGTCCCCTCTGGTCCCCAGAATCAACTTCCCGATCACAAGGATCAGGAAGCGCCTCAAGTCTCTGTCCGCTGCCGCTCCCTCCTCCTCTGCCAGCGCTGCTCTGGCGTTCGTCGTCAGCCGGGCCATATACTCCACCTGGCCCTCTCCAGTCTGGTAGCGCGCAGTCCTCGCACCCGAGGCTCGCCTGCAGCCTCATCCTCTGCACCAGGGAGGACCTCTCCCGCGTCACCTCTAGCCCCAAAGCCTCTCGGCCAACTCCTGATAGCTGGTATAGGTCACCCCCCTGTCAACGCCCGGCCATCTACCCTCAGGCCGGTGATCCGTGCCACGTCCTCCAGTGTGGGGATCATGTGACCCACGGAAGAGGAAGGCGTGGCACTCGGGGTCCCACCGCTCCTTCAGGGCCTGGATCAGCGCCCATCCGCGTCAACTCATCCAACCTCAAAAGGGGCCTAACCCCATCTCCTCCACTGGGTCCTCTGGAAGTTCGGCAATCCCTGATAAATCGCCGGACGACGGCCCACCCTAGCCGTGACCGTAGCTCACTCTGCAAAATAGCCATAAAGAACACAAGGATCAGCAAAGAAAATCAACAAATAACACTCTGTTCATATTGCGACGGTCACACTGTTGCCTTCTGAAGGTGACACATGGGTGTGTCGCATTCATATCCAAGAACGCGACGAATTGGCTCGTCGCCTTCTTAATGCGACACTCTAGGTGTCGCGTTCGTCCTGGTAATGCGACAGCTAAGCCGCGAGTTCACAGGGTGATCGGAAACGGCAAATGCCCATTTTCCGGCCATTTCACCTTGGGCCAAAAGGCCCTACAGAGGTGCTTAGCACCTTGTTCACTCATCCACACATATAAGGAGTTAGGATTTGGGCACCTACCTTCTTGGGGCCAATGTCCTCCTCGCCCGCGTCCACCACGGGATCCACCTCCATGGCGGCGGCCGGATCCATCTCCTCCGGAGCCACCGTGGACGGGCCCTCGTCCGCTTGCCGCCGGCGGATGCCTCTTTTGAACCCTTCTTGCGTCCCCTCGCCGCCATCACCTCCTTGATCGCCATCGTCTCCTTCCATCACCGCCGAAGCAAGCAAGAGAGAAAGAAAAAGAACGGAGAAGGGGCAACCGCTGCGCCGGCCGGGAATCACCGGAAAGGAAGAAAAGGGGGAGGGGTTCAGTGCTCCGTCACCGGAGAGAAGAGAGGAGATAGAGAGGAGAGAGAAGAAGGAAAGGGTGAAAGAAGAAAGGCGCCTCGGGCTCAGAATTCAAACCGCCTGGACCCTGAGATCGCGACAGCAAAGCTGTCGCCTTAATAGGATATCGCGACAGTGTCTTGGTCGCCTTCCTATGCCATGTCGCGACCGTTGACTGGTCGCGTTAAGGGTCGCGACGCCGAGGCCGTCGTCTTCTCAGGTTGTTCACAGAACACTTAAAATCACATTTTCATTGCAAAACTCGAATATACATCAAGAAAGGGCTAAAATCAACTCACATGTCTCTCACCACATCAAATCCCTCAAAGTCTCTCAATTCACAAAAAAAGTACAATCATGTCTCTCTCTCTAGCTCACGGTCCCCGAGTTACCGAATTTTCTCGGTGATCACGAAGGTACGCCTGGTATGTCTCCCGCTCCTCGTGCAGCGTAGTGGTAGAGCGTGGGTAGCACTCGCACGCCATAGCGCCAGCGCACTCCGCACGGCCTGCTCGTCCTCCAGATCTCCCAAACGTCTCTTCTTCATTGGAGGCAAATGAGACGGCTGCAGTAGCTTAGTCCTTGGCTTCCCGATCTGAAGATAGCATCTTTGTGGGTTGTAGAGCACCATCGCCATATTTCCCACAAGTTGAAGGTCCAATCCGCGCCCAAGAGGAAGCCAAATTTCCGTGTCGCGTAACGCCGCTATGCCAAGGAAAAGTGATCTATCGGAAGGGTGTGAGTAGTGGCACCATGCACTCCGCGTTTTTCTTATCCGTCGTCCTGCAAATCACCCGATCGGGAATTTGGCCGCCCCACCAATGAAGCACAGTGGATGGCACCCAAGATCTGGCTCTCGGTAGTGGGATTTTCCATGGGTTTGAATTTTATCCTTACCCCCAACCAGCACTCTAGGAGAATCATAAAGCCATAGAGGGGCCTCCCGTAGATGCCGAGGTGAGACCCGCATAGAGGTAGGCCAAGACCGCGTGAGAGAGGGAAAGTCCCCGCCATACCCTACTAATGGCACTCAAGCTTGCATAACTATAGGTGATCTGCGGACGGGAAAAGTACCACCCCACACAAGCATATAGCCACGGCTTTGGCTATCTCCTGGTGATCCCCACTCTTGTTCTTACATTGAGAGATGACCCACTTAGACAAAGGACAAGATGGATGATTGAGGGCTGATCATGGTGTAGACATCCCCGGGATCCATCATGAGCTCTCCTAAGATAAGCTTTGGGTTGATGGGCTCGACGGTGTAGCAGATATTTTGCTCATCCCCCCGTTTGGTCTTAGGCAAAGCCAAGAATGCCTCAACCTCCTCAAGAAGGATGGTCGCCTCAAATTTCGGGAAGATGAAGGTATGGGTTTGTGGTGCCATAATTCAATCAAGGCGGTGATGCTATGCCAATCAAAGATATCTGTGGTAATTGTGGGCCGCTATCAACACTCCCCCCAAACCCCACTCTCTCAAGAATCGGATTACAGACATGGGTAGGGCTTGATCATGGGTGCTATCCACGTGAGCTTAGAATAGCGGCGGGAGCCGTGGAAGAGCTAGAGGAGAAGAAGGAAGAAAAGAGAAGGAGAGGAAGAGGAGGACGTGCATTAAAGAAGAAATTTGGAGTTAAAAATAACTGAAATTGAAAACACTATTTTGCATACCTCTCTCACATCCCGTTGTTGCTCAGATGTTGGGGACGTCCGTCAGCCTCAAGAGATTGCCATAAGACGTCCGAGCACACTTGGGACCTTCGTAGGGAGCCTCCTTACCCATAGAAGCATTTGGAGCTCTCTCATGGCCATTGGAGCTTGAAAGCCTGAAGAGAAGAGGAGGAGGGTATGAGCTACAAATTTGGACCTCTCACCCCTTATTTATAGAGCCTTGAAACTCCTATTCATGGTAGGAAAGGGTTTAGAAGAGCTAATGTGAGTGGGACTTGGTTAGAGAGCTTTAAGAGTCCAAGTGGAAGTCAAAATGAGATTTTCGGATTGCTGATTTGTGCTCTGGCCGCAAATCCTGTGGTCGCAACGCATCGATACGTCGCCTCAGGTGGCGACAGCTTAGGCGTCGCTTTCTGATCTAGGTCGCGACACACATCTGGTCACATTCTGTATGTGCACTTCGCTGCCTATTTCTTTCACACAATCATCAATCGCCATTCCAAGATGTATTTGCACTTATGCTCTAAAAATCTTTGCATTATTTTTAGTGCATTTCGAGTTTGTATCCTGTATTATATTTTTTTTGTTGAAAATCCATAAAATCAGAAATGCAGGAAAATTCATAAAAATTAGAAATCAAAATCCAAGAGACGGCTCGTCAGTAAGTCAAGTAAGTATTTCTAACCCTATCTCTGCATTACTATATGGTATCTACGCTATTATATCTCTCAAGGACCGGCAGGTTCTCAATGTGTTCTGGATCGGAGTTCCCCTTCACTAAAAAAAGGATGATCTAGGTACACACTGTTAATCGCTGGATAGGCCGTTAGATGGTATGACTCGGGGACGATGGATTCTATCGCATGCCGGGGATGCGAAGTGTCTTGACCCTTGCTCGTGTTGTCTAGCAATATTATTCTTGAGTATTTTTATTTTCTCATTTTCTTTGCATTTGTTTTTATGATTTCTTTTCTTTAGACCAGCAGCTCATTTAGGACTTTGAGCTTCATGCTTCATGATTGTCAAAGTCAGCTTTTTCAATGATGTTTCAACCAGACCTCATTTCTCTGACAAGAATTTCATTTCATTCCGAATTGAAAGTTTTCTTCGAGCTAGTTGCTCGGTCCAGTTGTCATATGGTTTCCCGTTCAGGATTCCTCTCATCCCCATTCATTATAACAGTCATTCCTTTACCCTCCGATCCGCTCATTAGTCGTGAATCGCTCGAAGCTAGAGTCGAATCGACCTGCCAGCAGCACCTATCCTCTAATGAACGAAACTGCAAGCTAAAGATAGCCAGGGAACCTCTTGAATCAAGAGGTTGATCATTTCTTTCTTTTGATCTTTATTCGTCCTAAATTGGAACCATCCTTGCACTCTGTCTCCTAGCCATGTTCAAAGATAGCTGGATAATTCTCGTTGCTTATTCGTTCAGAATGGGTGTCTCTTTACCTGATGCCCCTTTTTCATCTCATTCCGCTTCACTACGCTACACCTTCATTTCATGCCATCTTCGCTCCATTCGCCTCCTCTCCCTTGCAAAGCAGGCATCAAGGAGGGGCAATCTGTAGACACCCTTTTCTGACCCATAAGTCGAGCTAAATTCCTCGTCATATCATTGATGTCCCATGTTGACTCATCATCGCCAAGTTGGTTGTCTCCGATCATGATATCTTCTTCAGTAGTTCATCGCCCTGGTGGGTTCTTCCTGGTCAAATCAATCGATCTTCATCATCATCTCGTAGCTCTCTTGGTTAGGAATCCGACGTTTCAAACACCGTGAGTCAATCTGATGTGCAAGGAGATCGGACACTTTGTATGGCCATATGCTGGAAAGTCCCTGAAGGCAACAAATTTCCTGTCGTTTTCCCCTATACAAGGCGACACCCTTCCTGTCGCTATCTGGCACTGTAACGATTTGCCAAGTCAGAATCGATCTCCTTCAGAAGGCGACACCTCGATACGTCGCGTTCATAAATTGGCCTTTAATTCCTTGAAAAATCGCCAAAAATACCAGAAAACCCTTCCTTGTAAGGAAGGCAACGTATCGAGGCGTCGCCATCCGGGTGGCGACCAGGAGGCCGTTGCGTCTGGATGCCATACAGGGAATCCTTTCGAGCATGACTTGGACACTTGCCATACATGGATATTCCCTCTTTTGGTCGACCTAAACGCGTCCAAATCCTACCAAAACTCATGAAGACCTTCTTAAAAGCCTCCTTTCCAAGTTCCAATCGCCCATGCGCGGCCATACCTACCCAAACCCGGAGTCTTTCCTATTATTCCCTTCACAGCCCTTTCAGGAATAATCATCTATAAGTCTCTCAATACTGCATCTTTTAGGGCAAGGCCGACGTCTATTGCTTCATCTCCCAGAGAGCTCCGATTCCTCAGAAGGGTGCTCCACCTCCAGACGACCAGGAAGTGCCCGCCAGGGCGATTTCTCCCCGACTACGCTTTCTCTCTCCCCTTTTCATCAAGTTTTCTCTTCATTCATGCATGCTTAGCATAATTTTCTTCGTAGATTTCATTAGAGCACACCACACACACACCTATCTTAATCACCCAAAGGGGTTAAAACCCATCCCACGTGAGTTCCCTCCAAAATAGTGCATGTTTCTTCATATTTCTGGAATAGATTCATCATACACGAGTTTCTAATGGTTTTCCTGTTGTTTTGATGATCTTGGCAGGTGTTTTGAAGACAGGAGAGACACGAGGCTCTTGCCCCTTGGCCGGCTGAGGAGCAAGAAGAAGAACCCACAATCTTCATCCACTGGAGCAGAAGGCGACGACCCTGCTGTCGCGACAAGAAGGCGCCAGTCCCGTCGCATTCAGTAAACAGGCCGTGACCCTCATCTTGTCGCGTTCACAGGACTAGGTACGCCCTCTGTCTTCTCTTCCTTTTCCGAGGTAGTTAGCCCATCTTCATCCCTGTTCTTCTTTGCAACTACTTGGTGGCGATCACGGTCAGTTTTCCTTACCTTTTCATATACTTTTTTGGGAGCATCCCGTGATTACAATCGTCACTTGGTTTAGCTTTCTATAATCGATGCATAACCTAAGTGACTCATCCTTCTTCTTCACGAATAAGACAGGTGCGCCCCAAGGGGAAACACTAGGGCGAATGAATCCCTTATCTAACAAATCCTGCAACTGCTTCCTTAGCTCAGCTATTCCACAGGGGCCATCCGATAAGGGGCCTTTGAGATAGGAGAGGTGCCGGGAAGCACTCTAGAGTGAACTCTATCTCTCTAGCCGGTGGCAAACCAGATAATCATCAGGAAAACATCTGGAAACTCTCGCATACATCAATCTCCGCAAGAGTGGGTGACTCATCAGCCTGGGTACTAATACCACGCTGGCAAGAAAAGCGTCACAACCCTTGCTCACCATTCTTATTGCCCTCATGGCAGAGATGACAAACTTCCCTGCTAAGTTCCTTGGCAAAGGATGAGAAATTCATCTTCACCAGGAATGCGGAAAACGATCTTCTTCCCACGACAATCTACTAACGCATAGTGCTCTTCTAGCCAATCCAGACCAAGAATAGCATCATAGTCCTTCATCTTTAGCAAGACAAACACCCTTCTAGACTCTATCCTCAATGCACACCGGTAAAGACGAATACACTTCCTAGTCGATACCGTGCCTGCGGTGTGGGCACAGATAGAGGAACCTCTAACTCCTCAGACTCTAGTCCTGACTCTAGGGCTAACTGCCTAGCAAAACGCTCGGAAATGAACAAGTGAGTAGCACCCGTATCAAATAGAACCCGAGCATGCACACCTAAGAACAAACCGTACCTTCGGTAACATGCTCCGTCTGCTCGGCGTCCTCACGAGCTAACGCGAACATTCGAGCTGGGGCTCGAGGTCGTCCTATCGCTGGTGTTGCTGCTACTACTGCTGCCGCTGGAGCCGATCTCTACGCTGAACCTCCCTGCTGAAGTCTGGGGCAATCCTTGATCTTGTGCTCACTGCTCCCCACACTTCAGACACTTCCCCCGCCATCTTCCAGCATCTAACCACCATGTGCCCTCCCGCAATGAGGACACTCTTTCTTGCCACTAGGGGAACGTTGAGAAGATACCTGACTGCTTCTCGATGCCACGGATGCTGCGGTGACTGGAAATCCGCCTTCTTCCTATCCTGCCTCTGAAAAGGAGCCGCGGCCTCTTCTGAGAAGCCTTCTTCTCCTCCAGGTACTGCTCCATCTCTCCCTCCTGCTGACACGCCGCACTGAGCGCCACTCGAGGGTACGTGGTCGAAAGCCACACACCTCGACCTCAGTGATGGTCTCAGACCCATTACGAATTTCTTCACCTTCCTGCGCTCATCGCTACAATATGAGGAGCATACTTCGATAGCTCAGCAAACCTGGCCTCTACTCCAGCACGATCATGGAGCCCTGAGTCAACGAGAGGAACTCCTGCTCCATCTTGTCCTGGATGTGCTCCGGAACAAACTTGGCTCGGAAGAGCCTCACGAACTCGTCCCAAGCAATCTCCACAGCACCATCCTCGAACCGAGTACGTAGTATCGAGAACCACCACACGTCGGCTCGCTCCTACCAAAACCACCCATAAGGAACAACCCAATATAATCTATACTTAAAGAAATAACCACCGAATTAATTTACACATACATGTAGCATATAGGTGGCTAAAGTGACCTTGTCATCCTTAGCGCACTAATAGCCCAGAAGATCTTCTCGATCTCCCTCATCCAGCTCTCAGCAAGTAACAGGTCGCTCTCCCCCTTAAAAGATGGTGGCGACATCCTCTTGAACCGTTCCATGATGGAGGGTCCACCATGGTCCTGATCCTGGGAACTGGCACTTGAGCCTGCCACAGCAACATCATAAGCAACACCTATAGCACAGCAACATAGTAAATATCATCAAGTAAACAGACTACTCTGTCTATCGTTCTAATCTGAGCCTGCTGAGCCTCCACTAAGCCTGGAGTGCAGCCTGGGTGTGGGCCTGCGTCTGCATGGCCTGCACTAAACCCTGCATGAACACTCCATAGTCTACTGGTGGCGGTGGAGGAAGCACAGGACCCCTGGGGTGCTGGGGCCTGCTGCTCACCCTGATCCTCACGCCGAGGCTCATCTCTCCTCTGCTCACCCTCACGAGTAGGAACACCACGCCTACCACTTGAAGCCTACCCTGCAAAATGATTTAATTCATCCTTTAGTTCTATGCTATCAATTCCTAACTATTTACCTAGCTATGTGGACATCTACACAGACTTAGCATATAATGAAGATGATGTATATGCATATTTATGTACCATTTCAGCCTGTAGCTCTGATACCAATCTCTGTAACGACCCTCCTTATACCAGTACGGTTACACCAACCCACATCGGTATAATGAATGCCGCTACAGTGGGACATCTACCCAACAAAATCGATAGACTGAAGTGTACACAAATATAACACATACAGTGGAAAAGAGTGTCAAATGTAATTTCTATTCCATCATCCCCATTCTATTCACAGTCCATATAGAGGAAAAGAAAACTAAACATTTAATAACTGAGAGATGAAAATAATACATTGTCCACATTGTCTGAATTGAATTACAAAATTTTCCTTATTACATACTATGAAAATAAAAGGTACAATGCCGAAACTCCACAAGATCTCCTACTACTCCCGCTCCGAGTCGCTTCTGACTATCTCCTCGGATGATTAGAAATCTCTGCACCTGTACGCCGAAGCAAGAGTGAATCCAAAAGACTCAGCAAGTAGCATCCACTCACATTAAACATACATACGCCACATGGGTTATTCACATTTTCATATCGCACGAGTATCACATAAGCATGTACTTGAATAAACTTTAAAGAAAACTAAACATGATTTCTACCACTTACCACACATGTTAATGACTGTAACAAAATTCAACAATTTAAAACCTATCACATGCTTTCTACACATTCTTCTACATGCTAATCTAGTCTCACTTACACACATTATAATCTAAGACGATAGTTAACTTGAACATGGAGTCTACACCCACTTACAAGAGATATTCCTGGCATGGATTCTGTCATCATTTTCACATCTATACACATGAATAGCTTGTTGTTTGACATGGATAGACATGTTCATATAATGAATTATCATCTTTACATGCTATTCTATTGATTTATATCTCACATGATCATTTACACAATTACACAATTTACACATTCACTTTTCACATAAACACAAGTTCCACTTTATTATATGCCATGACACATAGTCCAAACACCTCTAGAAGGACATACACTTGTCACATCACACACTATCTATCATCTAGGCAACACAATGATAGACCTTAGTTACTGCCGCAGAACCGGAGAAGCACTCTCCACCCTAACCATCGGTACTTGTCCGCCTCCAGGATTTAATCCCAATGCCCATGGAAATATCACACACTATGAACCTTCCCGTGGTGACTTTACCACAGTACAATTCCTCAGCCCTCTAAGGTAGCAGTGTCACTCATTGGCACATTTACACATTTTCCAATTAAACACACACAATTCCACACCCTCTTAACACGTTATTCTCATATTTACATTTATGCACATGGTTCAGGTTCCCTAACATGGCACTATTGTTACAAGAACTAGATCGGTCACAACAACATTAATCATGTTGTAATTATTTAACTTAATCAATAATTGCAATAATTTTGCACTAATTTGGTCATTCTTTCATAAAATAACAAATCAGTGCCTACGGTTATCCAATTCACATGAGATTTTACCACTAACTTTTTATGGTTCAAACATCATGCATACCAATTTCATATTTTTTCGGACTGTTCACAATTTACCGAGCATAAAAATCATTTTGCATGTTTATTCATAACTCAATTAATCATGATTCACAATGTTACAGTCATATTAACAGTTTACAAACCTGTATCTAACCATTCATAATATTGCAGAAAATTTTCAGGAAATTTCTATGTATCATAGTTTATTGGACATTTAAATCCACTAATCCATGCTTACTATTTTACAATTCAGAAAATTCTATAATTACACAGAGCTCAGAATTAGTCAAATTTATATAGCATGATCTGACTATATCCACTTGCCACAGAAATTCTCAAACATCATACATTACATGGAATCATCAAACAGAAATTTTTATGGTCTAAACAGGTTTAATACCAGCTTTCAGAAATCTGATAATTAATACCGTAAACCAAAGTTATCAAAAACATCTGACATGATCCACAAGAGATAATTTACATATAGTAATTTTTTACCATATATCCTCAGGCGCAAAATTTCAAAAAATAGTTCATATAGGTCAGACATGCACACTGTCGCAGTCTGGCGAACTTGACGCATGCAGGTGGCCGTCTATCATGTTAACGACAACAAATAGTGCTGCCAACTCAAGATCTTAACGGCAAGAATCATGTCGTTAAGTTCCTGTATGTGCAAAACACAGACTGCACGCCAGAACTTGATGAAATTGGGGATCCAGACTCGAATAAAAATCCATAAAATACCTAGGACCTACTAGACATGTAGAGTTGATGTGAAAGGGTTTTACTTGCCTTTGATAAAATCCATAATCAACAAATTAAGTCGGAGAAGCCCTCCTCGCCCGAGCCAAAAGCCTTCAAAACTCCCTCGATCCGGGTTCTGTGATGGTCTTTAGGGTCCACCGGGTTGGGAAGATGCTCCTTGATGTCCAGCCTTCCTTCCAGTCGTAGTAGAGCACCGATGAAGCCTCCAATCGCCGAATTTCAGAGCTCAAAGATTGAGTTTTCGCACAGATAACTAGGGTTTTTAACTCAAGAGCCCAAAGGGTTAGATCAGGCCCGGAGGTGGGGTGTTTATAGAGCTAGGGTCGGAGACATAATTGGGTAAGGCTGGGTTACCGTTGGAGAACGGTTACCATAACAAGGGGCGAAGATTTCGGGGGCGTTTTCGAATCTGAAAACGTAGCAGATCTGGCATATTGATGTCAACATCACAGGCCGCCAATTTTGAGTCGACGTCCATCGATGTGGCCGCTTACTTGGGATTGGCATCCACACATTTTGACGTCTACTGGCCGCCAGATCTGAACTTAAAACTGCAGAAATTTTATGTACACCACACATTTATATATATTTATATATATATATATATAATCTACAATGCACGCATTAAAATAATACTTATTCATGCAATGTAAACAAGTAAGTACTATGCACAATAAAGTTTATACATCGATGGCATACATTTATACATACATAAGAAATCACCCAAAGATGAAAAATCAAGGGCCTTACACCAATTGTTAAACAAGGGTCTTGAATTTCTCTATTTATAGTTATAAATGAATTGATTACTGAACAAGGGTCTAGTAATCATCTTGTTGGGGTTAATGTTATATTGTTTACTGGACAAATGACTTAGTAAGACCCCAATTGGTTTTCAACCAATTACCTCTCATGGTTATTGGCCTTTCTTAGTGGGTTCTTGTCACGTCTCATCATTTAATATAACTATAAATGTCGGAACGTGAACGCATGAGGAGTCAAGAGTAAACTTTAAACTAATTGAGCAGTAAATTGCTCGAGACTTTACTAAATAAAAATAATTATTTGTTGACATTCTACAAATAATACATGACTCTCCATTTACAATTCAAACTTAAACGTCGTAAAGGTTGATCTCTCAGCCCTCAAATCCCGATGTCCCACCTTCTAGAACTATAGATAACCTGGAAAAATAGGATTTTATGAGCTAACTAGCCCAGTAGGACTCAAATCCTTAATTCAAAGGGTGAATTGACGGCCCTCATTATACCGGTACGGTCATACCGACCCACGTCGATATAGCGAGAGTCCTCACAGTGGGACATTTACCCAACGATACAAACAGCTGAGATACACGCGAATATATATAACAGAGTAGCGGAAGTAAAAGAGAACTATCTCCATTCATTCATCATCCACATTAAACATACATGCAGTTTACAATTTGCAAAAAGGAACTAAAATTTACATGATTTAAATTGCTGAAATAGAAATACAAAATGTCCACATATTACATTCTTTTCAAGATAATCCTAATACAATGCTCAAGTACATACGACGAAGTACACAATCACAAAGGAAGCTCCAAGTAACTAGTCTCCGCGCTCGGAGTCCGTCTCCACCGTCTCCTCCAACGGTGTCGTATCACCAACTACACTTGTACGCCGAAGCAAGGAGTGAGTCCAGAGACTCAGCAAGCAACACTATACATGATATACACGTACAAGTCCTAGTGGTTTCTACAAGCACATACAATTAGCAACACATAGCATGCTAGTCCATTTAAGTTTCAACCTATCATGAAGGTTCTACAATTTTACACCTAACACATGCTTTCAGGTTTCAAAATATAACATTCACCTATCACATGGTCTCTAATCCATTCACTTATGAACTTTAACCTTATAAAGAACCAAACATGAGAGTTATCCACATGGACAATTTACATATATGAACGTGGAACATAGTTAGCATGGAATCCACATGTTCTTAAGTACCTACATAACTTTTTCACATGCTTTAGGTTGCTGATTTCACATGGTTCAAAGACTATAAACATACACATGAAAGCTACAATGTGGCTTAGAACATAACACATGAACAATCCATCATGCCACTTTGCACACATACTCATTAATTGTTCCTAATCATGGATTCTAAACACTTTGCACACATAAACACAAGAAGGATAACATGCATTTTCTGAATTCACATGGTTTCAGATTTAGCCTCTCATGGTTTCAATAACACATTGCACATCTAGATTTTCACAATTTTCTCTTTTCACATGGTTACACTTTACACATACACATTCACATGTCACTTACACATTTACACATGGTCACATACACTTTACACATTACACTTTACACATATTTTAGTGCCGTGACACATAGTCCAAACCACCAAAGAAGGACACATTCACATCACATAACACATAGGCACCATCTAGGCAATGCAATGGTGACTCTTGGACTGCGCAGACCGGGAGAACAAGTCTCCACCCTAACCAGTGGTACTTGTCCACCTCCAGGATTTCCCCCTAATGCCCTTAGGGTCACTTAACACAATGAACTTTCTCAGGGGGACTTTTCCCTGATACAACTCCACTGCCTTCTCGGAAGCAGTATCACATTGGCACAGTTTACACTTTTACACATTTAACGTTTTACACATGGTTTTACACTTGGCACTCTTCATTTCATTCACACTTTCTTACTCACATGAACACCTCTGTTTTTTTTTTTTCCTAACATGGTACTACAGAGTTTTCAAGATTTAACACATAGTAAACACACCCATCATGCTGTTTTAAATAAAATAAAATCACATTACGATCATATATATACGAATTATTCACAATTTACATGAAAACACATAACTTTTTATTTACTGTTCCAATTGACCTGAAATTTTAACCACATGCTGATTTCGGGTTCCAAATCATACCCTCAATTTTTCAGATTTTTCTGAGCTAAATAGGATTTACATAAAATCAAATACCTAATTAGCATATTATTCACAATTTAAGCTAACATGGGTCTAACACATTTGAAATTCATCCACTTACTGTTTTGCACAGAAAATACTAATGCATGATTTCGGAATACAACTTCATCCTAATTCATACATCTATAAATCAATTACCACAACCGCTTTTGCATGTTTTTAACTTTACCGAACCGAACTTTATTTACGATTCCACAAGCATGCATAATTTCCAAAATTTCAGAATCTACATACATGCCCCACAAATCTTCATGAATAGACTGAAAACAAGATATTCAACTAATCCTAATCATGGAACATTGATTCGCAAAATTTTTTTCCCACAAGTTATGCTCACAAGTCTACAAGACATTATTGCCCACATTCACCATCACACCACATTCAATCCACAACCACAATGCACAATACATAGCTTATAGAAATACCATATATCCTCATCACGAAAATCATAACGAAATTAACGTATAGAAGGGACAGAACAGCTCACTGTTCTGTCCTGAAGAACTAGACGGCGGTCTCTGGCCGCTGACTCAGAGTCAGCGGCAGGGTCGATGGACGCCAAGGAGGAACTGGCGTCCAGGGACCTTGCCGTTTACTCAGGTCTGTGCAGAAACACAGACCCGAGCTCTGAAATTTGGGTGAAATGGAGGTCTAGGACTCGAGGGAAATTCCATAAAAATTATGAAAACCTCCTAGACTCATACGGGGATACCATAGATAGGTCACTTGCCTTTCAAAAATTCTTCTAGGGGATTTAGGGGCTTGGTGAAGACCTCCTTGGGCAGTCCCAAGAAGTTGCAGAAGCACCTCCAAGATCGCCTTCCTCCGGGCTTCTGGTTGATCTCCACGCCGAGGGGATGATGGGGAAGCCTTCCCCTTTGCTTCAGCTCCCTCCTTGATGCAGAAGATCTCCAAAACCAGCTTCAAAGGGTCGGATTTTAGGGGTTCAAACTGGGGTTTTTCTCACAGAGCTCTAGGGTTTTTCTTTCTCACCTCTCTCCTCTTGCAAGGGTGAAGGGGAAGAATGGGGTGAGCCAATTCGGGTTCAGACCTAAAGAGGGTCTTTCCCCCACTCACTAGGGTGATGGGACACCCCCAGAGCCGTTGGGGGACATCCCCCAATGGTTGCCATACCTTGCTTCAGAAGATAGCAGCTCTGCTGCGCATGCAGGCCAGAGAAGTTGACGTCCATATCGCTGGACGCCGAATTAGGGTTGGCGTCCAGGGCTGGACGCTAACACCACCTCAACGGCCTGGGGATTGACGCCAATAGGGCCTTTGGCCAGAACCCTAATTTATGCAGAAAACCATGCATACCAAGCTTCTATACATGCAATATGTACATGGTACTATATTCACACTATCATCGTGCAATACATACATTATTTATGTTCAATATAAACACATGCACACGTATTTATACTATTTTAAATATCCACGTAAAATACGTACATACATACTCAACACAATATACACACATAAATACGAAAAATACGACGGAAATTCGAGGGTCTTACAGAATACATGATAGCCAAGACAATGGCAGAACGGATAACAAAGAGGCACATTAAATGTCAGGACAGTAAGCTTGAAACAGTGATAATGAAACACAAGGCATGCTCAGGTATATAACTCAAAACTGGCTCATTTAATAGTTATACAGAATAGGAATTATGATTACCATAATCAAACAGTAATTGATGCAATGCCAAACATCCCGTTGTCCTCATTGCCCCCGCGCGGCCACTGACAAATTCGGGTGCTCCTCCAGAACTGAATCAGCCCTATTTGCATAGGCATTTCAGTCAGGTGGGGTCCAAGGACCCAATAAATGTCATCATCAGTTAATCACATCTCACAAGGTGTTCAAGCATTTGAACTCTCAGGTTGTCAGATTTTATGAACTCAGTTACCGAATACAGAAGAATAGAATCAAGGGGTATCATACGTAGTTGATAACTTCTCGAATTATCCAAGGATGAGTGAGGCACACAATGTAGGTAAACTTTGCAGTAATAGGACAGTATTTACCAAGGTAAATAAGGGGGTAGCTTGCTAGGCTATTAGGATGAAGTTTTAACAAGAGTTCTTACATGAAAGATTGCTGAAATACAAGTCAGGACAGTAGGTGTCGACAACCAGGTAAGTGGCTGTCGATAGGTAGCAATAGCCAGAGCACGGTTTTGCTGGTTCTGAGTGTATCTATCGACAGCTATGGGCTGGTTGTCAACAGATAGCAACAGCCCCAGCAGTCTGAGGTTCTGGGAGACTGGGTCTGTCGACAGCTATGGGCTGGCTGTCGACAGCCGCCAGTTCTCTTTTCAGAATGACTTTGAATACACTTTAAGAATACCAATTATGGAACCTATGGATTAAGGCATGAATTATATCAAATAGAAGAACCTATTTGTAGTCTCCACAGTGATTTATATGCTAAACAAGCAAGACGAAACATAAGGTTACAATCCATACTTGTCTAGCTAGAAACTAAGCATGATGTAGTACTGGAAGTATAGCCATGACAACAAGAGTTTGTTGGAAAGATTCCTACAAGATAGATACTTAATCTCAAAGTATTTCAAGGATCTAAATCAAGGCTTGAAATACCAAACATCTAAATAGAAATAATCACACTGTTCTAAAGGTATTGTGACTTCCACTAAACTCTACTATCATGTATAAAGGCCAAGGATGGACGAAGAAGGAAAAGAATCAATCTTAGAGTAGAACAAGATTCTTCCTTTCCCAAACATGAAAATGTCTACCACAACTGGAAGAAGAGGAGGAGGATTGCAAGTATAGCAACTTGACTACTCAACAGGGGTTCCTTATCATGTATAAAAGATAGGATTAAAGGAGAAGGAGATGAATCCTACCTAACTTGATGAAGATGGAGTCAAAACACAGGTTTGAAGACTAGAACATCTACATAGGAGATAGAGTCAAAGGAACAAGAATAAGAGAGAAAGGAAGAGAATCCTACATGATCTTGGAAAAATGGTACTGAAGGCATTCATGGAACCAAAACAAGAGCTTGAACATTAAAACCGTAAGTTTGATGGCTAGTTCAAGAACAAGAGTCAGAGAAGAAGGAAAGAGGATTGAATCCTACCTAGAAGAGAACAAATTCTTCTTCTCCTTGTCGTGGAGATTAGCTTTAACTGGAAAGAACAGGTGTAGAAGGTGAAGCAGTAGTGCGGCAACTACAGCAGGCAGCAGTTGCAGCTCTTCTCAACAATGATAGCAGCACCGCAATAGTAGTAGAAGAAAAGTAGCTCCAGCAACGATAGCCCAGCAGCAACAACAAAAGCACAAGCAGAAGAGAAGCCAGAGCAAGGAGTAGCAGGAGATGGAAGTGAGGAGTAGAAAGTTTGCGTGAATGGGTGAAGGATGGTTTTTTATAAACCCAGCAGACCTCTTATGCAGAAGGCACGTCGGCCATGAGGTGTCATGGTAAAACCTTTTGGTTTTTACCTCAACACGTAGCTCATGCAGGTTTTCCATGGTTACACGTAGGTAACACAGGTGTTAACTTAACCCCCTTGTGTGGTGGCCTCCCCAAAACCTTACACGTAGGCACCCATAAAATTCCAAGAAAAATGGCCACTGTAAATGACCCATAATTCAGTTGGCATAATATTCACTATGTAAATGTGTTCAAACGAAGTCCGTTTGTATTAAAAATTCAACCATAGACTAATGTAATGGTTTTACAAGTTATGGTGATTTTAGTTTCATTTTTAGAATTTATTTTCCACTGGATGAAAAATCATCCGGAAAATAGTTGCATCGGCTTAATCTCGAAATCCGTACGTCAACAATTTCGGATATTTATATTTCTGATATCACCATATTTTTCCAAGAATTATGGTGTTCTCATATTTTATTTTCGTTACAGTTTTCCGGTGTCGCCCTGTCGAAGTGCGCACCTCTAAGTACGACACTTGAAATATCATTTATTATCTCCAATAAGTCCTAAATTAAGACTAATTACATCTCATGATAATAGTTATGTTTAATCATCAAATTATTCACATTTTTCTAGGAAATAAAATTTTCGGGGTGTTACAACTCTCCCTTTATCTGATTCTTAAGAATCCAACTCATCAGACTTCCATGGTTTGACCCAAAGACCTCAAGTTCTCATTCCCTTTCATGATAAGATTTCCTCCTTTGGGATCTTTTACTTTAAATACCCTAATTGAACCCTTACTCAAATGTCTCCACCAATTTATTCTCATTTATGTAGGATTAAAAATCCAGGTTGTTACAGTATACAACGAAGTGAAGCTTCATATATGACGAAGTGAAGCTTCGACTGGTCATTTTATAACGTTGTCAGTCGAAGTGAAACTTCGTATATGACAAAGTGAAGATTCATATATGATGAAGTGAAGCTTCGTATATGACGAAGTGAAGCTTTGACTGATCCCGACAAAATTGGTATGACGAAGCTACTGAACAGTGCAAGTCTTTTCGTGAAGCGATTAAAAATATTATATTCATGAGATAAAAGTGATATTAAATGTATTAAGGATTTTATGATAACATGAATTTTGTCATCACCAATATTAACAGGTTAATACTTAAGAATGGTTCATGTTTTCCAAAAATTTGGGTTGTTACAATGTTAGAATAAGAGATTCCTCTCAGCACAAAATCATGACCATCTAAAGAAAATAACATGGACATTTGGGAAATATTAAAAGTAATATCCGCTAACAGTTGCATCCATGTTGTACCCAAGACCACATCTATACTTCCTAAAGACAGAATCAAGAAATCCAAGGTAAAAGAGATACATGGCAGTTTAAGAGTTACCCCATGACAAAGCCCTTGAGAAGAGATCTCAAGGCCAGGAGCAAATTTCACTTGGTAAGATGCAAAGTTAGTGATAATCAACTCCAACTTATTGAAAACTCAAGGGTTCAGAAGGTTATGTGTGTCGCCATTATCTATAAAGAAGTAATACAGAAAGAGACCCAATGTTGCCAAACAACTTTGGGTGACTGTAAATGAGGGACACTCTGAGCAGGTAAAGAGGTCTGCTCCAATCAACTCTTGGGCTAAAAACAATAGACAGGATTACTGCAGTGCACTCTCTTCTTACCTTGTCTTACTGTCCAAAGATTTGGGAGCATCATTTATATACACCCTTTACCCAAATTTGTTCTTCACTAATTAGTTTATATGCACCATAATTTTATCAGATTTATATCAGAGAGTTCATTCCTAAAAGAATGGAAAGGATCTAAAGGACAAAATAAGGTAAGCTTGTTATATGCACTGGATTTCTGAACCAATAAATGGATTACATGCACTACATGAAGCTACATTAATCTTTAACGGGAACTTTTTTTTTAGCAAAATATGGGGCGATTAACCCCTGAAATTTTATTAATCGAAAAGTGAAAAGATAACAAAAACATCGGGGCATACCCCTACAGAACAAGGACTAGACTAGCCAAACAAATGGAAGGCCGGTCTTGTCCAAGATCGTTGAGCCCCTACAAGCCAGGGGGAGCGAAGAGAAAGAGGTGAAGACTTTATTTTCAACTTCTAAACAAGCATAAGACGCCAGAGCATCAACAACATGGTTGGCTTCCCTAAATACATGAAAAAGGGAAGAACCATGTTTATGGAAGATTTCAAGAGCAGACCGCCACCATCTTTGACATTCCCATCCGAGAGATAAGTTGGAAGTGAAGGATGAGACTAAAATAGCAGAATCTGAATAAATAAGGGGAACATGCAAACCCTTTCCTCAGCCAGCTTTAACCATCATGTAGAGCTCGGACCTCAGTCAAAAGACTTTTACCAAATCCATAGTGAAAAGCAAAAGCCAGGATAATATCACCTTGAGAGTTTCTAACACAGCCGCCACCACCACTCAATCCGGGATTGCCTTGGAAGCACCATCCACATTAGGGCATAAACCTGTAAAGGAGGAATCCACGAAACCAATTTAAAATAGCTCGCTAGCAGTATAGGTGTAGCCAAAAGAGTTAATAACAGCTTGCTGAGTAGCAGTCGGTTGAGACTTAAAAGTAGACTAAGTTATAGCATGAGAAATCTGAACTTGAATACTCTCAATGATGTATCTAGTATATTTGAAAACATGGTCATAACATCTTTTACAACTCTTTTCCCATATTCCCAGGTGATGAGGATGCCTTCCATATAAAGATATGAAGCCAAGGGGGATGAGATCTTGGAATTTGAATAAATCGCCAGCATGAAGAAGTGAAGTGTTCATTCTGAAAATTATGAGCAGATATAAAAGGCATGAACCAGGTCCAAAGGCTAAAGCTAAATCACTCTTAGTAAACAAGTGATCAATGTCCTCAAAGTGTAGATTTTGACAACAGGAACATCTGGAAGCTAGGTTGATCCAATGATCAGATATTCTAGAATCCACAGGAACAGCCCTATTAATCACCTTCCAAAGAACAGGGAGGCTCTTTAAGAAAAAGGTGATGCCAGATTTTCCCCAGAGCCTGGTCTGTAGATACCACGAGGTCTCAGCAAGTTATAGGCAGTTTTGAAGTGAAGGACCCCATCACTGGTAGGCGACCATATACATTTATCCTCCTCTTCAATAATTTCGCAAGCTCTGGATCCTGGGATAAGCTTCCATATATATGGTTATCATTCTGAAGAACCTCATGGCCATAGCATGAGAGCATTTGTGGGTCATGCAATTAAATCGCAGAGGTGTGTTGCCAGCCCAAGAATCATACAAGAAGTCCACCTTAGTACCACCCAGTAGCCATCTAGAATTATCAGTGATGAGAACTGAGCAGCATCAAAAATCTTCTCGGAAGGCTCTGAAAAGGAAGGGCAAGCATTCTAGCATAACGTGCCCAAAGGAGGTACCTGCTGAATGTCTCCATAAATGCTTAGTAGCTAAGGCGACTTGGACATGCCATAAGCTGCGAACCCCGAGACCACCCTCTTAAATGGACGCTGAATCAAGTCCAAGGAAGCCAATGACGATTGTGCACCACCATCTATACCACTCAAAAAAAGGAGGCACATGCTCTATCAAGTGAGCGAGTGACCCCTTTAGGGAGGAGCATGCGGAGAGGCAGGGTAGATGGGAATGGAATAGAGAAAGCACTTAGTTAATTAAAGTAACCCGACTAGCTGAGAGAGGAACTTAGACTTCCAGTGGAGAGCTCATGTTGATTTATCAAATAAAATTGGAAATCAGAGATTTAACCCTACCTTCCTTGAGGCCGACTCCAAGGTAGTTCATAGAACCCCTTAAAATTTAAACCGGTAATGTTCATAATAACAGTAGCGAGTGAACCCCTTAAAAATTTTCACAGCATTGAGCTTTTTTAAGATGTGCCTGAGCCAATTTAACCGCATTTTATTGATGCCCTCTATTTTCAATGCGAAAATTTCAATAATTAGCATGGTCATGGGAAAAAATTCTCGGATTTTTAGAACAGGGACTGACATACATATACATCACCTGAAAATTTTATGGAAGTCGAATTACACATGGATCACGCAAACACAAGTTACCATACCCATGATCTTTATTTCACATGTATTCCATAATTCTAACAACTTAGATAAATCACAGAAAATATCAAGATCTCACAAACACATTCCATTAACCATATTACATAACATATAATGTTTACAATATATCCTCATGCGAAAATACATCGGAAATTTATCATATATGAGAGAGAACAGCTCACTGTTCTGTCCTGAAGAGCTTAACGGCATAGTCTGGCCATTATAGGAGATTAACGGCAATATCATTAGCTGCTAATAGAAGAGCTCGACGGCAAGGGATCTGGCCGCCAAGTTCTGGTCTGTGCAGAAAGACAGACCGAGCTTCAAATACAAGAATGGGGAGTCCAAGACACGAATTAAAATACACAAAATACCTAGGACTTAGGGAACACATGCACAAGCTTAGGATCTAGGGTTTACTTGCCTCTTATAAAATCTCCAAAGGGGTGAAAACAGGTGATGAAGCTCTCCCTGGGCAGTCCCAAGAAGCCTCCAAAACACCTTCACTCTGTCGTCTGAGGTGTTGTAGCTTCCAGTTCGAGGTCGGGGAAGCCTCCTCCTACGTCTAAGCTAGCTTCTAGTCGTTGTAGATCGCCGGATGAAGCTCCAAATCGCCGGATCTGAGCTCTCAAAGCTCAGTTTTCTCACAGGGCTTAGGGTTTCTCTTCTTCTCCTTGCAAAGAGTCAAGAGAGGGTTTTGGGGGCAAGAAGGGTTTGTTTATAGGAGAGAGACCTCTCATCCCACACAGGGTTGATGTGAAGGCTTGAGAGCGTTGGGGACGTCTCCCCAATGGTTGAGGTAGCTTGCCCCCAGATTTCGGGGTCTGCTGCGCATGCATGTCAGAGAAGTAAACGTCCACATCTCTAGCCGTTTACCTTAGGGTTGGCGTCCATCGGGGTTGACACCGACTCCTCATGGACGTCCGTCCATGTTGACGCCAATTGGCCCTTCGGCCAGAACTTGAAAACATGCAGAAATCATGTCAACTTATACATATATATATACAATGTATGTACATAGTATACACACTATCACACCATGCATTCAAACCATATTTACCATATAATTATACACATGCATACATAAGCACAACTAGCTAATACGTACGTAGATATCTACCTATGCGTACATGATGTTTTACATAAGCGTGACTCAACACGCGGCAAAATAAATGACAAGATTGGGAGGTTTCACAATCATTAGGAGGCAATATGAATTAAGTTAGCTAGGAATAATCTATTCAACGAAATAGTTCTTGCATGCATACACTTGATTTGACATATATATAGCATACATACACGGATGTAACATACTTATGTACATTATGCATGAAATAGATAGATATAACACGCGCACCGGTAATTAGATTAAACTTGCACAACATTACTTAAGTACTATATGCGTGGGATTTTTAATATACACAATATGCACAATTTAGCTAATTGCCTATTCTCACCTAAATATCATAAAAATACATGCATGTTATTCATGAGGAGTATAGAATTACAATATACACTACTAAATACACCTACCATACTTGCACTCTATATGTACATGCAATGTACGAAGTACAATATACACATTAACTACACCATGCAAATGAACAACGTTTACAACTAAACATACACATGCATACATAAGTATACCAAGGTGTTATGTATGTAGAATTAGGTATACAATTATCACATGCATAAGATAACATACATACATACATATGCATATGCACTTCATACACTCTCACACAATATCCTGAAATAGGTAGTATAGGATATTCTTCAATATTTAGATAGCACATGCATAATATTCAAGTATTCTAAGTCTGAGATTCTTAGTATTCATAATACACCTCTATTTAGATAATTGCTCATTTCCACATGATTATCATATATATATAATATATATATATATATATATAATATAATATGTGTGTGTGTGTGTGGTGGTGTGTGTGTGTGTGTGTGTGTGTGTGCATGCATATGCTCAAGAGAGTACAAATTTATAGTAGGCACAATGAATTACACATGCTATGCACACAACAAGTGATATCCTCTCACCATATAAAAAGAATAAAAATCGGGGTATCATACTCCTTCACTTGAAAGGAGTAGGGGTGAGCCTCACAATTCGCTGGCTCAGTAGGGAAACTCCCTCAAAAGCCTCACAAGAAGCAGGAGTAAAGAACTACATTAACAGTAAATAAAGTTTCCTAAACATGGTGCTACAACTGTAATTAACAAACAATTATACACTAACAACATGGATCAATCATTAATAAATAAACGACAAACCTCGCTCAGGTGTACGAGCTAAAGAAGGGTAACGCCACACTCGGGTCATGAAAACTGGTTCACGACACCAGCTGCTGACCCGGACAAACCACACGGGACTACCTCTCAATCTCACAGCCACGGACGTAAGGTCCAACTGCCACTCCACCTCAACAAGGACAACAAACCGTGGAGACCAACCACCACCACACCTATAGGCCACACCGCTGCAGACCCATGTCTGGCACCTTTAGGGACTCTGGCCCGAGCTCCCTAAAGTGAGGCACTGGAAAATAGGACTAGCTGGGGACCAGTATGTCTACTGGTGTCCGTACCCCCAACCACAAACCCGCTACAAGCAACCGAACACAAGCACACACACTAGTTGTTGTCCCACTGTCATCTTTCCCTCAGCCGGACGTACAACTCAAACACAAGAGTGAAGGTGTCCAGGAAGAAGACATAGACCTCGATGGTACACATCGTACTAGGACAAATCCCGAGCACCACGTGTCTGGCTCACAATGAACCTGGGGTACTCGACTCGAGAGGTAACCACGAAAGGCGTCGTACTACCCAACTTGCCACATACGCATACACCACGCAAACATGACTATCTTCGGTCTCAACACGTGCCATTTCACTACTTACAAACTTTAAATGCATGAATAGGCCTACAGCCGTCGGAAGCCAGAAGGCGACGAGGCGCTCTATAGCCTTCAGAACTGGACGCCTCGATATGACGGGTTCTAAACCGGAACGCGATGGGTCGGGCTGTTGCATTCAGAATGCGACACCCAGGGCCGTAGTCTTCATAGATAGAGCCCCAAACCAGGGGTTCCACCTCTGAAAACCCCACAGAACCCACACTAACATCTGTATAAAACAAGTATAACTAGTTTAACAGCTACACTAGCATGCCATCTATCGATTACAACTCATCTCATGGATCAAATGTGGAAAACACACCATTTACAATGAGAAATGGAGCATAATATCCCTACCTACATGAGGTATGCGAAGAACAACTATGAATCGGCGTTTCCCATGCCCTGAGCAACATCCTCGTGTCGAGAGCACGCCGAACAACTCTCCAAACGCCTGAATCGCCCAAAACCAGCTGTAAACCCTCTCCTGGCAGAACAGAGCTTCCTCTGCTCTGTTTATCCGACCTACAGCTCTTAACCCTACACAGTTAAGAATGAGACACCTGGTTGTCGCGATAAGAACGTGACAGTCTAGTCCATCGCCTTCTTACTGCTGATTCCAACTGGCTGCCCTGCGGGCGCCATGCGGCAGGCATGCATCCAACAACCTCAAACGGTGGCAACATGAACGTGACGTCCAGGCCTATCACATTAGGAACGCAACATGCACCCCCGTCGCGTTCACAGATAGTGAGCCAGTGGGCGCTTGGGCTCGGATTATTGGCCCACTACACCCAAACAACCTGCGGAAAGCACTAAACACCGACCATTGCCCACACATTGGCCACCAAATTCATTAAACCACGATCCAAACAATCACGACATTACACTTTTACTAACATATATTAGTTTTCCCTCACATATACGATTCTCTCCTCACATATATGTTTCGTACTGATAAATATTGCTCCATCTATATAATGGTGACGAATGTGTAATAAAATTAATAATTGTTTGCAATATGAAAAAATTATCATAAAGAATGGCAAAATAAAGTTTTATTGTAAGATAAGTCACAAACTAAGTAAGAATGAAATTAAGTGTAACACAGTTACACTTATCATTCCTCTACAGTAAGTACATGTGTTAGTTATCAATCCTCTAAAGTAAGTACATGTGTTATATCAATCTTATACTATTATAAAATATAGTTATTATGATGTTGATGAGATATCATGGTTATCCAATATACATCATAATAACGACCACTCCATCTATGTTGATCAAAAAAGCATATGTGTGGGCAAAAAAAAAATGTCATTGTTAGTCTCTGTATGTTAGTGACAAATAGCACATGATAGTGTAAGTCGGAAGACTTTTATTAACATATGTTGATTTTCCCTAATATATATGGTTCTGCCCTAACATATACTGAGTTGGTCGCATATATAAGTGAATATTGCTCTAACTATATAATGGTGACACATGCATACTAAAAATAATAATTGCATATAATATGACTTAAATTATCATGAGGAATAGCAATATAAAGTTCTATTGTAAGATAAATCACAAACTAAGTCAAGTGACATGTAAGTGTAACATAATTGCACTTGTCAATCTTCTAAAGTAAGTACACATGTTGTTTACTAACAATGAACTAACCATGATATCTCATCACATCACATTAACTATATTTTATAATGTTAATTTATTATTAGTTAACAACACACGTACTTATCTTAAAAGATTGACAATTGCAACTGTGGTACACTTGTCACCTTACTTAGTTTATGACTTATCTTAAAATAGAATTTTGTATTGCCATTTTTTGTGATAATTTTAGTCACATTATAGACGATTGTTATTTTTAATACACATGCATCACCATTATATGGTAGGAGCATATTGATCAGTACAAATACATATATATGCGACCAACTTACTATATGTTAAGGGAGAACCATATATGTTAGGGAAAACTGGCATATGTTAGTAAAAAGCTTTTGCCTTACACTAACATATGCTATTTGTCACTAACATACGCAGACTAACAATGACATATTATATTTTCCTTACACATATAATGTTTAGCTCAACATAGATGGAATAGTCGTTGTTATAATGCATATTGGATAATCATGCTATCTCATCAACATCACATTAACTATATTTATAATATTAGTTCATTGTTAGTTAACAACCTACGTGTGAATGTGCTTTAAGTGCCACAAAGAAAATTGAAAAAGAAAAGAAAAGAAGAAGATGATTTTAAATTAATTAATAAGAAAAAAGGGCAAAGAAAGAAAGAGAGAAAGAGGAATATGTGTGTGCACTAGATATGGAGTGTGATCACTAGGTATATGTTGATGCCGAAGGAGAGAGCAAAGGATAGGTGACACTTAAGTGTAACACATCCCCTCTTTTAAGATAAGTATGTGTGTTGTTAACTAATAATAAATTAACATTATAAAATATAGTTAATGTGATGTTGATGAGATATCATGGTTAGTTCATTGTTAGTTAACAACATGCGTACTTACTTTAGAATATTGACAAGTGCAATTGTGTTACACTTACGTGTCACCTGACTTAGTTTGTGATTTATCTTATAATAGAACTGTATATTGCTATTCCTCATGATAATTTTAGTCATATTTAATATAATTATTATTTTTAGTATGCATATGTCACCATTTTATGGTCAGAGCAACATTTATCAGTACGAACACTTATACGTGCGACCAACTCAGTATATGTTAGGGCAGAACTATATATTTAGGGCAAATCATTATATGTAATAAAAAGTCTTTCGCCTTGGTCTTCCGCCTTGCACTAACATATGCTATTTGTCACCTAACATACAAAAACTAGCAATGACATATTTTGTTTTGCCCACACATATGTATTTTTGGTCACACAGATGAAGTGGTCGTTGTTATGATGTATATTAGATAACCATGAGATCTCCTCAACATCACACTAACTATATTTTATAATATTATAAGATTGATATAACACAAGTACTTACTTTAGAGGATTGATAACTAACACATGTACTTACTATAGAGAATGATAAGTGTAACTATGTTACACTAATTGTCATCTTTATTTAGTTGTGACTTATCTTACAATATTTTTTATTTTGCCATTCTTTATGATATTTTTTGTCATATTGCAAACGATTATTAATTTTAGTATACATGTGTCACCATTATATGGTCAGAACATTTTATCAGTAGAATACATATATGTGCGACCAACTCATTATATGTGATGTGATAACCATATATGTCAGGGCAAACTAGCATATGTTAGTAAAAGACATCCGTCTTACACTAACATATGCTATTTGTCACTAATATACATACATTAACAATGACATATTCTATTTTCCCCACACATATGATGTTTAGCTCAACATAGATGGAGTGGTCGTTGTTATAATGTATATTGGATAACCATGGTATCTCATAAACATCACATGAACTATATTTTATAATATTAGTTTATTGATAGTTAACAACACACATAATTAGTTTAGAAGATTGACAAGCCCATTAGACTTAAGGTCATCTTACTTAATTTGTGACTTATCTTACAATAGAACTTTATATTGACATTCTATATGATAATTTTAGTCATGTTGCAGACAATTATTTTTAGTACACATGCTTCACCATTATATGGTTAGAGGGATATTCATCAGTACGAATACATATATATTTGACCAACTCAATAAATGTTAGGGGAGAAGCATATATGTCAGGGAAAACTGGCATATGTTAGTAAAATGCTTCTGCCTTACACTAACATATGCTATTTGTCACCAACATACACAGACTAACAATGACATATTATGTTTTCCCCGCAGATAAGTTGTTTAGTTCAACATAGACGAAGTGGCCGTTGTTATAACATATATTGGATAATCATGATATCTCGTCAACATCACATTATCTATATTTTATAATATTAGTTCATTATTGGTTAATAACACACGAACTTACTTTAGATGATTGATAATTGTAAATGTGTTACACTTAACTATCATCGTACTTAGTTTGTGACTTATCTTGCAATAAAATTTTATTTTGTCATTTTATGATAATTTTTGTCATATTGCAAACGATTATGAATTTGACTACACATGAGTCACCATTATATGGTCGAAATAATATTTATCAGTACGAATACATATATGTGCAACCAACTCAATATATTGAGGGGAGAACCATATATGTCAGGGCCAAGTAGCATACGTTAGTAAAGTATAACTTATATTGGATAATCATGATATCTCGTCAACATCACATTATCTATATTTTATAATATTAGTTCATTATTGGTAACACACACGTACTTACTTTAGATGATTGATAACTGTAAAGTGTTACACTTAACTATCATCGTACTTAGTTTGTGACTTATCTTGCAATAAAACTTTATTTTGTCATTTTATGATAATTTTTGTCATATTGCGAACAATTATGAATTTGAGTACACATGAGTCACCATTATATGGTCGAAATAATATTTATCAGTACGAATACATATATGTGCAACCAACTCAATATTGTGAGGAGAGAACCATATATGTCAGGGCAAGTAGCATACGTTAGTAAAAGGCTTCCACCTTGCACTACCACATGTTATTTGTCAATAATATACACATACTAATAATGACATATTCTATTTTCCTCACACATATGATTTTATCTCAACATAGACGGAGTGACCGTTGTTATAATGTATATGTATAACTATGATATCTCATCAACATCACATTAACTATATTTTATAATATCATTTATATATTAGTTAACACCAATACTTACTTTAGAGGATCGACAAGCACAACCGCATTACACTTAAGTGTCAGCTTACTTTGTTTGTGACTTATCTTATAATGGAACTTATATGTCATTCTTTATGATATTCTTAGTCATATTACAGACGATTATTATTATTTGTACACATGCATCATCATTATATGATCAGAGCAATATTTATCAGTACAAACACATATATGTGCGACCAATTCAGTATATATTACGGCAGAACCATATATGTTAGCACAAACCTATATTAGTAAAAGACTTCCGTCTTGTACTAACGTATGTTGTTTGTCACCAACATTTTTTTTTTGGTCGATCAACCAATGGAAATGAATTGATGAAAAGATTCAATATACAATAGACAGTCTTTGCGATAGCACTCAAAAGACTAAGAAAGAGCAAAAGCCTAACAAAATCAAGAGATGACACTACATGTCGTGACTATCCCCAGAGGACACTTGAAGACTACCCTTCAGTTTTCAAAGTAATATTGAATCTTTTGCAAAGGGCTTTAGATCGACCAGATATCTTGCTAGTGTATGGTAATGCTTCCATACAACTACGAACATCCTGGATGATAGACAAATAGAGATGGAAGGCTGAAGTAGTAACACCCTCAAAAGTCCTGTTGCACCTTCCTTCCGGATCCACCATATAGCCGCCCGAAATAGAAGACGAGCAAGAGAAGTGGCACCTCCATCATGTGTGAAACTATATCTTAAGGAATGAATTTCCTGTAGAATGGAATCACGCGGAGGCCGATGGATATGTAATCTGTGTAGAATCTCTCCCCAAACCTTAGTAGAGTAAGTGCAATAAAGAAGAGGTGGTCTTCACTTTCCTCCGAATGACAACAAAGAATGCAGCGGCTAGGCAGCTGGAAGCCTCTTTTCTTCAAGTTATTAATGGTAGGAAGCTTATGCAAAATGGCTTGCCAACAAGTAAGGGAGAATCTCTGAACTGTTGGCCCTTTCCACACCCATTCGCCCCAACCAACCTTTTGGTGATGATCTCTTAAGCGGTCCCAAACATGTTTAGTACTGAATTCACCATGATTCCAAACAATAGCACCACTCTGGTTCAGACTGACATTTTGAATTAAGGGGCAGATTTCAACCATGTCAATAGAAGTCAATGGAGGAAGATCCCAATGAGCATTATGAATGAAAGAAGCACAAGAAATAGATTTCTGAAGACCAAGATGGTAGCGCAGCCGATCACCATACAACATATAAATGCTCTTCCCGTGAATCCAAGGATCATAGAAGAAGCTAAACTGACTTTGAGTACCCACCTTATAAGTGATGTTATTCATAAGCCAATTCCTTTGCTTTAAGATAGACTTCCATCCTGTAGAAAAGTAAGGTTTTTGCTGAATGCACCAGATAGAGTCTTTCCTTAGATACCTTTCATGCACCCATTTGATCCAAAGAGATTCCTTTTTTTGCAAAGTGTCCCAAAGATTTTTATTGGCACAAGCCAAATTCCAATCCTTCAGGCGACGGATTCCCAATCCCCCTTCCTTCTTTGGCTTGCAGATGTCTTTCCAACTAACCATATGGATCGCTTTCTGGGAGGAGTGACCTTGCCAATAAAAGTTGCAAAGAATGCACTCTATCTCTTGAAGGACAACAGAAGGGAGTAAAAAGGAAACTGACCAATAGGTAGAATAGGAAGAAAGAACTGATTTGATAAGTTTCAGTCTACCTGCCCTCGAAAGGAGATTAGTTTTCCAAGCTTGAATCCTCTGTTTGATCTTATCAATAATTGGCTGGCAGTGACTTTTAGAGATGGAGCTACTCACAAGAGGAAGACCCAGGTAAGGAGTTGGAAGCTTGCCAGTAGGGATATTAAGAACATCTCGAATCTACTTTTTGTGCTTGACCTTACCTCCCAGATATAATCTGCTCTTTGCAGCATTAAGTTGAAGACCAGAATAAATATAGAAATCCTGAAGAATACTCTTGATGACCTTGGCTGATGTAACATCATCTTTGAAAAAAATAATAAGGTCATCCGCAAAGATGAAGTGGGAGATATGGACCATGCCAGCTTTCGGAACTTTGAGCTCTTTATAGAGGACAGCTTGTTCAATAAGGCAGGTAAAACCTTCCATGACAATAGTAAAAAGGTATGGTGATAAGGGGTCACCTTGCCGAATGCCATTGGAGCTTTTAAAGAATCCTTCCGGGCTGCCATTAAGAAGAACTGAGAATTTTGGTGTTTCCAAACACCACTTAATCCAGCGAATCCAGGTATTAGGAAACTGCATTTGCTCCAACATATAGTAGACAAAGGTCCAGAGACATAATCAAAAGCCTTACAAAGATCGGCTTTAAGACAAATGTTACTCCCTTTATGCTTGGAGTGCAAGTCTTTAGCTAAATCATTTGCAAGTAGAATGTTGCTTTGAATAGTCCTCCCATGGATGAAGGCCGATTGGTTCTCACTAATAATAGAAGGAAGGATCAATTTCATACGATCTGCCATCATCTTGGATATAACCTTGTAAATGAAGTTACAAAGAGATATCGGCCGAAATTGATCAAAAGACTCAGCCTAAGCACTTTCGGACAAGAGCAATGAAAGTAGAGTTGATCTGATTTTCCCATTTCCCATCCTCAAAAAACGATAGGATAGCTTTAGAGAAAGATCTCCAATAATCCCCCACAACTGATAAAGAATTCGGTCGTAAGCCATCAGGACCGAGCTTTTATCTCTTGGAGAATTGAAAACAACCTGACGAACATCCTCCATAGTGAATGGTTTAGTAACACAACAATACTATCTTCAGAAAGAGAAGATCTGACAGCAAAGGACGGAGTCCTACTAGGGAGCGGCTTGTTAAGAAGGTTGACATAAAAGGAGAGAGAGCATGATCCCGGATGTCCTCTTCCGAGGTTAGAATAGTTCCAGTGCTGGACTTACATTGCTTGATTGAATTATGAATCCTCCGAGCTTTAATAGCAGCATAGAAAAATTTGAGTTGGAATCTCCAAGAGAGAGCCACTGTTTAGATTTTTGCTTGGCGTACATTTCTTCAATATCCAGAGCTTTAAGATAGGCCTCCCTACAACTCTTCTCATGATTCTGCAATGGATTCATCTAAAGGACTATTCGCCATCTGATGTTGAGCTTCAAGAAGGGCCTCTCTAGCAGTAGAGGTAATATTTGAAACCTTCCCAAAACCGATTTGTTCCAATCCCGGAGAGCACATTTCACCATACGTAACTTTTGCAAACTTGCAAAAGAAGAGGACCTTGCACCTTAGTGTTCCAAGCTTGATGCACAACAGTGTGGAAATTTGGATGAACAGTCCACATATTAAAGAACTTGAAAGGACGAGGTTTAGAACAGGGCTGATGTTCCGAGTTGAAAGTGATAAGCAGTAGAGAGTGATTAGACACACCCATAGGTTCATAAGAAAGCTCAGCATCTTCATAAACGTCAGTCTAGTTAACATTCACCAGAACTCGATCCAATCTAGCAGTAATTTTTTGAGTTCCCATTTTCATATTGCTCCAAGAGTAAGAGTTACCCACATAAGGCATATCAAGAAGAGCTGCAGATTCAATGAAATCATTAAAATCAGCCACCTGAGAAGGCGACACAGGTCGCCCACCTCTCTTTCATTAGGTGCTTAACTGTGTTAAAATCTCCCAAAGTAATCAAGATCGAAAATAAATACTTTGAGAGAGAAGGTATAAGTCTTGCCAAAGACTAACGCCTTTCATATATGATGTTGGACCTATAGACAACAGTAAGATAGATAATTTCATCAGTTTAGCATTTGTGCACTTAACATGAAATACTGTGAGCTTTCAGAAATAGAGGATATAGTGAATAAAGTGGGGTCCCAAAGAATCCAGATTCTACCTCGCCATGAGCTATTGTATTGTGAAGAGCAGAAGAGGTGGGCCATATAGAGTTTTTTGACAGTATCAAAGTTGTGCTGGCGAATCTTAGTCTCACAAAGAACAGCAATGCTACAGTTGTGATGCTGCAATTCCGTCTTAACAGCCTTCAGCTTAGTTTTATTATTCATACCTCTCACATTCCAGGATATGATATGCATGATTATTGCTTCGAAGGTAGAGGTCTCGACCGTGGTTTTGGACGGTCTAGTTTTATCACACCGGTCCACATCCTTCAACTTAGAGATATCGAATTTAGCATGACCCACATTTTGAGCAGCATGTTTAGAGAGATTACATTTCCATTAGCCACAGGAGCTAGCCAGTTTGCACTAGTAGAAGAAGAATTAGTAGTGCAATGGCCAGCCTCATAATCTTGAGGAATATATTTTCCCACCGTTTAAAGAAACTGAGTAGATCCATTAGCCACCGTAGGAACACCGGATTTATACTAATGGTAGGAAGATATTCGTATCAGCTGAAGTTTCCTTGTCAAGCAGATTTGCACTTTCTATAGAAGACTGGTACGAAGTAAGACAGGGAGATATAGTCTTCGTGGTAGCATCGTTACTGCATGGGGGCGGTGGTTTACCCCCCTCGCAGCAGAGGAGATTGTATTCCCGTTTTTCAAAAGATGATTGCAATCTATCTTTGGATACATCCCAGGATTCTTTCTCATTATGCCTCCAATGCCTTTCCCTTTTCCTTTCATAGTAATCTGAGTACAAGTTTCCTTGGGATCACTACTAGTCACCATAGCAACTGGATTTACACTAGCCAAAGAATGAGGATTATTGAATCCACCATGTGATGCTGAATTTTGGATTTCCACAATAGAAGAAGTAGCCACCGTCGCTTCTTTGGAAGGATGCTTTCCTTGGATGTTTCCTTGCGCAGAAGCCGGATTTAAGCTAGAATCAGGATCAAACCCAACTTGAGCTGCAGGATCTTGGATTGCCACAAAAGAAGAAGTAGCCACCGTCGCTTCATTGGAAAGATCGTTACCTTGAACGTTTCCTTGAATCGGTATCGGATGGGACACAATCTCCTTAGGATCTTCTAAGTTGACCCGAGAAGGATGAACTCGTGAGTTTGTGGCAACTCGAGAGTTAGAGGCCTCAACAGAACAGGCCTCCATTGTTGGGTTACACTCTTAGACTTGACAGTAGTAGTTGCTCCCAATGACATGTTCCATCTTGATGACCGAACGAGGAACATGTAGAACATGGCTTAGGCCTCCATTCATAATCCCCACAATCTCTTCAGTCTCTCCCATTCATGCAAGACAATAATAGATGAAGGGAAGGAGAATATGAGGAATGAGGACACAAACACGAGCATAAGACAACCTTTTCCTTGCAGCTGTAATCTTATCCATGAATAGAGGAGCTCCAAGCACACTGGCTAGTTTACTCAACGAGGTGTGAGACTAGAGGTGTAGGGGTAGATTACAGGAAGGAGATCAGAGAGGAATGGAAGAGAGCATAGCCTTCTCCATCTTGATATCCCGGTTCCAACGCTAAACAATAAAGGGTTGTCCACGGATGGTGCCAAAACCCTTCAAGAACTGATAGCATATCTTTTTCCAGAGAGAAGCACAAACAAAGAAACCACCACTTCTCATATGAAGTTCATAATTGCCATTGGGCTTCCACTGCTTATCAATAAGGTTTTGAGGGGACTGTAAACCGAGTCATACCAACAACATAGCCGACAAGAGTATAACGCCATGACAACATCAAGTCTTCAGAGTCTGAATCGATAAGGAGGCCACCGAGCGATCCCCAAGCAGGGATGGTGCAATTTAGTCAAGGCGAAGACCAGAGCTTGGAACGGAAGAGGTTGCACCTGAGAATAGTTCATTCCAAGCCTTTTTAGTTGTAGAAACAGAAGGACCGGTGCATTAGAAGAAGACTTACCTCTAGAGCACCCACGAGATCGGCTACGGGAATGGTGGAGGGCAGGAACGCCTTGTGAGGAACCTCGCTGAAGAGCAGGTTCGCTCGCGGCATTCACAGGCACACAGATGGGGTTCATGCTTTCCCAGAAGAAGGAAGACCATGATCCCCTTGTGGACCTCCCGAACAGCCCGCCATGGCCGGAACTCGAAGCTGGGAACCCTCCCCCCACCGCCGGGTTGGGAGGAGGGAGGCCGCCCGGAGAGGGACTCCACCCTCACCGGAGGGGAAGTCCACCACCCGCCGGAGGCGGGGGGGATCCCGGGCACAGTCAAAGAAAATCGCTTTTCCCAGAGCTTCTCTCTCTAGAAAAGTCTAGAGAGAGTGGCCCGTCAGGTTTGGTTCTGTTTGTCACCATACACAGGCTAATAATGACATATTCTGTTTTTTCCCACACATGCTATTTATCTCAACATAAACGAAGTGGTCGTTGGTATAAGAATGTAATTAGATAACCATAATATCTCATCAACATCACATTAACTATATTTTATAATATTAGTTCATTGTTAACAACGTATACTTACTTTAAAGTATTGATAAGTACTACTGTGTTACACTTAAGTGTCACCTTACTTAGTTTATGATTAATCTTATAATAAATTTATATTGTCATTTTTTATGATAATTTTAGTCATATTACAAGCTATTATTTTTAGACACGTGTCACCTTATATTGTCAAATGTACATCATTGTTTAATTATTATTTCTTTGACTGAATATCTTTTTGTCTGTCTCATATGATCTCTCTTTCCTACTAGACAAAAATGGTCTACCCAACATGTCTGGATGTCAGAGAAATATGGACAAAAAAAAAAGAGGTATGGGCTATCTGTCAGAAGATTTCTCTGGTCTAACATTTCCTATTTTGCATTAATGTCTGCAGGTCCATTCTACTCATAATCAACATCTTGGACCTGATGCGGCTCTCTTGGAAGCATGCACCAGCTGAAGATCTTCCTCCATTCCAAGTAGCCAGTAGACTCAAGAAGACATCTGTTAGACTCAACTGAAGAGAGCAGAAGAAGAAGACAAGAGCCAATAAACTCAACGACGCATCTCTCAACAGATCTAAGAACTCCACAGCCATACCTCAACGGATCTATCTTTCTGCTCTATAAAGAATGAAGTGTTTGAAGCAGAGAATAGACCCTTCCTAAAATCCTTCTGAAAGAGTGTACATCCAGTGAGAACTCAACTCCCATACACACTCAGGAAGAG
>CM024758.1:118206550-118559746 GCA_014218235.1 Colocasia esculenta | reverse complement strand
TATTTCATTGCTTAAACAAATTGCCATGAACATAGTCCTAACTACTAGTAGAGGACACTAACAATATCTCATTCTCATAACTCTTTTCACAACGCATACCATAACACAACTCATAATCACATACCCACCACCTAGGCAATACAGTGATGAATCTGGTAACTGCGCAGACCGGGAAAGTCATCTCCACCCTATCTGTGGTACTTGCCCCTCCAGGATTTTCCTAATGCCTTTAGGACAAACTTTTCACACATAGAGCTTTCCAGGGACTTTTCTATGTACATCTCTCGAGCCCCTAGGGTAGCAGTGTCATTTCGGCCCATTATTACACATTACATTCGCTTTATCATATTTTCACACATTATTCACATGTTTTACTTATTCTGTTGAATCATTTTATATGTTACATCCATAAATTCCACATGTCTCAGTTAACCCTAACATGATACTACTGTTAACAGAAAACAAACATTCAGTACCTCACACTAATCAGGTTGAAACATACAAAATCAACCATGTTCATATTAGCATGCGTTGAACACTCGTTTTCGCATGGAAATTTCATAGATCACTCTACAGTTATCCAAATAACATGAGAATTAACCACAGACTAATTTCAGGTTTATGATCACACATGCAAATTTTCATATTTTCTAAATCATATTACATTTACAGAAATTAAAACAGTCAATCTCATGCCATTTATAATTCAATTTATCATGGAACATAACGTGAATGTTCGATTCGACCATTCACAGGTCTGTACCTATCATTCATAATGTCACAGAAATTTTCCCCGAAATTTTGCACAACATGCAAATTTTACGAAGTTTTAAACCAATCTAGGCATGCTCTCTATTTTCTAATACAGAAATTATAACAAGTTTCATATTCATAAGAAATTCCCAAATTTTCGGGACATGGACTGACATGCATTTACATCATCTGGAAATTTTATGGAAGTCTAATTACACATGGATCATGCAAACAGTAAGCTACCATACCCATGATCTTCATTTCACATGCATTTCACGTAATTCTAACAATTTAGATAAATCACAGAAAAGTATAAAAGTCTCTCAAACACATTCCATTAACCATATTACATAATATATAGTGTTTACAATATATCCTCATGCGAAACACATCGGAATTTATCATATAGGAGGAGAGACAGATCACTGTTCTGTCCTGAGGAACTTAACGGCATAGTCTGGCCGTTTAAAGGAGATTAACGACCATATCGATGACCGCTAATAGAAGAACTTGGCGGCAAGTGACCATGACGTCGAGTTCCTGTCTGTGCAAAACACAGACCGAGCTCCAGGGATTTGGTGAATGTGGGGTTCCAGGACTCGAGGAAAAATCTGTAAAAATACTAAGACTCAAGGGGACATGTATAGGATCAAGATCTAGGTTTACTTGCCTTTCTAAAAACCTCCAAGGGATCTAAGTTGCTGTTGAAGCTCTCCTTGGGCAGTCCCAAGAAGCCTCCAAAACACCACTCCTCCTGATTCTTGGTCCATCTCCACAGCAGGTTTGGAGTCAAGGAAGCCTTCCTCTATGCTTCAACTAGCTCCTGGTTGCTGTAGATGGCCAGATGAAGCTCCAATTCTCCGGATCAAGGCATGCAAAGCCAGGTTTTTCTCCCAGAAGCTAGGGTTTTTCTCTCCTCTTTGCAAAGAGCCAAAGAGAGCTCTTGGGGTTGCAAGGAGTGGTTGGTTTATAGGAGAGAGGCCTCTCCTATCACGCAGATGGTGATGTGAGGGCTTGATAGCCGTTGGGGACATCTCCCCAATGGCTGGGCTTGCTTGCCCCCGGAATTCCGGGTCTGCTGCGCATGCAGGTCAAAGAAGTAAACGTCCACCTATATGGACGGCTACTTAGGGCTTGGCGTCCATCGATATGGACGCCGACACCTCATGGGCATCCATCCATGTTGACGCCGATTGGCCCTTCGATCAAAACTTAAAATCATGCAGAAACCATGCTTAATCCATACATACATGTACATGAAACCTATGTAGTAGTGTATACACCACTACACCATGTAAACATCCAATATTTACTACAAATCCTACACAATAGGTACATCAAGATAATAACACGTACATGAATATCTACATACGCATACAATGTATATATATATATATATATATATATATATATATATATACAACATGACTCAACACACAAGAACCGTATTTACACTACGTATATACATACAATGTATAGGGTATAACATGTATATTACTACACCATGCAATCAATAACATTTTACCTAGGCATACACATGCATACATAAGTACACTAAGATAAGATGTACGTAGATATCTACCTATGCGTACATGATGTTTTACATAAGCGTGACTCAGTCACACGGAAAAATAAAATGACAAGAATTGCGAGGGCTTCGCAATCATTAGGAGGTGATATGAATTAAGTTAGCTAGGAATAATCTATTCCACAAAATAGTTCTTGCATGCACACACCTGATTTGACATATAATATATATAGTATACACACACGGGTGTGACATACTTATGTACATTATGCATGAAATAGATAGATACCACATGCACACCGGTAATTAGATTAAACTTGCACAACATTACTTAAGTACTATATGCATGGGATGCTTAATACACACAATATGCTCAATTTAGCTAATTGCCTATTCTCACCTAAATATCATAAAAATACATGCATGTTATTCATGAGGAATAGAATTACAATACACGCTACTAAACACACCTACCATACTTGCAACAATCAAATGAACATGCACAATTATAAATGAATAAAATTTCAGGGCCTCACAGAACTTCTCGCGAGAGGAGGCTACTTGGGAGCTTGAGGATGCGATGAAGAAGAAGTATGCTCGTTTGTTTGAGTAGTTTTGTTTAAACTTCGAGGACGAAGTTTCTTTAAGGGGGAGAGGGTGTAAGGCCCTCGAATTTCGTTGCATTATTTTATTTCGTGTAAATAATTCATGTTTGTGTATGCATAGATGTACATATCTACGTATGTATTAACTAGTTATACTTATGGGTGCATGTGTCTAATGAGTTGTAAATAATGTATGAATGACATGTTGGTAGTGTGTACATGATAATATGGCATGTAAATATGTATAAGTTAAGCATGGTTTCTGCATGTTTTGAGTTCTGGCCGAAGGACCCAATTGGCGTCCACATAGATGGACGTCCATGCTGAGTCAGTGTCCACTTCAATGGACGCCAATACTTAAGCCAACGTCCATGGATGTGGACATTAATTTCTCTGACCTGCATGCGTTGCAGACCCCGAAATCCCGGGGGCAAGCAAGCCCAGCCATTGGGGAGATGTCCCCAACGGCTATCAGGCCATCCCATCACCTCTCCGGGGTTCCCCAAGCCCCTCTGCTATAAACTAAACCCCTTCTACACCAGACAACCTCTCTTGACCCCTTTCAAGAGATAGAGAAAACCCTAGCTCGGAACTATGCAAAGACTGAACTTTGGAGGCTTCAATCCGGCGACCTACTACATCAGGAGGGTAGCTGGGAACATCGGGGAAGGCTTCCCCAACCGTGGTTTAGCTTCTACACCGACCTAGAACTCGGAGGAGAGCATTTGTGGAGGCTTCTAGGGACTGCCCAAGGAGAGCTTCACCACCATCTTAATCCCTTTGAAGATTTATTTAGAGGCAAGTAACCTACACACATCGTCCATGTAGATGTCTAGTAGGGTTTTCTTATTTTTACAGATTTTTCTCGTGTCCTGGATCCTCACATTCCCCTGTTATTTGGAGCTCGGTCTGTGTTCTTGCACAGACAGGAACTTGGCGTCAATGCCCTTGACGCCAAGATCTCCAGTATGCGTCCAGCGATCTTGCCGCCCAACTCTTTGAACGGCCAAACACTGCCGCCAAGTTCTTCAGTGCAGAACAGTGAACTGTTCTGCCTTAAATAAGTATTTTCCGGACTTTGACGCATGATGATATAGTGTAATTTTGATATGTTATGTAAAATAGCTAATGTGATGTGTGTGGAAATTTTTATGTTTTTCTGTGGATGGCATAAATTATTGGATTTATTGAAATACATGTTGGGGAAAATGGATTATGCATGATTACCTACTGTCTATATGATTCTGAGGAATTAAATGCCCTATATTTTTCTATCCCATGTGTATATGTGTCAGTTCATACCCGCAAATTTGAGGAATTGTTCATGTTCATATGATTTACTGTAATTTCTGCAACGAAAATAGAAAGTATGAATAGGTTATTCAAAAATCCACAGTAAATTGTATTTTGTGAAATAAATTCGGGGAAAATTTCTATAACAACATGTATGATAGATTCAGATCTGTGAAATGTCAAATCTGAGATTCAGGTTATGTTCCATGACAAGTTGAATTATGAATGGCATGCAACTGAATGTTTTAATTTCTGTAAATGCAATATGAGTCATAAAAATGTGACATTTTGCGTGTGAAATCATAAACCTTAATCAGCATGTGGTTAAATTTTCAGGCTGTTTGGACAACTGTAGAATGCAATATGAAACTTTCATGCGAAAATATGTGAATAATGCATGCTATTGTGAAAATGATTTGAAATGCGCGTGCAACCTGATTTATGCAACTTACTGATTGTGTAATCTCTGTCACCTGTAGTATCATGCTAGGAAACTGCCATGTGTGTGAATGAGAGAATGTAAAGATGTGTGTGCGCCATGTGTGAAATGTGTGTAAAAATCGATATGTGTAATGTGTAAGACTGTGCCAAGAGTGATACTGCTTCCATAGAGGGCCGTGGAACCGTACCATGGAAAAGTCCCTATGGGAAGGTTCAATGTGTTAAGATCCTAAGGGCATTAGGATGAAATCCTGGAGGTGGACAAGTACCACTGGTTAGGGTGGAGACTTGTTCTCCCGGTCTGTGCAGTCCAAGAGTCGTCACTATATTGCCTAGGTGACGTCTATGTGTATGTGATGTGTATGTGTCCTTCTTATGGTGGTTTGGACTTGTGTCACGCACTAAAGTGTAAAGTGTAAAATGTGAAATGTGAAATGTGAATGTGATCATGTGTAAATTGTGTAGTGTGAACATGTGTAAAGAAGTGAACTATGTGAATGAGGAAATTGTGCAAACATGTGAAACTAATGTATTAGATGATGAAATGGTGATCATCCATGATATGTTAATGTTAAACTTGTGTCATAACAGCAACCTAATTGTAGTTGTGGAAATGTTTTTATGAGGAATATAGAATTACAATACACGCTACTAAACACACCTACCATACTTGCAACAATCAAATGCACATGAACAATTATAAATGATAAAATTTCAGGGCCTCACAGAACTTCTCGCGAGAGGAGGCTACTTGGGAGCTTGAGGATGCGATGAAGAAGAAGTATCCCCGTTTGTTTGAGTAGTTTTGTTTAAACTTCGAGGACGAAGTTTCTTTAAGGGGGAGAGGGTGTAAGTAGGGGGTGTCAATGGGCCGGGCCTGGACCGGGCCTGGTCTGGCCCAGGTCCAGCCCGGTCTCCAGATAACCGGCCCAGGCCGGGCAAAGCCCGGTTTAAAAAAAAAAAAGCCCAGCCCGGTGTCAATTTTTGAGGCCCGGCCCAGGCCCTGTCCGGCCCGGCCTAGGGCGAGCGGCGTGCGAGGCGAAGGGTGCGGGGAGGCCGAGGCGGGCGCGGGCGCGGGCCGAGGCGGGGCGCGGGCCGAGGCGGGGGCGCGGGGAGGCCGAGGCGGCGGGGGCGCGGGCGAGGCGGGGCGCGGGGAGGCCGAGGTGGCGGGGGCGCGGGGAGGCCGAGGCGGCGGGGGCGCGGGCCGAGGCGGGGCGTGGCCGAGGCGAGGCGCGGGGAGGCCGAGGCAGCGGGGGCGCGGGCCGAGGCGGGGGCGCGGGGAGGCCGAGGCGGGGGCGGGGACGCGGGGAAGCCGAGGGGCGCGGGAGGCGGGCCGGCCGGGCCGGGCCAGGCCAAGCCCAGAATCGTCCCAGATTTTTTCCGGGCCGGGCCGGGCTGAAATATAAATTTAACTAAAAAATTAGGCCCAGGCCCGGAAAAAACCGGGCCGGGCCTCCGGGCCGGCCCGGCCCAGTTGACACCCCTAGGTGTAAGGCCCTCGAATTTTGTTGCATTATTTTATTTCGTGTAAATAATTCATGTTTGTGTATGCATAGATGTACATATCTACGTATGTATTAACTAGTTATACTTATGGGTGCATGTGTCTAATGAGTTGTAAATAATGTATGAATGACATATTGGTAGTGTGTACATGATAATACATATGTATGGAATGTAAATATGTATAAGTTAAGCATGGTTTCTGCATGTTTTGAGTTCTAGCCGAAGGACCCAATTGGCGTCCACATAGATGGACGTCCATGCTGAGTCAGCGTCCACTTCGATGGACGCCAATACTTAAGCCAACGTCCATGGATGTGGACGTTAATTTCTCTGACCTGCATGCATTGCAGACCCCGAAATCCCGGGGGCAAGCAAGCCCAGCCATTGGGGAGATGTCCCCAACGGCTATCAGGCCATCCCATCACCTCTCCGGGGTTCCCCAAGCCCCTCTGCTATAATAAACTAAACCCCTTCTACACCAGACAACCTCTCTTGACCCCTTTCAAGAGATAGAGAAAACCCTAGCTCGGAACTGTGCAAAGACTGAACTTTGGAGGCTTCAATCCGGCGACCTACTACATCAGGAGGGTAGCTGGGAACATCAGGGAAGGCTTCCCCAACCGTGGTTTAGCTTCTACACCGACCTAGAACCCGGAGGAGAGCATTTGTGGAGGCTTCATGGGACTGCCCAAGGAGAGCTTCACCACCATCTTAATCCCTTTGAAGATTTATTTAGAGGCAAGTAACCTACACACATCGTCCATGTAGATGTCTAGGGTTTTCTTATTTTTACAGATTTTCCTCGTGTCCTAGATCCTCACATTCCCCTGTTATTTGGAGCTCGGTCTGTGTTCTTGCACAGACAGGAACTTGGCGTCAATGCCCTTGACGCCAAGATCTCCAGTATGCATCCAGCGATCTTGCCGCCCAACTCTTTGAACGGCCAAACACTGCCGCCAAGTTCTTCAGTGCAGAACAGTGAACTATTCTGCCTTAAATAAGTATTTTCCAGACTTTGACGCATGATGATATAGTGTAATTTTGATATGTTATGTAAAATAGCTAATGTGATGTGTGTGGAAATTTTTATGTTTTTCTGTGGATGGCATAAATTATTGGATTTATTGAAATACATGTTGGGAAAAAAGGATTATGCATGATTACCTACTGTCTATATGATTCCTGAGGAATTAAATGCCCTATATTTTTCTATCCCATGTGTATATGTGTCAGTTCATACCCCACAAATTTGAGGAATTGTTCATGTTCATATGATTTACTGTAATTTCTGCAACGAAAATAGAAAGTATGAATAGGTTATTCAAAAATCCACAGTAAATTGTATGTTGTGAAATAAACTCGGGGAAAATTTCTATAACAACATGTATGATAGATTCAGATCTGTGAAATGTCAAATCTGAGATTCAGGTTATGTTCCATGACAAGTTTTTTTTTTGCTAAGTATGTTCCATGACAAGTTGAATTATGAATGGCATGCAACTGAATGTTTTAATTTCTGTAAATGCAATATGAGTCATAAAAATGTGACATTTTGCGTGTGAAATCATAAACCTTTAATCAGCATGTGGTTAAATTTTCAGGCTGTTTGGACAACTGTAGAATGCAATATGAAACTTTCATGCGAAAATATGTGAATAATGCATGCTATTGTGAAAATGATTTGAAATGCGCGTGCAACCTGATTTATGCAACTTACTGAATGTGTAATCTCTGTCATCTGTAGTATCATGCTAGGAAACCAGAGCCATGTGTGTGAATGAGATAATGTAAAGATGTGTGTGCGCCATGTGTGAAATGTGTGTAAAAATCGATATGTGTAATGTGTAAGACTGTACCAAGAGTGATACTGTTTCCATAGAGGGCCGTGGAACCGTACCATGGAAAAGTTCCCATGGGAAGGTTCAATGTGTTAAGATCCTAAGGGCATTAGGATGAAATCCTGGAGGTGGACAAGTACCACTAGTTAGGGTGGAGACTTGTTCTCTCGGTCTGCGCAGTCCAAGAGTCGTCACTATATTGCCTAGGTGACGTCTATGTGTATGTGATGTGTATGTGTCCTTCTTATGGTGGTTTGGACTATGTGTCATGACACTAAAGTGTAAAATGTGAAATGTGAAATGTGAATGTGATCATGTGTAAATTGTGTAGTGTGAACATGTGTAAAGAAGTGAACTATGTGAATGAGGAAATTGTGCAAACATGTGAAACTAATGTATTAGATGATGAAATGGTGATCCATGATATGTTAATGTTAAACTTGTGTCATAACAACAACCTAATTGTAGTTGTGGAAATGTTTTAACTATATCATGGTGACAGTCATCGGAGAATTATGGCTAGACTTGACAGATGCTTGGTTAATCAGGATTGGATGAGCAGCTTTGCAGATTCTTTACTGGAATATGGTGCCCAATACTCCTCTGATCACTCTATCATGTTCATTACTTCTGATCGCCCTACTCCCCAGGGCCGCAAGCCGTTTAGATTTTTCAATATGTGGAGCACTCATGCTGACTTTCTGGATGTCATTCGCAAAGCCTGGGATATGCCGGTCAGAGGGACTCCTCAATACTGTTTGTTCCAGAAACTTAAAGCTTGTAAAGAAGCCCTCAAGATGTGGAACAAAAATACCTTTGGCAAAGTTGAGGATGAGCTAGTCAAATGTAAGAATGAGCTGAATTGATATCCAATCCCGGCTGCAAATCAACCCTCTTGATCCACATCTCATTAGTAAGGAAAAAGGAGCTCGTAACATGTACCTTAGTGCTATGCAACGTGAGGACAGTTTTGTTAAGCAGAAATCTAGAGATAATTGGCTGACTTTGGGAGATTCTAATACCAAGTTTTTCTATGCTTCAATTGCTTCCAGGAGAGCCAGAAATACAATCAAAAAGTGCAAGGATAGTAATGGGAACCTTATTGATGACTTAGCTCAAGTTCAAGCTCATACCATGGATTTCTACCAGTCCCTTCTTAATCAGCCGCAGCACTCTTCTACTTCCGAAATAGACCCATTGAATCAGCTTACTACTGCGAACATTGCTCTCCTTATGGAACCAATTACGGATGAAGAAATCAGGAAAGCTGTGTTCACCTCCCCGAAGCATAAGAGTCCTGGGCCTGATGGTTTCCCAGCTGATTTCTACCAGGCAACTTGGCAAATCACGGGTCCTGATGTTATCAAAGCCTGCCATCACTTTTTCTCTACTGGCCAGCTGCATCGCCAAATCAACTGTACATTTATTGCTTTGATTCCAAAATCTGAGGGGGCTGATAGTATGGTATAGACCCATATCTCTTTGCAATTTTCTTTACAAGATCATATCTAAAGTGATTGCTGACAGAATGCAAAAAGTTATGGGTAACATCATCAGTTTAAATCAAGCTGCTTTCATTAAGGGGAGAAGCATTCACCACAATGTGCTTTTAGCTAATGACATGGCCAAGGACATGCATTCTACTAGAAAAGGTAACAAAATCATTTTCAAGGCTGATTTGAGAAAGGCTTTTGATTCGGTAAACAGATCCTTCATCTATCATATGTTAGAGCGCATGAACTTTCCAAATACTTATATTGAGTGGATCCGTAATTGCCTTGAGACTCCAAAGTTCTCCATCTTGTTTAATGGCTCTCCCATTGGATTCTTCAACAGTAGTAATGGTATAAGACAAGGAGACCCACTTTCTCCTTATCTTTTTACCATTGCCATGGAGGGTCTGACTTGCTTGTTGGAAAGGGCGGTTCTTAGTGGTCATCTTCGGGTTCCTTCTGCAGGGTCTACATCCATTTCTCACACTATTTTTGCAGATGATCTCATTATCTTTTTGCAAAATGACTATCCTTCTGTGAAATATCTTGCTACCATTCTTGAGAAATTTGGTGATAATTCTGGTCTTCATCTCAACCACAAGAAGAGCAAAGTTTATGTGGGAGCGAGTATCAAGAATAAGCAAAGAATTACTGATTGCTTGCATGTGGATGAGGGTTCCTTCCCTTGCCCTTATCTTGGTTTGCCTCTTGTCTCTCTGGGAATCAAGAAAAGCCATTGCCAGCCCATTATTGAAAAAATGCAAATTAGATTGAATTCTTGGAAAACTAGATTTCTATCTAAGGCTGGTAGACTTGAGCTTATTCGGTCTGTTCTACAGTCTTATGCTATTTATTGGTCCAATGCGTTCCTTCTTCCCGCTGGTTTGATTTAGGAAATTGATAAGCTTCTTTGCAACTTCTTCTGGAATGGCCATGGTGATGGCAAAGCTATTCACATGATTAGCTGGTCGAACATTTGCACTCCTAAAGAGGAAGGTGGTTTATCCTTGAGAAGGTTACAAGACTGGAATAAAGCTTGTATGGTCAAGCAGATTTGGGATGTTATGCGTAATCCAGAAAGCCTTTGGATAAAATGGATTCACAGTAAGTATCTGGCAAATACTAATATTTGGCTTGCGAAATCCAGATCCTACCATTCGACTGCTTGGAAGGGGGTTCTCAAATCCCGGGATTGTATTGCTAACCACATATCATACACTATCTCCGATGGCAGGAACACTAGCATGTGGTACGATCCTTGGATCCATGGTAAAAGTATTTATCAAATCTGTGGGGATAGAATCCTCCAAGATCTTGGGGCGCCCAAGGATATCACAGTTTCTGAATTCATTCACAATAGGCAATGGAGACTCCCTCCCCCCACTACTTTGGATATGATTACCCTTTGGCCGCAGATTGCTTCTGTCTCTATTCACAGTGGTGTTGATGAAGTCAAGTGGATCCATGATAAAGGCAAATTCAGTGCAACTTCAGCTTGGAACCAAATCAGGGAAAAATTCTCACCTTGGCCGCACTACAAATGGGTTTGGGATCGGCCAACCTCTCATAAACACTCTCTCTGTACCTGGCAGGCCCTCCTCAATAAATTGCCTACTGTTGACAACCTGTAAAGAAAAGGGTATTCCCTTGCCAATATGTGCTCATTGTGCTTCTGTAGCAATGAATCAACTGACCACCTCTACTTTCAATGCTCATTTACTCAATGGATTTGGCAAGAAATTCTCAAGAGATTTGACTTTAGTAGAAAACCTCATCATACTATCCATGCTGAGATTCAAGCCTTAGTGCATGCTTTTCCTCAAAAAAGTGCTCTTACTAGCTTGGTCAAGATTGCTTTTAGATGTACCATTTAGTGGATTTGGAGAGAAAGATGCTTAAGGATCTTTGAAAGCAAGAAGAAGGATAAGGTTGGTGTTCTCATTGATATTCTTTCAGACTCAAGAAGCCTTTTGGAACATCATATTCAGAAGAATGGTTTCACTAAGAGAGAGAAAGGGGTGCTTACAAGATTTAACTTCACCTTGATTTAGGCAGCATTGGTTTCTTGGTTGTTTAAACTTTCGAATATCTACATGCTTAGCTTTTACATTATTGTTTTGACACTAACAGTTATACCCAAGCATCGATCTTCTTTCTTATTTCCTCTTTTAGATTGGAAGAGCAGCGGGTTACCTGACGTGGATAAAGGTCACATGTATTTTCAGTTTAATAAGATCATAGGCTACAACTTGTGTAGTCATGATCTCCTCAGTCCCTTTTGTACTCATCCTGGGGCGGTGTCTGGTAGAGTGATAACACCATTCTTTACGGGGTGGTGCATTCTACTAAACCCCCTTCGGATCTGGGCCATAATCTACAACCTGTGTAGATATGGCTATTTGTACATTCTATCCTTTTGCAATATAAATTTGTTTACCTATAAAAAAAAAATGTATGATATGTGTGGTGTTATTTACTGAGTCTTTTAGACTCATTACTTGCTTCGGCGTATAGGTTTAGTAGGTGATACACCTTTGGAGGAGACCGTGGAGAGTGACTCCGAGCGCGGGGAGTAGCTTGACGAAGTTGTAGAGTGATTTTGCTTCCATTGTATGTAATAAGGCATTGTAATAGAAACATTATGTAAATGTGAACAAACTATGTATTTGAGTTTAGTATTTCATTATGTGGACTTTAGTTCTTTTAAAATTGTTAGTTGAATCATGTATGTTAAATGTGGATGATGAATGAAATGAAGACAATGGTTCTTTTACTTCCGCTACTCTGTGTCTATATTTATGTGTATCTCAATCGTATGTTATTGTTTGGGTAAATGCCCCACTGTGATAACGTTCACTATACCGACGTGGGTTGGTATAACCGTACTGGTATAATGAGGGTCGTCACAACTTTGCAGGCTAGGCAAAGTTAGTCTCAGGTGGGAGGTTCAGACAGTTTTTGACTTCCCCAGCAGTCGTAGGGCATTAGTAAAAGGAAAAGCACCCTCAGGAGCATCATCGTCAGGGATAGCAAAGTGGGGTAAGCAGATCAAGAAATTCTTTCAAGGAGGAGAACGTGGCAGAGGCAGGCAACAGGGTTTTCAGCAGGGTGGTTTTCAGCAAGGGCGTGGCTACAGGCCACCGGTTCCAGAAGAGTCCCAGCAGTGTACCGCAGGTCAACCCGCAACTTTTCGGGAGGTCATATGTTATGTTTGTTGGAAGCCAGGACATTATGCCAGGGATTGTCCGTCTCGAGTATATGGTTATGGCAGGGGGACTCAGCAGCAGCAGCAGACATATCAATCATCAGCAGAGAGAGGTAGAGGAACCCCTTTCCAAAGAGGAGGTCGAGGTAGGGTGATGGCAATCACCAAGGCGCAGGCAGAAGCATCAAATCTCATTGAAGGTATATTACCAATCTTTGATTTCTCAGCTAGAATATTAATTGATCTGGGTGCTTCTCATTCATTTATTTCCGAAGATTTCTTGGATAGTCTGGCTCATCCCATAGAAGAAAGGCAATGTGAATTGGTGGTTGAGATTCCTACCGGTGATTTTATGCTTACTTCCTGTTATTTAGATGAGGTTCCAATTGTGATTCATGGGAACCAGTTGCCGGCAAAGTTGTATGCTTTGTCTTTAAAAGAATATGATTTGATTCTGGGTATGGATTGGTTAGAGGCTTATGGTGCTCTAGTAGACTGTAGAAAGAAGAGGGTCAGGTTTAGTAGACCTAATGGAACAGCTTTTGAATTTCAAGGTATGCCCTTCTATTCTTCTAAGTTTATCATTTCTGCGCTCAGAGCTAGAAGATTAATTAATGCAGGATGTGTAGCGTATCTTGCTTCTGTGAGTTTGGTTAAGCCTCATAAATCTATAGAGTCTGTGCCAGTGGTTAGAGAATTTATAGATGTATTTCTAGAAGAGTTGTCGGGGCTAGTGCCGCATAGAGAGGTAGATTTCACTATTGAATTAGAACCAGGCAGTATGCCGATCTCAAAGGCACCGTACAGGATGGCACCAGCAGAATTGATAGAATTAAGAAGCAGTTGCAGGAGCTATTAGAAAAAGGTTTTATCAGACCAAGTCACTCACCATGGGGTGCACCAGTGCTATTTGTTAGAAAAAAGGATGGTAGTCTGAGGATGTGTATAGATTATCGGCAGTTGAATAAGGTTACTATTAAGAACAAGTATCCGCTCCCAAGAATAGATGACTTGTTTGATCAGCTTCAGTCAGCAAAGGTGTTCTCCAAGATTGATTTGAGGTCAGGATATCATCAGTTGAGAATTAAGGAAGAAGATATTGAAAAGTCAGCTTTCAGAACCAAGTATGGACATTATGAATTTGTAGTGATGCCATTTGGACTGACAAATGCGCCAGCAGCTTTTATGAACTTGATGAATATGATATTTCATCCGTATCTGGATCAGTTTATAGTAGTTTTTATCGATGATATATATAGCATCAGAAGAAGAGCATGCAGCCCATTTAAGAATTACATTGCAGGCATTGAGAGAGCATCAATTGTATGCTAAGTTCAGTAAGTGTGAATTCTAGTTGAAAGAGATACAGTTTTTGGGTCATGTGATCTCTGGTGAAGGAGTTGCAGTGTATTCAGCAAAAGTGGAAGCAGTGTTGAAGTGGGCGGAGCCAAAAACAGTGTCAGAGATCAGAAACTTTTTGGGTCTTGCAGGTTATTATAGAAGATTTATTCAAGATTTCTCTAAAATAGCAGCCACAATGACCAAGTTGACCAGGAAAGGAGTTTCTTTTGTGTGGTCTTCTGAGTGCAGGCGTAGCTTTGCTGAATTGAAAAAGAGGCTTACTATAGCACCAATATTAGAAATTCCTTCAGGAAGTGGTGGTTTTGTGATATATACCCGACTCATGATTTGGAAGTTGCATCTAGAAGAGGATTAGGGGCAGTATTAATTCAGCATGGAAAAGTGGTTGCTTATGCTTCCAGGCAATTAAAGAAACATGAAGAAAATTACCCGACTCATGATTTGGAACTGGCAGTGGTAGTATTTGTTTTGAAAATTTGGCGGCATTATTTATAAGGAGAAAGATTTGAAAAATTCACAGATCATAAAAGCTTGAAATATATATTTTCACAGAAAGATTTGAATTTAAGGCAACGCAGATGGATGGAATATTTAAAAGACTATGACTTCAGTTTGGGATATCATCCAGGTACAGCAAATGTTGTGGCAGATGCATTAAGCAGAAAAGCTGTTATGAATCAACTTATGATCATAGAATGGAAATTATGTGAAGAGATAACAGATAATTCCTTATATGTGCCAAATAGTCAGCAGAGAGCAGTGTTGGCAAACAGTGCAGTTGAACCTTCTCTTTACAGATAGATAGTTGAAGCCCAGAAAGCAGATGAGAACTTGGCTGATATTTTAAGAATGGAGGAGGTAACTTTGGGCCATGATAATGTAGTCAGATTAAAAGGCCGAGTATATGTTCCAGCTGATGCAGGAATTAGACAGAAACTGTTAGAGGAGGCCCACAGGTCAAGATATACTATTCATCCAGGCAGTACTAAGATGTATCAGGGAATGAAGAGTTTTTATTGGTGGCCAAATATGAAAAGAGAAATTGCAGAATTTATAGCAAGATGTGCTGTCTGTCAACAAGTAAAAGCAGAACATCAACGACCAGGAGGTTTGTTGCAACCTTTGCCCATACCACAGTGGAAATGGGATGATATAGCTATGGATTTTATAGTGGGTTTGCCCAGCTCAGCAGGTCATAATGGCATTTGGGTTTTTGTTGATAGACTGACTAAAGTTTACAGATTGTTACCAGTTAATATGTCATGGTCAGTAGACAGGTTAGCCAAGTTATATGTGGAAAGAATAATACCATTGCATGGAATTCCAGTTACTATTGTTTCAGACCGAGATCCAAGATTCACCTCAGGCTTTTGGAGAAGTTTGCAAAGGGTAATTGGTACAGAGTTAAGATATAGTTCAGCATACCACCCGCAGACAGATGGACAGACAGAAAGGACAATGCCAGAATATCTAGTACAGATTACAGGCCGCAGAACCCAAAAGCTCAGGAATAAGAATATTGATTTAGTGAAAGTCAGATGAGAAAACAGACAAGGCGGTGAGGATACTTGGGAACTAACAGATGAAATGATGAAGATGTATCCATCATGTTTGAGTAAGCTTTTAATTCTTTTAGGTGATAGTACCTTATTTGTTTTAAATTGAAAATTTCTATTATCGGGTTCCACTTTAAATTTCGAGGATGAAATTTCTTTTAGGTGATAGTAATGTAGCATATCGACTGTTTGGATCGTCTTATATTCGTTGTGGTGGCCAGTGTGTGGCCCACATTGTGAGTAGCAGGTACTCTCACAGGTTTCCGAGGCGTTGTGGGCCGGCTGGTTGGCCCAAAACGCAGGTTTGTTCTCAGTCCCTGAACGCGACCGAGGGACTCGTCGCATTCTCATCGCGACACTCGGGGACGTCGCGTTCAGGTTGCCACTGATTTGGCTCGTCGTCTGCATGCGCGCTGCATGTCGCATGCTGGACGGACGTGCTGACGTAGAAAGGCGGATCGCGACGGGTAGCCGCGTCGCGATCAAGTCCCGACGTCGCGATACGTCACGTTCCCAACCGAGCTGCGTTTTTAAGAAACCCTGGCAGAACAGAGCTTCCACAAGCTCTGCTCGGCTAGGGGAGGTTTTGCTCGTGGGTTTTTGGGCTATTCGAGCTCGTGGGACTTGGTTGGATGTGTTCTCGCCGCAAGGAGTGTGGAGCGGGAGAAATGCCGGACTATCGCCAGTTTAGGTGTTCTTCATCAAAGTAGGGAGATTCTGCCCTTTTTCTTCGTGGAATCGCTGTGTGTGTGTCGTGTGATGCGTTTACTGCTTAAGAACCGTAGATGGCATGCTAGGACATCACAAAGAGCATGAAAAATGGATTAGAAACCATGTATGGTAGGGTTTTTAGGGTTTTCTGGCGAAGGGGACCCGAATAGGGTTTTTCGCCTGCGAAGGCGACGGTCTCCCCTGTCGCGATCTGATCGCGACAGGACGATACGTCGCGTTACCTCTTTTGATTGCGACTGGTCGGGGCGTCGCCATCTGAACGCGACCTGGGCCTCTGTCGCGATCACAGCCGAGCGTTGTTATTTGCATATAATTGTTAATGTATGTATCTGTTACTGTTTAACCGATGCATGGCATGGTTAACCGATGTGTGTGGAAATGGTTAGTGGTGCTTTGGCACCTGTTGTGCTCCTTGGGAGTGCGGTTCACGTGGTGAGCTGCAGGCTCACGTGGTAGTGTGCGTAACTGGTTTCCGTGACCCGTATGTGTTCACGTGGTTTGCGTAACGTGCACGAGTTTCCGTGTGCGTGGCAGGTAGTGTTACGCCTTCCGTGGTTACCTCTTCAGTTGGGAGCCCCAGGTTCCGAGGTGAGCCAGGCACGTGGGTGTGCTCGGGGTTTGTCCCGGTACAGTGGTACTGTTAGGGTCTTGTCGTCTTCCTGGACACCCTCACTCTCGGGGAGAGTTGTCGTCCGGCTGAGGGAAAGACGGCAGTGGGACAGTGACTTGTGAGAGTTTGTATTTAGTCACTTGTAGCGCGCTCGTAGTTGGGGGGACGGACACCAGTAGACGTACTGGACCCCAACTAGTCCTCTTTCCAATGCCTCACTTTAGGGAGCTTAGGCCGGAGTCCCTAAAGGTGACAGGCATGGGCCTGCGCGGTGTGACCTGCAGGTGTGGTGGTTTGGTTGGTCTCCACAGTTCTTGTTTGGTTTAGTGGAGTGGCAGCTGGACCTTTCGTCCGTGGCTGCGAGGCTGAGAGGTAGACCTGTGTGTTTGTCCGGGTTGGTTGCTGGTGTCAGGAGCCAGGCTACACGACCCGAGTTTGGCGTTTACCTACTTTAGCTCGTACACCTGTTTGGGTTTTCCGTTTATTTATTTATTAACATTACTTTCGAGATCAGCAAGAGGTAAGTAAGTTACAGCTTTAATATCTTGCTTAAATAATTCTATAAATTGTTATAGCGTAGCTTCCTGCATGGTTACTTGAGTTGTGGTTTGCTCGATTTCTTTGGGGGACTTTCCCTACTGAGCCTGTGACTAGCGAGGCTCACCCCCCCCTACTCCTTTCAGGTGAGGGAGATCAGGAGGCTTCCCAGTCGTCTTCTAGTTCCGGGTTGCACCGTAGCGCAGCAGGGTCTGCGCCACCTCCAGCAGTGTAATTTTCTATCTTTGTACACCTCGGGGTATGCCCCAGGTTCTGTTGTACAAGTTTATGGTTTTAGTTGAGAATCTGGCTATGTAAATCTCATGTAAATATTTGTGGAATGGAAAGTTTACTTCTGTTCTATGGTTTCCTTTATATTTCTACGTACTTGTGTGAATGGTATCCCTTGCAAAGCTTCGACTCGTTCGCAGGAGGTGGGGTCGTGTCAGGCTCGTTATTAGGTTAACGGGTTTGAACGATGTGGTCCATCACAACCAGGCCCTTGAATCGCATCCACCTTCCTGGACGCGGTTCAAGGTCAAACCGAATACCCAGAAAAAAAAATGCACTCAGGAGGTTTGATCATGCAATGCTAATATCTCCTAAACTAGGGCTCTTCGGACAAACGTCTTAACATCAAAGTTGTTAGGAACATGGAATAGGTGTGAACATTGATTTTTAAATAATTTTAAACAGTCTCGAGATGCATGATAAATCGACTTGAACAGGAAAAGACCCTAACATGCATGGCATTGGCAAAACGCTTATATTTCAAAATCTACTCATTGGAATTCGATGAAACCAATTAGACATGAAACTAGACTTGATGATCTACACATTGGTATATGATTTGTTAAGGTTTGGCCTAAGAAAACCTACCTTTTGGGTTGATGGAGTCTCGTTCTTTAGAAATCCGTTGTTCAGACCACTGTTTGAAGAACGCTTAATACTCCGTGTATACTACATGGAATTTTGGCAATCCACTTGGGTTAGAACGTAGACTTGACCCTCTTTCTAGGGGTATAAGGCTTTCACAATGGGATTTAGGTTTGACCTACCTTTGCTCAACTCCAACAGGATGGTTTGCACAGGATGAAGCAGACGAAAAGGGGAAGAAGATGACCTTCTTGTGATCGATGCACAGCTCCCCAGCCACCAAGAGCTCCTCCACACGACCCCAGCAAGTTCTAAAACTCGTCCCTAGGGTTTGGGTGAGGAGTATTTAAGCAACCATGGTGTTTAGGAGTCCTATTGTGACAAGGAAAGCTAAGTTGTGATTTTGACATATTAGTTTCCTATTTTGAGGATTTCTTCCTCCATTTGAGTGTGTGAGGCTTTAGGAAATCTCCCACCATAGTTAAGCACGAATTTGGGTTGCCAAGATTGCAAGATCTCTTCGCAATTCAACTCTAATTACCTCTTCCTAATTTCAGCTTATTTAAAGTTGCGGATTTCTATGTATTTTCTTTCTTCCTTTGATTTTTGGGCCAAATGATCTCCATTAGCCAAATTATGATATTGGGTCGTTAATATATAATGTTGTAAGTCTCTCCAACACTTTTATTTAATTTTTGGTTGCGTCGTATTTCCGTGTTAACGGTTTTCCGACTTGTTTCTTTATTTGGATAATCGGTCACAATAACTCTTAAACCTAGCCCAAATGATTTTTATTGACCTAAATTTCTTGATGGGTCATTAGAGGATATTATTTTAAGTCCATATATGATTTTTATTTAATTTTCTGACTCATCCAAGTACGTGTGATAATGATTTTTTGACTTATTTATGAATTACGATAATAAGTCACAAAACACTTTAAACTTGGATAATCCGATTTTTCTTGGCACAAATTTTTTTGTGGAACATTTAGGACTAATGTGTGGGGTTGATTTATAATTTTTATGGAATTTTACGATGTGTTTTAGCACATACGATAATGATACCTATGTTTAAATACTCCGATATTATGAAAATTATTTATTTGAAATTTATTTGAAATTTTTATGTAATTAAAATTTCCGGGATGCTACACCTTCCCCCACTTAAGATAATTGGTTCCCAAATTCATAGATCATTAATTGGCTTTTGAGAGTTATGATCCTTGAGGTCGTTTCAGATTTAATTCCTCATCATGGATGCTAGTCCAACATCTACACCTATGGCCACCCGTACTATTCATTTGGTTCCTTCCACTCCTATTTTTCTTCCACGGTTGTTATAATATCCATCTCAATCCTCCAGATGAACTATGGTATAATTACTAGATTATTCCTTTCTAATTTCTCTTTAATGATCCCCCCCCCCACTTCGAATGTACTAATAAGACAACATCATAGGATCAGTCTAGGGGTTTAACAATCATACCTCCTTCCGGGAGCTCCGCTTGCGTTACTACATTCACACGTCCTTGACGCTTTACCATCCCTGGTTCCTTCCAACTTGGTCTTTTAGCATGGAACAGTTTGGTATACGATGTTCTTGACTGCCACATCGCAGGCAAGCCCTGGCCTTCTTCGAGCACCTGTCTGCTTGGTGCCCAGGCTTGTCGGAAAATTTACAATGTTCCACCATCGTTGTTTCTTCTACTTTGATCTTTCTCTCCATGCCATAGTCCTTCCCAGTGGTTGGCCTTTGTTGTTGTTATTGTTGTTGTTGGGGAAGGTTCCAGTTGTATCGACTGATCCTCTTTTTATAAAGGTCGCCTTTGAGATGTCCTTCCCCCTCATGCCTTCCACCTTAGCCATAGTATCTTCTACCAGTTGAGCTCTTTGGACCATCTCAGTGTAGGTTTGAATGTTGTGTGGTCCGAGCTTTTTAATGAACATGGGCCTGAGCCCATCCATGAAACGGTTAGCCTTCAGTCTTTCAGTTCCCACCTAGTGTGGGGCATACCTAGACGCGCGAACTGAGCTTCCGTTCCTTTCTGTTTTAAGTGCGGCAAACTCCGCTGCCTTCTTCTCCTTGACTCTCTCAGAGAAATACTTTCCCCGGAATTCTCCAGAATCCAGCCCACTCCAGTTCGCCAACATTAGGTAGGTGGGCCGGTGTGGCCTTCCACCATGCTCGGGCATCCTTAGTGAATTGAAAAGTAGCCAGTACCACCTTCTCCCTATTAGTGCATTGCATCACTTGGAAAATTCGTTCTATCTCCTCTTGCCAATTCTCTGCCTTTTCTGGGTCAGGGGATCCAGAGAAACGAGGAGGGTTTAAACTCCTAAAATTCTAGTGCAGATCACCGGCTCCATTCCTTGCAGCTGCAACCTGATTTCAAGCCTGAACCACATTTTGTAATACTTGGGTCAGACCAGCCACAGTTTCTTGCATAGCTTGCCACTGATTGCGAGCCATTGCAGTGAAGTGAGAGAGTTATGAGGGTTCCTGAGAAAAAGATGGAAACCAATTAATGTCTCTAGATACATTATCAGAGTCAATGGGTAGGGGTGTTTAATTCTTTCTAACATATTCCCAGTCTCTACCCATTCTCACCAGGTACTGTATTTAATTTCCATGACCTAGGTTCCATAGGTATCTCCTAATCCTGAGACATATCCAATTTGTTATTCTTAGGCTCTGATACCACTAAACTGTCACATCCCGAGAGTTACGCAGCGGATGTTAATAATGCGGAATAATTTGAGTCGATATCCCGAGACGTGAACAGTCGGCAAATAAGCCTCTAGCTAGCATGCACTAAATGTATAACATACATCATCATAGGGCCCAAATATTGAACTCAATGGAAATTGTATTTAAATCTCATATTCGTCTCAGAAGAACTAGTACAGGACTAAGAATAAATAAAAAGAAAAGTACATAATACGTCACTTCCTACTATATGAATCTAACACTCAAAATAAACTAACTATAGGTAGACTCATAAGTGGAACGCTCATCACTCGGACGCATTCCCATCCTCGACTTGCTCTTCCTCTTGAACTTCATAGTCACCTAGATTGGTTGTAGGGGATGAGCAAACTAGCCCAGTAGGATTTATATCTCAATGTGCGGGCAATCATATAAGTGATTAACAATTTAGAACTAGGTAAGCACGATGAATGTCATGATATGCATGTACGAATAAAACTCATTAAAACATGATACTTGAAACAAGCTAGATAGAGAGATCATGATAGAACAAGATCTAGAAGGATATAACAAGTTAGAACTAGCAATAGATCACTTTGTACAAGCACGTAAGATTTCACTTGATGTCAAGAACGCAAGATATAACTAATTGCATTAAATGTAGGATGGCCATATCACGCAAGCAAGCAAGCAAGAATGCACGAGCACGATCATGTAACACTAATCAGGCACGTAGACACTAATGTACACCGAGAAAAGATCTATCAAGAATGTACACTAGGACACGTGTATGTGGTTATTGTATCTATCATTCAACACGCACGCACGACTCCCAGCGCAGATGCAACGCCAGTAATCATTATACCCCACGGTTAACAGTATATTTATGACTCTCCGTCATTGGGGCTAGACTGGAGCCCTTGGACACTCGTCGTGCCCAGTCAGCATCTCACTTAAGTTTTGAATGTAGGTACCCATAGTCATTAATAATGGCCAATGAAAGTTTCAATATGTAAGCATGTGTAATGTCATGTTCACGATGATGATGAGAACAAGTAATAAGCAAATTGAACATTATTTCATGAGAACAATGGACAAGAGATAAATTTGGCAGCATAACGGTACGATTTATACTTTAATTCTATCTTTACATTAATGGCTTTAGTCTAGATTGTAAATCACACTCATGAGAACAAGATGAGAGAGGAAGTGCACGCTATCCCTAGGGAACTTCAATGGTACAACCAACTCGTCGGCCATGTGGGAATCCATGGTCAGAGGAGATTTACGGAGGCCTTGGAGAAAAGGTCACTAGTCTACCGATTCGGAATGACCGATAGAGAGCTTCCAAATCCCCAAGAAAGGCTGCCTAGATGTGTAAGTGTGTAGTGATGCACGCGTCTCAATTCACAAACCATCGGTTTCAAACTCGCGGAAAGCACTTAGCATGATAACATGACATTACATGAAACTATGCGCTTTAACTAAACATGTATTGCAAGATTTTAAGATAACATATTATCATTTTAATAAGCTAGAACAGTACAAAGAGTGAATCAAAAGTTACATGAATTGTCACGTCATTAAGAAAGCAATTAGAATAATGTTCGTGTAATTAAAGCTTTTTAAATGGGTTAAACACTTTTAAGCCATTAAACAGACATCATGTAATGATCAGACCCAAGATATGCAAATGACACACTGGATACCATGTTAAACAGACCTTGGGTAGACCTTTGAATATGCGTCTAACACAGTGGACGAACTTCGGTACACATTGCACAGTGAAAACCTGCGAAACGGGGAAAAGTCAAAATCGTGTCCAAGAGGGTGGCCGCCTTCATGCTTGAAACACGTCGGGGGTCATGGACATGTCTTCAGAAAAACCGTTAAAAAAAATGTGGGCGGGAAAACCCTATGAAACGCGTCGGGGTCGGACGCTGCGTTTCAGAGCGGCCCGGACTCCCAGGCGGCGCGCAGACCCACGCGGGGTGTGGACTGGTCAACGTCCAAATCACGTCCGGGCATGCAGACGCATTTCATGGGATACCCCTGGGCGGCACGATACCAGGCCCTTGAATCGCGTCCACCTACCTAGACGCGGTTCAGGGTCAGACCAAAAACCCAGAAAAAAACCTGCACTTAGGGGGTTCGATAATGCAACACTTATATCTCCTAAACTAGGGCTCTTCGGACAAAAGTCTCAACATGAAAGTTGTTAGGAACATGGGATAGGTGCGAACTATGATTTTAAATAATTTTAAATGGTCTTGAGATGCATGATAAATCGACTTGAACAGGAAAAGACCCTAACATGCGCGACTTTTGCAAAACACTTATAATTCAAAATCTACTCATTGGAATTCGATGAAATCAATTAGACATGAAACTAAAATTGATGCTCTACACATTGGTAAAAGATTGTTAAGGTTTGGCCGGAGAAAACCTACCTTTTGGGTTGATGAAGTCTCGTTCCTCAGAAATCCGTTGTTCAGACCACTGTTTGAACAATGCTTAATACTCTGTGTATACTGCATGGAATTTGGGCATTACACTTGGGTTAGAACGTTGACTTGACCCTCTTTGTAGGGGTATAAGCCTTGCACGATGGGATTTAGGTTTGACCTACCTTTGCTCAACTCCAAGAGGACGGTTTGCATAGGATGAAGCAGACAAAAAGGGGAAGAAGATGACCTTCTTGTGGTTGATCCACAGCTCCCCAGTCACCAAGAGCTCCTCCACACGACCCCAGCAAGTTCTAAACTCGTCCCTAGGGTTTGGGTGAGGAGTATTTAAGCAACCATGGTGTTTAGGAGTCCTATTGTGACAAGGAAGCTAAGTTGCGGTTTTGACATATTAGTTTCCTATTTTGAGGATTTCTTCCTCCATTTGAGTGTGTGAGACTTTAGGAAACCTCCCACCATAGTTAAGCACGAATTCGGGTTGCCAAGATTGCAAGATCTCTTCCCAATTGAACTCTAATTAACTTTTCCTAATTTCAGCTTATTTAAATTGTGAATTTCTATGTATTTTCTTGCTTCATTGGATTTTTGGGCCAAATGATCTCCATTTGCCCAATTATGATATTAGGTCATTATATATAATGTTGGAAGTCTGTCCAACACTTTTATTTAATTTTTGTTGCGACGTATTTCCGTGTTAATGGTTTTCCGACTTGTTTCCTTGTTTGGATAATCAATCACAATAACTCTTAAACCTAGCCCAAATGATTTTTATTGACCCAAATTTCTTGATGTGTCATTAGAGGATATTATTTGAAGTCCATATATGATTTTTATTTAATTTTCTGATTCATCCAAGTACGTGTGATAATGATTTTTCGACTTATTTATGAATTATGATAACAAGTCGCAAAACACTTTAAACTTGGCTAATCTGATTTAACTTGGCACAAATTTCTTTGTGTAACATTTAGGAATAATTTGTGGGGTTGATTTATAATTTTTACAGAATTGTCTGATGTGTTTTAGCACATACGATAATGATACGTATGTTTTAAATACTTTGATATTACAGAAATTATTTATTTTCATTTATTTGAATTTTTTATGTAATTAAAATTTCTGGGGTGCTACATATATAATGTTGAAAGTCTCTCCAACATTTTTATTTAATTTATGATTGCGTCGTATTTTCGTGTTAACGGTTTTCCGACTTGTTTCCTTATTTGAAATCGGTCACCATGTGATGTACACTTGGTTAATCGGATTTTTCGTTGCACGAATTTCTTTGTGGAACACTTAGGAATAATGTGTGGGGTTGATTTATAATTCTTACAGAATTTGTCGACGTGTTTTAGCACATACGATAATGATACATATGTTTTAAATATTCTGATATTATGGAAATTATTTATTTCTATTTATTTGAATTTTTATGTAATTAAATTTTCCTGGGTGCTACAACTTGCTCAGTCCCCTTGCTGCTGGTGCTGCTGCTGTTCTTGCCATTGCTATTGTTGCTTCTGCAGTAGCTGTAACTACTGTGGCTGCTACTCCTACTATTGTACCTGTCGTAGCTACTTCTTCTTCAACCTTTCTACTTCTTTCTTCCTGCTGCTACTGTTGGTTCCTTCGTTGAGAAGGAGTAAATGATCTCCAAAGTTTTGCAGAAACAAGTAGGATTCTCTACTTCTTCTCTTCTTCTTTTCTTCTTCTCTTGTTGAGAAATTCATGTTTAAGTGTTTGACCACGTTCACACTTGACTTTGATTCTGAAAACATCCTTAGGATTGTGTTTCTATCCATTGTAAACATGTTTTAGCTAATGATCATGTCATATTCAAGTATGCTTGTGGAAAACTTTCTCCTAGATGCAAGGAAAGATTGTTTAGAAGAGTTGTATTCTCAATGATCATCCTTTCATAAGCTTCATGTCACCATGTGTAAAGCTTGCACTCTTACTGTCCTATTTGTCTCCGTCATGTAAGTGGTGTTTAGGGATGTAAATGAGATCCTATAGATGTTGTTAACCATGCTTAGAATCATAGGAACACATGGTAGAGTTTCCTGAGGTTGTATTACACCATTTATGGAAGTTTGGTCTGCGGCTGTCGACAGTTAGAACCTATCTGTCGACAGGGTTCATGCTTCTAAAACCCAAAAATTCTGAAACAACAGTAGCTGTCGATAGACAGTCTTCATCTGTCGACAGATGGCCCTCATCTGTCGACAGCCACCCTTGGTCTGTCGACAGACAGTGACCAGATTCCAAAAATCTGGTTCTGGATGGACAATGGCTGTCGACATCCACTCTCTGGCTATCGACATACACCTGTCTGGGGTGTTAAATGTGATTTGTTTCATGTCCAACCAAAGGTGTGTTAGGATCGGATTTTCGGTAATGGCAAATCTAGAAGGGGGGGGGGGGGGGTTGAATAGATTTGCAGCGGAAACTTAAGCAATTTAAAAAAATTACTTCAAAATAAAGAATCTACTCAATTAAAACTCCTCTGATCTAATTCAATCTGTGTTATCAAAATGTGAGAAGCACTTTATGAAACAGTGTAAGTGTCAAATATGTGATTAACGTGTGTGAACAAATTAATTACTGTGTAAGCAAATCCCTATGCATGCATCTAGCACAATACAATGAAAACCACAAATCAAACCACAGTGCACAAGAGATTTTTTAGGCCGTTCAGAGATCACATCCAGTGACTCCTACATCCACCCCTCACACAGTGAGGCACACACTACTTAAAGAACTGAGTACAATACACACGCGAGCACTCACGCTTAGTCCACACACATACAAGCTAGAAGAACCACTCTGTAGAGATCAAACCCTCTAGCTAAGGCAAGATCTCACACACACGAACACAATGACAGACACTTGGTCTGCACTGCACATCCACAACACACAATTTAGATCTGTGCACAAACCAGCACAGATCGCATCACACACACTATGATCTGTACTGTAATATCCTCGAATCTTAAATATCGTGATTTACTTATAAATTCATTTTTATGCAAACCAATTAGGCTTAAATTGAGATATTTAGGATTTAGGGTGTGTTTAAGACACTTTGTCATACCCTGGTTTCACTTCCGGTCGTGCGCACCCCGATAGGGCGACACCGAAATTCTGTAACAAAAATAAAATCTGAGAACACCATAATTCTTAGAAAAATATGGAGATATCAAAAATGTAATTATTCGGAATTTTTAACGTACAGATTTCGAGATTAAGCTGACGCAACTATTTTTCGGGTGATTTTTCACCCAGTGAAAAATAAATTCTAAAAATTGAACTAAAATCACCATAATTTTTAAAACCTTCATTAGGACACCTAAACAAGGGGATAAATGGGCTAGTTGAATTACCAACCAATTACGGTAATTATTTCTTTTGAATTAACTAATGCTTACATGTTGGGTGTGGGTCATGTGGGGGAGAGGCTTACACGATGGTATCTTATGTGTAAATCTTGGATGGCTTGCATGAGGTTCGTGTAGGTAGTAAAAACAAAGGGGTTTCTACCACGACACATGGATGGCCAATGTGCCATCGTGCATGACTTGCCTGAAGAACTATAAAAACTTCCCAGCGGCAGAAGTCTAAACCTTTCCTTCTTTCATTTCTGTTGCACTTGGCGTTTCTTACCTTGAGGAGCATTGTTGGTGTTGCCGCCTTGAGGAAGTGCTGCTATTGGAGCTGCTGTTTCCTCTTTATCTGAATTATCAACCCCCAACTACACCTGCCAAAGTTTCTACCTGTGTGGTTTCCCTGTTCTTCTTCCTACTATTGTGGATTTTAGGTGAAGAAGAAGAAGAACCTCTATTATCTTCCAAGACAAGTAGGTTTCATACTTCAAATCCTTCTCATTTTCCCATTTATATGCTCGTAGTTTCTTCATTTGCAGAAACCATGGTTCCTGGTTGTTCCATGACCTATAGAGTTCATAAATATTAAAGACTGGTAGGTTCCTTCTTGTGTTCCCATCCCAGTCTCTTAATATCATGCTTATAGGTTCTTCATTCGTGAAAGCTCAAGTTTCTGATTGACCATGTTCGGTAGAATTCTCATTTCTCTTGCTTCCATATTCTGTTGAAACCTTGAAGATCACCTTTACCTTGATATTGTTCTTAATCAGTGACCAGCAAAAGGTTTTAGATGTTACCTTTGGTGTGAATTTTGTTTAGCTTTGAGAAAGAATTGCTTGAAGGAGTAGATATGTCCCTACAAGTTCCCAGTTATATTCCATTCACATGCAAAGATTGGACTCTTAAATTATGCAAGATGTTATCCCAAAGGCTGGCCGCTCTCTCTCTAGTTTTCTAGAGAGAGAAGCTCTGAGGAAAAGGGCGAAGCTGAGAGTTTGTGGCTCTCCCCCGCCTCTCTGGCGGTGGGGGGAGCCTCCCCTCCGGAATTGAGGAAGGTTCCTTACTCTCAAGAGTTCTTCCTCGTGGAAGCTTCTCTCTTGAGGGTGCCGCCGGAAGGAGTCCTCTCCTCCGGGGTCTACCTTGTCCTTCCTTAGTGTCCTTGGGTGGTGTTTCTTTCGAACCGGTTTCGGTTGCAAAGGGTGTTAGCAGGGAGGATAGCGATTTCATAAGAATGGAGAACGTCTCTTCTAGGAAGGCTGCTGATGTTCAGATGGCGATCAAAGAAGTGGAACGCGGGAGGTCCTCTTCTATTGCTAGAAGAAGATCAAGATCGAGAGGACCAGCTGATGTTGATACGGCTTCGAAGACTTGGGCTTCTTTGTTCTCTGCGCCTTCATCTGGTGAATCTAACCATGCCTTGTCCTTCATCGAGCCTCTGCTTGCAGATGATCAAAGGATTGCCGTTTGTGACGTCGAAGACTTGGAAGAGTTGCATGGCGCATGGGACCGCACTATTGTGGGGTACGTGGTAGATCTTAAAACCTCCTTCATGCCACTTTCAGCTTTCATTAAATCTCGATGGGGTGTTGTTGGTTTTGATCTCCATCTCTTGGAGAATGGATTTTTCCTTTGCAAGCTGGATAGTGAGGAGGATGTCACAAGGATACTGGAAGGGTTCTGATCCATCCGGGGTCACCCAATGATAATCAAGAAATGGCAACAGGGTCTTAAGATGGAGTTAGAGAGTCTTAAGAACATCCCGGTTTGGATGTCAATTCACAGTCTTCCCATTCATCTTTGGTCGAAGAAGTTTATTTCGAAGCTTTGCAGTACGATTGGCGAGCCGCTCTTCATGGACAGATTAACGGCAGAGAGGAGAAGACTTTCTTATGCAAGAGCTTGTGTCATGGTTTCCTCTGAGGCGGAATTACCTGACAGCATCAGTTACAAAGATCTGGATGGTTCTCTTCACACTCTTCATGTCTCGTATTCATGGAAGCCCCGTAGATGTGGATCATGCAGACTATTTGGCCATTTCCATGCGCAATGCCAAAAGAATGGTGGCTCTGGTTCTAAATCCATTGTTCCCATGCAAAGGAAGGAGTCTGATATGAACCGATTTGCAATTCTAAATGTTTTAGAGAGTGAGGACTCTTTGGAGGAAGGCCAGATCACTAATGAGATTACGAAAGGATATAGTGAGCAAAGGGAGGTGGACATGCAAGGAAAAGATAAACACAAAGATCCCGAATATTTGCAGCCTATAAATGAGGAAGGAAATGTAATCTTGTCATCTGCTACAAGTGGAAATAGAATACTACCTTTGGAAAGAGACAACTTTATTCCGCCACCATGCATTTCTTTACCTGCAGTGCAAGAAAACATTAGAAAAGATTCGGATAACCTAAGGGTGGAAAGGGGGGTAAGCTCACCGCCTCCATGCACATCTCCACGCACAGCCAAGGCTCATTGCGAAATGAAGAATGATGGCAAGGAAAAGGAAGGCAAGGTTCATGAAAATAGAGAGATTCCTGATTCTGGGAAAATACAAGAGCTTGACAATAGAAAGTTTCATTCATTAAATGCGGTGGATGAAGTGGACAGAAGAAGGAAGGCAATTCAAGCGGCGACACATCAAGGAAATGCATCAAAATTGAAAGGAAAGGACCCCAGACATGGTATGGCAGGGATCCATCATCCTAGCAGATGATCCAGACATTATCTTCATCTCTCCTCACATAGTTACTATAAAGATTTGCAGCTGGAATGTTAGAGGTATAAACAAAGTTACTAAGCGCAGAGAGCTTAGAAGTATTATTATGTCTAAGAAGTGGGATATTGTTATTCTCTTGGAAACTAAAATCAAGCTGGTCAATGTTGATATATGTAAATCTCAGATTTGGCCTGAAGCAGATCTGATTCACAATAGCGGTCTTTCCAGTGGAAGGATCTGGATATTCTGGAATCCTGCAATATACACTTTCAAAACCATGGACGTGACCGATCAAATTATTCATCTTCAAGGAACTCGTTTAGCTACGAAGGAGGACTTTCACCTTTCGGCTATTTATGCTTCTAACTTTCAAAGTGAAAGGTTACTGCTATGGGAGACAATGGTTAAACATGCTGGTTCTCTGATTGGAAGCTTGCCTTGGATAGCTATTGGGGACTTCAATTGTGTTAGATATGCTTCTGAAAAAGTGGGAGGGAATCAAGTTCCGGATCACATTCTTAAGGGCTTTGAGGACATGATAAATCAGGCTAGTCTCTTAGACATGACCTCCATGGGAAACACACTTTCTTGGAAATTGCTCTTCCGGGGAAAGAAGGATTGCTGTAAAGCTAGATAGATGTCTTATAAATGAGAAGTGGTTGCTTCAGTATCCAGATGGGTTTGTGGATTATGGATCCACCTATTTTTCTGATCACTCATTGCTTACTGTTCACACTTCAATCATGGGCAAAAACCTTTCAAATTTTTCAACTTTTGGACTCAACATAAAGATTTCAAGACTGTCGTCCAGAATGCTTGGAATCTCCAAATATATGGCTCGCCAACTTTTGTCCTTTGTAAAAAGCTCAAGGCTGTGAAAGATGCTTTAAGGAAGTGGAATAAAGAGGTTTTTGGAGATGTGCATAATACTCTAAAGCATTGGAGAGAAGAACTATCTAAAATCCAAGCCAAGCTGATGCATAAACAAGATGATCAAATCCTCATTTATGAAGAGAATCGAATCAGGCATGAATATCTCAAAGCTATTGACACGGAGGAATCCTTCTTCAAGCAAAAATCTAAACAGAAATGGCTATCATTGGGAGACAGGAATTCTAAATACTTTCATGCTGCATTCAAAGCCCGAAAATCTGTCAACACCATTCGTTGATGCACGAATTGTGAAGGAAAAGTTATTGAGGACATAAATAAGGTGAGACAGCACTCTGTGGATTTCTTCACTAATCTTTTGAACCAGCCTTCAAAAGACTGGAATCGTTCTCTTATCAACCCAAGAAGAACTCTGGATGATATGGAAACTCAACACCTTGTTCAAGACATTTCGGGTGATGAGATTACCAAGGTGGCCTTTCAATCTCCAAAAGACAAGAGTCCTGGTCCTGATGGGTTTACAGCTGAGTTCTTTCAAAGTACATGGGATATTGTGGGGGAGCAAGTGATCTCGGCTGTTCAGCATTTCTTTCACTCTGGAAGGCTTCTAAATCAAATGAACTGTACTTTTATTGCTTTGATTCCTAAAGTAGAGGGAGCTGATACCTTTGATCAATATAGGCCAATCTCACTTTGCAACTTCATCTATAAAGTCATATCCAAGATTTGACTCAGTTAATCGAGATTTCATCCTTCAAAGATGGCCGCTCTCTCTCTCTAGCTTCTAGAGAGAGAAGCTCTGAGGATTTGGCGATTTTCTGGGAGTTGTGGGGCTGGCCCCTGGGGGGCGCATGGAGGATCTTCCTCCGAGTGCCTCCAATGGCCTTGTGATTGCCGCGGGTAGAGACCCTCCTCCACAGGGCTCTCTCCCACAAGGCAATCCCCCCGTTGATTCTTCCTTCAGGGGTCGCCCTATGGATCGTGGTGCAACCAGTCAATCCAGTAGATCTCGCTCCAGAGTCTCTCAGTCCAGGCGTCCTTGGTCTTCTTTGTTTGGAGCTCTCTCGGGTGAAGATGATGGGATCAAAGAAGGCGACTTGCAGTTCATTGAACCTGTATCCTTGCTTGATCAAAAGATCGCTGTGTTTGAAGGGGAAGATGAGAAGGAATTGCAGGAGAAATGGCGTCTAGCCATAATGGGTTATTGCATCGGTATGAAGCCTATCTACTCTGCCCTTCGTTACTTTATTCTTAATTTCTGGAAGCCTAAGGGGGAGGTGGAACTTCTGATGCGTGAGGGAGGATTCTTTCTTGTTATCTTTAACCAAGAAGAAGATTTACAGAAGGTGTTAGATGGGTTCTAGTGTATTAAGGGTCATCCCTTGGTTCTTCGTCGGTGGAACACTCATTTACAGATGGAAAAGGAATCGCTCACTTCTATACCTGTCTGGGTAAGATTTCCTGGCCTACCTCTCAAATGGTGGACAGTCAGAGGATTGAGTAAGATAGCTAGTCTGCTGGGGCGACCTCTCCACATGGATGGGCTGACGGCTTCTAGAAAAAGACTATTGTTTGCTCGTGTATGCATATTGATGGACGTTGATTCCTCTTTTCCCTCTGATCTGAAAGTAATGGATTCTGATGGCTCTATTGATATCATTCCTGTCCATTATGATTGGAAGCCAGCGGTTTGTGAAGCCTGCAAATCATTTGGCCATGGCAATGGTGAATGCCGCCTGGAGCATGCAGCTGCTAAGTCGTTGAAGGTTTGGAGGCCGAAGAGCAAAGATCCATCATTTGCTGTTGCATCTCATGATGTGGTGATCGATGGAAGTGAGAATGCTCGAGATAAGCATGATAAGAATTCGAACATGGTGGATGTTGTGACATCTCCTCAACCGGTTGGTGCAGCTGCATCCGCCATTGAAGTGCTCAACAGATACTCGGCCTTGGAAGAGAAGGAGGACATGGAGGGCAACTCTGATACCCTACCATCATCACTTGCCCCATCTGATCGCATCATACGTAGAAAGGAATCTGCAATAGGAGGAGAGGGAGGACATAGCCTAGCATGCAACTTACCACGTACCATATCTTCTTTGCATGGAAGTGGGGCCCGCGGCCAGCTGCAAAATCCTTCCCCCACTCCATCTAAGGCTGATCGAGTTATCCAAAGCAGGAAGGAGAATTTGGAGGTGAATATTCAACAAGACAAGGAAGGCGACATGCTCTTTAGCAACTCTAAGGATTCTTATGGAAATCGCAAGGCTACCTATGGTATATGTGCTGGTAAGGAAAGCAACTATCCTGGATCTGATTGTATCAATGGGATATCGGTAAAAGGTTCTCAACCTTTCTGTGAGCACGGGGGAAATAGGAAGGCCAATATGCAGCTTACCATCAAGCAGGGACATCGACATGATGAAATTAATGTGGGCCATGCAAAGGATTCTACCTCCTCCATGGAACACACTATGGATAAGCTACAAGCGCGCATCAGATCTCTCACCAAGAATTAGTTGATATGAAAATTGTTTCTTGGAATGTTAGGGGTCTTAATAAGAGAGGGAACAGATTAAGTGTCAAGAACCTAATTTCCCAGACTAATGCTGATGTTACTATTCTCCTTGAAACTCATGTTCGTGAGGTTAAGATGACTAAGCGCCGTATGTATATTGCTCCACATCTTAATATGTTACATAACTACTCTGAGCATCATGGAGGTAGAATTTGGGTTCTTTGGAATGGTACTACTGTCCACCTTACACAAGTTAGAGCTTCCACTCAGTTTATTCATATGGATGGTGTTCATACTCCTACTGGAAAGGTTTTTCACTTGACAGCTATTTATGGTTCAAATCTTCCGTACGAAAGGCAGATGCTTTGGAAGGACATTGTTCATATTTCTATGCGAATTACTTTACCTTGGCTGCTTATTGGAGATTTCAATTGTGTTCGTTTTCCTGAGGAGAAGATTGGGGGTAGGAAGTTGACTTCTGCCATGCTTAGTGATCTTAAAACATGTATTGAATCATCATCTTTATTGGATCTGAAAACTGTAGGGAGCATTTTTTCGTGGTCTAATAGATCCAAGGGAGCCAGAAGAATTGCCTGTCATCTAGACAGAGCTCTCATAAATCAAGAATGGTTGGACAACTTTCCTGATAGCTATGGTAGCTATGGCGATCAATTGTTATCTGATCATGCTTACCTTACAGTCCTCAACGAAACAACTATTCCTAGTGGCCCTAAACCTTTTAAATTCTTCACCATGTGGGCGAGGCATGATGGATTCCTTCCTCTTGTTCAACAGGCGTGGAATACTCACTTTAGGGGCACTCCTATTTATGTTCTTTGTAAGAAACTCCAGGTGGTCAAGAAAGCTTTAAAGGAGTGGAACAGATCTGAATTCGGTCTTATTCATAGGAAGGTTACTTGTGCTAGAAATGACCTTCACAAAGCACAAGAAGTTCTCTCAAATGATCCCTTGAATGAGTCTTTTATAGAGGAGGAGAACCAAGCCCGTGAAGCTTACCTTCAGTGCTTAAGCATGGAGGGATCCTTTGCTCATCAACGGGCTAAGCAGCACTGGTTAACCCAAACTGATGACAGTACCAAATTCTTCTATGCTAGTATTAAGGGGAGAAGGATGATCAATTCTATCAGAAGTTGTAAGTTGCCTGATGGTAAGATCACTCATGATATGCAACAAGTTAAAGATCATGCAGTGGAATTCTATACTAAGCTTCTTAATCAGCATCATCAGCTTGAGCAGCCTAACCTGGTTCCCTCCCGGGTTCTTTCTGATGAGGATCGTATATCTATTATGAGGCCTTTCTCTAATGCTGAAATCAAGGAAGTTGTGTTTAATTCCCCAAAGAATAAAAGCCCTGGCCCAGACGGTTTCCCTGCTGAGTTTTATCAACTGTGTTGGAGCATTGTGGGTAGTCATGTCACGGAGGCTGTTCATTACTTCTTTAATGGTGGACAATGGTTACGCCAGGTAAATCACACATTCATTTCTCTAATACCTAAGACTGACTCTACAGATTCTTTTGATCAGTTTCGGCCGATATCATTGTGTAATTTTCTCTATAAGATCATCACTAAGCTGATGGCCAACCGCATGCAAAAGTACATGCAGAATCTGATTAGTAAAAGCCAATCAGCTTTTATCAAAGGCCGGAAAATTCAGGACAGTATTCTTCTTGCTAATGACCTGGTCAGAGATATTCATTCCAAGCATCGTGGCAACATGCTTTGTTTGAAGGTGGATCTTCGGAAGGCTTTTGATTCAGTTCATAGAGGGTTTATTCTCTTTTTACTCAAGAGGATGGGTTTTCCTGATCCTTGGGTTGATTGGATTGAGATTCTAATAAATTCACCTACATTCTCTATTCTCCTTAATGGCAGCCCTAATGGGTTCTTTCATACAACCAATGGTATTCGGCAAGGGGATCCTTTATCTCCGTATCTTTTTTGTGTTGCAATGGAGGGACTCTCTATTCTCATTGATCAGAAAGTTGGGGAGGGCAGCTTAAAGGTTCCCACCTTTGGTAATGTAAAGGTTTCTCATTTAATGTTTGCTGATGACCTTCTCATTTTCATGAAGCCAGAGATCTCTTCTGCTCGGTGCATAACCAATATTCTGGATACTTTCTATGGATGTTCGGGACTGCAATTAAATGCTGCCAAAAGTAAAGTCTTTGTGGGTGCAAAAATCCATCACAAAAATCCTCTCCTTCATGCATTGCGTCTTCAGGAGGGGACTCTTCCCTCAACTTATTTGGGGCTGCCGTTGTACTCTACTAGCCTGTCTTCCTCCCATTGCACTCCTATAATTCAGAAGATCAAGAATCGCATTGCCTCTTGGAAGACAAGGCTACTATCCAAAGCCGGAAGACTTGAGCTAATCAGATCAGTGTTAAACTCTTATGCCATATACTGGGCTGTTGCCTTTATTCTTCCCAAGAAATTGATAGGTGAAGTGGAAAAATTGTTGAGGAATTTCTTTTGGCATGCTTCTGGTGACTACAAGCCTTTCCACCTCATCAAATGGAATTGGTTGTGTCGCCCTAAAGATGAAGGGGGGCTGGGTATTAGAAGTATTCAAGCATGGAATTTCTCTGCCATTTCCATGCAGCTTTGGAGAATTGTCTCTGGTCAAGATACTCTTTGGGCCAATTGGGTTAAATGCAGATATCTTAATAAAGCTTCAATCTGGTCTGTTCGTAGTCACACTTATCACTCTCAGGCTTGGAAGAGTATTTTAAGTGTTAGACATTGGTTGCAGACTCATGTTATATTCAAGATTGGAAATGGGGAATCGGTTAGTCTCTGGGGAGATCCTTGGATTGATGGGCAGTCCTTATCCACATTAGGAGGCGATTACATCAGATTTCTTCTTGGCCTTCCTATCAACGCTACTGTTAATGCCTTCATTCAGAATGGGAGATGGTGTCTACCTAACCCGACTTCAAATGAAATGATGGAGCTATGGCCGAAAATTCTTACAATTCCCATCCATGATGATTGTGAGGATTCCATTATGTGGAAGCACAATAATGGAAATATAACCACTAATCACATTTATGATCTGAAAAGAACCATCTACCCAAAAGTTCCATGGTTTAAAGTTGTATGGCAGCGACCTACTATTCAAAAGCATTCACTTCATGCGTGGCAGTGCATGCTGGGAAGGATTCCGTCCTTTGAGGTAATCCAGAGGCGTGGTCTTTATGGGCCAAGCATTTGTGTTTTGTGCAGGCAGAATGATGAGCACCTTCAACACCTCTTCTTTCAGTGTTCCTATAGCTCTTGGATATGGATGCAGCTATTGCACAGGTTAGATATTCACCGGAGACCCAAGGACACTCTCATTGCTGAATGTGAAAGTTTAATCAGAAGTTTTCATGGATGTGGAACTGGTACAACTGTGGCCTTTGCTAGTTTTCGTGCTGCTCTTTGGTGGATTTGGAAGGAGAGATGTACCAGAGTTTATGAATCTACCAATCGTACAAAGTCTCATGTGCTTTTGTCTATATTGTCTGATATTCGGTACACTACTGAACATCATATCCAGAAGGAAGGGCTCTCAATCAGATCCAAACTTATTTGCAGAAATTTCATTCTTAAAGTAATCTGAATTGTAATGTTGGGTTTTTCATGATCCCATGTTTTGAGCATTGCTCCTTTCATAAACATAACTATCGGCTTGTGATAGTATGGTTTCCTCCTTGTAATTGATTACTCTGATCAATGCAATTCCGGTATTATTTACCAAAAAAAAAAGTCATATCCAAGATTTTGGCTAACAGAATGCAATCGGTTCTTCACAAGCTCATCAGCCATAACCAGGCCGCTTTCATCAAAGGAAGACTTATTCATGATAACATTCTCCTTACAAATGACTTGGTTAGGGATCTTCACTCAAAGACGAAAGGTAACATGCTTTGCTTTAAAGCAGATCTGAAAAAAGCATTTGATTCGATTAACAGAGAGTTCATATATCACATGTTAAGAGTCATGAAATTTCCTAAAAAATGGATAATGTGGATTAGAAGTTGCATTGATAATCCAACATTCTCTATTCTCTTCAATGGCTCCCCGGCTGGTTTTTTTAAAGGTAGAAGTGGTGTTCGCCAAGGTGATCCTTTGTCCCCTTACCTTTTCACCATTGCTATGGAAGGTCTCACTTGTTTACTGGAAGATGCAGTAGCTAGAGGTGATATCCAGGTTCCTACTGCAGGTAGTATGCACATATCCCATGTTGTGTTTACAGATGATCTCATCATTTTCTTAAAGAATGACATCAATTCTGCTGCGAATATCATGAAAATTCTGCAAGAGTTCTCGAATTGTTCGGGTCTTACTTTGAACAAGCATAAGAGCAAATTGTTTGTGGGTGGTAAAATCAAAGACAAAGATCGCTTCCTAGCTATTATGGAGGTTGGGGAAGGTGACTTCCCGGTTCCCTATCTTGGTCTCCCTCTCATATCTTCATCTTTCAAGAAAATCCATTGTACACCTTTATTGGAGAAAATTAAAGGCCGATTGAACTCTTGGAAGAACAGGCTTCTCTCTAAGGCAGGTAGGAGCTAATAAGATCAGTCCTCCAATCTTATTCTATTTATTGGTCTTCTGCTTTCCTCCTCCCTAAAGGTCTTCTAAAGCATATTGAAGACTTGTTTCGTGAGTTCTTTTGGAAGGGATCAGCACAAGCCAAACCGATTCACATGGTGAAATGGAAGGACATATGTAGACCGAAGAAAGAAGGAGGGTTGGGGCTCAGAAGACTTCAAGACTGGAATAGAGCTGCTTCCATCAAACTCTTGTGGGACACCTTACAAAGAAGGAAGTCCATCTGGATTGAGTGGATTTATAACAAGTATCTTCTAAATTAGAATATTTGCTGATTAAGTGTAAATCTTATTTTTCTAGTGCTTGGAAAGGTGTTCTTAAGGAGAGGGATTGGATTCAACAGCATATCACTTACAAAATTGCAGATGGTTCTCAATTCAATATGTGGTATGACCCTTGGATAAATGGGAAAAGTATATTTCAGATATATGGGGAAAGGATTAGACAAGATATGGAAGCTGACAGGATCTGGCATACTGACAAATTCATTCACAATACTCAATGGGATCTGCCTTGTGCTACTTCTCATGATATGATCTCTCTTTGGCCAACTATCAAAAATATTCATATCCATGCAGGTTCCCAAGGCTCCATCACTTGGAATCACAACGGAGGCAAGTTCACCATTGCTTCTGCATGGAATGAAGTCTGATGTAACCAAAGTGCTAGCCACTTCTACAGTTGGATTTGGGGGCAACCTGCAGCTCAGAAGTTCAATATCTGTTTTTGGCAAGCTTTGTTGTATAAGCTTCCCACGCATGATCTCATGAAAGCAAAAGGGATTCAAATGGCGAACCAATGTTCCCTTTGCAAGACTAATGAAGAGTCTCATGATCACCTATTTTTTCAATGTGATTTTAGCAAGTGGATCTGGCAGCAAATCTTATGCAGGTTCGACTATGGAAGACAACCGAAAGAAACTATGGGAAATGAAATACAAAAGCTCAATCAGGGTCTTTCTCAACAAACCATAACTTGGAAGATGGCTCAGCTTTCTATGAAGGCTGCGGTTTGGTGGATATGGAGAGAGAGGTGTCTCAGAATTTTTGAAGATAAAGAACTACAAAAATGCAAGTGCTGATTAGGATTCTTCTGGACATTAAGCTTTGCATGGAGAATACTCAGATGATCGGCTGCTCTAGAAAGGAAGAGGAGGCTCTTACTCGGTTCAATATTCTTAGACATTGAACTATTTTTTCTAGATTCGGTTACTCATAGTCCACAGTCAGCTTGTGTGGTCATGAGGTGTTATTTTGGCCATCCTATTGTTGTGAGTGGTGGAGTGGGACCATTCCACCTCTTTGAGGTGGGGTGCACTCTCCTATTCCTCAATAGGAGCCTTCGCCTATGTCTTTTCTGACTATAGGCATGTACATTATGATTTCCTTTTAATGCATTATTACTTACCAAAAAAAAAAAGATTGGACTCTTATTAACTATAATTTTTGTCCTTCATGTAAGTGATGTTTAAAAATGTAAACAAGACCCTCTTTGATGTATTAATCATATTTGGATTCATAGGAATCTTTAAAAGAGTCTTTAGAGTAGTATAGATCTATTTCTAGAAGTTTGAGGCCTGCCCGGAACCTAAAACTTCTGAAAAATCGGTAGCTGTTGACAGATAGCTCCTAGTTGTTGACAGATAGCTCCTAGTTGTTGACAGATAACTCCTAGCTGTCAACAGACAACCCTGACCTGTCGACAGATGACTCTTGCCTGTCGACAACCACTGTCAGAATCCTAAAAGCATGGTTCTGAAACCAGTAGCTGTCGACAGCTACCTTCTAGCTGTCGACAAATGTTGTCCCGTTATGTTTTCAGCACCAATTCTTGTCCCATTCCTTGAAGATTCACTACCCTATTCACCCCACAAGTTGTTTATCTTATTTCCTTGGATTTTAAACCACTTTATGACCAAGATGATTTGACTACTCATTCATCAAACTATCTTTTAAATTTCTATCTCTATTGTGCTCATGAAATGAAATTTATAATTTGAAGATAGTGCTCTCTTCAAAGAGAGTTTAGGATCACCTGTGGTAGCACCAGTCACTTTTGATCAGCTGTGGGCGATAGTTTGTAGGTAAATCCAATTCAATGGACTGACGATGGTGGGTAATAAACCCCGTTCTTGCGCAATGAACAAGATCCAAGGTGCTAGAATCGCCTAGGCACTGAGGATGTATTTACGTTATTAGTAACCTCTTGAGAGCAGTATGATGCCTGTCGAATTCATTTCCAAATTTAGTTATGATCTGAAATTTTATAAGACATGTGACTCTTATTCTGAAATTTGTTTGAGCTCGTTTGTAAGTAAATTGAGCTATATGTTTCTGTTAAGTATGAAATTCATGAGAAAATGTCCTTTTGATCCATATACGCTCACTTTCACCTACTGAGTCCTTCTGACTCATGCCTTTGTTTTCCTCCACCTCCTTTCAGATTGAAGGTGTGTATAATTTCAGCTACAAATGAATCTCAATTCCACTGTGGATGATGAAGAGATGAAGAAGAATAGGTCTAATGACTTTTTAGAGATTTTGTTGTACTAATAAAACTTTAGAGAGAAGAAGCTTGGTTTATCTAAATAATGAATATTAATACTTTGTTACCTTGTGATGTATAATATGTTCATAGATGCCTTTGTGGAATGGTTTGCCAGTTTTGTGCATTTCACGGATTTGTCTGCCCATAACGAAATTTATCAGCGTAACCTCTCTTCCGATCAAAAGTTATGCGATATGTATATTGCGGTCGGGAGAGGGGTTACAGAGGTGGTATCAGAGCAAGGTTATGGGTAATAGATATCTCTGTGACCATTTTCACAAAGAAAATAAATAAAAATTTGTGTGTATTCTAGAATCTCTAAAGATCATTTTGGTTCTTAAAATTTAAGTGGTTAGTATGAATTAATTGGATGTGTTTGATGGTGTTCTAGGAAATGGCAGACAAAGGGAAAGCTATCGACACATCCAGTGGGATAGACATGAGGAGATTGAGGAAGGTTCTAGGGAGGAAGTCCCTAATAATCCGTCGGCCATAAACCCTCAAGATGGAAGTGTTGGGACTCCTGATTTTGCTACTTTTATGCAGTCATTCCAGGGTTAGTGCAGACTCTAATGAGGAATCAACAAGATATAGGTGGAGAAAGAATTTCTGGGGCATCGTTGTTAGAAAATTTTAAGAAGATAGGAGCTCTAGCCTTCAAGGGAAGTAGTCAACCTGAGGTTGTAGAAGGATGTGTTAGAGAGATGGAAAAGATATTTAAGGCCATTAGATGCGAAGAAGAAGACAAAGTTACATTGGCGACTTATTTGCTTCAGGATAGAGCAGATGAATGGTGGCAGTCTATCATGAGAAATGCGTTTAGAAATAGAGGGGATAATATTAGTTGGGAAGAATTCTTAGGAGAATTGTATGAGAAATACACTCCACCGCACATCAAGGATAGAAAAGAAGTGGAATTTCTACAGCTAGAGCAAAAAGACATTACTGTGGCAAAATATGAAACCAAATTCACTGAACTGGAAAAGTATGCACCTCACATTTGTGACAATGAACTCAGAGGGTAAAGAAGTTTGTTAGAGGATTGAAACCTAATGTGAGGGAGCAGGGTGGCTCCACTAGATCCCCAAAGCATGGCAGTGGCACTAAAGACTACGTATATAGTGGAATCTGAGTTTATGGAGTATATGAAAAACAAATAAACCAATGGAGGTAAGAAGAAAAATATGAATACCAAGGAAACGAAAGGTCAGAAGTGAAAGGTTGATTCAACCAAGCAGTAGGGAGAATAGAAAAAGAGTTGGCCTATATGTGCTCAATGTGGCGGAAGACACCCCGGTGATGAATGCTGGAAAGTAGCGGGAAAATGTTATGGATGTGGTCAGAAAGCACATATGATTAGGGACTGTCCACTCAAAGCAGATCAGTCAAAAGCACCGAAGCCACAACCCTACTCTCAGCAAGCCCCAAGACAACTACCCAAAGGACCAGCTAGAGTCTTTGCTCTGACGAAGGAGGAAGCCCAAGACACCCCCACATAAGCTAAAGGTATTCTCCTGACTGAAAATATGTATGCTCTAGTATTTGACCCTAGAGCTACTCACTCTTTTATTTCTCAGGTATTTGTTAATTCTATATCTCAGAAACCAGAGAAATTGGTAGGAAGTATGGTACTTGACTGTCCTACTGGTCAAATAGCTATTCTTACTTCTATCATCCTTGAAGTAAATTTAAAAAATAGGAGAGCATGAACTTACCGCATATGTATATGTACTGGATAACATGCAAGATTTTGACATTATACTGGGAATGGGTTGGTTAGCAGAAAATCATGCATTACTAGATGTCATAAGAAAGTTTTAACATTTAAAAAGCAGGGATTAGCAAATTTCAGCTATACATGCCCAAAGAATAATGGAAACAAGAAGACTTATATCAGCACTTAAAGCCATGAAATGACTGAGAAGTGGTTGTTAAGGTTATCTGGCAAGTGTGATGGCCATATCAAATGAGCATAAACAGATATCAGTTCAAGATATTGATGTTGTGAAGGAATTTCCAGATGTGTTCCTGAGTGATGTATCTGGATTACCTCCCAGTAGGGAAATTGATTTTGCTATTGAACTTTTGCCTGGAACTATCCATATCTATAGCTCCTCGTAGAACGGCACCAGCTGAATTGACCGAATTAAAGAAGTAGTTGCAAGATTTATTAGACAAAGGTTTTATTAGACCAAGTGTGTCACCATGGGGAGCTCCGGTATTGTTTGTAAGAAAGAAAGATGGATCTCTCATATTATGTATTGATTATAGAAAGTTGAACCAAGTCACAATCAAGAATAAATATCCATTACCTAGAATTGATTATTTATTTGATCAACTTCGGTCTGCCACAATATTCTCTAAGATTGATCTAAGGTCTGGATACCATCAATTGAGAGTTAAAGAAGATGACATTCCTAAGACTACATTTAGAACCAGATATGGACACTATGAGTTCTTAGTATTGCCTTTTGGATTGACTAATGCACCTGCTATATTTATGGATTTGATGAACAGGGTATTCCAACAATATTTGGACAACTTTGTGGTAATGTTATAGATGATGTGTTGATATATTCATCTAATGAAGAATAACATAAAGAAGCCTATGTCTTCTTGACCATAGGTATGTACATTATTCCCCAATTTTAATACATTATTACTTAGCAAAAAAAAGAATAACATAAAGAAAATTTGAAAATTGTACTACAAACCTTAAGGAAACATCAATTGTATGCTAAGTTAAGTAATGAGTTCTGGCTCAAAGAAGTGAACTTTTTGAGCCATGTGATTTCTGGAAAAGGTGTGGCGGTAGACCAAGTAAAATTGAAGCAATTCTAAATTGGGAAAGACCCAAGAATCCATCAGAAATCTGAAGTTTCTTGGGATTAGTTGGTTACTATAGAAGATTTATTGAAGGTTTTCTTCCATAGCTACGCCTTTAACTCAGTTAACCAGAAAAGAAATATTTTTTTTGATAGGTAAACAAACTTTATATTGCAAAAGGATAGAATGTACAAATAGCCATATCTACACAGGTTGTAGATTATGGCCCAAGATCCGAAGGGGGTTTAGTAGAATGCACCACCCCGTAAAGAATGGTGTTATCACTCTACCAGACACCGCCCCAGGATGAGTACAAAAGGGACTGAGGAGATCATGACTACACAAGTCGTAGCCTATGATCTTATTAAACTGAAAATACATGTGACCTTTATCCACGTCAGGTAACCCGCTGCTCTTCCAATCTGAAAGAGGAAATAAGAAAGAAGATCGATGCTTGGGTATAACTGTTAGTGTCAAAACATAATGTAAAGCTAAGCATGTAGATATTCGAAAGTTTAAACAACCAAGAAACCAATGCTGCCTAAATCAAGGTGAAGTTAAATCTTGTAAGCACCCCTTTCTCTCTCTTAGTGAAACCATTCTTCTGAATATGATGTTCCAAAAGGCTTCTTGAGTCTGAAACAATATCAAAGAGAACACCAACCTTATCCTTCTTCTTGCTTTCAAAGATCCTTAAGCATCTTTCTCTCCAAATCCACCAAATGGTACATCTAAAAGCAATCTTGACCAAGCTAGTAAGAGCACTTTTTTGAGGAAAAGCATGCACTAAGGCCTGAATCTCAGCATGGATAGTATGATGAGGTTTTCTTTTAAAGTCAAATCTTTTGAGAATTTCTTGCCAAATCCATTGAGTAAATGAGCATTGAAAGTAGAGGTGGTCAGTTGATTCATTGCTACAGAAGCACAAGGAGCACATATTGGCAAAGGAATACCCTTTTCTTTGCAGGTTGTCAACAGTAGGCAATTTATTGAGGAGGGCCTGCCAGGTACAGAGAGAGTGTTTAGGAGAGGTTGGCCGATCCCAAACCCATTTGTAGTGCGGCCAAGGTGAGAATTTTTCCCTGATTTGGTTCCAAGCTGAAGTTGCACTGAATTTGCCTTTATCATGGATCCACTTGACTTCATCAACACCACTGTGAATAGAGACAGAAGCAATCTGCGGCCAAAGGGTAATCATATCCAAAGTAGTGGGGGAGGGAGTCTCCATTGCCTATTGTGAATGAATTCAGAAACTGTGATATCCTTGGGCGCCCCAAGATCTTGGCGGATTCTATCCCCACAGATTTGATAAATACTTTTACCATGGATCCAAGGATCGTACCACATGCTAGTGTTCCTGCCATCTGAGATAGTGTATGATATGTGGTTAGCAATCCAATCCCGGGCTTTGAGAACCCCTTCCAAGCAGCCGAATGGTAAGATCTGGATTTCGCAAGCCAAATATAGTATTTGCCAGATACTTACTGTGAATCCATTTTATCCAAAGGCTTTCTGGATTGCGCATAACATCCCAAATCTGCTTGACCATACAAGCTTTATTCCAGTCTTGTAACCTTCTCAAGGATAAACCAAAAAAGAAATACCTTTTGTGTGGAATGAGAAATGTGAGGCTAGCTTTCAGGAATTAAAAGGGATGCTTACCACAACTCCAGTTCTTACTTTACCCCAAGGATCGGGAGGATTTATAGTGTACACAGATGCGTCTCAAAGAGGAATTGGATGTGTTCTTATGCAACATGGAAGAGTGGTAGCATATGCTTCTAAACAACTAAAAGATCATGAAGAGAATTATCCAGCCCATGATCTAGAATTGGCAGCAATTATACATGCCTTGAAAATCTGGCACCACTATTTGTATGGGGAACAATTTGATGTTTATACTGACCATAAGAGTTTAAGGTACATATTTTCTCAGAGGGAACTGATTCTAAGACAAAGGAGATGGTTAGAATTTCTGAAGGATTATGATTTTACAGTAAATTATCTCCGGGTAAGGCTAATGTGGTTACTGATGCTTTGAGCAGGAAGAAATCAAGAATACTACAGTTACACCAACAGTGGAAGGAAATGATAGATTTCATTGATTACTCACCCAGATGTGGTGCAGAAAATTTGGTATTAGCTCAATTGATAGTAAGATCAGTATTACTAGATAAAATTGGTGAAGCACAAAACCAAGATCAGAAACTAAAAGAGATGATAAACAAACCAGGATACATCAGAGATAATCAAGGAATAATCAGATTTCAAAATAGAATATGTGTACCGAAAAATGAAGAAATCAAAAGAGAATTGTTGAAAGAAGGGCACAAATCTCAGTATTCAATCCATCCTGGTAGCTCTAAAATGTATCAGAATCTGAAAAAGCAATTTTGGTGGTGTGAAATGAAAAAGACATAGCAGAATTTGTGAGTAAATGTTTAACTTGTCAATAAATAAAGGCTGAACACCAGAAGCCAGCCGGACCTATGCAATTAATTGAAATTCCAGTATGAAAATGGGAGCAGATAACTATGGACTTCGTGATGGGTTTGCCAAAGACAAGGAAGAAACATGATGCTATTTGGGTAATTGTGGATAGACTAACTAAATCAGCTCATTTTCTAGCAATTACAAAAATACAATCATTATAAGATTTGGCTCAATTGTATATCAAAGAAATTGTGAGATTCCTTTGTCAATTATTTCAGATAGAGATCCAAGGTTCACTGTTAGATTTTGGAAAAGTCTTCAAGCAGCTATGGGTACACAATTAAAATTTAGTTCAGCATATCATCCACAAACCGATGGCCAATCAGAAAGAACTATCAGAACACTCAAAGATATGCTAAGAGCCTGTAGTTTTGATTGGCGTGGTAGCTCGGATGATTACCTACCCTTAATTGAGTTTGCATACAATAATAGTTATCATACAAGTATTGGGATGGCACCATTTGAGGCATTATATGGTAGACCTTGTAGATGACCCCTCTGTTGGGCAGAAGTGGGAGAAAAGAGTCTCATTGGGCCAGAATTAATTCAAACTGCTCAGAGAAGATTAAATTAATCAGGAAGAGATTGCTAATAGCTCAAGACAAACAGAAGAAGTATGCTGATAGGAGAAGAAGGCCACTGGAGTTTAACATAGGTGATCATGTATTTCTAAGGATCTCTCCAACCAAAGGTATCATGAGATTTGGTAAGAAAGGAAAGCTACACCTGCTGAAGTTCTACCTGTGTGGTTTCCTTGTGTGGTTTTTATCATCTCTTTTATCTCTCAACCCCCAACTACACCTGCTGAAGTTTCTACCTGTGTGGTTTCCCTGTTCTTCTTCCTACTATTGTGGATTTTATGTGAAGAAGAAGAAGAACTCTATTATCTTCCAAGACAAGTAGGTTTCATACTTCAAATCCTTCTCAGTTTCCCATTTATATGCTCGTAGTTTCTTCATTTGCAGAAACCATGGTTCCTGGTTGTTCCATGACCTATAGAGTTCATAAATATTAAAGACTGGTAGGTTCCTTCTTGTGTTCCCATCCCAGTCTCTTAATATCATGCTTACAGGTTCTTCATTCATGAAAGCTGAAGTTTCTGATTGACCATGTTCGGTAGAATTCTCATTTATCTTGCTTCCAAAATCTGTTGAAACCTTGAAGATCACCTTTACCTTGATATTGTTCTTAATCAATGACCAGCAAAAGGTTGTAGATGTTGCCTTTGGTGTGAATTTTGTTTAGCTTTGAGAAAGTATTGCTTGAAGGAGTAGATATGTCCCCACAAGTTCCTAGTTATATGAACCATCTCTCTCTCTCTAGGCATTTCTAGAGAGAGAATCTCTGAGTATTGGGGTCGCCGAGGGTTGTCTCTAGGCTCACCCCCGCCTCCGGCGGTGGGTGGTCCTTGCCTCCGGAGCTCTTCTCCGGTGGGTTCCCTTTGGCACACGATGGGTCTTGGCTCGAGAGGTCCTCAAGGAGACCAGCCTCTTCTCCTGTCTCAGGGGAAGGGGAAGGACTCCACAAGAGTTCCTGTGGACACCGCGAGTGATCCTGCTCTTCGGAGTGGATCCTCACTAGGTGCCCCGTCTCGTTCTCGCGGCTTATCTCGGAGTCGTTCAAGAGGTAGGTCTCGCTCCATTCCTTGCCCGCCTCCTCCTTCTGTCTCTACTGCTAAGAAGGCCTGGAACGAGCTGTTTGTGGGACCTTCTACGTCCCCTTCATCAGGACTTCGTCTAGATTTCATAGCCCCTTCTGTTCTTGGAGAACGTCCGGTTGCAAGCTTTCATGATCAAGACTCCCAAGAGCTGTTGCATTCTTGGCGTTTCACTGTAGTGGGATATATTGTTGGTCTTTCGCCGGTCTATACCCCGCTAAAGTCATTCATTGATAAGCAATGGAAGCCTAAAGGAGCTATGACCTGCACATGCGATCTGGAGGCTTCTTCGTCTGTAGTTCTCCTTAGAGGAAGACATGCAGACGGTTCTTGAAGGTTTCTGGCATATCAAAGGGCATCCTTTCATCGTTCAAAAATGGACTCGTGATACTAAACTTGAGAAGGCGATGTTAACATCCATCCCACTGTGGGTGACTTTTCCTAACCTTCCTCTTTACCTATGGTCTCATACATCTCTTAGCAAGCTTGCCAGCGTTCTGGGTAACCCTCTATTCATGGATAAGCTCACGGCCTCAAGGAGGAGCCTTTCCTTTGCGAGAGTTTGTGTTCTAATTACTTCTGAGTTCTCCTTTCCTCATTCCATCACAGTCCTGCATGACTCGGGAACTACTGAAGAAGTTGCAGTGGAGTACGAATGGTGTCCAAAACCTTGCTCCATCTGCTCCTCTTTTGGTCATCAGGAAGGTACCTGCAGGTCGAAAGTGGTTTCTCGTGAACTGCCTACTAGCTCCTCTCTGCAATGGAAACCTAAGGAGGCTGTGGTCAAAGACAACTCGCAAGCTACGCGAGTCGACTCAATAAACCCTAATTTGTCCAGGGAGGTTACTCATCCAGTGAGCTCTTCTGAAAAAAGCAGCAGTATCAAAGCATTTAATCCTACAGATTCGTGCATAAATCTGGCATCTTCAAAATCTAATCATGCGACGGTGGCAGGAAATTCGAATATGAGTATTGCTATTACTCAGACCCCGGTCACTGGGATTATTCAAGTCAATCCTTCATCTGATACTCTCCGCCATACTCCATCTTTTGATAGCGTAAATCCGAACTGGTCCACGATGGCTACTCATGGAAAAGAAGCTAGAGTTGATTCTTGCAAGCTGGACTCCAGTTTTATTTCCTCTCCAGTTACGATGCCACGTGGTAGCCATGCAAGCACAGAAGTTTCTGGCGACCACTTATCTTCTCCTACTCCGAAGGATCTTCACGGACAACCCACTGCTGGCAATATGTTTTCTATTCTTCATGCAGGATCTACGGTGGCTGACAGACCTTTTTGCATAAATCCGGTATCCTACATGGGAACCGATGATGGAAAAGTGACGTATACTTCAAGGGTGAATGAGGAATCAAGCAGTCTCCCTGCTTCGTCCATTCTGGACGATTTGTGCATGCATGGCTCCCCCATGCAGAAAGTGGCAGGTTCTAGCATAGAAACTGCCTCCCATATTAGCATAAATCCGGTAATCTCCACGGTGGCTAAGCAGTATGATATTAACCTTAGATCCTCTACAGCTGTTGAAGGTATGAGTGCAAACCCGGATTATTCCACAGATACTCCTTCTATTATTGATATGAGCATGGATGCGCCTATCCCCAAGCAAGGAAATCCTATTCATTCTAAGACTATTAAAGAAGTTACGGTGGCTAAGAATCCTCAGCTTCAAGATGATGGATCTGATTGTGCTAGAGATTCTGACATTTCTTTGAGTGTAAAACCGATTTTGTCCACGGTGGCTCAATCTAAATCTGCAGGTCCTAATGATTCCCATGATATCCTTCCTGTAAAATCTGGAAATACTATTTCAAAACAAAAGGAAGGTACTATTCCTCCAAGAATCTCTCCTAACATCCCTTCCTTAGAAGCTAAATTTGATACCTCTAAGCTTAAGGATGTGGATCGCATGCATATCTTAGACCGACGTAAAAATCGATCGAAATCCTTGTCTATCAAACATTAGCTATGCAAGTGCTTTCTTGGAATATCAGAGGTATGAATAGTAAGTCTAAAATTCTGGCTGTGAAGAAGGAGTTACAAAATTCCAATTGCAGTATTGCGGTGCTATGTGAGACTAAGATTAGGGAACACAATCACAATCATGTCAAGCAATCTATCTGGCCGAATTCTAGTGTTCTCATCAACTATAACAGCTCCTAGAGGGGTAGAATCTAGATTCTCTGGAATTCTAATGCGTTCACAATCTCTCTTATTTCTGAAAGTGCTCAGTTCATTCATGTTAAGTGCACAAATTTGAAGAATGATGAAACTACTTATCTGACTGCTATCTATGGTTCCAACATTATTTATGAAAGAAAACAGCTTTGGAAAGACCTTCAATATCTTTCTCAAAATATTGTCGATCCTTGGATTTTATTGGGTGACTTTAATACTATTAGACATCCTATGGAGGAAAAAGGTGGCAGATCTGTTCCCCCTTCTCAAGTGGCCGATTTTAACAACTTCATTGATGATGCTGCTCTCCTTGATTTGCCCCATATTGGCAATCCTCTATCCTGGAACAACATGAAGACTGGATCTCAAAGAATCTCAGCTCGTCTTGATCGTGTTCTTGTCAATTCTCTTTGGGCGAATAGTTATGAGAATTCGGTAGTTAAGTATGACACTATGCTTGTTTCTGACCACTCTCTTCTGATTGTCACCTACCACTCGGGTTCTCAGGTCGGTCAGTCTAAACCAAGGCCTTTTAAATTTTTCAACATGTGGGCTCTTCACCCCAATTTCAAAAGCATTGTGGAAAGTGCCTGGAATACGAATGTTCATGGTTCTCTTTTATTCCAAGTCTGCAAAAAACTTCGCCTTGTTAAGCAAACTCTGAGAGACTGGAATAAAAAGGACTTTGGGGATGTGGCGAATGTGATCTACTACTAGGGCTGCCCTTATTGAAGCTCAACATCTTCTTGCTGATAACCCTTCAGACAAGCTAATTCAAGACCGGGAGAATTCTTGCAGAGGTATTTACCTTAAAGCTCTAGAAACTGAGGAAATGTTCGCTAAACAGAAGTCTAAGCAGCAATGGTTGACTCTTGGAGACTCCAATACTAAGTTCTTTTATGCTGCCATCAAAGCCAAAAGAATTCACAATTCAATCAAGCAATGCAAGGCCAGTGATGGGACCATTCTTACTACTGATGCTGATATTAGGGCGCACGCTCTTGCCTTCTATGACAACCTTCTTAACAAGAACCTGGATAGAACTGAACCCTTTGTTGAGATGAGAAAAACTCTTAATGCTGGAGATATTGCTCTGCTGATGAAACCTTTTACTATGGACGAGCTTTTGCTCAAAGCTCTCTCTCTAGGCGTTTCTAGAGAGAGAAGCTCTGGGGTTTGCGCTCTCTCTGTGTGTGCCAGGGTCCCCCCCCCCCCCCCCCCCCCCCGCCTCCTGGCGGTGGGAGGACATCCCTCCCGGGGTGTGGGGGTCTTCCCCCCTGGGCAGCCACTAGTTGGAACTTCTCCATCTGGGGTCTACCATACGGGAGTTGTGAGAGTTTTGGGGGTTGTGCGGTGCTTGGCTTAGGAGATGGACGCTCCTCCTGCAGGGGTCAACCTTCTTCGACGAGCGTTGGCTGCACAACTACTGCTGTTACTTCATCCTCGGGTCGTGACAAGGATAGGGTGGCGAGGATGGGGAGGTCTTCTTCGTCGACGAGATGGCGGTCTCGTTCGAGAGGTCCTGTGGAGGTGTCTTCTGCACCACGTACCTGGGCGAGTCTGTTCTCTGCTCCTTCTTCTAGCGAGAGCTCTCATGCTTTATCTTTTATCGCTCCATTTATTTCGGAGGACAAGAAGATAGCTATATGCGATGTGGAGGATATTGAAGAGCTACAAGGTGCTTGGGATCGCACCATCGTCGGGTATGTTGTTGATCTTAAGACATCTTTTATGCCTCTATCTTCTTTTATAAAGAATCGATGGGGAGTTGTGGGGTTCGACTTGCACCTCTTGGAGAATGGTTTCTTCATTTGCAAAATGGATAATGAAGAAGATGTCACCCGTATCTTGGAAGGTTTCTGGTCGATTAGAGGTCATCCTATGATTCTTCGAAGATGGGAGAAAGGATTGAGAATGGAGCTAGAAAGTTTGAAGAACATCCCGGTGTGGGTTTCTATTCACAGTTTACCCATTCACCTCTGGTCGAAGAAGTTTATCTCTAAGCTTTGTAGCACTATCGGAGAGCCTCTCTTCATGGATAGATTGACTGCTGAACGTAGACGTCTATCCTTTGCTCGTGCCTGTGTGATGGTTTCTTCAGAGGTTGAGCTTCCCAACTACATCAGCTACAAGGACCTTGATGGAACGCAGCATGATCTTCAAATTTCTTATTCATGGATGCCGAGAAGATGCGGAGGATGTGGTCTTTTTGGGCACTTGAATGGTCAATGTAAAACCACACCAAAGCAAATTGTTAATTGTTCACAACAGATCTATCGTCCCAAGGAGAAACCTGCCTCTTCCTTGGTCACGGATATGGTTAGAGATACTTCCTTGGTGGGAATGGCAGGTTTGCGTACAGAAGATATGGCTGGAGATACTACTTCCAAAGTTAAATTGGCAGCAAGTTCGGTAATGGAGAAACATGCAAATCAAAACAAATTTGCTATCCTTGGGGAGAAAGAAATAGCAACGGCTAGTGAGGAAGGTGCAATGGCTAATGAGGAGGGTGAGCTGGTTATTGAGCAGGATTCGCACAAGGAAAAGGATTTAACGCTGATCAAGGGTAAGAATATTAGTGTAGAAAGTGTGGACAGCCATATTCCTACGGTAGGAAATACAGGAAAGGAAATTCAGGTTAGGAAAGGAGGAGATGGAAATGAGCTTGTTGGGAAGGTATCCTTACCTCCCCCATGCAAAGATACCTTGATGGCTAGCAAGGAAAGTAGTGGGGATGAAACTTCCGTAAGAAACTCAATAACCAGCAAAGTTTTATCAAAAGAAATTGATAGAGATTGCAACAGATCACCAGCTAATTTAGATGATATGAATAGACGATTTGCTACCCTGAATGCTGTTGATGAAATGGATAGAAGAAAGAGAGTTAATCAAGGAGTGCTTGTGCATGGACCGATTTCCAAAGTAAAGCAAAAGGATCTGAAACATGGGATCCAGTCTCGAAATTGATGGTTTCTCTATGAAGATTATCAGCTGGAACGTTAGAGGTCTGAACAAGGGTTATAAGCGAATGGAGCTTAGAAATATCATCATGAAACAAAATTATGATATTGTTATTCTACTGGAAACTAAAATCAAAGAATCTAATGTTGATATCTGCAAAGCTCAAATCTGGGGAGAAGCTAGTCTTATCCACAATAGTCATTGCTCTAATGGCCGAATTTGGGTTCTTTGGAACCCGTTAACCTACTCTCTTAATGCTGTCGATTCTGGGGATCAGCTAATTCATATCCATGGCACTCATTTATCTTCGGGAAAGGATTGTTATATCTCTGTTGTCTATGCTTCTAACTTACATCATGAACGTCTCATTCTGTGGAAGAATCTAATTAATCATTCTAAGCAGTCTGTGGGTACCTATCCTTGGATTCTGATGGGAGATTTCAACTGTATTCGTTATATTTCTGAGAAGACTAGAGGTAATCCTGTTCCGCATCACATGTTATCATCTTTTAATGACATGATTTTTGAATCAGGTCTTATGGATATGAAATCAGTGGGAAATACTCTTTCTTGGTCCAATTGCTCTCAAGATCACAGAAGAATTGCTGCTAGACTAGACCGTTGTCTGATTAATGATCAATGGTTTTCTTTACACCCAGAAAGTTTGGTTGACTACAGTTCAACTTATTTTTCTGATCATTCTATGTTAATTGTGCAAACCTCCATGCCCACTAATCATGGGTATAAACCTTTCAAATTTTTCAACATGTGGACTAGTCATCCCCGTTTCATGGAAATTGTTCGGAAAGCCTGGCAAAAGGATTTCAGTGGCTCCCCAACCTATATTCTTTGTATGAAGCTTAAAGAGGTCAAAATTGCCTTACGTCAATGGAATAAAGATGAATTTGGTGACGTCAAGGACTCTATGATGAAAATTCGTAATTCTCTTTCCCATGTTCAGAATCAGATTCAACATAATCCATCTGATTATACTCTTATAGCCAAGGAGAAGGAGATCAAAAAGGAATACATTAAGGCCATGGAAAATGAGGAAGCTTTTTATAAACAGAAATCCAAACAGAATTGGTTATCTCTGGGGGATTCTAACACTAAGTTCTTCCATGCATCTTTCAAAGCTAGAAAAGCTATCAACTCCATTACAAGATGCAAGGATTCGAATGGTAATGACATTGTGGACATGGATATTGTTAAGAAGTATTCAGTGGATTTCTATTCCTCCTTGCTTAATCAACATGTTTAGGATTGGACACATGTTAACATTGAACCTCGATTTAAGCTAGACGCTACAGAAGATCTTTGTATGGACATCACGAAAGAAGAAATTACTAAGGTGGTTTTTCAATCTCCCAAAGGCAAGAGTCCGGGTCTAGATGGTTTTCCTGCTGAATTCTTTCAACACTCTTGGGAAGTTGTGGGTGAGCAAGTCATAGAGGCTGTCCAACATTTCTTTCGGAATTCTAGAATGCTGAAGCAACTCAATTGCACTTTCATTGCTTTAATCCCGAAATCTGATGGAGCTGATTCTTTTGATCAATACCGGCCTATATCTCTTTGCAATTTTGTCTACAAAGTCATCTCCAAGATTCTTGCTAATCGATTGCAGAGAGTTATGCACAAGCTTATTAGCCCGAATCAATCTGCATTCATCAAAGGGAGATCGATCCATGATAACATTCTTATCACTAATGATATTGTCAAAGATCTTCACTCCAAATCCAAAGGTAATATCATACGTTTTAAGGCTGACCTCAGGAAAGCTTTTGATTCTTTGAACAGGGATTTCATTTATTACATGATGACTAAGATGGGATTTCAAGAGAAATGGATCAACTGGATCAAGAATTGCATTGAGAATCCTTCTTATTCGGTTCTTCTTAATGGCTCTCCCACTGGTTTCTTTAATGGTAGAAATGGGGTCAGGCAAGGAGATCCACTATCTCCATACCTTTTCACTATTGCTATGGAGGGATTATCTTGTCTTCTGGAGGATGCTGTCCAAAATGGTAATCTCAAGGTTCCTTCGGCTGGTCAATTGAGGCTCTCTCATGTTGTTTTTGCTGATGATTTGATCATCTTTTTAAAGAATGATGTCCAATCTGCTGTTAACCTTCGGAGTTTGCTGAATGACTTTGCTACTTGTTCTGGTCTTAAGTTGAATCATGACAAAAGTAAGCTCTTTCTCGGTGGAGGTGTTCTGAATAAAGATGACTTTCTGCACATTCTTGATGTAGGGGAAGGAACACTACCTGTCCCTTACCTTGGTCTTCCTCTTTTATCTTCTGGTATCAAGAAGGTGCATTGTATTCCTCTCATTGACAAGATCTCTAAAAGACATTCTAGAGAGAGATGCTCTGGGGTTTTTTAGCGCCAGCCTTCTGTTCGTGTATCCCCTCTCCCCCCGCCGTCCTGGTGGTGGTGGGGGGGGGGTGTACTCCCTGCGTCTGGTGCTCTTGGTGCTGCTATGGAGGCTAGAGAAGGAGGCGCCTCTGGAAGCCATCGTCTTCCTGCTTCTGGAAGAGGGTCGGCTCCCGCCAGCGCTTCGGTGAACTCCGCGAGTGATCCTATCCTTAGGAGGGGATCCTCACAAGGAGTTCCATCGCAGCGTCTCCGTAGCAATTCCCGTGGTCGCTCTAGAGGTCGATCCAGTTCAACAGCACCTCCGGCCATTGTTTCTACCACGAAGAAGGCTTGGAACGAGCTCTTCATGGGCGCTCCGGCGTCCACGTCTTCGACTTCTGCACTTCGTCTCACATTCATTGAACCAACTTTGCTGGGCGAAAGTTGTGTTGCTTCCTTCAGCAACTCAGACTCCCTCGAGTTGGTGCAGTCCTGGCGCTTTGCTGTTGTTGGTTACATTGTTGGTTTAACCCCGGTGTACACTCCTCTGAAATCCTTCATTGATAACCAATGGAAGCCGAAGGGTTCTTATGATCTTCATATGCGAACGGGAGGTTTTTTCGTCTGCAACTTTACGATTGAAGAAGATATGCAAGCTGTTCTCGAGGGTTACTGGCATATCCGCGGTCATCCTTTCATTGTGCAAAGGTGGAGTCGCGATTCTAGGTTGGAAAAAGCTATGTTATCTTCCATTCCCCTGTGGATCATCTTCCCAAACCTCCCCCTCCACTTATGGTCTCACACTTCTTTGAGTAAGCTTGCTAGTGTTCTTGGCACTCCTTTGTTCATGGATAAGCTCACTGCCACCAGGAAGCGGCTTTCTTATGCTCGTGTTTGTATCCTCATATCTTCAGAGTTCTCTTTTCCTTCATCTGTTACTGTTCTTCATGATTCTGGTGATACAGAGACCATTGATGTTCATTACGAATGGAGACCAAGCCCTTGCTCCATATGTTCTTCATTTGGCCATAAAGAAGGCACTTGTGTTCCTGTTGATAGGGTCACTCCACCTCAGCAGGTGTGGCGACCTAAGAATTCTGCTCATGTTCAAAGTTCTAAAGTCCAGACCTCACGAGTTCTGAGCTCGCGAGTTGAATCAGTCCATAAGGGGAAGGAGATCCTGGTAACTTCTACAGCTCATGTCAATAGATTTAGTGTTCTTTCTGCTATAGATCCTGATCCTCAGGAAATCTCTATGGGTTCTAAAAATGTTAACGTAAATCCGGCAACTGTGCTAAGTCTTCCCATGCAAGTTGCGACGGTGGTTGATACTGCTGTGTTTGCTTCAGAGCCTCAAAAGGAAATGGAATCGAGCGTCTCCGATACTCATGTTACGATGATTCATACTGATATGCTTCATCTTTGGGAAATCCCTAAGGTTAGTAATGATTCTAACGTAAACCCGGCAACCATGCATCCCATGCATGTTGCGACGGTGGGGGATAATTCTTTGCCTGCTCCAGTGGTTTCTCATGTTATGGTAAGGCAATCTACTGATGGACCCGTGGTGAATCCTTCTGTGAGCTCCATGGTGGATTCAGTGCCTATGGAAACTTCCTTATCTACCAGTGTTAATCCGGAAAGCAACACGGTAGTTAATGGCAATGCTTTACTTAAGGAAGTTGAAAATTCTGTGTTCGAAGGAAAGGAAACAAATATGGTCTCTAGCGTAAATCCAATTTGGCTAACCTTCCTGAGAAAGACTCCCATCATACTTGTGATCCTCCGCAATCTCAGTCAATTTCCGTGCTTATTTTTTATTTTATTTATTTTTTTTTTTGGTAGTTAATACCGGGTTTTGTATTAAATAGAAGGTTGAATATGTACAAGGTAAATCCATGCTAGACCCGAAATGTCACCAAAGTACTTCAGAATGTAAGCAAGTTTCTGAATAGAAGGGATGTCATTCTTCAAGAAGATAATAAGGTCATCCGCAAAGGTGATATGAGAGATAGCTTTCTAGAGACTGCCCATCTACGCGTAAATCCGCAAAGGTGATATGAGAGATAGCTTTCTCAGAATATATCTTCAAGAGACTTCGGAGCCTTCTCTCTCTCTAGATTTCTAGAGAGAGACGCTCTGAGTCTGTGAGTGCGCCCAGTCCTCCCGCCGCCCTCCCGGCGGTGGGGGGGTGTTCCTCTCCTTGGTTTTCCGGTCATGGCGGATTGCTTGGGAGGCTCTCTTGGGGGCCATGGTCTTCTCTCTTCAGAGAAAGGCTTGGCCTCCACCTGTGAGCCTGTGAATGCCACGAGTGAACTTGCTCCTGAGCGTGGTTCCTCACTAGGCGCTCCTGCCCATCTACGCTCTCGTCGTCATTCCCGAGGTCGCTCTAGAGGAAGATCTCTCTCCAAAGGTCCTCTTCCATCTGTTTCCTCAACTAAGAAGGCTTGGAACGAATTATTTGCAGGTTCTTCTTCTTCTCTATCAGGTGCAGGTCTTCGGTTGGATTTCATCGCGCCATCCTTGCTTGGCGACCGCTCTGTAGCTTCTTTCAACGCTGAAGACTCTCAGGATCTGTTGTTATCATGGCGCTTCACGGTGGTAGGCTATGTGGTTGGCTTGAACCCGGTATACTCTCCATTGAAAGCCTTCATCGATAAGCAGTGGAAACCTAAAGGCAGTTATGATCTTCATATGCGAAGTGGTGGTTTCTTTGTATGTTGTTTCACTCTTGAAGAAGACATGCTTTCAGTCCTTGAAGGGTTCTGGCATATAAGGGGCCATCCTTTCATTGTTCAACGGTGGAACCGGGACGTTAAGATGGAGAAGGCCATGCTCACCTCTATTCCTTTATGGATCACCTTCCCAAACCTTCCTCTATATCTCTGGTCTCACACCTCCTTAAGCAAACTGGCTAGCGTTCTTGGAGCCCCTCTGTTCATGGATAAGCTCACCGCTTCTAGGAGCCGCCTGTCATATGCCCGAGTATGTGTTCTGATATCTCACGAGTTCTCATTTCCTTCATCGATTACAGTCTTGCATGATTCTGGTGAAACTAAGGAAATTACTGTTAATTATGAATGGAGGCCGCGGCCATGCTCATCCTGTTCTTCCTTTGGCCACCAAGATGGTTCCTGCTCTATGGGAGTTGTCTCTTCTGTTAATTCTAAGCAGTCGTCCCTCCAATGGAAACCTGTCCCAGCAGGGTCTAAGAGCTCACGAGTTACTCCTAAGCGAGTTGACTCAGAAGATCCTCATGTTCCAAAGGAGTCCGTTCCTACTCTCATGAAAGGCAACAGATTTGAAGTTTTGTCGAACACAGATTCTGAGATCCAAACTATTCCTATACTTGCTTGTGATTCTAGCGTAAATCCGGGTTCAGTGCATGAAGCTACGGTGGCTACTTGCTCAATCAACCAACTCCCTTCTGTCAATGCTGTGGAATCTATCAGAGAGAATCCAGCTCTTAATGCTTGTGTCGCTAGCATAAATCCGGCTTCATCTGTTGATGCGACGGTGGCTATCTATAATTCGATGCAACCAAATAACACTATGCATGGGAAGGAGAAAGGGAAGTGTATCGTAGGCGATCAAGGCAGGAACCAAGAATCTCTAAAAAATGGCAGCATCATATCTTCCTCAGAAAGGGAGGTAACTTTACCGCATTCATGCAGTTACGCAGCCAGTAAGGAAAGCAAGCAGCTCTCATCTTCTGTCCCGATTACTATCCAGTCTCCAAACTCTTTTATTGATTCTCCGACCATGGTGTCTAATCATACAACGGAAAGTTTCTCTTCTGCTAGCGTAAATCCGACATTGCCCACGGTGGCTAAGCTTCCTCCTATGGCAGAGAAGAGATCCTTCCAGGATCCTCAACTCAAGGAAATCCTTCCTACTGTTAGTGTAAATCCGGCAAGCCCCACGGTGGCCAACAGTAACGTCTCTTCTCTGCATGCCATCTCTGGAAAAGATTCTGATAACATGCACCAGAAAAAAGAAAGTGGAAGATTTGATATTTCTAAGCTTAGGGACACTGATCGTGTTAACAATATAGATCGGTGTAAAAACCGATCGAGATCTCATACCTCTAAGTATCAGCTATGAATATCCTTTCTTGGAATGTAAGGGGCATGAACAAAAAGTCTAAGCTTCTGGCTGTGAGAAATGAACTGAAAAAATCAAAATGCATCATTGTTGTGCTCTGTGAGACCAAGATTAAGGAGCCTCATCATGACATCCTCAAGAATTCTGTTTGGCCGAATTCTAGTATTATTCATAACTATAGTTCCTGGAGGGGCCGTATCTGGATACTTTGGAACCAAAATCTCCTCTCTATTTTTGTTATATCTGAGAGCTCACAGTATATTCATGTCAGGTGTACCAATACTACATCTGGTGACTCTTTCCTTCTCACTGCGGTTTATGGCTCCAACATTTTATATGAGAGGAACACTCTTTGGAAAGATTTGCTTTATCATTCTCATACCATATCTGATCCTTGGATTATTCTAGGGGACTTCAATACAATTCGTTACTCTAATGAGAAGAAGGGTGGCAATCCTGTCTCACCATCTGTTCTAGCTCACTTTAATCATTTCATTGATGCTTCTGCGCTTCTGGATTTACCCCATGTGGGGAATAGCTTATCCTGGAGTAACATGAAATCGGGTTCTCAAAGAATCTCTGTCCGCCTAGACAGGGCTCTGGTGAACTCGGCCTGGGTCAACAAGTATGAAGGTTCCAGTCTTCATTATGAACCTAGACTTATCTCTGATCATTCTATGTTGCTTGTTACGAACATCACTACTCAGTCTACTGTCTCCAAACCCAGACCATTTAAATTTTTTAACATGTGGATCTCCCATCCCAATTTTTTTTGGTACGTAATAAGGCATTGTATAAATGAAAAATGTACAGACCTATGATCAAATCGATACATAGGCAAGGCTCCTAAAGGAAAGTAGGAGAGTGCACCCCACCTCAGGGAGGTGGAATGTTCTCACTCCACCACTCTCAACATTAGGATAACCAAGATAAAACATCTCATGACCACACAAGTTGTGGACTATGAGTGAGAAAACTAAAAGGAGAAAGCAGATTACAGATGATTGATATTAAATTGAATGAACATGTCTTTCTCTCTGCTGGACTTGCTTTTGATGTTGGAGTTCTCCATGCAAATTTTGATGTCTAATAAAATCTCTAAAGTAGCTGCATGTTGGTTCTTATTTTATCTTCAAAAATTCTGATGCACCTCTCTCGCCAAATCCACCAAACCGCATCTCCCATCCCAATTTCAAAACAATTGTGCAGAATGCTTGGAATTGTAATGTTCAGGGGTCACTGCTCTACCAAGTTTGTAAGAAACTTAGGTCTGTTAAATTCGCTTTGCGTGATTGGAACAAGAATGAGTTTGGTAAGGTGGATACCAATACTTCTAAAACCAGGGATGCTCTTAAAGAAGTTCAGGAACATCTTGCTCGTAATCCTCTGGATACTCATGCTCAGAATCAAGAGATTATCTGCAGGAAAGAGTATTTCAAAGCTTTGGAAATTGAAGAGTCTTATGCTAAACAAAAATCGAAGCAGCAATGGCTCACTCTTGGTGACTCGAATACTAAATTCTTTTATGCAGCCATCAAAGCAAGAAGAATTCAAACCTGCATCAGGAAATGCAAATCTAGTGATGGTTCTACTCTCACAGCCTATGAAGACATTCGGGATCATGATATCTCTTTCTATGAAAAGCTGCTTAATAATTCTCATGATAGCAGAAATCCGTCAATTAACAACTGTAAAGCCCTTCAGATGAATGATGTCAATTTGCTTGTTAAGCCTTTTACTATGGAGGATGTTAAACAAGTTGTGTTCAACTCCCCTAAGGATAAAAGCCCTGGCCCAGATGGTTTCTCTGCGGAATTCTTCACTAGTTGCTGGGATATTGTCGGCGACCTTTTTTCTAAAGCGATCTTGGATTTCTTTGTGGCTGGTAAATGGGAAAATCAGATCAACTCAACTTTCATAGCTCTTGTTCCCAAAGTTAAGAATGCAGATACTCTTGATCAGTTCCGCCCGATCTCTCTTTGTAATTTTATTTACAAAGTTATTACTAAGTTGATGGCTGACCGCATGAAGCTTGTGCTCCCTTCTATTATTAGTCACCACCAGACTGCTTTTATACCTGGCAGGAATATTCACAGTAACATTCTCCTAGCGAATGACCTAGCAAAAGATTTGCATTCAAAGAATAAAGGTACTCTTATCTGCCTTAAAGCTGACCTTTGCAAGGCCTTTGACTCAGTTTCCTGGGATTTTGTGTACCATATGATGACCCTCATGAACTTCCCTATTACTTGGATCGGCTGGACCAAACAGTGTTTAGAAACCTCCAGATTTTCTGTTTTGGTTAATGGCTCTCCCGAAGGTTTTTTAAGAGCTCCAATGGGCTTCGTCAAGGTGACCCATTATCACCTTACCTCTTCACCATTGTCATGGAAGGACTTACTTGTCTTATCGAAGATGCTGTGCAGAATAAGATGATAAAAGTTCCATTTGCTGGGAATATCTCCATTTCTCACTTTGTGTTTGCTGACGATCTCATAATATTCTTCAAAGATGATGTTGCTTCGGCAAGGGGTATTAAGCACATCCTCAATGTTTTCTATACTTATTCTGGTCTCAAACTTAATCCTGCAAAAAGTAGACTTTTCTTGGGCGAGAAAGTAAAGCACAAGACCGCCATTCAAGAGGTTCTTCAGATTCCCATCGGCCAACTTCCTGTTCCTTATTTGGGGTTACCGCTTGTGAGCACAGCTGTGAAGAAGATCCATTGCCAACCGATTATTGAGAAAATAATGCAAAGAATAGAATCTTGGAAGACTAATCTTCTCTCAAGGGCTGGTCGTTTGGAGCTTATAAAATCAGTCCTATCCTCTTTCTCCATTTACTGGTCGGCGGCTTTCTTACTTCCTATTTCTATCTTAAAGGAGATTGAGCGCATCCTTTGTAACTTCTACTGGCAAGGCCATTCATCTAATAGCCCCATTCATATGGTCAGTTGGAGTGATATATGCAGACCAAAGAGTGAAGGAGGGCTGGGAATTCGTCACCTTTCTGACTGGAACCGAGCTTGTGCTATTAGAAATCTGTGGGATATTCTGCAGAAAAAAGACTCTCTCTGGATAAAATGGATTCATGCTAGATACCTGAACAAGCATTCACTTTGGTCCATTAAGATTCAAAGCTACTTCTCTGCGGCTTGGAAATCCATCCTCCTTCAGCGTGACTGGCTTCTAAAGAACTTAACTTACAAGGTTGGTGTGGAAAGTGAATTTAGTTTTTTCTATGACCCTTGGATTAATGGGAAGAGTATCTTCATGTTGATGGGGGATGGCATTAGGCAGCATTTAGGCCTGCACAAGGATACTACTTGTTCCTCTTTCATTGACAACGGTCAATGGGTTCTTCCCCCAGCAACTGGTTCTGACCTCTTTGATCTTATTCCTATCATTCAAAGTATTAACCTTCACCAGTCAGATGCAATTATTTGGAACCATGGGAAATTTAATACTAAGGAAGCTTGGAATCAAATCAGAAACCAACACCACAAAGTGGGCTGGGCAGATTGGGTCTGGAAGGGTCCCACTATCCAGCGTTTCTCCATTACCACCTGGTAGGCATGTATGCACAAACTACCTACTATTGACAATTTAAGGAAGCGCGGTTTCCAGATTCCCAGTAGGTGCATCTTATGCTGCCACTCTGAAGAAAATGAGGAGCATTTGTTTTTTAACTGTCCATTCACTTCGGAGGTTTGGGGCCACATTCTTAACCGCTTGCAAATCAATAGGCTTCCCCGGAGGACATTATGCAAGAGGTCCATTGCCTTCGTATCAGTTTCGCTCGTCAAGGATTTGCTACTAATCTTGCCAGACTACTCTTCAGAGCTACCATTTGGTGGATTTGGAGAGAGAGATGTAGCCGTACCTTTGAAGATATTCAGAACCATGCTATCCACGTTAGTCTGGCCATTATTGATGATGTTCGTACTTATGTGGAGGCTCTCCACATTTCTCCTCTTTCTGGTCGGTCCAAAGCTATTTGTAATAACTTCAATATTAAACCCAAGATTATAATGTAGTCATCGGCTTGTGATGTCACATTTCTAGTTTGCTGTCTTTGGGTTTGAGCTTCGGTTCTCCTAAGCTCTTCTATTGTACTTTCATCTATTTCTTTATTAATTCATTCTCTTGGTTGACCGACCAAAAAAAAAGGTAAATCCATGCTATCACAAGCCGATAGCTATGGATTCATAGTAGACTAAAATTCTCATAAGGGAAGAAAATTCCAAGAAAAAAGAACACTACATCAACCAAATCAGCATTTAAGTCCTCCGAATATTGAAGTTTCTTAGAATTCTATTGGTTTTTGGAGAAGAGGGAGCCTTCTGAATATGAGTTTCAGTAATGCTGCGGATATCCGAAAGAATGGAAAGAAGAACTTGGATTCTACTTCGGTTCTTGGATTCAAAAGTCCTCAAACAGCGTTCCTTCCAAATCCACCAAAGAGCAACCCGGAAAGTAGCAAAGGCCACACTTCTACTAGCACCTTGAGAACTGAAAAACCTGATCAAACTCTCACTTTCATGAGTAACCGAATCTGTAGTTTTTGGATGGATATCCAATCTGTGCAAGAGCTGCATCCAAATCCAAGAGCTATAGTTGCACGAGAAGAAAAGATGATTAATATCCTCACCTTGGCAATGACATAAAACACATATATTTGGTCCTTGTAGGCCTCGCTTTTGAAGAGTATCAAAAGAAGAAATACCCCTCATAAACACCTGCCAAGCGAACAGCGATTGTTTCTGACTTGTAGGCCTTTTCCATACAATGTTGAACCAAGGGACCTTTGGATAGATGTTTCTCCTCAAGTCATAAATGTGCTTATTGCTGATGATACCATTATTATGCTTCCAAACAATGCAGTCTTCACAATCAGCAAAGATAGGGATTCTGAGAATCCTAGGCCAAAGATCTAACATTTCGGTAGAGGTGGGGGGAGGAAGGTGCCATTGTCCATCCTTAATGAAGAAGCTAACCGTGGCATTCAGAGGTAGCCCAATCAGTGATCTAACATATTGGCCGCCCAAAGAGTGGATTGAGTCCCCATCAATCCACGGGTCATCCCAAAGATTAGTACAATTTCCATTTCCAATTCTGAAGTTCACATGAGATCTTATCCAGTCTCTAGCCTGTATCATACCTTTCCAAGCTTGAGAGTGATAAGAGTGAGCCTGAACAGACCAGATGGATGCTTTCTTAAGAAATCTATTCCTCACCCATTGATTCCACAAAGTATCATGATTAGCAAGAAGTCTCCAAAATTGCATAGTTATTGCAGTAGTATTCCAGGATGCCAGACGCCTTAGCCCCAAGCCGCCCTCTTCCTTTGGTCTGCAGATTTTATCCCACTTGACAAGATGAAATGGCTTATAGTCACCTGAAGCATGCCAAAAGAAGTTTCTCATAAGTCTCTCAACGTCCCTAATCAATCTCTTAGGGAGGAGAAAAGCAACAGCCCAATAAAGAGCATAGGAGTTCAGAACCGAGCGAATCAATTCCAGGCGGCTAGCTTTAGAGAGGAACCGAGATTTCCATGAAGCAATTCGCCTAGAGATTTTTTGGATGATTGGACTACAATGAAGACTTGTAAGCTGGGTGGAGAACAAAGGCAGACCCAAGTAAGTGGCCGGCAGGGAACCTTCTTGAACTTTCAGAACATGAAGAAGAGGAGCTTTATGCTGCACCTTTGCACCAATGAAGAACCTACTCTTATCAGTGTTTAGCTGCAAACCTGAATAACCATGGAACGCCTCAAGGATGCTAGATAGACATGAAGCCGAGGAGATGGTGGCCTTGATAAAAATCAGCAAGTCATCAGCAAAGATTAAATGAGACAACTGTGTATCACCAAAAGTTGGAACATGCATCTTCTTTTCTCTCAATTTCTGGTTTATCATAATAGAAAGACCCTCCATTGCCACACAGAACAAGTAAGGAGATAAAGGATCTCCTTGACGAATACCATTAGAAGATTGAAAGAAACCAATGGGACTTCCATTTAATAGAACTGAGAAGGAAGCCGAGTTTGTGAGGACCTCAATCCATTGGATCCATTGCTCAGGGAACCCCATCTTCTGCAAGATAGTAAGGATGAAAGTACGCTGCACCGAGTCAAATGCTTTCTTCAAATCAACCTTCATGCAAACTAAGTTTCCTCGTTGTTTAGAGTGAATGTCTCTCAGAAGATCATTTGCCAAAAGAATACTATCCTGAATTCTCCTACCTTTGACAAAGGCAGACTGATTTTTACTAATGAGGTGAGGCATAAATTCCTGCATTCTATTGGCTATCAGCTTTGTGAATATCTTGTACAGGAAATTGCACAAGGATATAGGCCGAAACTGATCAAGGCAGTTAGCATTTTCATTCTTCGGGATAAGGGAAATAAAAGTATGATTCACCTGGCGAAGCCATCTACCTCCATTAAAGAAATAATGCACAGCTTCAATGACATCAGCACCCACAATTTGCCAACAAAGTTGAAAGAAATCAGCCGGAATCCATCTGGACCAGGGCTTTTGTTCTTAGGAGCAGACATAACAACTTCAGTGATTTCAGCATCAGTAAAAGGCCTCATAATTCTGCATTTATCATCTTCAGAAAGAATAGTAGAAGCTTGGAAATCAGGAGTGATACACTGGTGATTTTGATTCAGAAGGCTAGAATAAAAGTGGAGAGCATGTTCCTTAATCTTATGCATGTCATCAGAGATACTCCCATCAGGCAACTTACATTTTCTGATAGTATTAACCATCTGTCTCCCTTTAATACTTGCATAAAAGAACTTAGTGTTGTCATCAGCCTGAGTTAACCAGTGTTGCTTAGCCCGCTGCCTAACATAAGATCCTTCCATACGTAAAGAATGCAGGTAATTTTCCAGAGCTTGCTTCTCCTTCTCAGCACATCCCTCATTCATAGGATTCTCATCCAGATCTTCCTGAGCTGCATGGAGTGCTAGAGATGCACACTCCACCCTCCGATTGATCAAACCAAATTCTGCCCGATTCCATTGCTTCAAAGCGAGTTTGACAGCCTTAAGCTTCTTACAAAGAGTAAAAAGGGGAGTGCCATGACATTGAATATTCCAAGCATTCTGAACTGTAGTAAGAAAGGTGTCATGCTGAGCCCACATAGCAAAAAATTTGAAGGGTTTTGGACCTCCAGCAACAAGTTCTTCAGTGAGAATGATGAGCTGGGAGTGATCAGAATGATATCTATCACCATAAGAAACATAGCTGTCCGGGAAGCTGTCTAGCCAACATTGATTTATCAAGGCTCTATCTAGTCTGCAAGCAATTCTTCTAGATCCCATAGAGCGATTGCTCCAAGACATAATACTTCCAACACTCTTTAAATCAAGCAAGGAGGAGAGATCAATGCAATTATTAAATTCTCTCAAGAGAGAGGGAGTCAACTTCCGGCCACCAATTTTCTCCTCCGGAAACCGAACACAGTTGAAATCCCCAACAATAATCCAAGATAAAGAAATGGTGTTTGAAAGGTGCAGAATATCACGCCATAGGCAATTCCTTTCATGAGCTAAATTTGATCCATACACAGCAGTCTTGTGGTACATCTTCCCAGAGATTAGATCTTTGCAATTCAAGTGAACTAGCTGAGTGGTTGCTTTGACAAAATCCATCTGAACTGTAGACCCATTCCATAGAACCCAAATTCGCCCTCGAGGACTCTCATTGTAATTATGAAGCAAGTGATGGTGAGGAGCAATTGATAATTTCCTGCTAACCATATTATCCATAGTAACTTTGGTCTCAACCAATACTACAACATCAGCATTATTCTTGAGAATTGACTGCTTAACACTCATTCTATTCACAAATTTATTGAGTCCTCTCACATTCCAAGAGATGATTTTCATAATTAACTTTTAGAGAGAGAACGGATCCTAGCTTGAAGCTTCTCCATTTTATTCCCCACGGACAAACCTGTTTGCGTTGCATGGATCTGCATGGGAACGTCACGTCCAAAGGAAGATGCTGCACCATCCACACCATTTCCCTCCTTATTTTGTCTCCCATATCTTGCATTACCCACATTAGGAGTGAGAGTGGAGATACGAACTTCCTCATTTAATCCCTGCAAGGCAACAAATCTATTAGCCACCTTTCCTTCATTTGGAATACGCTCCAGGACAGCTCGCGTTCCCTTTGAGGCTCCCCTACTAAAATTCGAAGGATTAGATAATATGGTCTCGGAATCCCCATCTATAGGCAGCACAATATTTTTTCCATACTCATGGACATCCACTTCTTCAAACCTGCCCTGATTACAAGAATCAGCTAAAATCGGGTTGCCATTAGGAGAGATATGCACCATGCTATCCATAGACTGATAAAATCCTTCTTGTTGCCTTTCCATAATCTCCTTCCTTTTCTGAACCAAGGTTGCCTTCCCAAGATTATCACCTTCCTCACGGGAATGTGAGTGTTGCATGTCTCCATCATCCCTGCACATGACCCCATCATCCCTGCACATGGTCATGTTCCCATCATTCTTAGCGGCATCAATGACATTCATGGCTCCATCATCTCTGCATGTGGGAATCGAAGGAGGAACATCTGCCGGTTGAGCTTTAACTCTCCACACTTTCTTCTGAATTTTAGTTTCTGGCCGACATTCTCCCACACCATGTCCGTAAGAGTTGCACTCGGTACAGATGACCGGTTTCCACTCATATTCCACAAGAATGGAATCAAAGCTTCCATCTTCATTCATGACGTCAACCCTGGATGGGAACTCGGCTTGCACATCAACTAAGATACAAACACGAGCAAAATGTAGCCTCTTCCTATTAGCTGTAAGAGTATCCATTCGAATTGGATGTCCCAGAATACTTGCAAGTTTGCTGATACCTCTGGGCGTCCACCATCGAAGAGGCAACCCTGGAAACTTAACCCAGATCGGCAAGCTACATAAAGCTTCCTTCTCCATCTGAAGATCCGGCGTCCATCTGCGAAGGACCAATGGATGTCCTCGAATACTCCAGAACCCATCAAGAACCCTCAGAAGATCCTCCTCTTGGTTGAAGATGACCAAGAAGAATCCGCCCTTCCTCATAAGAAGCTCCAAGTCTCCCTTCGGCTTCCAAACATTGAGTATGAAGGCCCGAAGAGCAGTGTAGAGAGGTCGAAGACCAATGCAATAACCCATTAGAGCAAATCGCCAAGACTCCTTAAGCTCTTTAGTATCCTCCCCATCAAACACAACAATCTTCTTGTCATCAAGGAGCACCGGCTCAATGAATTCAAGCGCTGATCCAGTATCAGGAACTCCCCCTGTAGCACCAAAGAGAGAAGACCAAGGTCTACGAACCTGAGAAACTCTAGAAGCCGAGCGCCTTGTCTTCAGATCATCACTTGTTCGCTGCAACACCCTACCTCTGGATGAAGAAGAGTGGACTATGCTCACCATCGACTCCATAGCCACCAACCAGAAACGGAGAAGGAGCTGAAGAAGGATAGTAGACCCCAGCTGGAGGAGTTCCAGCCGGTGGCAGCCCCCAAGAGGGCTAAGGATCCCTCCTCATGCAGGGGGAAAAGCAGGGGGAAAAGCTGGGGAAAAGATTCCTTCTAATAGCGAAGGAAACTCTGGTGTAAGTGTAAATCCGGTGGATATGAAGGTGACTTCAAAAGGTTTTAGAGATATGGTAACTACGGTGGCTGATAGGAATACTGCTGTCACGTTAAATCCGGAAGCCATACTCTCTACGTATCATTCCCATGCAAAACCTAACTCTATTTCTGGAGGGTCTCCAATCCAAGAGATTTCTGAAACAGGCAACACCAACTATTCTGCTACTTTGGATCCTCCTTTCATGACTGGCCAGAGATCTTCTCACAATCAAAATCATATCTCTTCTATTGAGGAAACTTCATCTGGTATCCTGCAAGGCCTTGGAGATTCCCGCTTTGATACTTCTAAACTCAAGGACGTTGATCGGGTTAACAAATTAGACTGTGGAAGATTCCGGTCGAGATCTTTTCCTCCTAAACATAAGATATGAATTTTGTTTCTTGGAATGTGAGGGGTTTGAATAAGAAAGCCAAAATGCTTGCTGTTAAGAAGGAGCTGAGAATTTCTAATTGTGGCATAGCTGTTATTTGCGAAACAAAGATTAGGCTAGGCTATATCAAAGTTCCTTCGGCTGGTAGTATGAAGGTCTCTCATGTTGTTTTTGCTGATGACCTCATAATTTTCTTGAAGAATGATGTCCATTCAGCCATTCATCTAAAAGATGTGCTGCATAATTTCTCTCTTTGCTCTGGCCTAGCTCTCAACAAATCTAAGAGCAAGCTCTATATAGGTGGAAATATTCAAAACAAGGATTCCTTCCTTAATGTTTTGGAGATTGGGGAAGGTACTCTCCCGGTTCCTTATCTCGGTTTACCTCTTGTTTCTACTACCATCAAAAAGTGCATTGCAGCCCTCTTATAGACAAGATCAAAAAGAGATTGAATGCTTGGAAAAATCGTCTCCTATCTAAAGCTGGGCGCCTTGAGCTTATTAGATCAGTTCTGCAGTCCTATTCTATTTATTGGTCTTCAGCATTTATTCTTCCGGCTGGCCTCATTTCTCAAGTTGAAGGAATTCTTAGAGACTTCTTCTGGAAAGGTTGCACTGGTAAATCTGTCATGACTATGGTTAATTGGAACACTATTTGCAGACCCAAAAAGAAGGTGGTTTAGGCCTGAGAAAATTGCATGATTGGAATAGAGCGGCATCGGTTAAGCTTCTTTGGGAAACTATTCAAAAAAGGAATCGATCTGGATTGAGTGGATATACAACAAATACCTCATCAAAGATAATATCTGGTCTATCAAGTGCAAATCCTACTACTCTAGTGCTTGGAAAGGGGTGCTCAAAGAACGTGATTGGATGCAGAACCAAATCTCATATTCCATTGCTGATGGTTCAAAATTTAGTCTTTGGTATGATCCTTGGTTAGGAGGGAGGAGTATTTTTCAAACCTATGGTGATAGAATTCGTCATGACCTTGGGGCGGATAGAGATTGCATGGTAAGCTCTTTCATTTACTCTGGCACTTGGAAACTTCCTCCTGCAACTTCCCATGAGATGTTCACTGCTTGGCCGGCCATATTACAAACTTCTATTCACAATGGTCAAAATGATGCCATTCTTTGGAATCATAATGGGGGAAAGTTCACCTTAAGTTCTGCTTGGAATGAAATCAGAGAAAAGTTTATTGTGGACAAAAAATATTTGTGGATTTGGGGAAAGCCGGGAGCTCAGAAATTTAACCTTTGCCTTTGGCAAGCAGTCATGGAAAAGCTTCCTACTCAAGATCAAATGAAACATAAAGGATTTCAAATGCGAAACCAGTGTACTCTTTGCAAGAATAATGAAGAAAGCAACAACCATGTCTTTTTCAGATGTCACTACAGTCAATGGATCTGGAAGCAAATCATTCAAAGATTTCAGTTTGTAAGACCCACAGAAGCGAATCTAGAGAAGGAGATGCATATGTTAAATCAGAATTTCCCAAATCAGAATCTTACTTGGAAGCTAGCTCAGCTGGCGCTAAAAGCTACTGTTTGGTGGATATGGAGGGAACGATGCCTTCGTATTTTTGAAGACAAGCAAAAAACAAAAATGCAGCTGCTGATTACTATCCTTTTGGACATTAAGATTTGCATGGAAAATTACAGCATCAAAGTGCCTTCAAAAAGAGAACAAGACATTCTCAAGCGCTTCAACATTTCAGTTTTCTAGCTTCCTCTCAGTTTTCATTTACTTTGTGATCAGCTCATAGTCTACAATCTGTGTAGTAATGAGTGTGTTATTTTGGAAATACTAATGTTGAGTGCGGTGGAGTGAGAACATTCCACCTCCTTGAGGTGGGGTGCACTCTCCTGCGCTTCATTAGTAGCTCCCCACTATGCACCATTCTTCATATGGTCATAGTGTCTTGTACATTCTTATTTGGTTTCAATACATTATTACTTACCGAAAAAAACTTTGACATTGCTAAGAATTGTATCTGGCCTAATTCTGAGGCTATCCACAACTATTCGAGTTCCTGGAGAGGCCGTCTCTGGATTCTTTAGAATCCTATTCTCTTCTCTATTTCTCTTATTTCTGAGAGCCCTCAGTACATCCATGTTAAGTGCACAGTTTCTGCTACTGGTGACACGTAGAACCATGAGAGGCGACAGCTGTGGAAGGACTTACTTTGCCTTTCCCATAATACCATTGAACCATGGATTATCATGGGTGATTTTAATACCATTAGGCATCCGGATGAGAAGAAAGGTGGTAGAAAGGTTCTGGCTTCTCACTTGGCTGATTTTAATGATACGATCGATGCAGCTAGTCTTCTTGATATGCCTCATTCTGGTAATTACTTCTCTTGGTGTAATATGAAATCTGGTATGCAAAGAATTTCTGCTCGCCTTGACCGTGTGCTGATCAACTCTCCTTGGGCTAATCTCTTTGAGGAAGCTATTATCAAATATGACGCCATGCTTACTTCAGATCACTCCAAGCTTCATGTTACTGTTAACCGGAAGATTCAGAATAGTAGGCCGAGGCCCTTCAAATTCTTTAACATGTGGACATCACATTCTGATTTTAAGAATGTTGTTAGTAATGCTTGGACTACTAACGTGTCTGGCTCCTTACTCCTCCAGCTCACTAAGAAGCTTCGATCAGTTAAGACTGCTCTACGTATTTGGAATCACACTGTATTTGGTGATGTCTCCTCCACTACTTCCTCACCTCGTGATGCTTTAATTACAGCTCAGCAGATCCTTCTTACTGATCCTACTAATGAAGATGCTAAGGTGAAAGAACATCAATGCAGAAGCAACTATCTAAATGCTCTTGAGATGGAAGAGATGTTTGCTAAGCAAAAGTCTAAACAGCAATGGCTCTCTCTTGGGGACTCAAACACTAAATTCTTTTATGCTTCTATTAAAGCTAGGAGGGTTCACAATTCTATCAGGCAATGTAAGTCCAAGGATGGCTCTATCCTCACAACTGATAAAGACATTCGGGCTAATGCTCTTTCATACTATGTTGAGCTCTTGAATAAAACTCATCAGCAGCAGCTTCCTACCTTTGAGCTTACTAATCATCTTCTTTCGGAGGATGTGGATCTCCTTATGAAGCCTTTCACGTCAGAGGATGTTCGGTTCACTGTCTTTAACTCCCCTAAAGATAAAAGCCCGGGTCCTGATGGGTTCACTGCGGAGTTCTTCACCAACTGCTGGGACATCGTTGGGGATTTAGTATCTTCTGCTATCCTATCTTTATTGCTTTAGTCCCCAAGAAGGAGAATGCTGATTCCCTTGATCAGTTCCGGCCTATTTCTCTCTGCAATTTCATCTATAAGGTGATAACAAAGATGATGGCTGATCGTATGAAGTTGGTTCTTCCTTCTATCATCAGTATGAATCAGACTGCCTTTATTCCGGGTAGAAGAATCCAAAGCAATATTCTGCTTGCTAATGACCTAGCTAAAGATCTTCACTCAAAGCATAAGGGTACTCGCATTTGTCTCAAAGCTGATCTATGTAAGGCCTTTGATTCTGTCTCTTGGAACTTTGTGTATTATATGATGGAGAAGATGCATTTCCCTGGAAAATGGATCAACTGGATCAGGTGCTGTTTGGAATCCTCAAAGTTTTCTGTCCTTGTCAATGGTAGCCCTGAAGGATTTTTCAAAAGCTCAAATGGTCTTCGTCAAGGTGATCCACTATCACCTTATCTCTTTACTATTGTCATGGAAGGCTTCTCTTGTCTCATCCATTCTGCTGTTCAGAGGAACGCCATTAAAGTCCCAAAAGTGGGCAATCTGTCCATCTCTCATTTTATCTTTGCAGACGACCTTATTATTTTCTTCAAAGATGATATCCATTCCGCCAAGACTATTAAGAATCTTCTTCAAGAATTTTACAGCTACTCTGGTCTGCAACTCAATACTTCTAAGAGCAAGCTTTATCTGGGTGGTAAGGTGAGGCACAAAGAAGCTATCAAAGATACCCTTGATATCCCTGTGGGTCAGCTACCAACTACTTATCTTGGTTTACCTCTTGTTAGTTACTCTCTCAAGAAGAATAATTGTCAGCAGATCATTGACAAAATTCAGAGAAGGATTGAGTCCTGGCGTACCAATATGCTTTCTAGGGCTGGTAGACTAGAACTCATCAGATCTGTTCTATCTTCCTACTCTATCTATTGGTCTGTCTCTTTCCTTTTGCCCTTTTGCCCTCTTTCTAACTTGCAGAATTCTTAGAAACTTCAATATCTAGATTATGAATTTCATGTGCTTTCTGGGCTACCTCGGGTATGCTCTTGTTTCCTATAGCTATCGGCCTGTGATAGCATGGAACATTCATTGTAAATATTCCAACATTTTCCATATTTAATATTCAGTCCGGTATTACCTACCAAAAAAAAATATATACTTAAGGAGATCAAGAGAATCCTTTGTAACTTCTACTGGCAGGGCCATTCCTCTCATCATACCATGCACATGGTTAGCTGGAAGCAAATTTGTAAACCCAAGCAGGAGGGGGGCCTGGGACTTCGGAGACTCAAAGACTGGAATAAGGCTTGCGCAACAAAAAACTTGTGGGATATTTTGCAGAATCAAGAATCCTTATGGGTCAAATGGACTCATGAGCGCTACATCAAGACTTCTTCTATCTGGACAATCAAGGAGAGACCTTATCATTCATCTGCTTGGAAAAGCATTTTGAAGCAGCGGGCTTGGCTTCTCACTAACCTCACTTTCAAAGTTGGTAAAGACAGTCAAATGAGTTTCTTCTATGATCCATGGATTGATGGTAAGAGTATCTATATGCTCTTTGGTGATAGCATTCGCCGCCATATGGGTCTCCAAAAAGATACTACCTGTTCGGCCTTTATTCATAATGGTAGATGGAACCTTCCACCGCCTACTTCTTTTGACATGATTGAGATCTACCCTTTGATTCAAAAGGTTCAGATTTTCCAGAGTGATGCTATTATTTGGACTCATGGTACTTTTACCACTAAAGATGTTTGGAACCATATTAGGGAAAGTAATAAGAAAGTGGGTTGGGCGGATTAGGTTTGGAACAATCCAACTGTCCAGCGGTTTTCTCTCACTAGTTGGCAAGCTATGATGCATAAACTTCCAACTATCAACAATATGAAGAAAAGAGGGTTCCAAATTCCCAATAGATGTATTCTTTGCTGTCTCTCTGAGGAGAGGGAGGATCATCTTTTTTTCCAGTGCCCTTATTCCATTGAGATTTGGGGTGGTATTCTTCATAGATTAAATATTCAAAGACAGCCCCGCCCTACTCTCCTCCAAGAAGTTCACTCTTTAAGACAATGCTTTTCTAAAGATGGTTTGCAACAAGCTTGGCGAGGATGCCTTTTAGAGCTACAATCTGGTGGATCTGGAGAGAACGTTGTTGTAGAACCTTTGATGGTATTTGTACTTCTGCTATCCACATTATCCTTTCCATTATCCAGGATGTGAGAAGTTGTGTGGAAGGCCATCCGAATAAGAGACCTCTTTCTTGCCGTTCCAAGGAGATTTGTAAAAGATTTAATATCAGTGTTGGACCGTAATATCCTTATATGTTCTGCTTTGTGTGGTTTTATGGGTTAGTCACTAACTTGTGGTGTCAACCCATTTCACTTTTGGATTTGTGATATCCTATCACAAGTCCTTCTATTGTACCATGCTTTCTTCCTTATTTATTAATTCATCTTCTCGGTTGACCTACCAAAAAAAAAAAAGATCTCTAAAAGACTCAAATCTTGGAAGAATAGACTTCTCTCTAAGGCGGGCAGGCTTGAATTGATTAGATCGGTTTTGCAATCCTATTCCATCTATTGGAGTTCGGCTTTTATTCTTCCTAGTGGTCTGATTACTCAAGTTGAAAACATGCTTAGAGACTTCTTCTGGAAGGGTTGCTTTGATAAATATGTCATGAACACTGTTAAGTGGAGTATGATTTGTAGGCCGAAGAAGGAAGGGGGTCTGGGAATTAGAAGACTCAAAGACTGGAACCGAGCTGCATCTATCAAGAATCTATGGGATGTTTTACAAAGAAGAAACTCTATCTGGATTGATTGGATCTATAGCAAGTACCTGAACAAAGAAAACATCTGGTTGATCAAATGTCGATCCTATTATTCTAGTGCTTGGAAGGGCGTCCTCAAAGAAAGAGAATGGATGCAAGATCAGATCTCTTACTATATACAAAATGGCTATTCTTTTAACATGTGGTTTGAACCTTGGCTGGATGGGAAAAGCATTTTTAAAACCTATGGGGATAACATCCGTCAACACCATACTTATCGAAAAAAAAAAAAAAACATCCGTCAACACCTTGGTGCGAGCAAAGATTGCACTATTGGCCACTTTATTACACAGGGTAATTGGAATCTGCCGCCTCCAACTTCTCATGAAATGTTTAGTCTTTGGCCTATTATTAGGCAAACTACCATTCATACAGGGCAAGGAGATAAGATTCAGTGGAAGCATAATGGGGGAACTTTTACCATTGCTTCTGTATGGAATGTTATTCGAGATCAACATCAGGAAGACCAGCATCACTCTTGGATATGGGGTAAGCCGAGTGCACAAAAATTCAACATTTGTCTTTGGCAAGCTCATAATAATGCTTTGTTAACTCAAGACCATTTAAAAAGGAAAGGAATTCAATTGGCAAATCGATGCACACTTTGTAACCAGCAAGAGGAAAGCAATAGCCATCTCTTTTTCAAATGTCAATTTAGCAGATGGATTTGGAAGGAAATACTCAAAAGATTTCAGTTCAATAGAGCCCCGGAGGATAACCTGGATAAGGAGATAGAGAAGCTCAAAGATAATTTCCCTATCCACAATGTGGCCTGGAAAATTGCACAATTAGCTCTTAAGGCTACGATCTGGTGGATTTGGCGAGAGAGATGTATGAGAATTTTTGAAGGAAAGCACAGATCGAATATGCAGCTCCTAATTAGTATATTGTTTGACATAAAGATTTGTATAGAGGGGGCCAGGTTCTCTGCGCCATCAAGGAGAGAGAAGGAGATTCTGAAGCATTTCAACATTACCATCAATTAATCTATCTCTTGAAAGTTAGGCAAGCATATAGAGGAGATTCTTCTCTCTCTAGCTTCTAGAGAGAGAAGCTCTGAGGTTTTTTGGCGATCTCTGGGAGTTGTGGGGTTGGCCCCTGGGGGCGCATGGAGGATCTCCCTCCAAGTGCCTCCAATGGCCTTGTGATTGCCGCGGGTAGAGACCCTCCTCCACAGGGCTCTCTCCCACAAGGTAATCCCTCCGTTTCTTCTTCCTTTAGGGGTCGTCCTATGGATCGTGGTGCAACAAGCCGATCCAGTAGATCTCGTTCCAGGGTCTCCCAGACCAGGCGTCCGTGGTCTTCTCTATTTGGAGCTCTCTCGGGTGAAGGCGATGGGATCAAAGAAGGAGACTTGCAGTTCATTGAACCTGTCTCCTTGCATGATCAGAAGATCGCTGTGTTTGAAGGGGAAGATGCGAAGGATCTGCAGGAGAAATGGCGTCTAGCCATCATGGGTTATTGCATCGGTATGAAGCCTATCTACTCTGCCCTTCGTTACTTTATTCTTAATTTCTGGAAGCCTAAAGGGGAGGTGGAGCTGTTGATGTGCGAGGGAGGATTCTTTCTCGTTATCTTTAACCAAGAAGAGGACTTACAGAAGGTTTTAGATGGGTTCTGGTGTATTAAGGGTCATCCCTTGGTTCTCCGTCGGTGGAATACTCATTTACTCTGGGGATATTGAAGTTATTGATGTTGAGTACGAGTGGAGGCCAAAACCTTGTTCTATCTGTCACTCTTTTGGCCATCAAGATGGTACCTGCTCTTCTAGAGATGTTCCAGGAGACAAACCAGGGAATCCTAAACTGCAATGGCGTCCTAAGCCATCTATTGATCCAGAACTATCGCAAAATCATAGCTCACGAGGTCATAACTCGCGAGTCAACTCAGGGAATTCAAACAATGGGAATGATGACACTTATACAATTCAAGGAAACAGATTCGAAGTTCTATCCATTTCTGATCCTGTGATTGACGAGATCTCGGAGCATTTAGCCGAGTCTAGCGTAAATCCGGCAATCAACAACAACCATGCACAGCTCGTTGCGACGGTGGCTAACGTCATCATCCCTGCTACCATGCAAAGCTCTGACCCTTCTGCAGTTTCTAGCATCTCTGAGCCTTCTGCTGTTTCTAGCGTAAAACCGGCAACCGTGAACAATTATGCAAAGGAAGCTACGAAGGTAGCTAACGTCACCATGCCAAAAACCATGCAGTCTATTTCGTATGTCCCGGTGGCTCCTGATTCTGTTCAAAGGCAGTCCACGGAAGGTGTAGAGGTACAATCTATTAAAGATCTGTTAGATTCTAGTCAAGGAATTCATGGGAACAGATTCAAAGTTTTATCCATTTCTGTACCAGTCATTTATGGAAACTCTGAAGCTTCCGCTAATTCCAGCGTAAACCCGGCAAGCGTGCCCAACCATGCAACGCACGGTGCGACGGTGGCTGACGTCAGTCTTCCTGAAATCATGCAGTCTACGGTGGCTTCCCATCCTGTTCAAAAGCATACCCCTGATAGTTTGGAGAAGCAATCTATTATTGATCTGCCAGAATCTACAAATCTCCTACGTGTTCAACAAATAGCGAGTTTACTGGACTCCACGGTGATTAGCATGCAAAAGGAAACCATGCATACGGATACTTCCTATCCCATTAGCGTAAACCCGGAAGGAGCCACGGTGGCTTATGGCGATGCTATAAAATCCTCAAATCCTATAGCTAATGTAAATCCGGCATCCACTGTCACTTGCACAGAAGGTATTGGAAATATTATCTCCATTGCTACTTCTGACGGCCAGCGAATATCTTATGATAATGATATCCCAAACTCTATAGAAATCATGCATAATGATCGCAGCTGTGAGACTATTGATTCACCTAAATATGGAAAAGGAAAGGACATACAGGAATCCAACCAAGGCCAAGAAGCAACTATTAGCACCCTTCGTGCTGGATCTACGGTGTCCACTTCCTGTAGTGGTATAAACCCGGAATCCGTTATTATTAATCCTATGCCTGTATCTTCTATGAATCTTGACAAATCTTTTGATACGTCAAAGCTTAAAGATGTGGACCGTGTAAGCAAAATAGGCCGTACCAGAACAAGGCCAAGGATCAAGCAGACTATTCTCTGATCATGCACATTATTTCGTGGAACGTCAGGGGTATGAATAAAAAGTCTAAGCTGTTGGCTGTCAAGAAGGAATTGAATTACTATAAAGGTGACATTGCTGTCCTTTGTGAGACTAAGATTAAAGAGAAAAATTTTGATAATGTCAAAAATCAAATTTGGCCTCATTCTACCATCTACAACAATTACACCAGTTGTACGGGAGGTAGACTTTGGATCATTTGGAATCATGACTTATTCTCTATTACTGTTCTGGCTGAGAGCACCTAATATCTTCATGTTCAGTGCACAAATAAGAAGACAAATGAAATGTTTATTCTCACAGCGGTTTATGGATCTAACTTTGTTAGCGAGAGAAGGAATTTATGGAGTGACCTTCATCAAATTTCTCAATCTATCACTCAACCTTGGATCATCTTGGGCGACCTCAACACTGTTCGTTATCCTGATGAGAAGAAGGGTGGTCGGACTATTCTCCCTAGTCATCTGATTGAGTTTAATGAATTCATGGACAAAGCAAAGCTGCTTGATTTGCCTCATATTGGTAACTCGTTCTCGCGGCACAACAGGAAAAGGGGTATTCAGCGGATTTCTGCTCGCTTAGATCGGGTCATGGTGAATAATCAATGGACTAATACTTATGAGAAATGTGTTCTTTCTTATGAGAATATGTCTGTCTCTGATCACTCTCTTCTTCTGGTTGATACGAGAAATGGTTATCAGACTACTAAACCACGGCCGTTTAAATTCTTTAATATGTGGTCTTCTCATCCCACATTTCACTCTGTTGTTCGTGCTGCCTGGAACATGAATGTTCGAGGTACTCTTCTGTATCAACTTTGTCAAAAGCTTAAATTGGTTAAAAGTGCTCTTCGGGACTGGAATAAGAAGGTTTTTGGAGCTGTTCAATCCAATACCTCGACTGCTAGGGATGAGCTTCTTCATTATCAGCAACTTCTTCATAACAATTCAAATAATGAAGATTACCAGGAAAAGGAGAATCAGTGTCGAATTGCTTACTTGCAAGCCTTGGAGAGAGAGGAGATGTTTGCTAAACAAAAATCAAAACAACAATGGTTAGCTTTAGGGGATTCAAATACTCAATTCTTCTATGCTGCTACTAAAGCCCGCAGAGTGCATAATTCTATTAAGAGTTGCAAGACTAATGATGGCAGAGTTCTTTTTGGTGATGAGGAAATTCGGGATCATGCTTTGTCTTATTATGAGACTCTTCTTAACAAAAATCATGATAGGAGACAACCGAATTTTGATGTTCGGGTTTCTCTTACTGAAACTCAAATTGCTACTCTTATGCATCCCTTTACAGCTGAAGATGTTCGACAAGTTGTTTTTAATTCTCCTAAAGATAAAAGTCCAGGACCTGATGGCTTCACCACTGAATTCTTCATTAGCTCCTGGGATATTGTAGGCGAGTTGGTCACCAAAGCTATTCTTTCCACTTTCCATGATGGATGTTGGGAGAAACAACTAAATTCAACTTTCATTGCTTTGGTTCCTAAGAAGGCTAATGCCGATTCTTTTGATGAATTTCGGCCCATTTCTCTCTGCAATTTTGTTTACAAGGTGATCACTAAATTGATGGCTAATAGAATGCAACTTGTCCTACCTTCTCTTATTAGTGACAACCAATCGGCCTTCATTCGGGGTAGAAGTATTCAAAGCAACATCCTTCTTGCTAATGAGTTAGCAAAAGACCTACACTCCAGACAAAGAGGCAGTCGCATTTGCTTAAAAGCTGACCTGTGCAAAGCTTTTGATTCAGTATCTTGGGAGTTTATCTACTACATGATGGAAAGAATGAAGTTTCCTCCAACTTGGATTGGTTGGGTTCGTGGTTGCCTGGAGAGTGCTCGGTTTTCTGTTCTTGTTAATGGCAGCCCGGAAGGTTTTTTCAATAGTTCTAATGGCATTCGTCAAGGAGATCCGTTATCACCTTATCTCTTCACTATTGTCATGGAGGGATTCACTTGTCTGATGGAACAAGCTGTTCATGAGAAAAGCATTAAAGTTCCTACTGCGGGAAACCTCCACATTTCTCACTTCATTTTTGCTGATGACCTTATCATCTTCTTTAAGGATGATGTTTGCTCTGCCATCACTATTAATCGCCTTTTAAAGGAATTCTATGGGTACTCTGGCCTTCAACTTAACACCAACAAGAGTAGAATCTACTTGGGTGGCCACGTTAAACATAAACAGGAGATACTTTCTGCTCTTCATGTACCTCAAGGTACTCTTCCTACTACTTACTTGGGGCTGCCTCTTGTTAGTTGTTCCTTAAAGAAAAATCACTGCCAGCCGATTATTGACAAGATCAAGAAAAGAATTGAGTCATGGAGAACTTGTCTTCTTTCCCGGGCTGGTAGATTGGAGCTCATTAAATCAGTCTTATCTTCCTATTCCATTTACTGGTCTGTTTCCTTCATCCTTCCATCGTCTGTCATCAAGGAAATCGAATTAACTCTTGCCAACTTCTACTGGAATGGTCACTCATCTCAGCGTTCCCCACATATGGTAAGCTGGAAAGATATTTGCAGGCCGAAAGCTGAAGGTGGACTGGGTATGAGAAGATTGAAGGACTGGAATCTTGCATGTGCTACTAAGAACCTTTGGGATATTCTTCAACACTCTAATTCTCTCTGGATCTCTTGGGTTAATCAGAAATATCTCCAGAAGAACTCAATATGGAATACTCAACAAAAGACATCTCAATCTTCAGCTTGGAAAAGTATTCTTAAACAAAGGAATTGGATTCTCCAACATATCAGCTATGAAGTTGGTAAAGATAGCAGCTTTAGTTTCTTTTATGACCCTTGGATCCAAGGGAAAAGCATCTTTATGATGGTGGGAGACCGTATTAGACATGATCTGGGAGTTCCTTCTTATGTTACATGCGCTGACTTCATGAATAATGGCAAGTGGTCTTTACCACCAACCACTTCTATTGAGATGTTCGATATCTGGCCCATCATTTATAATATTCCTATCTCATCCTCTGATAAAATCAGCTGGCAGCAAGGCACTTTCAGCACTAAGAATGTCTGGAACTCCATTCGGGTTCATGATCAAAAGGTCGGATGGGACGAATGGGTGTGGAAAGGCCCAACGGTCCAAAGATTCTCTCTAACTTGCTGGCAGGCGGTCATGCACAAGCTTCCTACAATCAACAATCTGAGGAAACGTGGATTTCAAATTCCTAGTAGATGTATTCTTTGTTGCAATTCTGATGAATGTGAGGATCATCTCTTCTTTAGATGCGCTTTCTCCATCGCCGTTTGGGGGAGTTGCTGCAACGTTTGAATATTAAACGTCCTCCAAGGCAATCTATCCTGGACGAAATGCATGACTTGAGAACTAGTTTCAAAACCAAAGGCTTTGGTACATCTTTAGCTCGCCTTCTTTTTAGAGCTACCATCTGGTGGATTTGGAATGAGAGATGTCGAAGAACCTTTGATGATATCAAAACCTCTCATATTCACATCGTCTTATCTATCATAAATGATGTTCGGAGCTGTTTGGAGGCAAGGCCTTATGACAAGGTTTTATCTAGGCGGTCAGCTAATCTCTGTGAGAGATTTTGTATTCACCTCAATAAATTGGTGTAGTCTCTAGTTTGTGATCTCAGTTTACATTTTCTTCTGGTCTATGAGGATTAGATACCGGTCTGTGGTATCATCCCTCAACCGCTTATTTCCTTGCTAGACTATTTGGTTCTTTAACCTTATAGTCCCTTGTACTTGTACCATATCTTTTTATTCAATTCAGTTTCTTGGTTGACCGACCAAAAAAAAAAGAATACTCATTTACAGATGGAAAAGGAATCGCTCACTTCTATACCCGTCTGGGTACGATTTCCTGGCTTACCTCTCAAATGGTGGACAGTTAGAGGATTGAGTAAGTTAGCTAGTCTGCTGGGGCGGCCTCTCCACATGGATGGGCTGACGGCTTCTAGAAAAGATTGTTGTTTGCTCGTGTTTGCATCTTGATGGACGTCCATTCCTCCTTTCCCTCTGATCTGAAAGTGACGGATTCCGATGGCTCTATTGATACCATTCCTGTTCACTACGATTGGAAGCCAGCGGTTTGTGAAACCTGCAAATCTTTTGGTCATGGCAATGGTGAATGCTGCCTGGAACATGTAGCTACTAAGTCGGTGAAGGTTTGGAGGCCGAAGAATACAGCTCCTCCGTCTGCTGTCGAGTCTCATGAAGTGGTGATTGACGGAAGTGAAAATGCTCGGGATAGTCATGGAAAGAATTCGAACATGGTTGATGTGTTATCTCCTCAGCCGGCTGGTGCAACTGCATCCGCCATTGAAGTGCTCAACAGTTTTTCGGCCTTGGGAGAGAAGGACGTCGTGGAGGGCTTCTCGGATCCCCTCCCATCCTCACTTGCCATACCTGATCGCATCATACGTAGAAAGGAAGCTGCAATAGGAGGAGAGGGAGGAGATACTATTCCATGCAACTTACCACGTACCATATCTCCTGTGCATGGAAGTGGGGGCTGCGGCCAGCTGCAAAATCTTATTACAAAGAGACAAGATTTCCCTGCTAGCACCTTGCCATGCAAGACGCGTCCTGCTTTGCATGGAAGTGGGGCCAGCGTCCAGCAGCTTCCTAATGCTGATTACACTCTTCTTAGAAGGAAGGAGATCTCGGGCAGGAATATCCATCAATCCATCGATGGTGAGGTGTATGCTAGCATTTCTAATGAAGGGAAGACTATGCAGGATCTCCAGTCAAGTAAGGAAAGCATCTCTAATGCCACGAATAGGGGATCGGTTTGCATGCATGCAACGTATCTGGAGCAGGAAGGAGGTTCGCATCCGCCGCTGGCTAATAAAAAGGGAAAAAGGGTTGAAGCATCTAACAAAGGTCATGCTAAGGGTACTGCCTCTAATATGGAGCACACTATGGATAAGATACATGCTCGTATCAGATCTCTCTCCCAAAGTTAGTTTTCATGAAGATTGTCTCTTGGAATGTTCGGGGCCTTAATAAGAAAGGGAATAGATTAAGTGTTAAAAACCTAATCTCCCATGCTAGAGCTGATGTTTTTGTGTTGCTGGAAACTCATGTTCGTGAACCTAAGATGACTACTCGTCGCCTGTTTATTGCACCTCACCTTAATATCCTGCATAATTACTCTGAGCACTTGGGAGGTAGAATCTGGGTTCTTTGGAATGGGTCTTCTGTTCAGTTAACTCAAGTTAAAGTCACTTCTCAGCTTATCCATATGGATGGTATTGACATGTCCTCTGAGAAGAACTTTCTTTTTTTTTTTTGGTAAGTAATACCAGAATTTTGTATTAAATAAGGCAGGAAAATAATATGTACAATATGGAATTCATGCTATCACAAGCCGATAGCTATGAATTAATAGAGTTGAAAAAACACAAGGACTAAGAATGAAAACATATTGATCCCACCACTTAGATCTTTCGGAGAATGAAGTTCCTCAGAGTTCTTTGAGTATTTGGGGATGGAGAATCCTTCTGAGTATGAAACTCAGTAATACTTCTTATGTCAGAAAGAATGGAAAGAAGGACCTGCATTCGACTTCGCATTTTAGAATCAAATATACGGGAGCATCGCTCCTTCCATACCCACCAAATAGCAGCACGGAAGCAAACAAAAGCAATTTTCCTCCTGGCCCCAGGCGCGCAAAAACTTCTGATTAAGGCTTCAGTTTCAGCAAGGAGCGAGTCTCTCGGTCTTCTATGGATATCCAACCTATGCAAGAGTTGATACCAAATCCAGGAACTATAAGAACACTGGAAGAAAAGATGGTTGATGTTCTCTTCATGTTGATGACATAAGATACAGATGCTAGGCCCTTGAAGGCCACGCCTTTGGAGAACATCAAATGTCGGGATAGCACTCATCAGAGCCTGCCAGGCAAAGAGAGACTGTTTTTGATTAGTAGGCCGCTGCCAAACAAGTTGATACCAAGGGACCTTAGGAGCGGTAATTCTTCTCAAGTCATAGATGTACTTGTTGCTGGTGACACCTCCTTTATGCTTCCAAACAATAGAGTCTTCATGGTGAGCAGAAATTGGGATTTGCATAATCCGAGGCCAGATTTCCATCATTTCAAGGGTTGTTGGAGTAGGAAGACACCATCTCCCGTCGTGAATAAAGTAGCTAACAGTGGTGGACATCGGTAGTCCAAGGTTGATTCTAATATACTGACCACCCAGAGAATAAATAGAATGACCATCAATCCATGGGTCCTCCCAAAAGTTAATACTTCTCCCAGAACCAACCAAATAAGTTACATGAGGAAGCAACCAGTCCCTAACCTTCAGAATACCTTTCCAGGCATGAGAGTGATAAGTCTGAGGCTGAATAGACCAAATAGACACCTTCTTAAGATATCTGCTATGCACCCATTGGTACCATAAGGTGTCATGAGAAGATAGTATTCTCCAAAGTTGCATGGTGATAACAGTATGGTTCCATGCTTCAAGACGTCTTATACCCAGACCGCCCTCATCCTTTGGCCTACAAATGTGATTCCACTTCTAAGTGAAATGGTTTGTAATCGCCAGAAGAATGCCAGAAGAAATTCCTCAACATCCTCTCCACCTCACTAATCAACCCCTTAGGGAGAAGGAAAGAAGCAGTCCAATAAAGAGCATAAGAGTTCAGAACTGAACGAATCAGTTCCAGCCGGCCAGCTCGAGAGAGCAATCTAGATTTCCATGAAGCAATGCGCTTGCTGATTTTTTGAAGAATTGTACTGCAATGAGTGCTAGTTAAACGAGTTGAGAACAAAGGGAGACCCAAGTATGTAGATGGCAGATTTCCCTCTTTAACCTTCAAGGCATCTAGAAGGGGACCCTTGTGATGGATCTTCGCACCGATGAAGACCATACTCTTAGAGGCATTAAGCTGAAGACCCGAGCAGTTGTAAAAATCTTCAAGAATGCTAGTCATGCATCGAGCAGAAGTAATATTTGGTTTCAAGAACAGTAGAAGATCATCGGCAAAAACCAAATGGGACATACTTGTACCTCCATAAGTGGGAACATGCAAGGATCCTTCCTTTAATTTCTTCTCAATCATTAGGGACAAGCCTTCCATAGCAACACAAAACAAATAAGGAGATAGTGGATCTCCCTGACGGATGCCATTAGAAGAGTGAAAAAACCCCACCGGGCTTCCATTAAGTAACACAAAAAAAGTGGCAGAATCAGTGAGAACTTGAATCCACCGAATCCATTGTTCAGGGAAACCCATCTTCTGCAACACGAGGAAAATAAAGCGACGATTTACCGAATCAAAAGCTTTCCGAAGATCAACTTTCATGCATAGTAAACTACCTCGGTGCTTGGAGTGGATATCTCTCACAAGATCATTAGCTAGGAGAATTCTTTGCATTCGGTTAGCAAGAAGCTTTGTAATAATCTTGTACAGAAAATTGCACAAAGATATTGGCCTGAACTGATCAAAGGACCCCGCATTTTCACCTTTGGGAATAAGAGAGATAAAAGTATGATTTACCTGTCTGAGCCATCTACCTCCCTTGAAAAAATAGTGAACCGCAGCAAGAACATCACCCTTCACTAGATTCCAACAATCTTGAAAGAATTCAGCCGAAAATCCATCAGGACCTGGGCTTTTATTACGAGGAGCATACATGACAACATCAGTAATCTCTGAATCAGTAAAGGGCCTCATGATACTAGTCCTATCATCCTCAGAAAGCATTCTTGTAGTTTCAAAATCCAGATCTGCATGAGTATGATTTTGGTTTAGAAGATTGTAGTAGAAATCAAGAGCATGATCTTTGATCTTCTTCATATCATCAGTCATACTTCCATCAGGCAATTTGCATCTTCTAATGGTGTTTATCATTCTCCTTCCCTTAATGCTAGCATAGAAGAACTTTGTGTTGTCATCCGTCTGAGTTAGCCAGTGTTGCTTAGCTCGCTGCACAGCATAAGAAGTCTCCATTTGTAAGCAACGGACATAATCATCACGAGCATTCTTTTCTTTAACAATGTAATCACCATTCATGGGATGAGAAGCTAGATCATGCTCGGCCTTCTGAAGAGCAATAGTGGCACATTCCACCTTACGATACACAATACCAAATTCAGAATGATTCTAGATTTTCAAAGCGGCCTTGACTGCCCGAAGTTTCTGACAAAGAACAAAGAGAGGAGTGCCAGTAATGGGAATATTCCAGGCCTTCTCCACAGTAAGCAAAAAGGAAGGATGTTGCACCCACATAGAGAAAAATTTGAAAGGTTTCGGACCCTTTCCTACCAGCTCATCAGAAAAAATAGTGAGTTGAGTATGATCAGAATGAAGCTTATCTCCATAAGCAACATAGCTGTTAGGATATGCATCCAGCCAACAATTGTTAATCAAGGCTCTATCCAGACGACAGGTAATTCTTCTAGACCCAACAGAGCTATTGCACCAAGATAAAATGTTCCCCACACTTTTCAAGTCCAACAAAGAAGTGAGGTCAATACAATTATTGAAGTCACGAAGGAAGGAAGAGGTCAACCTCCTACCTCCAATCTTCTCATCAGTGAATCTAACACAATTATAATCCCCTACCAGAAGCCAAGGAATGGATATAGCAGTGGAGAGCGCAAGAATATCCTGCCATAGGATTTTTCTTTCATGAACAAGATTAGAACCATAGATGGCAGTAAGGTAAAAGCAATTCCCAGTCGATAGCTCAGTGCAATGAAGATGGATAAGCTGAGAGGTGATCTTTGCACATTGCATATGAACAGCAGTATTATCCCAAAGAACCCAAATCCGACCCCCCGGATGATCACGATAATTGTGCAGCATATTTAAATGGGATGCAATAAAAAGTCTTCGATTGTCCATGTTGGCCTCACTAACTCTAGTCTCCAGAAGCACAATGATCTCTGCATTAGAGCGTAAGATTGAACTCTTAACACTTCGCCTGTTCACACTTTTATTCAAACCTCTTACATTCCAAGAAATGATCTTCATTATTAACTTTGGGAGAGAGATCGGATTCTAGCTTGAAGCTTATCCATTTGAAGACCCACTGACATACCTGGCGACGTTGCATGGCTTTGCATGGCATTATGGCGCCCAAGTGTGGACGTGGACGTCGATGGTTGCACATCATTCCGTCCTTTACCTCCATTAGCTTCCTTTTCCATGGGATAGAGATTACAAGTATCAGCTTCCATAATTGACTCTTGCAAGGTTAGCATAATTCCCTCCCTTGAGAATCCCTTCCTCAGTTGCACACACATTACCAACTTTGTCTTCCTTTTCCTGCAAGATAGACTTTGAGAAACGTTGATTAGAATCCTTTTCTCGGGGCTGCCCAAAGCTTCCTTTGTTATTTTCCTGCCTTTTCTTATTCATTCCTTGGAAGGGAGCAGCCGCATCCCCATGAGATATCAGCTTACTCGAATTAGCATGATCATCCATATACTCGTTGCCACTAATTGAACCATCCACCAGATCTGGATGAAATCTCCTTCCACTGGACATAATAAGAGTTTCCTTTCCAATAGAATTGCACTTTGAGATGTTCTCGTTTTGAGCCTCCTTCCCCATAATGCAAGGAGCATCCGAGGTAACACTGCCATGCAAGTTAGGTACACTATGAACCCCATTGACGATTCCCTCATCACGAAGACTGGTGCTTCCATGAGTATCATTGCGAACTGAATATTCAGAAGAAGTGTTACTCCTTTCCTTCACCCTCCAGACCTGCTTCTGAGACTTAAACTCCGATCTACATTCCCCTTTACCATGACCAAAGGAATTGCACTCCGTGCAAAGGACTGGTTTCCATTCATACTCAACTAGGACTGTATCAGTGCTTCCATCCTCGTTCAAGACATGAAGCTCATGGGGAAACACGGCTTCCACATCAACCAGAACACACACTCGAGCAAAAAGAAGATGTTTCCTACTAGTAGTCAGCGAGTCCATGTGAAGAGGACGCCCAATGAGACTAGCTAGCTTACTAAGGCCCTTGGCAGTCCACCAGTGGAGAGGAAGGCTAGGAAACTTTATCCAGATCGGCAAAGTGCACAACGACTCCTTTTCCATTTGAAGATCGGGTACCCATCTTCGCAGAACCAGAGGGTGCCCCCGGATACTCCGGAAACCATCCAGAATCTTTTGCATATCCTCCTCCTGATTAAATACAACCAGAAAAAAACCTCCTTCCCTCATCAGGAGTTCCATATCCCCCTTTGGCCTCCATACATTCAGAATGAAAGCTCGAAGAGCAGTGTACAGAGGACGTAATCCAATGCAGTACCCCATAAGAGCAAATCTCCAAGCATGATGAAGCTCTTTCACATCTTCACCATCAAACACAGCTACCTTCTTTTCATGATGCAGCAGAGGTTCAATGAACTCAAGAGTAGTTCCTTGAGATCGAGCACCATCATTCCCAGAAGTTCCAAATAAAGATGACCATGGTTTACGAACCTGGGAAACTCTCGAGTGCGATCTCCTGGCAGATTGACGTTGATCACCACGCTGAAGAGCGCGCCCTCTAGACAAATCTTGAGTCAAAGCAAGGGCTTCATGAGAGGTAGCACCCATCTTCAGACCTTCTTGCGCCATCCACTTCACAGCAACGGAAACAGGCTAAGAGGAGGGATTGGGTAGACCCCGGGTGGAGGGGTTCCAGCCGGTGGTAGCCCTCAAGAGAGGCTTCCCCACGGGGAAGAGAACTCAAGGGCAATGGATCCCTCCTCAACCGGAGAGAAGCTCCACCCATCGCCAAGGGGGCGGGGGGGGGGGGAGCCCCAACCTCAAACCTGCGCACCCTTTCCTCAGAGCTTCTCTCTCTAGAAAAAACTAGAGAGAGAACTCCCCGAAACTACGTCCAAGCAACAATGGCTGTGAGGGCTACCACCGTAACGTAACCACCTCCCACCATTAAAGAAGTAATGGACTGCATCTAAGACATCACCACCCACTATGTTCCAACATAACTGGTAAAAGTCCCCAAAGAACTTTCATTTGACTGCAATCTATGGTTCGAATCTGTCTTATGAAAGGCAGACTATGTGGAGGGATATTATAGACATTGCTATGCATATCTCCTTGCCTTGGCTTCTTATTGGTGATTTCAATTGTGTTCGATTTCCTGAGGAAAAAGTTGGAGGTCGGAGTCTTACCACAGCTATGCTTCGAGACTTCAACACTTGTGTTGATGCTTCTTCTTTGCTGGATCTGAAATCTGTGGGAAACATTTTTTCGTGGAGTAATAGATCAATGGGGGCCAGGAGAATTGCTTGTCGCCTTGATAGAGCTCTCATTAATCAACATTGGCTGGATTGCTATCCTGATAGTTTTGGTGCTTATGGTGAGCAAGTTCTGTCAGACCATGCGCATCTTACTGTTCTCAGTGAAGCACCTATATATTATGGTCCTAAACCTTTCAAGTTCTTCAACATGTGGGCTAAGCATGATGGATTTCTTCCTACTGTCCAGAAGGCTTGGAATACTCAGTTCCGGGGTACTCCTATTTATGTTCTGTGTAAGAAGCTTCAATCTGTCAAGGGTGCCTTAAAGGAATGGAATAGAACAGAATTTGGAATCATTCATAGAAAGGTTTCTTATGCTGGGGATGTTCTTCGCAAGGCTCAGGAAGATTTATCTGCGGATCCTTTGAATGTAAACTGCATGGAAAGGGAGAGACTAGCTCGTGATGACTATCTTGCTTGCCTTAGTATGGAAGGTTCTTTTGCTCATCAAAGGGCTAAGCAACATTGGTTAACTCAATCTGATGATAGCACTAGCTTCTTCTATGCTAGTATTAAGGGGCGTAGAATGGTAAACTCTATAAGAAGTTGCAAATTGCAGGATGGTAATATCTCTACTGACATGCTGAAGATTAAAGATCATGCTGTGGACTTCTACACTTCTCTTCTCAATCAGCATTCTCATCAACAACCGCCCTGCATCTTACCCTCCCGGGTGCTCTCTGAAGAGGATCGCTCAACTATCATGACTCCTTTTACCTCTGAAGAGATTAAGGCTGTTGTGTTCAGTGCTCCGAAGAATAAAAGTCCTAGACCTGATGGGTTCCCAGCTGACTTTTACCAGTTATGTTGGAACATAGTGGGTGGTGATGTCTTAGATGCAGTCCATTACTTCTTTAATGGTGGGAGGTGGTTACGTCAGGTAAATCACACTTTCATTTCCCTCATTCCTAAGACTGACTCTGCGGACTCTTTTGATCAGTTCAGGCCGATCTCCTTATGCAACTTTCTTTATAAGATTATATTCAAGTTGATTGCTAATCGCATGCAAGCGTTCATGCCTCACTTGATCAGCAAGCATCAATCTGCTTTTATTAAGGGGAGGAAAATTCAGGACAGTATTCTTCTTGCTAATGACCTGGTAAGGGATATCCATTCTAAGCACCGAGGCAATCTTCTGTGTCTGAAAGTAGATCCTCGAAAGGCATTTGATTCAGTTCATCGGGGTTTCATTCTTTTCATGCTCAGAAGCATGGGTTTCCCAAGGATGTGGGTTGATTGGATTGATATTCTCATAAACTCTCCAACCTTTTCCATCCTTCTCAATGGCAGTCCTAATGGTTTTTTCAGCTCTTCTAATGGCATTAGGCAAGGTGACCCTTTATCGCCATATTTATTCTGCATTGCCATGGAGGGTCTCTCTATCATGATTGAGCAGAAAGTGGAGGAGGGGAGTTTACTGGTCCCATCCTTTGGTAATGTGAAGGTCTCTCATTTGATGTTTGCTGATGATCTGCTCATTTTCATGAAGCCGAACATTAACTCTGCTAGGTGCATCTCATCTATTTTACTCACTTTCTATGGTTGCTCGGGGCTGCAGCTAAATGTTGCTAAAAGTAAAGTCTTTGTTGGTGAGAGGGTTCAACACAAAGGTCCGCTTCTTCAAGCATTGCATGTCTAGGAAGAGAAGCTGCCTTCTTCCTATCTGGGATTGCCCTTGTACAACTCTAGGTTGACAAATTCTCATTTCAATCCTATCCTTCAAAAAATAAAGAGTCGCATTGCTTCATGGAGGACTCGGTTCTTATCCAAGGCAGGTAGACTTCAGCTTATTAATTCTATACTGAATTCATATGCTATCTACTGGGCGGTTGCTTTTATTTTGCCTAAGAGGTTGATTAGTGAGGTGAATAGACTGTTAAGGAATTTCTTTTGGCATGCATCCGGGGACTACAAACCCTTTCATCTAATCAAGTGGGATTGGCTATGTCGTCCTAAAGATGAAGGTGGACTGGGTATTAGAAGCATCCAAGACTGGAATTTTTCTGCCATCTATATGCAACTATGGAGGATTGTTTCCCATCAGGATAATCTTTGGACTACCTGGGTGAAAAGCAAATACCTATCCAAAGATTCTATATGGAATGTTTGCAGCCACTCATATCACTCTATGGCTTGGAAGAGTATCTTACATGTCAGAGATTGGATGCGGCCTCATGTTATGTTCAAGGTTGGTAATGGTGAGTCGATCAGACTTTGGGCGGATCCTTGGATTGATGGACAATCCATCCCGGGAGGTGATTACATCAGATATCTTCTTGGCCTTTCTCCTAATGCCACTGTCAGTACCTTCATTCAAAATGGAAGATGGTGCCTTCCGCCCCCCACTTCTATTGACATGATGGAACTTTGGCCCAAGATCCTAAGCATTCCCATCCATGCAGACTCTGCTGATTCCATCATGTGGATTCACAATAATGGTAAGATCAGCTCCAGCCATATCTATGATCTGAAGAGAACCATTCATCCAAAGGTCCATTGGTATCAAGTGGTTTGGCAGCGGCCTACTGCCCAAAAATACTCCTTGAATGCTTGGCAGTGTATGATGGGGAGGATTCCATCATTTGAGGTTCTTCAGAAACGTGGTTTCCATGGTCCAAGCATTTGTGTGTTGTGTACTCAGCATGATGAGCATCTTCACCATCTCTTCTTTCAATGCCCCTATAGCGCCTGGATCTGGACTCAACTCTTGCATAGACTGGACATTCATAGACCGCCAAAGGATACTCTTACTTTAGAATGTGAAAGTTTGATGCGAAGTTTTCATGGGGGAGGTGCGGGTACATCTGTGGCTTTTAACACCTTCCGTGTTGCTCTTTGGTGGATTTGGAAAGAGCGTTGTTCCAGAATCTTTGAACATGTAAATCGGGCCAAAGTCCATGTGCTATTATCCATTTTATCTGATGTTAGGCATGTTACTGAACCTCATGTTCAGAAGCTCAAGTCTACAGCTAGATCAAAGAGAATTTTCAGGAATTTCAATTTTTCCCAGTAAGTGATTTGTAGGGCTTCACCTCCTTCCCATCTCCTCATGTGCCCTCTTGGAGCTGCTGACTCCTTTATTATCATAGCTATCAGTTTGTGATAGCATGATACTTTCATGTAATTGATTACTTCCAATCAATGCAATATCCGGTATTAATTACCAAAAAAAAAAATTAATCTATCTCTGTACTTCTTTTTGTTTTTCAGAATTGTTTACTCATAGTCTACAGCCTGTGTAGTCATGAGTGGTAGTCTGGAAATCCTTGTGTGAGGGCGGTGGAGTAAGAACATTCCACCTCTTTGAGGTGGGGTGCACTCTCCTGATCTCCATTAGGATGTTCCTCCTTTGCCCTGCTATTTTGTTGGGCATCGGCTTGTAAATTCATTTTCTTTCAATATAGTTTTACTTACCAAAAAAAAACCTTTTACTATGGACGATGTTCGTAAAGTTATCCATAGTTCTCCTAAAGATAAAAGTCCTGGTCCTGATGGGTTTACAGTTACCTGCTGGGATATTGTTGGTGAACTTGTTTCCAAAGCAGTTCTGTCCTTCTTCGAGAATGGGCATTGTGTGGTCATGAATTGCTTTCTTTTGTGATCCTAATGTTGTGTACGGTGGAGTGAGAATATTCTACCTCTCTGAGGTGGGGTACACTCTCCTGTCCTCCATTAGGAGTTCACTTCCTGTGTGCCACTCTTATGGTCACGGGGTTCTGTATATTATTCGCTTTTCTTTAATGAAATTATTACTTACCAAAAAAAGAATGGGCATTGGGAGAATCAGATCAACTCCACCTTTATTGCTCTTGTCCCTAAGATGAATAATGTTGTTTCTCTTGATCAATTCCGGCCTATTTCTTTGTGCAACTTCATTTATAAAGTGATTACTAAGCTGATGGCTGATCGTATAAAGCTTGTTCTTTCGACCATTATCAGTCAACACCAATCTGCTTTTATTCCTGGCCGGAAAATTCAAAGCAACATTATGTTGGCTAATGACTTGGCTAGAGATTTGCACTCAAAGCAAAAAGGCAACCGTGTCTGTCTTAAGGCGGATCTGTGCAAGGCATTTGATTCAGTTTCTTGGGACTTTCTTTATTACATGATGGGTCAAATGCGTTTCCCTCCTATTTGGATCTCCTGGATCAAGCGCTGCTTAGAATCTTGCAAATTTTTGGTTCTTGTTAATGGTAGTCCGGAAGGTTTCTTCAAAAGCTCGAATGGCCTCCGTCAAGGCGATCCTCTTTCTCCATATCTCTTCACTATTGTCATGGAAGGATTTACTTGTCTTATTGAAGCCGCTATTCAACAAAAGAAGATTAAAGTTCCCACTGCGGGAAATCTGCCTATCTCTCATTTCGTGTTTGCTGATGATCTTATAATATTTTTCAAGGATGATGTCAACTCTGCTACTGCTATTAAAGACCTTCTTCAACAATTTTTCCATTATTCTGGTCTTCAGCTCAATACAGCTAAGAGTAGGCTCTACATGGGTGGTAAAGTGAAGCACAGAAATGTCATCATTGATATCCTTAATATTCCTATCGGCCAGCTCCCTACTGCTTACTTGGGCTTGCCTCTGGTTAGTACTTCTCTCAAGAAAAGTCATTGTCAACCGATCCTGGACAAGATCAAACAGCGAATAGAGTCTTGGAAGACTAACTTACTCTCTAGGGCGGGTAGATTGGAGCTCATCAAATCTGTCCTTTCCTCCTACTCCATCTACTGGTCAGTTTCTTTCTTACTCCCGTCTGCTGTGCTTAAAGACATTGAACGCCTTCTCTGCAACTTCTACTGGCAAGGCAACAGTTCTCAAAAAACCATCCATATGGTTAAATGGAAAGATATTTGTCGGCCGAAGAATGAGGGTGGTCTGGGTATCTGGTGTATGACTGACTAGAATTTAGCTTGTGCTACTAAAAAGCTTTGGGATATCTTGCAGAATCAGGAGACCCTTTGGATCAGATGGGTTCATGAAAAGTACCCCAAGAAGCAGTCTATATGGACCATTAAAGTCAAATCTTATTTCTCCTCAGCATGGAAGACTATCCTTAAGTAGCGTGACTGGATTCTTCAACACATAACTTTCCAGGTGGGAGTTTATAGTCATCATAACTTTCTTCATGATCCTTGGATTAATGGTAAAAGCATAAATATGCTCATGGGTGATCGGCTTAGACAAGATATGGGCCTTAGCAGAGATACCGTAGTTTCTCATTTTATTCATAATAATCAGTGGCGGCTACCTCCCCCAACTTCTACTGAAATGTTTGAGCTTTTTCCTTTGATTTGCACGGTCACTTTGCATCAACATGATGCTATTGTTTGGAACCATGGCAAGCTCAATATTTCAGAAATTTGGAATCATATCAGGCAGCATAATCAGAAGGTGGGTTGGGCTGACTGGATTTGGAAAGACCCACTGTTCAGAGAGTTTCTTTAACCTCTTGGCAAGCTATTTTGCAAAAACTTCCAACTCACAATAATCTGAGGAAAAGGGGAGTGGCGCGTGTCCCTCTCTCTCTAGACTTTCTAGAGAGAGAAGCTCTGAGATTTCCGTTCGCCTTTGAGAGGTTTTTGTGGGGCTCGCCCCTGGGGGGCACATGGAGGTCCGCCCTCCGAGTGTCCCCAATGGCTCTGTGGTTACCGCGGGTAGAAGCTCCTCTTCAGGAGGTATTCTCCCACAAGGTAACCCCCCCCTCTCCCCTCTGAGAGGTCGCGGTATGGAGAAGTCTCGTCCTCGGAGATCATCCTCGAGAGTTTCTCAAACCAGGCGACCATGGTCTGCTTTGTTCAGTGGTCAAGCTGGTATCTCTGATGCTGCTAAGGAAGGTATTCTTAATTTCATTGAGCCGACATCCCTCCCTGACAAGAAGGTAGCGGTGTTTGAAGGAGATGATGTAAAAGAGCTGCAGGAGACCTGGCGTCTAGCTCTCATGGGCTATTGCATCGGTATGAAACCCATATTCTCTTCTCTTAGATCTTTCATTCTTAACTTCTGGAAGCCGAAGGGAGAAGTGGAGCTGTTGATGCGTGAAGGAGGCTTTTTTCTCGTTGTGTTTAACCTTGAGGAGGATCTGGTTCGTGTTCTTGATGGCTTTTGGAGTGTCAAAGGCCATCCTCTTATCCTTCGAAGGTGGACGCCTGAGCTCCAAATGGAAAAGGAATCTCTTACTTCGATCCCTGTTTGGGTCAAACTTCCTGGGCTCCCCCTCAAGTGGTGGACGACTAAGGGATTAAGTAAAATCTTGAGTCTTCTGGGTCGCCCTCTCCACATGGATTCGTTGACGGCGACTAGGAAGAGGATACTTTTTTTTTTTTTGGTAAGTAATACCGAATTTGTATTGAATGAAATAGAATATGTACAAAGCATTGCTCATGCTATCACAAGTCGATAGCTATGAGAGAAACAAGAGTTAGACATGCACGGTCCTGATCAAGGAATGAGGCGATACAATTAGGGATCTAACATAGGAGATCATGAAGATGTTCTTATGTTGAAATTCCTAATGATTCTTGCAGATTTGGATGAAGATAAGTATTTGTGAGCATGGCCTTCAGATATACAGCGAATGTCCAATAAAATAGAGAGCAGAACTTGCATTCTACTGCGGTCCTTGGAATTGAACACTCTAGTACATCTTTCCTTCCAAATCCACCACATAGCAGCACGAAAGCTAGCAAAAGCAACTCCAGTGGCAGCACCTGGATAAGTAAAACTTCTGAGTAAACATTCCCCTTCAGATTTAAGAGTATCTCTCGGTCTCCTATGAATATCCAGACGGTGCAAGATTTGCATCCAAATCCACGAACTGAAAGGGCATTGGAAGAATAAGTGATTGATGCATTCCTCATCTTGCTTGCATAAGACACATATGTTTGGGCCTTGAAGACCTCTACGCTGAAGCATATGAAAAGTACTAATACCCCCCATAATGACCTGCCAAGCATGCAATGAGTGTTTCTGAATTGTGGGCCTCTGCCAAACCAGCTGGAACCAAGGAACTTTGGGGTACAAGGTACGCTTTTGTCATAGATTTGCTTGATGCCAATGATCCCATTATCATGCTTCCACACAATAGAATCTTCACAATCAGGATGTAGAGGAATACGGAGGATTCTTGGCCAAAGGTCCATCATTTCAGCCGAAGTTGGAGTAGGTAGCGTCCAGCGGTTATTATGAATAAAGGATGCAACAGAAGCATTATCAGGTAAACCAAGGAGAAATCTGATGTATTCTCCACAGATGGAGAATATGGATTCGCCATCAATCCAAGGATCTCTCCAAAGGTTAAGAAGATGACCAGAGCCAATTTTATAAGAGATATGCTGCTTAATCCAATGCCTTACCTGAAGAATTCCTTTCCAAGCATGTGAATGATAAGGCTGTACTTTAAAACACCAGATAGAAGTTTTCCTAAGATATTTATCCTTTACCCAACGAACCCAAAGATTATCTTGAGAGGTGAGAATGTTCCAGAGCTGCATGGTAACAGTAGAAGTATTCCAGTCATCAAGCCGTCGAAGACCTACCCCACCTTCATCCTTTGGCCGGCATAAGAATTCCCATTTGACAAGATGAAACGGCCTATACTCTCCAGAAGCATGCCAAAAAAGTTTCTAAGCATTCTCTCGACCTCACCAATCAATCCTTTAGGAAGGATAAAAGATAGAGCCCAATAGAGAGCATAAGAGTTAAGAACCGATCTGATTAACTCCAATCTCCCTGCTTTGGATAGAAGACGGGTTTTCCATGATGCAATCCTTTTAGTAATCTTCTGAAGAATGGGAGCACAGTGAACACTAGAAAGTCTAGTGGAGAAGAGCGGTAAACCCAGATAAGTGGAGGGAAAGTATCCTTCATGAACATGCAAGGCATCCAAGAGCGGCTTCTTATGATGAACTTTCGCCCCAACAAAGACTCGGCTCTTATCCACATTAAGCTGTAAGCCAGACAACCGATGAAACTGGGAAAGGATATCAGAAACGCAGCTAGCACATGATGCATTAGGTTTCATAAACAAGAGCAGATCATCAGCAAAGATCAAATGAGAAACCTTAGTCTCAGTAAAGGAAGGAACACGAAGAAGACCATTGTTAACCTTTTCCTCAATCAGTATAGAAAGACCCTCCATAGCAATGCAAAACAGATAAGGGGAGAGCGGATCTCCTTGCCTTATCCCGTTGTCAGAGGTAAAATACCCCACAGGACTTCCATTAAGCAGGATAGAAAAGGAAGGAGATTTGATTAGCAAAGATATCCAGTCAAGATAACAATTAGGAAACCCCATGCTCCTCATGACATATAGAATAAATGATCGGCTAACCGAGTCAAAAGCCTTTTTGAGGTCCACCTTCATGCAAAGCAGATTCCCACGATACTTGGAGTGAATGTCCCTTACAATATCATTAGCTAAGAGAATACTATCTTGAATCTTCCTGCCCTTAATGAATGCCGACTGGTGCTTGCTAATAAGGTGAGGCATGACCCTTTGCATACGGTTAGCAATAAGTTTGGAGACAATTTTGTAAATGAAGTTGCATAAGGAGATGGGGCGAAACTGATCAAAGGAATCAGCATTCTCACACTTAGGAATAAGAGAAATGAAGGTGTGATTTATTTGCCTCAGCCAACGCCCACCATTAAAGAAATAATGAATAGCAGCAAAGACATCATCCTTGACAATGTGCCAACAGATCTGGAAGAACTCCGCTGGGAAACCATCAGGGCCCGGACTCTTGTTCTTGGGGGCAGTCATGACAACGTCCATAATCTCCTCATCAGTGAAAGGTGTCAGCAGAGCATTCTTATCGTCTTGGGATAGCATTCTAGAAGCTTGAAGAACAGGTACCTTAGGTTGATGATGCTGATTAAGAAGAGAACTATAGAAGCTGATAGCATGATCCTTCATTTCCTGCAAATCTTGGGTGGTACTACCATCAGCAAGCTTACACCTTCTAATGGTATTCACCATCCTCCTCCCTTTGATACTAGCATAAAAGAATTTTGTATTGTCATCAATTTGAGTTAACCAATGTTGTTTAGCTCGTTGGCGAGCAAAGGAGCTTTCCATGTTAAGGCATGCAAGATATTCCTCTCTGGCTTTAGTTTCTTTGTAGATTAACTCATCATCCATTGGATTGGCTGCTAACTCCTCTTGAGCTTTATGAAGATCTTCACCTGCACCAGCCACCTTACGAAAAATAAGCCCAAACTCAGTTCGATTCCATACCTTAAGAGCAGTCTTGACCATCCGAAGCTTCTGACATAGGATAAACATTGGAGTTCCTTTAATCCGAATATTCCAAGCATGCTCAACAGTTGAAAGGAAGGAGTCATGTTGAGCCCACATAGAGAAGAATTTAAAGGGCTTCGGACCACTAGCAATATTCTCTTCACTGAAGATAGTAAGGTGAGAGTGATCTGAAAGTAACTTGTCCCCATAAGCAACATAACTATTCGGAAAAGTATCAATCCAACATTGATTAATAAGGGCTCTATCAAGTCTACACATAATTCTTCTAATTCCATTAGACTGATTGCACCAAGATAAGGTATTTCCTACACTCTTCAAATCCAGCAATCCAGAAGAGTCAATGCATGAATTGAACTCACGTAGAACGTGAGGATATAAAGAACGCCCCCCAATCTTTTCCTCAGGATAGCGAACACAATTGTAATCCCCCACAAGCAACCAAGGTAGCGAGATAGATGCAGATAAATCAACGATGTCACGCCAGAGGTAACTCCTTTCATAAGGCAAATTAGAAGCATATACAGCAGTTAGATGAAACACCTTCCCAGACGAGAGATCAGCGCAATCCATGTGAATGAGCTGGGCGGTGGATTTAAGGGTATGAAGTTGAATAACACTGCTATTCCAAAGAACCCAGATTCTTCCTCCATGATGATCATCATAGTTGTGAAGCATGTTCAAGTGAGGAGCAATAGAAAGACGCGTAGTAGTCATGTTGTGAAGACGTACTCTGGTCTCAAGAAGAATAACAATGTCAGCATTAGCTTGAGAGATTAAGTTCTTAATACTCAACCTATTCTCCCTTTTATTAAGACCACGAACATTCCAAGAAATCACTTTCATTACTGAACATGGGATAGGGATCGAATCCGAGCTTGAAGCTTATCCATCTTATTTTCCATTAGCTTACCTGGAGGTGCTGCATGCACAGAATACTCCTCACGTCCATATGATTTACTTCCTTCAGTGAAATGGGTATCAACTATCTTCTTACCATGCATGGCTTGATCAGATCTGTCAGGAGTAGATGCCTTCCCATGCACGTGAATGCCCTCCTCACTACTACGTCCCTTCCTGCACTCCTTAGTAAGTATGGAATCAGTGGAAACATGCAAATCCGCAACCTTGTTAAGCTTAGAAGGTGTAGTGGAGGAAACGTGACTTGATCCTCTAACTAAGGCAATAGAATTTCCCGGTTATTACCCTTGTGAATATTGTGATCCTCAATAACAGGCAACGATACAAGACTAAGATCCCCTTCTTTTTGCTGCATGGGTTGGCCTCTCTGCAAATTCTCGATTCTACTATCCTTCCTTTGAATGATACGCATCGAATGATTAAGAGGATCAGCCTGGTAAGGAGACTTTCCATGACTCAGATCATTGTCTTCAATTAGGTTACCACCAGCTGTATCCATATGAGAGTCTTCACTTAAAGCACTGAATCTATTGACAGTTGCAAGGGAATCCACTTCTTTCGGAGCAGGTTTAGGTGGTGCAATGACCAGCTCACTTTCCTTTGAAGAGCTAGCAGCCGGACCGGAGTCCAAAGTCGCCGGAGTTGGAGAATCACAACGGAAAGGAGCCACGGACTTCGGCCTCCAAACCTTCACCATCCGTTCGCTTGAATCCACCATCCGACACTCACCATTAGCATGACCAAAAGCTTTGCAGTCAGCACAGACAGCAGGCTTCCAGTCATATTGCACTTGAACAGTATCGATGGAGCCATCTAAATTCATGACTGCAATCTCAGAAGGAAAAGTTGCATCGGCCTCCATCAAGACGCATGCACGAGCAAAGAGCAGCCTCTTACGTGATGCAGTCAAAGAGTCCATATAGAGAGGCCGCCCCAACAAGCTTGACAACTTGCTTATACCCTTGGCAGTCCACCATTTGAGAGGTAGGCACGGGAACTTTACCCAGACGGGGATGGACAAGAGAGACTCCTTCTCCATGAGAAGATCAGGTGTCCATCTACGAAGAACCAGAGGGTGCCCTTTAACACACCAGAACCCATCAAGCACCTTCTTCAAGTCTTCCTCAAGATTGAAAACCACTAGAAAAAAACCGCCTTCCCGCATCAACAACTCCACCTCTCCTTTCGGTTTCCAAAAGTTAAGTATGAATGATCGGAGAGCAGAAAAGATAGGTTTCATACCTATACAATAACCCATTAGAGAAAAACGCCAAGAATCTTGCAATTCCTTCACATCATCTCCCTCAAAAATCGCCACCTTGTCCATTCGATCCGGAAGCAAAGTCGGCTCAATATATTCCAAGGCACCACCTTCAGCAGCAACACCATCCCTACCAAGAGCACCAAACAATGCAGACCATGGACGCCGAGTTCGGGATACTCTTGAGCGGGATCTACCAGAGCGAACTCCTCCGTGCTCAAGACTACGACCTCTAGAAGCAGCTTGAGTAGCCATACCTGCAGAAGCACCTCCTTCTTCCACCGATCCCATCGCAACACCAACCAACACTCAATCAGTAGACCCCTGTGGGAGGAGTTCCCACAGGTGGCTGTCCTCTACAGGAGGACAAACCTCACCGGCCGGACGGGAAGAGGTTCCCGCCGGGAAAGGACTCCCCTCCGCCAGGCGGCGGGGGAGAGCCAGGAACCCTCAGGTCGGTGTTGCAAATCCCAGAGCTTCTCTCTCTGTAGATATCTCAAGACTACGAGTATTTGGTCAGCTCAAGCAAAGCCTTACCATTCGAAGAGGATACTTTTTGCTCGAGCTTGTGTTATGATGGATGTTGATGCTGTCTTTCCCTCTGAACTACCTGTTATGGATATTGATGGTTCGATCACAAGTATCCAGGTGCAATATGAATGGAAGCCGGTGGTGTGCTCGGAATGTCGATCTTTCGGTCATAGTAATGGTGAATGCCGTTCGTTAGAGGAGAGCTCCAAGCAAAAGAGAATATGGAGGAAGAAGATAACTCAGGTTGCTGAAACTATTCATGCTCCAACTGATGTTGACGATGGAGAGCCGATTGGTGCAGTTACGGGGACGATAGCCATGGCAAACCGTTTCTCTATTCTTCAAGAAAATCTTCATGTGGATGGTCAGGATGGTATTCTTAGGAAGGAGGATATCTTGCAAGGGAAAGAAATCGATGGTGATTTTTCACAGCATGCCCTATCCCATTCAGAACGTATCATTCAAAGGAAGCATTCCTTGCCAGGTGGAGAGGCTAGCGGGACAACCATTACTTTTGGTAATGGGAGTATCCAGGAGCAACATTGTGTTGCCTCTTCTCATTCTGTTTTAGATCGCCTTCCCCGGAAGGAGATTTTCGTGCTGATCTTTTACCTGCTAAGAATGGCGGGACGGATTATGGTGTTGGAGCCCGCACGGATTCTTCAACGAAGGCAGGGAATCAGGCGAACAAGGATAGAATGCACAGCTGTTCTACCTTGGCCCAAGGTGATGGGAGTACGTGCATGCATGCAACAGCCGACTTCTACTCACGTACCCATAATAACATGCAGGAAGGGAAGGAGAAAACCATCTTGCAGACTCCGGGCAGTCGTCATAATGGTACAGGCCAAGGAAATATGACATCTGGTGTGCCATCTGATCCTACTATAGATAAGCTTCAGGCTAGAATCAGATCCCTATCTCAACCTTAATTTATGAAGATTATCTCCTGGAACATTAGGGGTCTAAATAAATATGAGCACAGGCTTAGTGTCAAAAAGTTTATTCTTCTCTCTAAGCCTGATGTTATGGTGTTACTTGAAACACGAGTTCGTGAGGAAAGGATGACCAGTCGTCGGTTGTTTATTGGCTCGCATCTGCACATGATTCACAACTACTCTGAGCATAAAGGTGGTAGAGTTTGGGTCCTCTGGAATAGTGATTCTGTTCAGATTAATAGTGTGAAAACTTCTGCTCAATTAATTCATATGGACTGTTTAGAGATCTCTTCTGGTAAGCATTTCAATCTAACAGCCATCTATGGTTCCAATCTCCCTTATGAACGTAAATTGCTGTGGAAGGATATTATGGACATTTCTTTATCCATTTCTAAACCTTGGCTTCTTATTGGTGACTTCAACTGTGTTCGTTTTCCTGGGGAAAAGATAGGGGGGAGGAAGCTTACTGCCTCGCTGCTTCGTGACTTTAACCATTGCATTGATCAAGCTGCTTTGATGGACTTGAAATGTGTGGGTAATACTTTCTCTTGGAGTAACCAATCCCCCGTATTAGTAGAATCTCCTGCAGGTTAGACCGCGCTCTCATTAACCAATATTGGTTACATGAATTTGCTGATAGCTATGGTATTTATGGTGAGCAAATGTTGTCTGATCATGCTCATCTCACTGTCCTCACTGAAGATGTTGTTGCTGGCAGGCCTAAGCCTTTTAAATTCTTTTCCATGTGGACTCAGCATAAGGATTTCATGCCTTTGGTTGAAAGAACATGGAATATTAACATCCGGGGTACTCCTCTTTTTATCCTTTGTCAGAAATTAAAAGCAGTCAAGAAAGCTTTGAAAGACTGGAATCGCTCAGAATTTGGACTTGTCTATCGTAAAGTTTCTTCTGCTAGTGATACTCTACTCAGAGCTCAAGAAACTTTAAATGCTGATCCCTTTAATGAGAATTGCATTGCCACTGAGAAACTTGCTAGGGAGGAGTACCGAACATGTCTTAAGATGGAGGAAACCTTTGCTCAGCAGAGAGCCAAACAACATTGGCTAACCCAGGCTGATGACAATTCCAGATTTTTCTATGCTAGTATCAAAGGTAGAAGGATGATCAACACTATCAGGAGATGTAAAAAGTCAGATGGCACTGTCACTCATAATATTCAGGAAGTGAAGGATTATGCTGTGCATTTCTACCACAATCTCCTTAACCAGCAACAGCAGTATGATCAGCCGGCCTTTACCCCCTCTCATACTCTCACTGATGATGATAGTAAGGCTATCATGATGCCTTTCACCATGGAAGAAATTACAGAGGTTGTTATGAGTGCTCCTAAGAACAAAAGTCCGGGGCCTGATGGTTTTCCCGCAGATTTCTATCAATCATGTTGGAGCATTGTGGGTGGAGATGTGGTACATGCAGTGCGATACTTCTTCTCTGGAGGGAGATGGCTTCGTCAGATCAACCATACATTCATTTCTCTTATTCCTAAATCAGACTCGGCAGACTCCTTTGACCAGTTTAGGCCGATCTCTTTATGTAACTTCTTATATAAGATCATCACCAAACTCATGGCTAATCGCATGCAGAAGTATATGCCTCACCTGATCAGCAAAAATCAATCAGCTTTCATTAAGGGATGCAAGATCCAAGATAGCATCCTACTAGCTAATGATATTGTGAGAGATATGCACTCCAAGTGTTGGGGTAATCTCCTCTGTCTCAAGGTAGATCTTCGGAAGGCTTTTGATACTGTTCATTGTGGTTTCATTCTATTCATGCTTAGAAAGATGGGGTTCCCTGAAAAATGGGTAAACTGGATCGATATTCTCACATCTTCTGCAACATTTTCTGTTCTTATTAATGGAACTCCTAATGGCTTCTTTCACTCCTCCAATGGAATTAGACAAGGTGACCCATTATCGCCTTATCTTTTCTGTATTGCCATGGAAGGTCTTTCAACTCTTATTCAGCAAAAAGTGGATGATGGAACTCTGCATGTTCCTACCTATGGAAGTGTTAAGGTGTCACACTTGATGTTTGCAGATGATCTTCTCCTCTTCCTAAAGCCGAAACTTTCTTCTGCCAAATGCATTTCCACGGTTCTTCAGACCTTCCAAAGGTGTTCCGGGTTGCAGCTAAATGTGGGCAAGAGTAAAGTGTTTGTTGGTGCTAAGGTTTTTCACAAAGGTCCTCTCCTTAATGCTCTCAGTATTCTCGAAGGCTCTCTCCCTTCCAATTATTTGGGTCTTCCTTTATACTCAACAAGATTGACTAATGCTCACTGCAATCCAATCATTCAGAAAATCAAAGGTCGCATTGCCTCGTGGAAAACGAGATTGCTATCTAGAGCAGGTCGGGTTGAGCTCATCAGATCAGTCCTTAACTCCTATGCAACTTACTGGGCTGTGGCTTTTATCCTTCCTAAGAAGCTGGTTGGTGAGGTTGAGAGGATGTTAAGGAACTTCTTCTGGCATGTGTCTGGGGAGTATAAGCCTTTCCACCTTATAAAGTGGGACTGGTTGTGTAGGCCAAAAGTGGAGGGAGGTCTTGGGATTCGGAGACTTCATGTATGGAACTCTTCTGCTATTTCTCTTCAGTTCTGGAGGATTACTACTAACCATGATACTCTCTGGACTCAATGGGTGCGCGGTCGCTACCTTTCAAATGCTTCTATTTGGTCTGCTCGATTTTTTTTTTTGGTCGGTCAACCAAGGAAAGAATAAATTAATGGAGAAGAGAGATTACAAATTACTAATGAGGTACATGCACCTCATAGTGAATAAGAAAATGGGATCACCCATGAACACAAGAAGCAATGTGACACCACAAGTTGGGACTACATTGCATTATTGACTCTGATGTTAAATCTCTCAGAAAGGATCCTAGACCGACCGGACAAAGAGCAAGCTTGCGGGCTTGACTCAATACAACTCCGAACATCACTAATAATGGATAGCACCGTGTGAATAGAAGAAGTTTTCATGTCCTCAAATGTCTGCTCAATTTCACTCATACCATTCCCAAGCGTGGAAGGGTATTCTTCAAGCAAGAAGTTGGATGCTATCTCATGTTAAGCTTAAGATTGGGGACGGCAGACACTTTCATCTTTGGGAAGACCCGTGGATTGATGGCCAATCCATCATTTCTTTGGGTGGTGATTACATCAGGCACCTCACCGGGCTGCCATCTAATACTACTGTAAGTGCGTTCATTCTTAATGGGAGGTGGTGCCTTCCACATCCCACTTCTATTGAAATGATGGAGATCTGGCCCATGATTCTTAGGATTCAGATCTCTCAAGGTTGTGAGGATTTAATCATATGGAATTGTAATAATGGGCCGCCCACCACCAAGCAGATTTATGATCTGAAAAGAACTGTTTACCCAAAGGTGTCTTGGTTTCAAATTGTTTGGATGCGCCCAACAAGTCAAAAGCACTCACTCCATGCCTGGCAATGTCTTTTAGGAAGGATTCCCACCTTTGAGATCCTTCAGAAGCGAGGAGTACATGGACCGAGCATGTGTGTTCTTTGTAGTCAGAATGATGAAAGCCTTAATCACATTTACTTCCAATGTCCATATAGTTGTTGGATATGGATGGAGATTCTTCATAGACTAGACATCCATAGGAGGCCTAAAAACTCTCTCCTGGCCGAATGTAATAGTCTTCTTGCAAGCTTTCATGGATCGGGAATTGGGACTATTCTGGCGTTTACTTCCTTTCGTACTACTCTTTGGTGGATTTGGAAAGAGAGATGTACTCGGATATTTGATTCTAAACATCGCACTCGGATACATGTGTTACTCTCCATCCTGGCTGATGTTCGTCATATTACTGAATATAAGGTTCAAGAGGCTTCCACTATCACCAACCGATCCAAGAGAATCAAAGCAAATTTCAATATGTAATGGCTCCGGGGATGGACTGATCATTTTCCCATTTTTTCTTTATCCCTGCTTTGTTTGAGCTTATGCTCATTCTTCTTATTCATAACTACCGGATTGTGGTAGTATGAATACACTATGTGTACTTGTTCCTTTTCATCAATACAAACTCCGGTATTAATTACCAAAAAAAAAAATCTGAGGAAAAGGGGATTTCAGATTCCCAGTCGTTGCATACTTTGTTGCAGTTCTGAGGAGAGTGAAGATCATCTATTCTTTTAGTGCCACTTTTCTATTACTGTTTGGGGTGAGATCTTAAACAGGTTAAACATTCATAGAGCCCCTCGTCCAACCAATCTGCAGGAGATTCACTCTTTGCGTGGAAGCTTCTCTCAAGATGGGTTTGCTACTACCTTAGCTAGATCCTTGTTTCGGGCTACCATATGGTGGATCTGGAGAGAAAGATGCAAAAGAACCTTTGATGACGTTTGCACTTCTGCAATCCATATATCTCTTTCCATTGTTCAAGATGTTCAGAGTATTATGGAAGCCTTTCCATATACTCGTCCTCTATCGAGTCGGTCAAGATCTTTAAGTAAAAGATTCAATATCAACTTGAACATTCCAGTGTAGTCATCGGCTTGTGATGTCACATTGGTTCTCCTCTTAGGGCCTCTGGTCCCTACTTTGATTTCTTTTAGGATTGGGTTTTTATTGAAATCCAATTCCTCCTATTGTACCTTAATCTTTTACATTAATTCATTCATCCCTTTGGTTGACCGACCAAAAAAAAATAAAAGTTCCTAGTTATATGCCATTCACATGCAAAGATTGGACTCTTATTAACTATAATTTTGTCCTTCATGTAAGTAATGTTTAAAAATGTAAACAAGACCCTCTTTGATGTATTAATCATATTTGGATTCATAGGAATCTTTAAAAGAGTCTTTAGAGTAGTATAGATCTATTTCTGGAAGTTTGAGGCCTGCCCGGAACCTAAAACTTCTGAAAAATCAGTAACTGTTGAAGGATAGCTCCTAGCTGTTGCAGATAGCTCCTAGCGATTGACAGATAACTCCTAGTTGTCGATAGACGACCCTGATCTGTCGATAGATGACTCTTGCCTATCGACAGCCACTGTCAAAATCCCAAAAGCATGGTTCTGGAAACTAGTAGCTGTCGACAACTACCTTCTAGCTGTCGACAGATGTTGTCCCGTTATGTTTTCAGCACCAATTCTTGTCCCATTCCTTGAAGATTCACTACCTTATTGACCCCACAAGTTGTTTATCTCGTTTCCTTGGATTTTAAACCACTTTATGACCAAGATGGTTTGACGCTCTATAAAATTTATTACTTACCAAAAAAAAAAGATGATTTGACTACTCATTCATCAAATTATCTTTTAAATTTCTATCTGTACTGTGCTCATGAAATGAAATTTATGATTTGAAGACAGTGCTCTCTTCAAAGAGGGTTTAGGATCACCGGTGGTAGCACCAGTCACTTGTGATCAGCTGTGGGCGATAGTTTGTAGGTAAATCCAAGTCAATGGACTGACGATGGTGGGTAATAAATGTAAGGTAGCGTGTTTTTCGGATCTTCGCGGATTGTTGATTAGTGGTAGTTCGGATCTGTGTTTACTGGTTTTGGTGTGGTGCTCATGACCAATATGGGGTCATTGGGCATTGGTTGTGGTTTCCGCGCGCTGTGTGGAGCTTAGTGGGCCGGCAGGTTAGGCCCGTGGTGCCCGTTGGTTCACTGAATGTGAACACAACGGAGGTATAGGTAGCATTCTGAGCGCGACGGCAGTAGGGGTCACGTTTTGGTTGCCGCTGCTAGGGTCGACGTCTGCAAGTGCGTCACGTGTCGCGCATGGAGTGGAGCTTGCTGATGTCGGGAATGGGAAGGCGACGCCTTAGTCCATCGCGATCAGGTCGCGCCGGGAAGGTACGCCGCGATCCCAACCGTTGTGCAGTTTTTAAAAAGGTTTGGCCGAACAGAGCTTTCGCAAGCTCTACTCGACCCAGTAGAGGAGTTGATGTGGTTTCATTGAGCGATTCGGCGTTTCGGTGAGGTGTTCGATGCGCTCTTGACGCGAGGACCTTGCATGGTTCGGGGGAGACGTCGTGCCATAACCGATTTGCGCGTTCTTCGTGAAGGTAGGGAGTTCTACCTTGATTTGTTACGTGGATTGTATAACGGTTTGTTTATTGCTTTAAAACAGCAGATACCATGTCTAGGAGGTGAAATGAGCATGAAAATCGGGTTGAAATCATGTTTAGGGTGGTTTGCATGGAAGATCGAAGATGGTTCCCAGATTAGGGTTTTCGCCTGAGAAGGCGACGGACTCTGCTGTCGCGACCAGGTAGCGACAGGCCGACCCGTCACGACAGGGTTTCTTATTACGACATATCATGGCGTCGCGATCAGAAGGCGGTCATGGCCTCTGTCACGATCACAGCCGAGGGTTATGCTTTGCAAGCTTTTGGTGTTTTGGTTATCCGATTATCGTCGTTTATTGTGCATAGCTTTGGTGTGAGGTGCATTGACACCCGTGAAACTCTGTGAGCAGGTTGCCCACATGGTTAGTAGGTGGTTTACATAATCGGTGTGGTGTTATCGTGGTGTGAGGTGCATTGGCACCTGTAACACCTCTAAAGCGTGTCATTTTAAATAGTTCATGTATGTTTTTTTTTTTGTTTTTTTTACGTGTCATTTTAATAGTTCGTGTATGTTTACGTGGTTTGAGGATGTGCATGGCACATACTCCGTTGTGATGATGTTTCGTGTGTGTGTGTGTGTGCATGGCACATGCACCGGTTGTCATAGTGGTCGGGCAGTGAGGTCCCTATGTTAACCTAGCCCAAGCTTTCTAATATATGATTATAGATTGGTTAAGATGGTTAAGTAATGAAGTGTAAGTATGGTTATTAAGTGGTTACCGAGTAATGAGTTTGACATGGCAACGGAGGTCACATTGTGACCATTGATAGGCCTATCACTCTCCTTTCCGAAAGCACTCAGTATATCCATGTTAAGTGTTCTAATCCTAAAACTGATGAGTCTATAGTGCTTACTGCGACTTATGGCTCCAATTTTGTGCATGACCGGCGTATTCTTTGGCAAGATCTGCATCACCTTTCTCAAAGTATATCTGATCCTTGGATTATCTTGGGGGATTTTAATACCGTCAGAAATCCTGATGAGAAGAAGGGAGGGTGGCCTATTGTTGCTTCTCATCTATCTGAATTTCAAAGTTTTCTTGAAGATGCGTCCCTTATTGATATGCCTCACAAAGGTAACCAGTTATCCTGGTGCAATATGAAAAAAGGTCCTCAACGTATATCAGCTCGCCTGGACAGAGTTCTCATTAATCCTGAGTGGACCAACAAGTATGAGAATGCTTTGTTGAATTATGAGAATATGTCAATCTCAGATCACTCTTTGCTTCTCATCAATCTGAATTTGAGGCATCAGAGTAATGATAGACCCAGACCTTTCAAGTTCTTTAATATGTGGACATCTCATCATAACTTCCATACCATAGTTCGACATGCCTGGAATACTGACGTCAAGGGCTCTTTTCTTTATCAAGTTTGCAAAAAGCTTCGTCTTGTTAAGTTTGCTCTTCATGACTGGAATAAGAAGGAGTTTGGGGACATTAACACTGCTACTTCCACTACTCGGGCTGCCCTTCTTGATGTTCAGAAGCAGCTGATAGATAATCCTCTTGATAACACAATCCATGACCGTGAGAAGGTTTGTAGAAGTGATTATCTCAAAGCATTGGAAATTGAAGAGATGTATGCAAAACAAAAGTCTAAACAGCAATGGCTCAGTCTTGGTGACTCCAATACAAAATTCTTTTATGTATCAAAGCTAGAAGAATCCATAATTCTATCAAGCATTGTAAATCCAGGGACGGTTCTATTCTTACATCTGATGAAGAAATTAGAAGCCATGCTCTCCTTTTATTCAGATTTGCTTAACCAGAACCATGAAAAGTGTCAGCCATTGGTTCATGTTCGCTCCTGCCTCAATGAGGAGGACATTGCTAAACTTAACACTCCCTTCACTCTGGAAGATGTCTGCCAGGTGGTCTTCAGTTCTCCTAAGGATAAGAGTCCTGGACCGGATGGGTTCACTGCTGAGTTCTTTACTAGCTGTTGGGAGATTGTTGGAGATCTATTCTCGAAGGCGGTTCTCTCCTTTTTTGAGAATGGTCATTGGGAAAATCAGATTAACTCTACATTCATTGCTTTGGTCCCTAAGAAGAGGAATGCATAATCTCTTGATCAGTTCCGGCCCATTTCTCTTTGCAACTTGCCAAGGATTTGCATACTAAAGGTACTCATATCTGTCTTAAAGCTGATCTTTGTAAGGCCTTTGATTCTATTTCCTGGGAGTTTGTATACTACATTTGAAGATATTAAAACTTCTTATATGCATACTGTTCTCTCCATCATCAATGATGTAAGATATTGCATGGAGGCAACACCTTTCAATGGTGTTATTTCTGGTCGGTCAAAATCTATTAGTAAGAGCTTCAATATTTCTCCCAAAACCGCATTGTAGTCACCAACTTGTGGTGTTCACAATGTTCTTTTCTTGTGTTTAGGGGTCTGCCATCGACTTGTGGTGTCATTCCCCCTTTCTTTTTAAGGTACTTCGGTACTTTGTAATTTACTTTTTCTCATTAATTAATTCATTGCTTGGTTGACCGACCAAAAAAAAGAGTTTGTATACTACATGATGAAACAAATGCACTTCCCTGAAAAATGGATCCACTGGATTCAGCGATGCCTGGAAACTTCTAAATTTTCTGTTTTGGTTAATGGAAGTCCCGAAGGGTTCTTTAAAAGCTCGAACGGTATTCGCCAAGGTGACCTTTGTCACCCTATCTCTTCACCATTGTCATGGAAGGATTTACCTGCCTCATTGAAGATGCTGTTCGGAATAAGAAGATCAAAGTTCCTTCTGCTGGTAGCGTTTCTATCTCTCATTTTGTGTTTGCAGATGATCTTATCATTTTCTTCAAGGATGATGTTGCCTTAGCTATTACTCTTAAGAATTTACTTCAAGAGTTCTATCACTACTCAGAGCTTAAATTAAATACTGAGAAGAGTAGATTATATATTGGTGGAAAAGTGAAAAACAAAACTGCCATTCAAGAAGCTCTTAACATTCCAACCGGGAATCTCCCAACTCCTTACTTGGGTCTTCCTCTGGTGAGTAGTTCCCTCAAGAGAAACCACTATTAGCCGATTATTGACAAAATTAAGCAGAGAATCGAATCTTGGAAAACCAAGCTTCTTTCAAGAGCAGGAAGACTGGAGCTCATGAAATTGAGTAAATCCTCTGCAAGTTCTATTGGCAGGGATCCTCCTCTCAAAACACCATTTATATGATCAGCTGGAAAGATATTTGTAGGCCTAAGAGAGAAGGTGGCTTGGGCATCAGGCGGCTTTCTGATTGGAACATGGCATGTGATGTTACAAATTTTTGGAACATCTTACAGAATCAAGACACTTTGTGGATAAAATGGGTTCATGAGAGATATCTAAAGAAAGAATCTATATGGACTATTCAGCAAAAATCTTACTTTTCTTCTGCTTGGAAATCTACTTTAAAGCAGCGGCATTGGTTACTCCAACATCTAACTTTCAAAGTTGGTATTAGCAGCCATCTGAGCTTTCTATATGATCCTTGGATCGACGGAAAGAGTATATATATGATGATGGGTGATAGAATTTGCCAGCACCTCGGTCTTCACACAAACATTACCTGTGCGGCGTTCATTCTTAATGGTCAGTGGAACTTTCCACCGCAGACATCCATTGACATGTTTGAGATTTCCCCTTTGATTCAAAGTGTTCATATTTCTCATAGTGATGCTATCATTTGGAATCATGGTAAGTTCAGTACTAAGGATGTGTGGAATCTCCTTAGAGACCAGTATCAGAAGGTGGGCTGGGCGGACTGGGTCTGGAAGGGGCCGACAGTCCAGAAGTTTTCTCTCACTTGTTGGCAGGCTATAATGCATAAGCTCCCAACCATTAATAACCTAAGGAGAAGGGGGTTCCAACTTCCTAGCAGATGTATTCTTTGTTGCTTATCTGAAGAATCTGAAGATCACCTTTTCTTTCAATGCCCTTACTCTAATGAGGTTTGGAGCGACATTCTTCACAGATTGAATATCCACAGGCCTCCTCGTTCATCTATTCTTCAGGAGATGCATTATCTAAGAAATAGTTTCAATAAAGATGGTTTTGGCACTTCCTTGGCTCGGCTCCTTTTTTCGGGCCACTATTTGGTGGATTTGGAAAGAAAGGTGTATTAGAACTTTTGAGGGAGCTTGCACTTCCGCCATTCACATATCCCTCTCCATCATTCAGGATGTCCGGAGTTGTGTTGAAGCATCTACTCACAACGAAAGCTTATCTGGTCGGTCTAACTCTTTATGTAAGAGATTCAATATCAAAATCAATATTGCCTCGTAGAGTCCTTGTTTGGGTGTCCTCTTGGGTTATTTATAGAAGATAGTCACTAGCTTGTAGTGTCATCTTCTATTTTCATATTTCGGTTATTGGGTTCCTTAACCCTTCTTGTACTTTGTACATTCCTTTCTTTAATTAATTGATTCTCTTTGGTTGACTGACCAAAAAAAAGTGTAGTTGACTATCGGAATTTATATGTATGACCGTGTAGGATAGCTTGTGGGTCACGGAGTGACGAGGTCAAGCTAGTCCTTATGTTTGTATCGTGGGTTGTAATAAAGTTTGTATAAGTTTATGATATGATTAGTGCGTTGCCGAGTTTGGGGGTCCGGCGCCTATTCAGGAATGCCTCTTCAGTTAGGAGCTCCAGGTTCCGAGGAGAGCCAGGCATGTGAGTGTGCTCGGGGTTTGTCCCAGTACAGTGGTACTGTTGAGGTTTTGTCGTCTTCCTGGACACCCTCAGTCTCGAGGAGAGTTGTCGTCCGGCTGAGGGAAAGACGGCAGTGGGACAGTGACTTGTGAGAGTTTGTGTTTTAGTCACTTGTAGCGCGCACGTAGCTGGGAGTTGCGGACACCAGTAGACGTACTGGGCCCTGGCTAGTCCTGTTACCAGTGCCTCACTTTAGTTCTTGTGCTGTGTTGTCCGGGTTGGATATTGGCATCATGAACCAGTAGTCTGTCCCGTGTGGTGGCGTCGTGCTTTCTGGCTCGTGCTTTGCTTTTAGTATAGCGTGTGTTGGTTGTGTTTTTACCCGACGAAGTGTGCCATGGTGTTGGCACGGTTGTTATTGTGGTTAGTGAGCGAAGACTCATTAAATGTGGTTTGTTTGGTTATGATGTGCCCAGGTGGTGGCATAGTTGTGTTTGTGTTTTGGTGGTACCTCGTGGTGGTAGGTACCTGTACCTTTTGTGGGTACTAGTTTCTCGTAGTACGCTGAGTACTAGCCCTTTTCAGGTGGTGAAATGGAGGTCATGCAGTGAGACCTTCCACTTGTCATGTTTTACCCTTCCTTGAGTAAGTTTCCGAATATGATTAAGTGTACGATGGATTGACATCGTGGTAGCCAGTCATGTTTCTTAAGTGTGAGAAGACATGAGTAAAGATTGACCTGCTCTCTCTCTCTAGAATTCTAGAGAGAGATGCTTTGAGGAAGCGGGGCTCCTGTCTGGGATTCCCCCGCCGCTCTGGCGGTGGGCGTCCCTCGCTGCTATGGGGGATTCTCTGGTGAGGATTGCACCTGTGGCTCGTTCTCTCCCCCGTCCGGGAGAGGTTCAGAGCGTCAAAGGTGACATCGTGAATACCGCGAGTGGTCAGGTCCTCGGACATGGATCCTCACAAGGTATTCCTGCTCTCCTTCCCCCTCCTCGTCGCAGGCCTTCTCGTTCCCGCTCTCGAGGACGTTCTCTGTCCAGACACTCCGAAGTCGTTGGGGTCTCTTCTTCGAAGAAAGCTTGGAGTGAACTCTTTGTAGGCTCTCCTTCTGAAGCTGCAACGGGTCTCAGATTAGACTACATCAACCTGTCTTGCATGGGGATAATCCAGCAGCAACCTTTTTTGCCCAAGACTCTGAAGAACTTGTTAGTTCTTGGAGGTTTGCTGTGGTGGGATATATAGTTGGGATCAAGACGGCTTACAACCCTCTCAAATCCTTTATCGATAAACAGTGGAAGCCGAAGAGTTCCTTCGATCTTCATATGCGCCTTGGCGGCTTCTTCGTTTGTGTGTTTAGCCTGGAAGAAGACATGCAGAAAGTTTTAGAAGGATATTGGCATATCAAGGGGCATCCTCTAATCATTCAGCGTTGGAGTCGTGATGTGAAGATGGAGAAGGCTATGCTTTCGTCTATTCCTTTGTGGGTATCTTTTCCTAATCTCCCTCTTCATCTTTGGTCCCAAACCTCTCTCAGTAAGCTGGGAAGTGTCCTCGGTAAACCTCTTTTCATGGACAAGATGACGGCTTCAAGGAAGAGGTTAGCTTTTGCCAGGATTTGTGTGCTTATTACTGCGGAGTTTTCTTTTCCTACTGAGCTTACAGTTTTGCATGAGTCTGGTGAACCTGAGAATATCTCAGTAGTTTATGAGTGGAAGCCAAAGCCTTGTTCTCTTTGCGCTTCCTTTGGTCACTCGGATGGTTCTTGTTCTGTTCCTATTACTTCAGAGTCTGCTCAGACTTCAGTTAGTGTTAATCCTGCTGCTCATTTAACTCGCGTATGGAGGAAGAAGTTGGCAGTTCCCACTCAGACAGTTCCTTTGAATAACCAGTTTCAAATTCTCAACGGCGTGGACTGCACTGAAGAACCAATCTCTGACATGCATGTTGTTGAAGAGCCTATTGCAGGCACTTCGGTGGCCAATAGCAACATTACAAATGACATACCTAATGGTGGAAACCCGATTTCTCAACATGGTGGTATTGCCTGCAAGGATTTCAATAATAGAAAACATATTTCCCAAGCTCCTTTTACAGATTCTACGGTGATCTCAAGTGATGTAAACCCGGGATCTTCTGATGCTGGTGTGAATATAGTTTTGACTCAATCTGGGGTAGTGGCTAGTCATGGTCCTATGGGGTCTGCCATGAATGGCAAGAATCCGGATTCCCTCCCTTCTGACGGAAACTCTTCATCTTCGGTTTTTCGTAACGAGGAAATTGCTACAAGGGTCTCGGTGTCTGCCAGATCTCAAACCTATATCAAAGATTCTACGGTGATCTCTTGCGATGTAAACCCGGGATCTTCTGATGCCTGTGTGAATAAGGCTGCTACGGGGTCTGCTGAGAATGGCAGGAGTCTGCTGAGTCCGGATTCTTTCCCTTCTGTGGGGGAAATTTCCCATTCTGATTCGTATCATGCGGAACTTGAGAGCAGGGCCACGGTGACTGACACATCCTCCACTGTCAGTATAAATCCGGTTCCCTTTATTTCCCCTGAAGCTTCCAGGAAGGTAACCTCACCTCCTCCATGCAATTCTCCGACTGCTCCAGTTATTGCGGCTGATTCTATCATCTCGAAGCCTGATCCTTCGGTGCATCCTTTGGGAACCATTATTTCCGGTATCAAATCTCTTAAAGGTAAGGAAGGTGCCACTCCTCACCTCCCTCCCACTGTTAAGCAAAAAATCTCTATGCCCGGGAAAGGTAAGGAAGTCCATATGAAAGCTGCCCATGCTATTTCTCAAAAAAATCAGACATCCAACAACTTTGATACTTCTAAATTGAAGGACATTGATAGTCTCCAAAAGTTGGATCGTACTTTAGTTCGAGGGATTCACCAAAACTCTACTAGTTGATCATGCACATTATCTCTTGGAATGTTAGAGGTATGAACAGGAAATCCAAATTGCTTGCCGTTAAGAAGGAGCTTTCAATTTCAAAATGTGATATTGCTGTCCTCTGTGAGACAAAGATTCAGCAACCAAATTTTGATAAATGTATCAATGTCATCTGGCCTCAGTCTGAAGCTTTGCACAATTATAATAGTTCTTGGAGGGGTCGTCTTTGTATTCTGTGGAATCCTGCTAAGTTAACCTTGAATACAATTTCGGAAGGTAACCAATTCATTCATGCTTCCTGTCTGGATAAAAGTTCGGGAGATACCTTCTTCATCACGGCAATATATGGTTCAAATATTCTTCATGAAAGACGTTCTTTGTGGAATGAACTTTGTTACTTATCAGCTGCTATCTCTCAGCCGTGGATCATATTGGGGGACTTCAATACCATCCGCAGTCCGGAGGAGAAGACTGGTGGTCGTAGTGTCTCCGCCAATCATCTGGCCGATTTTAATAACTTTATTGACCATGCAGCCCTTCTGGATTTGCCTCATGTTGGTAACTTCTTTTCCTGGACGAACAGGAAAACTGGAACTCAAAGGATATCTGCTAGACTGGACCGCGCTCTGGTTAATTCTGCTTGGATTGATAAATATGATGACAGTCTTTTATGCTATGAGAATCAGCTTGTCTCTGATCATTCGTTGCTTAATGTCAGTCTTTGCTGTTCATCTACCAGGCCATCCTGTCCTACCCCTTTCAAGTTCTTTAACATGTGGACCAACCATCCTAATTTCAAAAGGTGGTACTTGATGCTTGGTTGGTTTCAACGCAAGGTCCTCCTCTATTTCAGGTTTGTCAAAAACTAAAAAGGGTTAAAGCTGCTCTTCGGGTGTGGAACAAGGAGGAATTTGGTAATGTCATCACCAGTACTACTAAAGCTCGAGATGACCTCTATAACCTTCAAACTCAGCTTTCGAATGATCCGCTCATAATGATATTCAAAAATTGGAGAGTATCCGGAGGGTTTCTTACCTCAAGGCTTTAGAGAATGAAGAAATGTACGCCAGGCAAAAGTCCAAGCAGAATTGGTTATCCCTGGGAGACTCAAACACAAAGTTTTTTTATGCAGCTATCAAAGCCCGAAGAGTTTATAGTTCAATCAAAAACTGCAAAAGTTCTGAAGGGAAGGTCCTCACTTCTGAATCTGATATTCGGAATCATGCTGTTGCGTATTATCATTCTCTTCTAAATAAATCTAATGATGATATGCCTGCAAACCTTTCTGTGCGTGCAATTCTCTCAGATGAGGATGTGGATTATCTTTTGAAACCTTTTACTGCTGAGGATGTTCGTCAGGTTGTCTTCGACTCCCCGAGGGAAAAGAGCCCTGGTCCAGATGGTTTCCCAGCTGATTTCTACATCTCTTGTTGGGATATTGTTGGGGAACTTGTATCTCTTGCAGTTCTATCCTTCTTCAATGGCGGTTACTGGGAAAAGCAAGTTAACTCCACTTTCATAGCTCTGGTCCCTAAGAAGGAAAATGCTGATTCTCTGGATCATTTTAGACCGATTTCTCTTTGCAATTATATTTACAAGATAATTACAAAGTTGATGGCCAATCGTATGCAGCAGGTTCTCCCTAAACTTATTAGCCCTCACCAATCTGCTTTCATCAAGGGTCGCCGAATTCAGAATAATATTCTTCTTGCAAATGATTTAGCAAAGGACATGCATTCCAAGCATAGAGGCACTCAAATCTGTCTTAAGGCCGATCTTTGTAAGGCATTTGACTCTGTCTCTTGGAATTTTATTTACTTCATGCTTGAGAAGATGAAGTTTCCCCATTGCTGGATTTCTTGGATTAAATGTTGTCTCCAAAGTGCAAAATTTTCAGTTCTTGTTAATGGTCGACCTGCTGGCTTCTTTAGTAGTTCTAATGGGCTTCATCAAGGAGATCCTCTATCTCCCTATCTCTTCACGGTCATTATGGAGGGTTTCACCTGTCTTATGGAAAGCTCGGTGCATCTTAAGGAGATCAAAGTTCCTCGGGCAGGCTCTATCTCTATTTCTCATTTCATTTTTGCAGATGATCTTATAATTTTCTTCAAGGATGATGTGGCTTCTGCTAGGAGAATTAAGGGCATTCTTCAAGAATTTTATAACTACTCTGGATTGCAGCTCAATACTGATAAGAGTAGACTTTATATTGGTGGGAAGGTGAGAAATCGAAAAGCTGTTCAGGAAGCTCTTCAAGTGCCTATCGGCACGCTCCCTTCTCCTTATTTGGGTCTACCGCTTTTTAGTGCCTCACTCAAGAAGAATATGTGCCAACCGATTGTAGACAAGATAAAGAGTAGAATTGACAGTTGGAAGACTAAACTTCTTAATAGAGCTGGAAGATTAGAGCTTATAAGGTCTGTTCTTTCATCGTTCTCCATCTATTGGACTGTGTCCTTTCTTCTTCCTTCGGCTGTCATTAAGGAGATTGAAATAATACTCAGCAAATTCTACTGGCAAGGCCATACCGCCACTCAATCCATTCATATGGTTAGCTGGGATAACATATGCAGACCTAAAGAAGAAGGAGGTTTAGGCATTCGTCGATTGAAGGACTGGAACTTAGCTTGTGCCGCCAGTAATTTGTGGGATATTCTTCAGAAAACTAATTCTCTTTGGGTCAACTGGGTTCGTCAGAAGCATCTCCTCAATAAAAACATCTGGTCGGTTTCTCATAAGCCTTATCATTCTATGGCGTGGAAGGTGATCCTGAAGCAAAGGAATTGGCTTCGGCAGCATATCTGTTATAATATTGGTGATGGGAATCATACGAGTTTTTTCCATGATCCATGGTTGGATGGGAAAAGTATTTTCATGATGGTAGGCGACAATATTAGACAGCACCTGGGTGTTCCTACAAACATCTCTTGTGCGGCTTTCATCCAGAATGGCCAATGGCATCTTCCTCCGCCCACGGCTACTGATATGTTCGACATTTGGCCAAAGATTACAATGACTCCTCTTTGTCAGTCTGATGTAATCACTTGGAAATATGGAAAAATCAGCACTAAGGAAATCTGGAATAAGATTCGTGTTCAGCATCAAAAAGTAGGTTGGGCGGATTGGGTCTGGAAGGCTCCAACTGTCCAACGCTTCTCCCTTACTTGCTGGCAAGCTTTATCTCATAAACTGCCCACTCATAATAACCTAAGAAAACGTGGTATGCTAATTCCTAGCAGGTGCATCCTTTGCTGCCATTCTGAAGAAAGTGAAGACCATATCTTCTTCCAGTGTCCTTATTCTATTAAGATTTGGGAAGAGATTCTTCATCGGCTGAACATTAAAAGGAGTCCACGCAATGATATATTCCAAGAAATTTCCTCCTTAAGAAGTAGTTTCAAATCAGATGGTCTTGGAACATCTCTGGCTCGGCTACTATTCCGTGCAACCATTTGGTGGATATGGTATGAGAGGTGCAGGAGAACCTTTGATGAATCAAAGCTTTCAGCTATTCAGGTTACTTTGTCTATCATGGATGATACTCGTTCTTGTTTAGAGGCAGCTCCTTGCTCTCAGCTGCCTAGGGGTCGGTCTAATGCTCTTCTTAGGAGATTTAACATTAAGCTCCATATTTCCTCCTAGAGTGTCTCATGTGATAGTCACCAACCTGTGGTGTCATCGCATTGTAGCCTTCCTTCTCTAGTTTACTGGGTTTTCCTGCCTGGTAACTTATCATTGTATCTTTATTCTCTCATTATTTTAATTTAATTCCTTGGTTGACCGACCAAAAAAAAATATGTTTCTTAAGTGTGATAAATACATCGTGATTTAAGGGTATAAAGGATTAGCTCTTGGTTAGCAATCCTATTATTTAGAGGCTTGCCAGTGAAGCTAGTAGCTTAGGCAATGCTTTGCTTGTGTGGTTTACAGTTTAGGCGACCAGCTGTTGAGGTGGTGTGCCTGTGAGGCTTGTGGCCTAGGCTTTACATTTATTGAGTGGATTAATGGTGCTGTTGTCTCTTCGTCTTTCTGAGATTTGCAGCAACTAAGTTAATTATGTTTAGTATTGTTAATTATGCTTTGTTGTGAGCATGAAATGATTTGGCTTCCGGTGTTGCCAGTGAGACCCGTTGGGGTTGAGGTTCTCCTGCGCTGTGTGTGCCTTTAGGTGGTCCCCTACTGAGCCAGTGACTTGTTGAGACTCACTCCCTTACAGTTCTTTTCAGGGTTTACCGTTGGTGTGGCTTGCGGAGGTGTCATGACAGACTTGTACCACCAGCAGTAGTGTTAGTAGAGTTGTGTGAGCTTGTGCTCCCTCGGGGTATGCCCCAGGTAGTTGTACTCTTTTTAACTTGGGCATGTAATAATGTAATGGGATAGTTGTAAATTGTTATATGCAGATATGAGCACATATCCTTTCTTGTGTCTCTTACTGTTGTGGTTTGTCTTTTATATTCTTCCTGGACACGTGTTCGAGCTATCCCTTGCGAGACTTCAGTCATTTCGCAGGAGACAGATCTTGATATGGACCCTTATTGGTTATAGATATCCAGGGCCGTTACAGTTGGTATCAGAGCAATGGTCCAGTTAGAATATGAAAAGACACTAAGATTACAATGTCCAAATACATGATTTAATGTCCACTGCTGGTAGTAAGTCTGTAGTTTCCTGTGCTTTTTAGTACGGTTTTCATATGAGCTTTGGTATATGAATTGTATGTATAGTTGGTTAGATCAGTAGTTGTGGGTAATAGTAGATATGATTGGTGGTGTAGTATGAGTGATTATTAGATTGTGGTTAAAGTATAATTGATTAGACATTCTTTACTATAGAAATTGAAAGAATTAGTGCATTCAGTTGTGAAATTCACTAAAAAGTGTTTTAATGAGAATCAGAGTTGGTAGAGAAAGGTATAAAGTAGTGATGTGATGGAATGATAGAGGGAATTGTATCATGATGAGAAATAGGGCTTTGTGATTAGAACTATTAAATGGGTGAATTGTGGTTGAAAATTGTAGCAGAGATAGTCATTGTGTTTGAGGTTTATGTTAATAAAGTGTTAAGAAGTTGCTTGGATAATAGTATGATTAAGGGCATGTTAGGTTTGAAATGATCAAGTGAGGTAGTTTAGATTGAGATGAGAGGCTAGTAAGTAGAGGAGCAATGATCAAGATGATTCTTAAGTGTGATTTGTGATTAGAAATAATTGCAGTAACGAATTTAAGGATAGTGTTGATATGAATAATAAGAATAATAGAAAGTTTGATATAGAAACTCATGTAAGTGGATGTAAAGGTGATCGGTTGGTTAGAGAGAGAGTAAAAGAGCAGTGGGAAGTCAGATTTTTTTGAGAATTTTTATAAGAGAAAGACGTTTGTTAATAAAAGGCAGTGGATAAAGATTTTGTAGAAAGATTTGTATAAGGTTGTTGTAGTGTTAAAGATAAGAGAATCTTATTCAGGAGAGAAGATGAGTGAGAGAGGAGAGAGAAGCTCTGGGGATTTTGGGCGATTCAGGTCTGGAGAGGATTCTGTCATCTCCAGCCATCTTCAGGCGGCTGATCAGAATGGGGGGAGCTCCGGTGTCAACCCCACTCTCTTGGGCGCTTCATCAACCATTGATCCTCAAGGCTTGCTTCCTCTTGCTTCTGGAAGGGGGCGCTCTTCATCTAGGGGAAGAACCAGATCTTCCTCTAGACCTCCGATCTCTTCAAGTCCGGTAGTTTGGAGTTCTCTCTTCAAGACGCAGGCTTCTAATCCTTCATTAGATTTGTCTTTCATTCAGCCCGAGCTCAATAATGGACTTAAGGTAGCGGTTTACTCTGTAGAAGACTCTCATGATCTTCTTTCTTCCTGGTCAAGATCAGTAGTTGGGTATGTTATAGGCTTGAAGACAACTTTTTATCCATTGCAAGCTTTCATTAAATCAAGATGGCAAACTTCGGCTTTTGAACTGCATGTTTTAGAGAATGGTTTTTTTATCTGCAAATTTGATGTGGAGGAAGATATGAACCGTGTATTGGAAGGCTTTTAGTCCGTCAAAGGCCATCCAATGATTCTTAGAAGGTGGTCACCTGAGATTCGAATGGAATTGGACAGTCTAAAAGTATCCCTCTTTGGGTTGCTTTTCATGGATTGCCATTGCATCTTTGGACGAAAGATTTTATTGCAAAGTTGGCTAGCACACTAGGAAAGCCTCTCTACCTTGATAAGATGACTGCAGAGAGAAAGCGCTTGTCCTATGCTCGGGCATGTGTAGAATTCTCATCAGATTCAGAGCCTCCGGAGTTTGTGTACTACAAGGATTTAGATGGGAGCATAAAGAAAATCAGAATTTCCTTTCAGTGGTGGCCACGCTGATGCTCTGTTTGCTCTTCTTTTGGCCATTCGAATGGGGCGTGCAAGCCAGCTCCGTAGCAAAGGGTTGAGAAAGTCTTCAAAGTTAAAGACAGCTTGAATCATAAGAAGCAGAATGTCACCACTTCAAATCAGTTTGAAGTCTTGGGAGATGAAGAACCGCAGCCATGCATACAAGAACCTGCAATTTCCGCACCTATTGAGAAAGGAAAGCAAGTTCAAAATTCAAATATTCAAAAGCCTCTAAAACTTGCAACTAATGCGCAATCTCCTATTGCTTCGGATGGTGAGTTAGAGAACTGGACTCTTCTGAGGGAATTCTCACGAAGGAGACTCATGTCAAGGAAGTCCACGGTCAGCTGGACTCTTCAAGCTACGGTTCCACCTTTGGTGGCAAAGTCCAAGGCCGCTTGGACTCTTCAGCTAGGCGCACTAATTCCTGCTCCGAAGAAGATGGAATGGACTCTTCCAACTTTGATGGAGTGCGCTCAAAGGATATCTCCAAAGAAGGAGGAGCGAAGCTGGACCCCTCATCTTTTGGAGGTTCGCATGGTGCAAACCCAGGTATTTCAAAATTTTAAAACCTCCAAGCGGTGGATGAAATAGATAAGACAAAATGGTTAAAAGGAAAAGGATTTGAAAAGAAAAAGGATACTGTCCAAAGGAAGGCATAGTTTGGTCATCGCCCCCCTTCTAATTTTACCATGAAGATCATATCTTGGAATGTACGTGGGATTAATAAATTGTACAAGCGTAGAGAACTTAACAAAATAATTAAGTCTAGTGCATGTGAAATTGTCATCCTTGTTGAAACCAAAATTAAATCTGATCATGCTCTTTTGAAAAAGAATTCAATTTGGTCTGAGGCTGATTTTATCACTAACGATTCTGATCTAGCTAATGGTCGAATTTGGATCTTGTGGAATCTTGATTTGATTGAGATTCATGCAACTTTTTCTACTACTCAATGTATTCATGTCAAAGGAACAGACAAGAAGAACACATGCTCTTTCTGGTTGACAGCAATTTATGCTTCTAATAGCATTCATGAAAGGAAAATTTTGTGGGAGGATATTAATTCTATTGCTCCATCTAGTTCTCAAGCTCCATGGTTGATAGTGGGTGACTTCAACACTGTCAGATTTTCGCATGAAAAGGTTGGGGGAAGGCAACTTAGTGATTCAATGCTATCTGATTTTAATGAGTGCATTACTTTAAATGATTTATTTGACATGAAATCAGTGGGTAACTGGCTGTCTTGGAGTAATAGAGGTAATGCAGATAGGAAAATCTTGGCAAGACTTGACAGATGCTTGATCAACAATGAATGGTTGACTGCTTATCCAAGCTCTTTGTTAGAATATGGAGTTCAGCACTTTTCAGATCACTCTCTCCTAACAATTACATCTGAAAGGGATATTCCTACTGGAAAGAAGCCATTCAGATTTTACAATATGTGGTGTAATCATCCCAATTTTCTTGAAGTAGTGCATACTGCTTGGAACTTGGAAATAGAAGGGACTCCTCCTTTTGTTTTGTGCAGCAGATTGAAAGCATGCAAGGATGTTCTGAAAAAATGGAATAAAGAAGTGTTTGGTGATGTGAAAGATGAAATCAAGAACTGTAACAGACATCTTATCAACATCCAACAGGAGCTTCAAAAAAATCCTTTTGATGAAGATAGTATTTCAGCTGAAAGGGAAGCAAGAGATAGGTACTTTACAGCTATGAAAAATGAGGAAAGTTTTATTAAGCAGAAGTCTAGGGAAAATTGGCTGACATTGGGAGACTCTAATACAAAGTTTTTTTATGCATCTCTAGCAGCAAGGAAGGCAAGGAACACAATTCGCAAATGCAAGGATCAAAATGGGAATCTCATCCAAGAAACTGAGGAAGTGAAGGATTACACTGTGGAGTTCTATAAATCTCTTCTTAATCAACAGCAGAGCCATGGTATTCTTGACATTGATGTAAACATGAGACTTGATCAAATGACAAAGATTTTCTCAATCAGCCAATTACAGGAGATGAAATCAGAAAGATTGTTTTCAGTTCCCCGAAAAACAAAAGCCCAGGTCCTGATGGTTTTAATGCTGAATTTTTCCAGAGTACTTGGGAAATCACTGGAAGGGATGTTGTTAAAGCTTGTGATTATTTCTTCAAATCTGGTCGGATGTTCAAACAAATGAATTGCACTTTCATTTCTCTTATTCCTAAATCTGCTGGAGCTGATTCTTTGGAAAATTACAGACCCATCTCTCTGTGTAACTTCACCTATAAGATCATTTCGAAAGTGTTGGCTGACAGAATGCAGAATGTCATGAGCAAGATTATTAGTTTGAACCAATCAGCCTTCATAAAAGGAAGAGGTATTCACCAAAATATTCTTCTTGCAAACGACCTTGTGAAAGATATGCAGTCAAAAACAAAAGGGAAAAGGATATGCTTTAAGGCTGATTTAAGGAAAGCATTTGATTCTGTTAACAGAGCTTTTATTTATGATATGATGGAAAAGATGAACTTCCCACTTAATTGGATTGCTTGGATTAGAAATTGCTTGGAAACTCCTAAATTTTCTGTCCTTTTCAATGGCACCCCAGTGGTTTTTTTGGAAGCAGTAATGGTATAAGACAAGGAGACCCTTATCACCATACCTCTTTACCATTGTTATGGAGGGATTAACCTGCATGATTGAGAAAGCAGTGAATGAAGGCATGCTGAAAGTTCCTACAGCAGGAAACAATTATATCTCTCACATCATTTTTGCAGATGACTTACTAATCTTTGTTCAAAATCATGAAGCATCAATCCAAAACTTGGCTGGTATTCTCATAAGATTTGGAGCTCTATCGGGTCTTCAATTAAATCAAGATAAGAGCAAAGTCTATATTGGGGCTGGTATTCATGAAAAGGAGACCACTAACACCCTTGGGGTGGCTGAAGGATATCTCCCTGTTACTTATTTGGGTCTTCCTCTTTTCTCAAATAGCATAAAGAAGGACCATTGTAGACCAATTATAGACAAGATCAAAAAAAGACTCAACTCTTGGAAAAGCAAATTACTCTCAAAAGCTGGAAGGGTGGAATTGATTCGTTCTGTGCTGCAATCTTATTCATTATATTGGGCAAATGCTTTCTTATTACCAGCTGGATTCATTCATGAAGTTGAAGGTATCCTTAGCAGATTTTTTTGGGGAGGAACTCAAGAAGGCCGATCCTTGCACATGGTGAATTGGAATGCAATTTGTAAACCCAAAAAAGGAGGGCTGAATTTAAAGAATTTACAAGAATGGAACAAGGCTTGTATGATAAATCATCTGTGGGAGTTGGTAAATGGTAAAGATTGTCTCTGGGTCAATTGGATCAAAGGAAGGTACTTCAGCAACAAATCAATATGGAATGTGGACATAAAGCCTTATTACTCAACTGCTATTAAAGGAATCTCAAGGCAAGAAGTTGGTTGGTGGACCACCTATCTTATGTTATCTCCACAGGTAATGGCATAAACATGTGGTATGACCCTTGGATTAATGGTAAAAGCATCTACCAGTTGTGTGGTGATAGAGTAAGACAGGACCTGGGTGCCCCTAAAGATTTGCAGATTTCACACTATATTCATAATTGGAATTGGAACCTTCCTAATCCAATTTCTATTGATATGATCTCTTTGTGGCCTCAAATTGCTGCAATTCCAATCTCAAATGATGGAGTTGATGGGGTAAAATGGAAGCATGAAAATGGAAGATTTTCAACCACTTCAGCTTGGAATCAAATAAGGATGAAGGCTGCACCTTGGAATTTAAGCAATTGGGTTTGGAACAGTCCAACAGTTCAGAAATTCTCTCTTTGTACTTGGCAAGCTATGCACAATAAACTTCCAACTTTGGACAATTTAAAGAGGAAGGGCTATACTTTAGCAAATGGATGTGTTCTTTGCATGAAAGATATGGAGACCGCTGATCACCTATTCTTTGGCTGCACTTATTCAAATTGGATTTGGAAACAAATTCTGATTAGATGTGATTTGACAAGAAATCCTCAAAAAGGGCTCCTGCATGAAATCAAAGCAATTGCCTTACAGTTTCCTAAAAATGGCATTTTGATCAAGATGGTGAGAGTTATTCTTAGATCAGCTATTTGGTGGATTTGGAGAGAAAGATGCAATAGAATCTTTGAAGAAACAAAAAAAGATAAAGTTCACATTCTTCTTGATATCATCATGGATTCCAGAAGCTGCATGGAAAAGGCTGGGAAGTTCAGAAATTTATCCAATAGCGAGAAAGGGATTCTTACTAGATTCAATTTCTCTATTAGCTAGATCAGAAATGAGCCTATTGCTAATTAATTCTTTTTCTAATAGTATGATCACTTTAATTTCTATTCTCAACTTGGACATCTTCTATGCTTGGACTTGTTTTGTTAAGTTTTTCAGGTGCTGGAATGTTGGAGAAGAAGGAAAAACAAGATCTCATTGCATTCAAAAGTGGAAAGTTAGCATCAACAGCAAAATGAAGGTTTCTCAACACTTTGAAGATCAGAAAGTCAAGCCAAATCTATCTTAGATCATTTCAGATTTTGGTTCATAGTCCATGACTTGTGTGGACATGACTATCTTTAGATTTGTAACCTAAAGCGAGAATGGTGGAGTGAGAACATCTCACCTCTCTGAGGTGAGGTGCACTCTCCTATTCTCCTCTAGGTGATGTTTGCCTCTTGACTATTCATGGTCAAAGGCTTCTGTAAATATTGTCTTCATTAATACCATTTCACTTATAAAAAAAAAAGTGTTAAAGATAAGAGTAGTGGTGCCAGCATTTCTGTGTAGATTGCGGAAGCAGAGAAGGGAAATTGGTGTCAGAGGCAGATTGGAGTTAAAACTAAATAATTAAAGTAAGTTGAAGCTATGTAAGTTAGAAAGGGTAAGGTTAAGTCTATTGAAAAGTAATGGGAATAACAAAGTGGATTGTGAATGGATATTTGTGAATGAGCTGTAACAGTGAAAATGTTTGTATTTGATGGTAAATTCGTAATGTGGAATAAAGAAATTAAGTAGAATAAATTATTGTGTTTTAAAGAAATAATTTTAGTTATAGTTATGGTGGAAAGTAAGAAGGAGTGTAACATAAATGGCACCTGAAAATTAGTCAGCTAGTAAACTAGTTAAGAGAAATATTTTGCAGAAATGGTGTTATGCTATTGATAGTAAAGATAAAGTTTAGTATGAATGCTCCATACTAAACTTTATCATTGGGATATTGACAAATTCATTCACAATAATCATTGGATTTGCCTTGTGCTACTTCTCATGATATGATCTCTCTTTGGCCAACTATCAGAAACATTCATATCCATGCAGGTTCCCAAGACTCCATCACCTGGAATCACAATGGAGGCAAATTCTCCATTGCTTCTGCTTGGAATGAAGTCCGATGTCACCAAAATGTTTTTTTTTTTTGATAAGTAAAATGGTATTAATGAAACAAGATATACATAAGCCTTTGACCATATCAATAGTCAAAAGGCAAACATCACCTAGAAGAGAATAGGAGAGTGCACCTCACCTCAGAGAGGTGAAATGTTCCCACTCCACCATTCTCACTCTAGATTACAAAGCTGAAGAACATGACCACACAGGTTGTGGACTACGATCTAAACAAATTTTGAAAAGATACAAGACATGAACTCAAAGATATTGCTTTAAGAGAGATGTGGCTTGAGCTTTCGATCCTCCAAGTCTAGAAATTCTTTCCCTTTGCTGATCATGTGCACAGTTCGCATAATGGTTGCAGATCCTCCATCTATCTTGATTCACCTGAAAACTTAACATAACAAGTCCAAACATAGAAAATGCCGAAGTTGAACCAGAAATTAAAATGATCATACTATCATGAAAAAGAATTAATATGTAAGAGGCTAAATCTATTCTAGCTAATAGAGAAGTTGAATCTAGTAAGAATCCCTTTCTCACGTTTGGAAAGACTCGAAAATTTCCCAGCTTTTTCCATGCAGCTTCTAGTATCCATAATGATATCAAGAAGGATATGAACTTTATCCCTACTAGTTCCTTCAAAGATTCTTTTGCATCTCTCCCTCCAGATCCACCAAATAGTTGATCTAAGAATAACTCTCACCATCTTAAGTAGAATACCATTCTTAGGAAACTCCAAAGCAATTTCTTTGATTTCATGCAAGAGGCCTTTTTGTGGATTCCTTCTCAGATCATATCTAGTTAAAATTTGCTTCCAAATCCAACTTGAATAGGTGCATTCAAAAAAGAGGTGATCAGTGGTTTCCCTGTCCTTGAGGCATAAAGCACATCTATTGGCTAAAGCATAACCCTTCCTTTGCAAATTCTCCAATGTTGGAAGTTTATTGTGGAAAGTTTGCCAAGCACAAAGTGAAAATTTCTGAACCGTTGGCCTTTCCCAAACCCAAGTGCTTTCATTCCAAGCACTAGCCTTTGATCTTATTTGATTCCAAGCTGAAGTAATTGAAAAATTTCCATTGTCATACTTCCACTTTACCCCATCAACACCATTATTAGAGATTGGAATTGCTGCAATTTGAGGCCATAAGGAAAACATGTCAATAGAAATTGGATTAGGAAGCTTCCAATCTCCATTCTGAATATAGTGTGAAATCTGCAAATCTTTAGGGGCACCCAAATCCTGTCTTATCCTATCACCACAAAGCTGATAGATGCTTTTCCCATTAATCCAAGGGTCATACCACATGTTTATGCCATTACCTGTGGAGATAACATATGAGAAGTGATTCCTCAACCAGCATCTTGCCTTGAGAATTCCTTTTACAGCTGTTGAATAGTAAGGTTTTATATCCATATTCCAAAGAGATTTGTTGCTGAAGTACTTGTCTTTAATCCAATTGATCCAGAGACATTGTTTACCTTTGATCAGATCCCACAAATGTTTTATCAAGCAAGCCTTATTCCATTCCTGCAAGTTCTTTAGATTCAGCCCTCCTTCTTCTTTGGGTTTGCAAATAGCATTCCAATTCACCATGTGCAATGATCTGCCTTCTTGAGTTCCTCCCCAAAAGAATCTGCTAAGAATGCCATCTATTTCATGAATGAAACCAATTGGCAATAAGAAAGCATTTGCCCAATATAAAGAATATGATTGCAGCACAGAGCGGATCAATTCCAACCTTCCTGCTTTTGAAAGTAATCTGCTTTTCCAAGAATTGATTCTTCTTTTGATCTTGTCAATTATTGGGCAGCAATGATTTTTCTTAATGCTATTAGAGAATAGAGGAAGGCCCAAATAAGTGACAGGAAGAAGTCCTTCAGCTACCCCAAGAGTGCTTGTAATGATGTTCTTGTCTTGAATACCAGCTCCCATATAAACTTTGCTCTTATCTTGATTTAATTGCAGACCTGATAAAGCACCAAATCTTCTGAGGATTTCTGCCAAATTTTGAATAGATGCACAATCATTTTGGACAAAGATTAGCAAATCATCAGCAAAATGATATGGGAAACATGAGTGTTTCCGGCTGTAGGAACTTTAAGAATGCCTTCAGTCACCACTTTCTCAATCATACAAGTGAGGCCCTCCATTGCAATGGTAAAAAGATAGGAAGATAGGGGATCCCCTTGCCTTATTCCATTGGAACTTTCAAAAAAACCAATTGGAGTACCATTAAAAAGAACTGAAAATTTTGGAGTTTCCAAGCAACTTCTAATCCAATCAATCCACTTGAATGGAAAGTTCATCTTTTCCATCATATCATAAATGAAAGCACGATTCACAGAGTCAAAAGCTTTTCTTAAATCAGCCTTGAAACATATCCTTTTTCCTTTGGTTTTTGACTGCATATCTTTCACAAGATCATTAGCCAGGAGAATATTCTGGTGGATACCTCTACCTTTGATGAAAGCAGATTGGTTCATACTAATAACCTTGCTCATAACATTCTGCATTCTATCAGCCATCACTTTTGAGATGTCACCAAAATGTTAGTCATTTATACAGGTGGATTTGGGGGCAACCTGCAGCTCAGAAGTTCAATATCTGCATTTGGCAAGCTTTGTTGTATAAACTACCCATGCAAGATCTCATGAAGACAAAAGGGATTCAAATGGCCAATCAATGTACTCTTTGCAAGATTAAAGAAGAGTCTCATGACCACCTCTTTTTTCAATGTGATTTCAGCAAGTGGATTTGGCAGCAAATCTTATGCAGGTTCGGCTATGCAAGACAACCAAAAGAAACTATGGAAAATGAAATACAAACGTGCTCAAGGTCTTCCTCAACAAAGCTTAACTTGGAAGATGGCTCAACTTACAATGAAGGCTGCGGTTTGGTCGATATGGAGAGAAAGATGTCTCAGAATTTTTGAAAATAAAGAAACTACAAAAATGCAAGTGCTGATTAGGATTCTTCTGGACATTAAGCTTTGCATGGAGAATATTCAGATGAAAGGCTGCTCTAGAAAGGAAAATGACACTTTAACTCGGTTCAATATCCTTAGACAATGAGCTATTTTGTTACATTTCCTTACTCATAGTCCACAGCTTGTGTGGTCATGAGGTGCTATTTTGGCCATCCTATTGTTGTGAGTGGTGGAGTGAGTCCATTCCACCTCTTTGAGGTGGGGTGCACTCTCCTACTCCTCAATAGGAGCCTTTGCCTATGTCTTATAAGACTATAGGCGTGTACATTATGATTTCCTTTTAATACATTATTACTTAGCAAAAAAAAAAGTTTAGTATGAATGATCAGGTGAAGAAAAAGAATGTGATAGATTATAGAATAGTGATAATTAAATGATTCAGGAAATGTGCAATAAGAATTTGCGTAATGATATGCAGTAAGGTGATTGGATGAATAAATAAATTTTGTTATAAGAATATTTCTAGAATTTGAAGTAAAGCTTATAATAAATCAGTTAAGGAGTAGTGAGCAGATTAAGGTATAGTGAAAGGGAGTAGAAAAAGGGAGGAGCAATATAATCAGTTTAATGCTAAAGAAATTTTGAGATTTGATGTCATATAATTGAGCAAGGCTTGAATAAAGGTAAAGGTGAATTTCGAGTATGGGTAGCAATGAGAATGGAAGATGTGAAAAGATATGAATTGAGTTTGTTAAATCACAAACCAGAGAGGAATCTGATATAGTCTCCTCCCAGAGAAGAGAGGAATTCCCATCAATCCAGGGGTCATTCCGAAGACTAAAAGTGCAGCCATTACCAATCTGAAACATGACATTAGCCAACATCCAGTCCCTAACTTGAAGAATACCTTTCCAAGCTTGAGAGTGATAAGAGTGACTTCTAACTGTCCAAACAGAAGAATTTGTGAGATAGCGGCTCCTTACCCAATGAACCCACAGAGTGTCATGATTAGAAATAATCTGCCAAAGCTGCATAGAAATAGCAGAAGAGTTCCATGTATGAAGCCTGCGAATACCAAGACCACCCTCCACCTTCCGTCTGCACAACCAGTCCCATTTGATGAGATGAAATGGCTTGTAATCCCCAGAACCATGCCAGAAGAAGTTCCTCATCAGTCTTTCCACTTCCCCAATCAGCCGCTTAGGCAAAATGAAAGCAACAGCCCAATAAATAGCATAGGAATTTAGAACAGATCTGATCAGTTCTAATCTGCCAGCTTTAGAAAGTAAACGGGTTTTCCACGAAGCAATACGCCTTCTGATTTTCTGAATGATAGGAATGCAGTGAGAGGCCAGCAAAGTAGTTGAAAACAATGGAAGACCCAAATAAGAAGCTGGGAGAGCCCCCTCCTGAACACCTAGAGCGCTAAGAATTGGTCCTTTGCAATGAATCTTGGCCCCCACAAAAGCTTTACTTTTGGAAAAATTAAGTTGCAAACCATTATTAGTCAAAATCAAGCAGCCTTCATTCGTGGTAGAAACATTCAAAGCAATATACTTCTTGCTAATGATCTCGCTAAAGACTTACATTCGAAGAGGAAAGGTACTAGAATCTGTTTAAAGGCTGATCTTTGCAAAGCCTTTGACTCAGTCTCTTGGGATTTTATCTACTACATGATGACTAAAATGAAGTTCCCCTCTCGGTGGATTGCTTGGATCAGAATTTGCCTCGAGTCTTCTAGATTCTCGGTTCTTGTGAATGGCAGCCCGCAGGGTTTCTTCAAGAGTTCGAATGGTATTCGGCAAGGTGACCCCTTATCCCCCTACCTTTTTACTATTGTTATGGAAGGGTTCACGTGCCTCATGGAAACTGCTGTTCAGCAAAAGCAAGTGAAAGTCCCTACTGCGGCATCTATGTCTATCTCTCACTTTGTTTTTGCCGATGATCTCATTATTTTCTTCAAAGATGATGTCAGTTCGGCCAGGAATATCCATCATATTCTTGAGGTTTTCTACAACTACTCCGGCCTTCAGCTTAATTCGAACAAGAGCAGATTATATCTTGGCGGTCATGTGAAGAATAAAAAAGCTATTCTGGATGTTATGAAAATTCCCATGGGATCGCTTCCTACCACTTATTTGGGTCTTCCTCTAGTTAGTTCATCTCTCAAAAAAACTCACTGTCAGCCGATTATTGAGAAGATCAAAAGTAGAATGGAGACTTGGCGTACCCATCTTCTTTCCAGAGCCGGAAGACTGGAGCTAATCAAATCAGTTCTTTCTTCCTTCTCTATTTATTGGTCTGTCTCTTTCATCCTTCCAGCGGCTACCATCCAAGAGATTGAAAGAATCCTCTCCAACTTCTATTGGAATGGATTATCTTCCCATCGTTCTCCCCACATGGTGAGTTGGAGGGACATCTGTACTCCCAAATCTGAAGGTGGACTTGGTATTCGGAGACTTAAGACTGGAATCTTGCTTGTGCAACTAAGAATCTTTGGGACATCCTTCAGAAGAATAACTCTCTCTGGGTTCAATGGGTGCAGCAGAAGTATTTGAAGAGAGATTCTATTTGGTGTATCAATCAGAAATCTTATCACTCTTCGGCTTGGAAAGGCATTCTGAAGCAGCGGAATTGGATTCTTCAGCACATATCTTACAAAGTGGGCTCAGGAAGTTGTTTCAATTTCTTTTATGATCCGTGGATTAATGGTAAGAGTATTTTCATGCTTACTGGAGATCGGATTAGGCAACATCTTGGTATGTATTCTACTACCATGGTCTCTTCTTTCATCACTGAAGGACGGTGGAACCTTCCTCCTCCCACTGCAATGGAGATGTATGACATTTGGCCGGACATTAATAACACTGTCATTCATGGTATGGATGAGATTTCTTGGAACTATGGTAAGTTCAGTGTGAAGAGTGCGTGGAATATGATAAGAGAAAGAAATCAGAAAGTGGGTTGGGACACTTGGATTTGGAAAGGCCCTACGGTGCAGAAATTCTCAGTCACCAGTTGGCAAGCCATTTTGCACAAGCTCCCTACTATTTCTAATCTCAAGAAGAGAGGATTCCAAATTCCCAGCAGATGTGTTCTTTGCTATAACTCTGAAGAAAGTGAAGACCACATCTTCTTCAAATGCCCCTACACTATTTCTGTTTGGAAAGAAATACTTCACCGGTTAAAACTTAACCGTTCTCCTCGTCCCTCCATAAATGAAGAAATGCATGCTTTGAGAACAAGCTTCAAAAGGGATGGTGTTGCAACTTCCTTAGCCCGCCTTCTTTTTAGGGCTACCATATGCTGGATTTGGCGTGAAAGATGCAATAGAACATTCCAGGATATTAAAACTTCTTACATGCACAATGTTCTCCACATTATCAACGATGTTAGAAGCTGTTTAGAGGCTTGGCCTCACACGGGTACCATTTCTGGTCGGTCTAGAATCCTTTGTATGAGATTTATTTTTTTTGGTCAGTCAACCAGAAATGAATGGCTCTTCCTCTCTCTCTCTAGGCGATTCTAGAGAGAGAGGCTCTGGGTTTGCGCTCTGCTTGGTGGTGCGGTGGGGCTTGCCCCTGGGGGGCACATGGAGGCTCTCCCTCCGAGTGTCCCCAATGGCTCTGTGGTGACCGCGGGCAGAACTCCTCTCCCTGAGGATGCTCTCCCATTAGGTAACCCCTCCATCTCACCCTCTAGAGGTCGTCGGATTGAGCATGTTGCTCGCTCTGGGAGGTCTCGTTCTAGAGTCTCTCAGACCAGACGCCCTTGGTCTGCGCTGTTCGGCCCGCCTGCTGGTGTTAGCGATCATGCTAAAGAAGGAGTTCTTGAGTATATTGAACCGGTTATTCTTCCTGATCGGAGGGTAGCTGTGTTCGAAGGAGATGATGTCAAGGAGCTGGAGGATTCTTGGCGATTAGCTCTCATGGGATATTGCATAGGTATGAAACCTATTTATTCTGCTCTCAGATCCTTTATTCTTAATCTTTGGAAACCGAAGGGAGAAGTGGAGTTGCTCATGCGAGAAGGAGGCTTCTTTCTGGTAGTCTTTAATCTCGAAGAAGACCTGGTGAGGGCGCTTGATGGGTTTTGGAGTGTTAAAGGTCACCCACTGGTCCTTAGGAGATGGTAAGCTGATCTAGAGATGGAGAAGGAGTCTCTTACTTCGATCCCGGTTTGGGTCAAGTTTCCTGGTCTCCCTCTAAAGTGGTGGACTGCTAAGGGTCTAAGCAAGATCTTAAGTCTCTTTGGTCGTCCCCTCCATATGGATTCCTTGACAGCAACTAGGAAGCGGTTACTCTTTGCTCGGGCGTGTGTTATGATGGATGTCGATGCGGCGTTTCCAGCTGAGCTATCGGTCATGGATGCTGACGGTTCTTTTGCTTCTATCCATGTGCAATACGAGTGGAAGCCTGTTGTTTGTACTGATTGCAGGTCCTTCGGTCATGCTAATGGTGAGTGTCGCTTGAAGGCGGAAGGTACCAAGCAGAAGAAGATCTGGAGGAAGAAGATTTCTGATGTTGGATCATCCCACGATCTGGTGGTTGTAGCAGAAGCTCATGAACCAACTCAGTCTCTTGCGTTGAGTGACTCAGTTAGGGGAGTTGACTCAGCTAAGGGGTCGTTGCAGCAGAAGCTTCATCGTCCTGAAGGCAATGAAGCCTTCATTCGTTCAATGCTTGATGTTCATCCGCGAGATTCCTTGCATGCTCACAACCGGTTTTCAGTTTTGGAAGATTTAGAAGGATCTTTGGGAGAAGGAAACCGAAATCTTCCTCATGGAAGTGGGATCACTGAAGATTCTATGCACCTACATAACTTGGATAGTCTTTCTAATCATGGTATTATGTTGCAAAAGGAGGGCGGAGGTCATCAAAAGGATAGTTCTTTGCATGGAAAGGAAGCTAGCGCTACCAGGTTGCACATTCCAAAGGATACCTTGCTTCCTTCTTCTGGTGCAAACCGTGGTATGGTGAATATTTCGAATGTTGCAAGTGGGGCCAATCGTGATATTCTTCCTCTCCTTCCTTCTAATGAAGACCAACTGCTACATTTAAAGGAAACTATTCAAACTAGTGCTCATCATGGAAGGTTGGGTGGCGGATTACCTAGGGAGGTGCGCAGCAAGGTAGATATTTCTAGTCCTTCCCATTCTTTGCAATCGGCTATTGGGGAAAGTCATAAGGGGAATTCTAGTGCTTTGGAAGGTGGCGTGGAGGTTACCATGCAACGCCATGCAGACGTTGGTCCTGGTGAGGGACGTACTGGACATTCCTCTTTTCCCTTGGAACACAAGATGGATAAGCTTCAAGCTCGGATTCGCTCACTCTCTCAATCTCATTAATGAAGATTATCTCCTGGAATGTTCGGGATCTTAACAAGAAAGCTCATAGAGTTACTGTTAAAAAAGCTATTTTGCAATCCAAGGCTGATATTGTTATCTTAATTGAAACCAAAGTTCGTATGGACAACATGGTTAGTAGGAGACTTTCCATTGCCCCTCACCTTAATATGCTGCACAATTATAATGAGCACTCTGGAGGTCGAATATGGGTCCTGTGGAATGATGTTTCTATTAACATCAGATGTGTTAAAGCTTCAGATCAGTTAATTCATATGGAATGCACTGATATTTCTACTGCAAGGAAATTTCATTTAACTTCAGTCTATGGCTCTAATCTGTCATGGCGGGATATTATGTATCTTTCAGCTTCTATCATTACTCCTTGGCTGGTTGTTGGCGACTTCAATAGTGTTCGTTATCCTCAGGAGAAGATCGGCGGGAGGGTCTTGACTCCTTCGGTGCTGCGAGACTTTAACACCTGTATTGATACTTCATCTCTCTTGGACCTGAAGAGTGTGGGCAACACCTTCTCTTGGTGTAACCGGTCAGTTGGAGCCAGGTGAATTATTTGTAGATTGGATCGAGCCCTCATCAACCATCATTGGATGGATATGTTTCCGGATAGCTATGTTCATTATGGTGATCAAATCCTTTCTGATCATGCCCAGCTCACTGTTTTTACAGAAGATACTGTGGCGGGTGGCCCCAAACCATTCAATTCTAAAATATCCACGCTCAGCATAATTCATTTCGTTCCATTGTTCATCAGGCCTGGAGTTCCCACTTTCTGGGGACTCCAATCTTTGTGTTGTGCAAGAAGCTTCGGGCGGTTAAAATGGCTCTTAAAGTCTGGAACCGTGATGAATTTGGTCCCATCCAGCAAAAGGTTTCCTATGCTTCTGAACTATTACATCAAGCTCAATTGGAATTAGCCAGTGATCCTATGAAAGAACAGTTGATCCAGAAGGAAAAGCATGCCCGGGATGCCTATCTCACTTGTTTAAACATGGAAGGAGCTTATGCTCAGCAGAGGGCAAAGCAGCACTGGTTAGTGCAAAATGATGACAATAATAAGTTTTACTATGCTAGTATCAAAGGGAGGCGTATGATCAATACTATTCGCAAGTGTAGGCTTCCTGATGGTCAAGAGACTTCAGATTTGCAGCAGCTCAAGAATCATGCAACTGATTACTACACTGGACTTCTTAATCAAGAGCAGCAGTATGAGATTCCGGACTTTCAGCCCCGTAGAGTTCTCTTGGAAGAAGACAGAGCTTTCCTTATGAGGCCCTTTACTGATGAAGAGATTACTAATGTTGTTATGAATGCTCCTAAAAACAAAAGTCCTGGCCCGGATGGCTTTCCTTCTGACTTCTATCAGATTTGTTGGAGCATCATTGGGAATGACGTTTTGGCTGCTGTGCATTATTTTTTCAATGGTGGTCGTTGGCTTCGTCAGGTAAACCATAACTTCATCTCCCTTATTCCAAAGAATGATATGGCAGATTCCTTTGATCAGTTCAGACCTATATCCCTGTGCAATTTCCTGTATAAGATTATTGCAAAGCTGATGGCTAATCGTATGCAAAAGTTCATGCCTTCCCTTATTAGCAAGCACTGCTATCTCTTTACTTCCTATTCCTGGAAATATCCAAGCTAAAGATCCGGGCGATACTTCATGCAAGCTCTCACCTCCATCTAGCGTAAAACCGATTTCGTCCACGGTGGCTAATGATATTTCTAAAGATTCTGGTAGATCCTTGCCTTCTCCGACCTCAAAGCACAACTCAGAAGATGCTCAAGACCTTCCATGCAATCTTTCTACACCTGTGAGTATAAATCCGACGTCGGCCACGGTGACTCATGAGGGACTTGCTGTTTCCCAAACTTGCATGACGGGTATACAGCAAAGCAATATACTATTACCTGATTGCCTTGCAACGGTTATTCCTGAAGATTCTGTGATTTCCCTGCCTTTGAGATCCATGGACACTTCCTTATCTTTAGAAGATTCTATGATTCCCCTACAAGAAGACTTGCAGCGTGGGAAGAAGGAGACTGCTAGCTCTCAAGTTGACAGTGTGGAACCCTTACGTCTAAATCGGAGCATTATTCATAATGGGAAGGTTGCATCTTCTGTGAGTGACGTGACTACGGTGGCCAGTAGCATTGCGGCTTGCAATCCGGACATTGTTCTGAGGCCTATGGTGGTTGACAGCTCTACCTCTGTTAGTATGAATCTGGATCCTAAGGATTTTGCCAACAGCAAATCTTCTATATCTGATAAAGGAAAGGATGTGGATATCGCCTACCAGGTTACTATAGAAGGCCGGGTTACCAAGGATTGCACCAAGGAAACAAGGCATAATTCTAAAGATGCAACCTGTACCTTTGACACTTCGAAGCTCAAAGATGTGGACCGTGTTAGTAAGATTGGCCGCTAGTCGGTGAAGCCAAGGGTTCTTTCTTACAAACATTAAGTCTTTATGCATATTATTTCATGGAATGTGAGGGGTATGAACAATAAAACAAAGATGTTAGCTGTTAAGAAAGAGCTTCTGATTCATAAATTTGATATTGCTGTTCTTTGTGAGACCAAAATTACAGAATCAAATTGTGACAGAGTGAAGAGGGCCTTATGGCCTGATCTCAGTGTTATCCAGAATTATAGTAGCAGTGGGAGAGGAAGAATTTGGATTCTCTGGAACCAAGAGCTGTTCACTTTAAATCTTCTTGCCGAATGTGCGCAATACATCCACGTCCAATGCTTTAGGAAGAACACAAATGAAAAATTTATTCTTACTGCTATCTATGGCTCCAACCTGGTTGGTGAGAGAAGACAATTATGGGGAGATCTAACTCATCTTTCTAATGTTATTGATCAACCTTGGGTTATTCTTGGGGATCTTAACACTATTCGTTACCCTCATGAGAAGCAAGGTGGGCGGACCATTCTGCCTGGCCACCTTGTGGATTTCCAAAACTTTCTGGATCATGCAAAGCTTCTTGATATGCCTCATGTAGGGAATATTATGACTTGGTGCAACAGGAAAGGCGGTAATCAGCGTATATCTGCTCGGTTGGACAGGGTATTGATTAATACCATGTGGGCGAATATGTACGAAGATGGGACTCTGTCTTATGAAAATATGATTGTTTCTGATCATTCTATGATGCTGGTTAACACTAATGAAGGAAGTCGCTCCTCTAAGCCTAGACCTTTCAAATTTTTCAATATGTGGACTTCTCATCCTAATTTCAAGACTATTGTGCACAAAGCTTGGAGTATTCATGTTTCTGGCTCTTTACTCTTCCAGTTATGCAAGAAGCTCAAGTGCGTGAAAAATGCTCTGCGGGATTGGAACAAGGAAGTTTTCGGTGATGTTCAGTCTAGTGTTTCTAAGGCTAGAGAGGAGCTTGTTCACCATCAGACTCTCTTAGCTGGGGATCCCCATAATGTCTGTATTCAAGAGAAGGAGAAACAATGTCATATTTCCTACTTACTTGCACTTGGAAAGGAAGAAATGTTCGCCAAACAGAAGTCTAAGCAGCAATGGTTGTCCCTAGGGGATTCAAACACCAAATTTTTTTATGCTGCTATCAAAGCCCGTAGAATTTATAACTCTATCAAGAGTTGTAAAACAACCGATGGCAAGGTGCTTCATGAGGATGACGAAATCCGAGCTCATGCTTTATCCTTTTACCACTCCCTTTTAAATAAAAAGCATCAAAGAGAATCACCTACTTTTGAGACTCGGAGATCTCTTTCTGACGATGACATCTCCTTTCTCCTTCGGCCTTTCACTCATGAAGATGTTCATCAAGTGGTCTTCAATTCTCCTAGGGATAAGAGTCCGGGGCCTGATGGTTTCACTGCGGAGTTCTTTATAAACACTTGGGATATTGTTGGCGATCTGGTTTCTAATGCAGTTTTATCATTCTTTCAAGATGGATCTTGGGAAAAGCAGATTAATTCCACCTTTATTGCCCTTGTTCCGAAGCAGCCAAATGCGGAGTCCCTTGATCAATTTCGTCCCATTTTTTTTTTTCGGTAATTAATAATGTATTAAAGAGAACAAAATGTACAGGAGCTATGACCATAGAAAATGGTGCATAGAAAGGAATCCCCAATGGAGATCAGGAGAGCGCACCCCACCTCAATGAGGTGGAATGTTCCCGCTCCACCGCCCTCAACATTTGGGATTCCAAGTAGAACTACTCATGACTACACAGGCTGTAGACTATGAGTATAAAACAAATCTAAAGACAAGAAGAAGCAAATTACAATTCAGAAATATTGAACCGCTTCAGCATATCCTTTTCTCTACTGGATGCCTTTTTGTAAGTGAAGCTTTCCATGCAAACTTTAATGTCCGATAGGATTGAAATGAGCAACTGCATCCTAGAAGTTTCCTTCCCTTCAAAAATCCTCAGACATCTTTCACGCCATATCCACCAAACAGCCACCTTAAGGGCGAGTTGAGCAAGGTGCCAAAGAACATTTCTGCAAGGAAAATTTTGTTTTAATACACTCATCTCCTGAAGAAGATTTGGTTCCGGTTTCCTTCCAAATTGGAATCTCTGAATAATTTGCTTCCAAATCCAAGAGCTATAAAGGCATTGGAACAGGATGTGGCTGTTGGTTTCCTCATTGTTCTTACAAAGAATGCATTGGTTCGCCATCTGAAAACCTTTTTGCTTCATTAGATCTTGAGTTGGGAGTTTTTCCAATGTAGCTTGCCAGAGACAAAGGTTAAATTTAGGAGCTCCTGGCTTTGCCCAGATCCACCCGTGGTTATTGTTTTCATCATGCTTATCCCTGATTTCGTTCCAAGCAGAAGTGATGGAGAACTTTCCACCATTGTGCTTCCAAATGATCTGATCCTCATGCCCATCATGAATCTGAATTTCCTTGATAGCAGGCCAAGCCATCATCATCTCAATGGAAGTAGCAGGAGGTAAAGACCAATTTTTTGAGTGAATGAAATGACCAACCGAAAAATGCTTACCAGCCCCCAGGTCATTCCGGATCCTGTCCCCATATGTTTGTAAAATACTTTTGCCATTCAACCATGGATCATACCACATACTAAAAGAGGTACCATCCACAATGGAGTACGAGATTTGCCTTTGCATCCAATCTCTTTCCTTAAGGACACCTTTCCATGCACTAGAAAAGTAGGATTTGCTCTTGATTAACCAAATATTGTCTTTACTAAGGTACTTTTTATGAACCCAATCAATCCATATAGATTTCTTCTTCTGCAAAGTGTCCCAGAGAAGCTTAACCGAGGCTGCTCTATTCCAGTCTTGCAATTTTCTTAACCCCAGACCACCCTCTATCTTGGGCCTGCATATATTATGCCAATTAACCATAGTTAAAACCGGTTTATCAGAACATCCTTGCCAGAAAAATCTTCTGATGATGCCCTCAATCTGATTCAAAGACCAGTTGGAAGAATGAATGCAGAAGACCAGTAAATGGAATAAGACTGTAAAACCGATCTAATGAGCTCAAGGCGACCAGATTTGGACAAAAGGCGATTCTTCCAAGCAGACAGCCTTTTTTTTTATTTTGTCAATAAGAGGCGAGAAGTGCACTTTCTTAATGGAGGTAGAGATTAAAGGTAATCCAAGATATGGAACCGGAAGAGAGCCTTCATCAACTTCAAAGATTCTGATGAAATCTAGCTTATTCTGAACTTTACCACCCATGTACAGCTTACTCTTTTCCTTATTCAAATGCAGCCCAGATAAAAGAGAGAAATCTTGTAGCACCTTATGAATGTGAATAGTAGTGTTGATATCATTTTTCATGAATATGATGAGATCATCCGCAAAAACCACATGCGATATCTTCATCTCACCTGCCGAGGGGACGTGTAAATTATGTTTACTAACAGCTTCATCCAGCATACATGATAGACCCTCCATAGCTATAGTGAACAGATAAGGTGATAAAGGATCCCCTTGCCTCATACCATTAGATCCTTGGAAAAAGCCCGTAGGACAGCCATTTAAGAGAATAGAAAAGGACGGGTTTTCAATACAGTTTTTGATCCATGTTATCCAGGTGCTCTTGAAACCCATTTGACGCATCATGTAATAGACAAACTCCCTGTTAACAGAATCGAATGCCTTCTTAAGATCAGCCTTAAAACAAAGAAGATTACCTTTGGTCTTAGAGTGCAAATCTCGAACTAGATCATTAGTGATCAGAATGTTATCCTGGATAGCTCTCCCCTTTATAAAAGCTGCTTGATTCGGACTGATAATCTTATGAAGAACAGTTTGCAGACGATTTGCAAGGATCTTAGAAATGATTTTATAAGAGAAGTTGCATAAAGATATCGGTCTAAACTGATCGAAGGAATCAGCACTCTCAGATTTCGGGATCAGTGCAATAAAAGTACAATTCATCTGCTTCAGCATTCTAGATGAATTGAAATAATGCTTAACAGCTCTAATCACCTGGTCACCCACAATATCCCAATTAGCTTGATAAAATTCAGCTGGAAAGCCATCCGGCCCTGGACTTTTACCTTTAGGGGAGAGCTTCACAACATCCCATATCTCGTCCTCAGTGATATCCATGCAAAGAAGTTGGCTATCAGATTCAGAAAGCTTCAGTCTAGGATCAATATTGACCTGGTTCCAATTCTTGGACAGTTGATTCAGTAAGTTTGAGAAAAACTTCACAGAATGCTTTTTGATCTCCTCCATGTCTTCAATGTTACTTCCATCAGGAGCTTTACATCTGGTAATGGTGCAATTTGACTTCCTAGCTTTGAAGGACGCATGGAAAAATTTAGTGTTACTGTCGCCAAGAGAGTGCCAATTCTGCTTAGATTTTTGCTTGTAGAATTCCTCTTCCATATCCAAAGCTTTTTGGTACTCTTTCCTCATGTTTAATTCCTGAATAATGAGATTATTATCAAATGGGCTACGTTGGATATTAGCTTGGATAGTAGCTAACAAATCTCTAGTCTTCTTGATATTACCATTGACATCACCAAAGACCTCTTTGTTCCACATTTTTAAAGTAGCCTTAACCGCTTTCAGCTTTTGACAGAGAATATAAGTGGGAGACCCCTCAACATCAATAGACCAAGCCTTCCTCACAATGTCTTTTAACCCAGAGTGTTTCATCCACATGAAGAAAAATTCGAAAGGCTTATTCCCGTTAATGATTGGTTTAGTAGTATGCACAGAAAGCATAGAGTGATCAGAGAAATATGAAGATCCATAGTCAACATAGCCAGCCGGATAAGTAGAAAGCCAATCATCATTTATGAGACAGCGATCAAGCCTTGCAGAAATTATCCTATCACCAGTAGAACAATTCGTCCAGGATAAAACATTACCCACCGATTTTAAGTCCATAAGACCCGAGGCAGTAATCATTTTGTTGAAGGAATCTAGGATATGATCAGGAACAAGATTACCTCCCATTTTTTCTGAAGCATACCGGATACAATTAAAATCTCCAGTAACAATCCAAGACGAACCAGCAGTCTTTTTGGATATATTAGTGATAGAGTCCCAAAGAGAGATACGGTCTTGCTGAAGATTCGAAGCATAAATAGCAGTGATATGGACAGCCTTACCAGTGTTGGCACGAGAACCATACAGATGAATAAATTGATCAGAAATTTCAGTAGCAATGAAAGAATAAATATTAGGATTCCATAGAACCCAAATGCGACCTTTAGAACAATGGCAATTATGAATAATAGAAGCTTCAGGCCAGATTTGATTTTTGCATATATCAACATTGACTTCTTTCACCTTAGTTTCAAGAAGAATCACAATATCACTCTTCTGATTTTTAATGATCTTTCTCAGCTCAATGCGCTTGGCTAGCTTGTTAATTCCTCTAACATTCCAACTAATCATCTGCAATGAAATTATTTCTTAGTTGGATGCACCTGCATCCCAAATTTGATCTCCTTAGATTTTTGCTTTGGAATATTACCTTGGATATCAACCACAGGCGCCGCTTTCTTCATTTTATCCATCTCATCCACCGCATGCAAAGAAGTGAATTTTCTAATATTTTCCCTTACCTCATCAGGCGAAGTAATATACTGGTTTCCTTTCCCATTCGAATTGCTTTCCCCAAGAGTATCCTTGCGAAGAATAGTAACTGGCCTCTCAAGTAACGAGATATTATCTCCAACACTAGCTATTTTCACCATTTTTTGATTCCCTCTCCTACCAATGCTGGATTCATGACTAATAGAAACCTGGTCTTTCCTTTGTTCAATAGAGATCTCACCCTCCTCCTCTCCCTTCCCTTCGTTGGTCAAAGAGATATTTATAGATTTGTTGGAATCGCCAGGAGACGAATTAGTGGTGAAGCTAGCCTTGCATGGGGGAGGTAAGGTTACCTCCTTCCCCATAGTACTCCTTCCTTCCTTCGCCTCATGATACGTGTGCATGACCCTCGATGGCGCTATCTTTTGAATATCACACCTTTCCTTCACTTGCAAGCTTACCGTTCTTTGCGCTGCTTCCTTTCCTTTTGATTCTATAACCTTCTCCAAAACATGCATATCCTTCGAAACAACACCTTCGATAGCTGTAGTCTTGCCCAAAGAGGAGATGGCCTCGTGAGTCTCGTCAGCCTGCTCAATATTCCCATGCACAATAATCCCGTTCTCAGCTGTAGAATTATTTATCTCATCTTCATCACTTTGAATACTGGCCAGAACAGAGAACTTATTCTGATTAATATTTGAATTATCAGGAACTATGGTTTTGTTGGATAAACCATCCACTCCAGCTTTCTTTCTGTAAACTTGCTGCGTAACGGTGCTTGCTTGTTGGGATACTTTTTTACATTGTCCTTGAAGGTGACCAAATGTACCACATGATGCACATCTTCTTGGCTTCCATGAATAAGAGATATTTAGAGAATGCAAAGAACCATCTAAATCCTTATATGTAACTGATGTAGGTAGCTCCACTTCCGAGGAAACCATGACACATGCTCTGGCATACGATAACCTCTTGCGTTCAGCTGTTAATCTGTCCATGAAAAGGGGTTCCCCAACTGTACTACACAGCTTCGAAATGAATTTCTTCGACCACAAATGGATAGGTAAGCTATGAATAGTGACCCAAACAGGAATATTTTTTAGACTTTCCAGCTCCATACGAACATCTTTAGCCCATCTTCTTAGTATCATGGGATGCCCACGAATAGACCAGAAATTCTCCAGGATACGGGTGACATCTTCCTCACTATCCAGCTTGCATAAGAAGAAGCCATTTTCCAATAGATGCAAATCGAAACCAACAACACCCCACCTGTTCTTGATAAATGATGAAAGGGGCATAAACGATGTTTTTAAATCAACAACATACCCTACAATGGTTCTGTCCCAAGCTCCCTGCAGTTCCTCCAAGTCCTCAACGTCACAAACCGCTACAAGCTTATCCTCCATACTAGCAGGGACTATGTAAGAGAGCGAATGAGAAGAATCTCTTGATGTCGGTGGAGAAAAGAGGCTTGCCCACGTCTTCGGTGAAGAAGAAACACCAACCGGTTGCCGTGAATGTGAGCGCGACCTGTGCGACCTCGAAACCGATCGCACCCGTCCTTCCCTTTGACTCGAGACAACACTCTTTGACCCTTCTACCTTGTCAGACAAGGAGGCTTTCACCTGGAAGACTTCGCCATCCCTCAAGGCATCGCTCGAAGAACCTGCAAGGCCGAACGTACCTACCTGCAAATCTTGCACACTCGATCGCCTTCGCTCCTGGACATGCTGAACCCGCTCCAATATCCTACCTCTCGACTCCTCCGCTACAGCACCGCGATCCGCCATGGAAGGAACGGAAGCACTTCCCTCACAAGACTGGAGGAGGATATGGTAGACCCCGGTCAGTGGGACACCTTCCGGTGGTAGCTCTCAAGAGATGATCCCAAGAGCCCGAGATCCTCCTACAGCACGGGAGGGAAGCTCCACCCACCGCCAAGGGGCGGAGGGGGGAGCCCCGGTCACGAAACCCCTCACCCTTCCTCAGAGCTTCTCTCTCTAGCAGAAGGGAAAGAATCCGCAATTTCGTCCCATTTCCTTATGCAACTTCATTTACAAGGTGATCACTAAGCTAATGGCAAACCGGATGCAACATATTCTCCCTTCCATCATCAGCCCTCATCAAGCGGCATTTATTCGTGGTAGGAGTATTCAAAGTAATATTCTCCTGGCTAATGACCTTGCAAGAAACCTTCACTCTAAGCATAAAGGTACTCGTATCTGTTTAAAGGCTGACCTTTGCAAAGCTTTTGATTCCGTCTCATGGGACTTCATCTACTATATGATGAATAAAATGAAATTTCCTCCTTCTTGGATTTGTTGGATTCGCTGTTGTATGGAATCAGCTCGGTTCTCTGTTCTTGTTAATGGCAGTCCTGAAGGCTTCTTCTGCAGTTCAAATGGTATTAGGCAGGGAGATCCGTTGTCTCCGTATCTTTTCACTATTGTCATGGAAGGGTTCACTTGTCTTATCGAGGATGCCGTGCAAAGGAAGACAATCAAAGTCCCAACTGTTGGTTCTCTATCTATATCTCACTTCATTTTTACTGATGACCTTATTATTTTCTTCAAAGATGATATCAATTCGGCCACTACAATTAAACATTTAATGGAGGAGTTTTGTAGTTATTCTGGTCTTCAGCTAAATACCAACAAGAGTAGGATTTACATGGGTGGCAAGGTGAAAAACAAAAATGCTATCCATGTTGCTCTCCAGGTTCCAAAGGGTAAGTTACCATCCGCTTATCTTGGTCTTCCTCTTGTTAGTAGTTCTTTGAAGAAAAGCCACTGCCAACCGATTATCGACAAGATCAAAAGGAGAATTGAGTCTTGGCGTACTTGTCTCCTCTCTAGAGCTGGCCGTTTGGAGCTGATTAAGTCAGTGCTGTCTTCTTACTCCATTTATTGGTCCATCTCCTTCATTCTTCCTGCTGCTATGGTTAAGGAAATTGAAAGAACCCTTGCCAACTTCTATTGGAAGGGCAACTCTAACCAAGGCACTCCTCATATGGTCAGTTGGAAGGCCATCTGTAGACCAAAATCTGAGGGCGGTTTGGGTCTTAGGAGACTGAAAGATTGGAATATGGCCTGTGCAACTAAGAACTTATGGGATATTCTTCAGAACTCCAACTCTCTTTGGGGCGCCTGGGTTCAGGAAAATTATTTGAAGAAAAATTCTATTTGGTGCCGATTCTTTTGATCAATATAGACCTATATCTCTTTGTAACTTTGTTTATAAGATCATCTCCAAGATTTTGGCTAATCGGTTGCAATCTGTGCTCCATAAGTTGATCAGCCCAAACCAAGCAGCATTTATTAAAGGGAGATCCATTCATGACAACATCCTCATCACTAATGACATTGTCAGGGATATTCACTCAAAAAGCAAAGGCAACCTCCTGTGCTTCAAGGCTGATCTGAAGAAAGCATTTGACTCTGTGAATAGAGAGTTTGTTTATTACATGATGCAGCAAATGGGGTTTCCGGCTAAGTGGATATCTTGGATCCAAAACTGTATTGAGAATCCTTCATACTCTATTCTCTTAAATGGATCACCTACTGGTTTCTTTCAAGGAACTAATGGGGTGAGACAAGGGGATCCTCTTTCCCCTTATCTTTTCACTATTGCTATGGAAGGATTATCCTGCATGATGGAGAAGGAGGTTGAAAAGGGTAATATCATGGTCCCATCGGCTGGTAACTTAAAGATTTCTCATGTGGTTTTTGCAGATGATCTGATTATGTTTCTGAAAAATGACCTCAATTCAGCTATTCATCTGAGTAAAGTTCTCCAAGAATTCTCCCTTTGCTCTGGTCTTGCACTTAACAAAGCCAAAAGCAAACTTTACATAGGTGGAAATGTTAAAGCTAAATCTGATTTTCTGTCTATCTTGGGTGTTGGTGAAGGATCTCTCCCGGTTCCATACCTTGGTTTGCCTTTGGTCTCTTCATCCATCAAAAAAGTTCATTGCTCCCCTCTTATTGACAAAATCAAGAACAAGTTGAATGCTTGGAAGAACCGACTTCTTTCAAAAGCAGGAAGATTGGAGCTCATCAGGTCGGTTTTGCAGACTTACTCAATCTATTGGTCTTCTGCTTTTATTCTCCCTAGTGGGCTGATCAATTAGATTGAAGGCATTCTTAGAGAATTCTTTTGGAAGGGTTGTTCGGAGAAAAAGGCAATGACTATGGTCAACCGGAAAATTATCTGTAGACCCAAGAAAGAGGGTGGGCTGGGGATTAGAAATCTATATGATTGGAATAGAGCTGCCTCGGTGAAACTTCTTTGGGACACTTTGCAAAGAAAGAAGTCGCTTTGGATAGACTGGATCCATAGTAAGTATCTAGCTAAGCAAAGTATATGGTTAATCAAATGCAAGTCTTATTTTTCAAGTGCTTGGAAGGGGGTGCTTAAAGAAAGGGATTGGATGCAAAATCATATTTCGTACAAAATTGCTGATGGATCCAAAATTAGTATGTGGTATGACCCATGGCTTTCTGGGAGGAGTATCTTTCAGATTTATGGAGATAGAATTCGTCAAGATCTCGGGGCTGGTAAGGATACAAATCTCAGTCACTTCATCATTAATAATTGCTGGAATCTACCCACTGCAACTTCCTTTGATATGATCTCTCTTTGGCCTTCTATTAAGGCAACTATGATTCATAATAATGGTGAGGATCAGATTTTATGGAATCACAATGGTGGCAAGTTCACCATTGCTTCGGCTTGGAATGAGATTAGAGAGCAGCACAGTGAGGATAGTAACCATGTGTGGATCTGGGCGAAGCCGGCCGCTCAAAAGTTTAATCTTTGTCTTTGGCAAGCAGCTATGAGGAAACTACCAACCCAAGATAACCTGAAGCAGAAAGGAATTAGTTTGGCAAACCAATGTATCTTGTGCAAAAATAATGAAGAAACTACTAACCACATTTTCTTTATGTGTTCTTATAGTTCTTGGATCTGGAATCAAATTATTTTCAGGTTTCAAATTGGAAGATCAGCTGAAGACCATATTGATAAAGAGATGCAGAAATTAAGGGAGAACTTTCCTCTCAAGAACGAAGCATGGAGACTTGCTCAGCTGGCGTTAAAATGTGCTATGTGGTGGATATGGAGAGAAAGATGCATTAGAACCTTTGAAGGAATTGGATTATCCAAAATGCAATTGTTAATCAAAATCTTGTTCGACATCAAGATCATCATGGAAAGCTTCAAGGGCAGATCGCTAACTTCTAGAGAAAAGCAGATTTTCACTCATTTTAACATCTCAGTTATGTAGTACTACTTTATTTCATCTTTGTTAGGCTCATAGTCCACAATTCTTGTGTGGTCATGAGTTCTCAGTCTTGTCAATTCTAAGGTTGGGGTCGGTGGAGTGAGAACATTCCACCTCTTTGAGGTGGGGTGCACTCTCCTGACACTCCTTAGGATTCGTTCTATGACCATATTTCTATGGTTATAGACTTTGTACATTTTGTTCTCTTAATATACTATTACTTATCAAAAAAAAAAATTCTATTTGGTGCATTCAGCCGAAATCTCATCATTCCACTGCTTGGAAAGGTATTCTCATTCAACGGAATTGGTTGCTTCGTCACATCAGCTACAAGGTGGGGGATGGAAACAACTTTAGCTTCTTCTATGACCCTTGGATCCAAGGGAAAAGCATTTCTATGATGGTTGGAGATCGCCTTAGGCAGCATCTTGCCCTTCCTAAAGATGTGACTTGTTCTTACTTTATTAGGAATGGCCAGTGGAATCTTCCTCCTCCTACCTCCACTGATATGTTTGACATTTGGCCTTTGATTCATAGAACTCCTCTCTATACGTCTGATGTGATAAGCTGGAATCATGGTAGCTTCTCTACCAAAAGTGCTTGGAATTTAATCCGGGAACAACATCAAAAAGTCGGCTGGGATCCATGGGTTTGGAAAGGTCCTACAGTTCAAAAATTCTCTCTTACTTGCTGGCAGGCCATTATGCATAAGTTGCCTACTATTAATAATTTGAGGAAACGCGGTTTTCTTACTCCTAGTAGATGTATTCTTTGCTGCAATGATGAGGAGAATGAGGATCACATATTCTTTAAGTGCCCTTACTCAATATCTGTCTGGGGAGAGATTCTTCAACGCATGAACATCATAAGACACCCTCGTCAAACCATCTTGGAGGAAATGCATGCTCTTACGTCTAGCTTCAAAACTGATGGGTTTGCAACTTGTGTAGCTCGCCTATTATTTAGAGCTTGTATTTGGTGGATTTGGAAGGAGAGATGCACTAGAACATTTGAGGAGATCAGCACCACTCCTATTCACACGGCTCTATCCATTATGGAAGATGTTCGGAGTTGTTTGGAGGCCAATCATCAAGGCCCTGGTCGGTCAAAAGCTCTTTGTGAAAAGTTCAACATTAGAATCAATAAATGAATGTATGCTCCTCTTGGAGTGGTTAGTTTTTGATGGTTAGTCACCAGCTTGTGGTGTCAACCCTCGTTGTTTCTCCTTCTAGACTATAAGGTTTTCTTGCTTTATAGTCCTTATGTACCTTTTCTCCTTTCATTAATTCATTCATTTCTGGTTGACCGACCAAAAAAAAGATTAAAGTTTCTTAGAATTCTATTGGATCTGATGGATTGAGTAGTCCCCTGAATATGAGATTCAGTAATATGTCTAACATCAGATAGAATGGAAAGAAGCACATGAGTCCTGGGGCGAGCAGAGGAGTCAAAGATCCTGGAGCATCTTTCCTTCCAAATCCACCACAAAGTAGCCCGAAAACTAGCTTGAGCTACTGTAGTGGCAGCACCCTTACCATGAAAGCTCTTGAGCAGACTCTCACATTCAACAATGATAGTATCCTTGGGACGACGGTGTATATCCATTCTATGTAAGATCTGCATCCATATCCAAGAACTGTAGCTGCACTGGAAATACAAGTGTTGAATATCTTCACCATTCTGTCTGCAAAGAACACACATGCTTGGACCATGGAAACCACGCCTCTGAAGAACATCAAAGGAAGCGATTCTCCCCAGGAAACATTGCCAGGCATGAGTGGATTGTTTTTGACTTGTAGGTCTCTTCCAAACCATCTGGAACCAAGGAACATGAGGATAAGTAATTCTTTTCATATCATAGAATCTTCACAGCCTTTATGAATGGGGATGCGCAGGATTTGAGGCCAGAGATCCAACATTTCGCTGGAGGTAGGAGGAGGGAGACACCACCTCCCATTATGTATAAAAACACTGACAGTGGCGTACCAAGGAAATGAATTAATTAATGAAGAAAGAGACATTACAAGGTACCTAAGGTACTAGGAAATATGGGGACTATCATCACAGCCCGATGACAGCCCACCCATCACAAACAAAGGACATTGTGACAACACAAGTTATAAACTACAATGCGGTTTTAGGAGATATACTGAATCTCTTACAAAGAGCATTTGACCGACCAGAAATCACATGATTACAAGGTGACGCCTCCAAACAACATCTAACATCATTGATAATGTGGAGAACAATATGCATGTAAGAAGTTTTTGTATCCTCAAAAGTTCTGATGCATCTCTCTTTCCAAATCCACCAAATAGTTGCTCTGAATAGTAGATGAGCTAAAGAAGTGCCAAACCCATCAGTTTTAAAGCTCAGTCTCAAAGCATGCATTTCTTCAAATATTGAACCACGAGGAGGACGGTTAATCTTCATACGCTGCAGCATTTCTCCCCAGACTGAAATGGAATAAGGACATTTGAAGAAGATATACATTTACTGAATATGACAGATTATAAATACAAGAACTAACATAAACGTTTATACATAAGCAACTAGTTTAGCGGAAGCTTATTACATGACATCCCTCATTGAAGTCTAAATGAGGAACATGCAAAAGTAAATTGTAACCTCATTACATTTCCACTTATCTACAAAGAAAACAAAAGATGACAGCAATGCTTGTCATGGTGTGGTCCACTCAGCACACAAAATCCCCTTAAGCTTCATCTATGTTCTGTTCACCTGAAAATGGTAAATTGAATGAGATAACTAGCCCAGTAGAACTCAATTCCTTTAAATGAAAAGGATTCAACCTATAATCTCAACGTATGATCATGTGTATAGCTAGCACTGAGTGTTCAAGACGATGAACAGTGAGTCAATTCAATAACACGTATTGAACAAGAGTAATTTAGAAGCAAGATTTAATAACTCAGGATGATACATGAATTTTTAATCAAACACATTTTCACACACACAAGCATGATGTGATGACTAATGAAACACATTTGGAAGAGGCTTTCTCTCTCTAGGCGATTCTAGAGAGAGAAGCTCTGGGGAAAGGGAGTGCTGGTGAGTTTCGTGCCTGGGGCTCCCCCCCGCCCCTTGGCGGTGGGTGGAGCTTCCCTCCCGTGCTGCAGGAGGATCTCGGGCTCTTGGGATCTTCTCTTGAGAGCTACCACCGGAAGGATCCCCTCCAACCGGGGTCTACCATATCCTCTTCCAGTCTTGCGAGGGAAGTGCCTTGGGCCGTGAGCAGCTGCCGGTCCTTCTGCTGGTGTGGGCGGTCTGGTGAGCGGGTGTGGGCGCCTCGTGATGCCATCTGCGTCTGCTGATGCTGATGAAGGCGTGTTCGTGTCCAAGGAGGCTTCAAAGTTGAGGGTTGTTGTAGGTAATGATTGCGGTATGGCGTCTTCCACGTCAGGCATGCAGAGCTCGGTTCCCTCGAGAGACTCCGCAGTATCTCCTTTGAAGGCTCGCTCGGCAGCTTTGGTTCAAGAAAGAACGGGGAAAAGCGACCTCGGTCAAAGGGAAGGAAGAGGACGATCGTCTTCTAGAGCTCCGCGCAGGTCACGCTCCCGGAATCCTATTGGAGTGTCCACTGCTCCGAAGACTTGGGCCAGCCTTTTTTCTGCTCCAACATCGAGTGACTCTTCTCACTCGTTATCATACATTATTCCTGCAAGTATTGAGGACAAGCTTGTTGCGGTCTGTGATGTTGAGGACTTGGAAGAATTGAAAGGAGCTTGGGACCGGACCATTGTGGGGTATGTAGTTGATCTTAAAACATCTTTTATGCCTCTTTCATCTTTCATCAAGAACAGGTGGGGAGTGGTCGGTTTCGATTTGCATCTTCTGGAAAATGGTTTTTTCTTATGCAAACTGGACAGCGAAGAAGATGTTTTTTTTTTTTTTGGTAAATAATACCGAGATTGTATTGATTAAAGGGGAAACCAATACATAAATGATTTCATGCTATCACAATCCGATAGCTATGAGGAAAGGAGCAGCTACTCCTAAAAGATGCGAAAAAAAGGGAACATGGATTCACATCAAAGACCAATACAATTCAGAAATTAAAATTCCTTAGAATTCTCTTAGATCTGATTGAATGGTTATCCTCCTGAACATGAAATTCAGTAATACTCCGAACATCAGATATAATGGATAGAAGCACATGAGTCCTTGATCTGGAAGAAGAGTCAAATATCCTGCAACATCTTTCCTTCCAATCCACCACATAGCAGCTCGAAAGGTAGCAAAAGCGATAGTTGTGGCAGCCCCTTTACCATGAAAGCTACTAAGCAAGCTTTCAGATTCAGCTAGGATAGAATGCTTGGGATTACGGTGAATGTCCAATCTATGAAGAAGCTGAATCCAAATCCAGGAACTATAATTGCAGTTGAAATATAAATGGTTGATCCCTTCCTCATGGTGTCTACAAAGAAAACACATGCTTGGCCCATGGATTCCTCGCTGCCGAAGAACATCAAAAGAAGGGATATGCCCTAGTAAACATTGCCAAGCATGAGTTGATTGCTTTTGATTTGTAGGCCGTCTCCACACAATCTGAACCCAAGGGACCTTCGGGTACACAGTACGTCTCATGTCATAGATCTGAAAATTGCTGATCTTTCCATTGTTGTGTTTCCAAATAATAGTGTCCTAATTTGAAAAGGAGGATATGAGTGAGAGAGGAGAGAGAAGCTCTGGGGATCCTGGGCGATTTTTGCCTGGAGGCGCCATTGTGGCTACCTCTGGTCATTCTTCGGCGGCCAACCTGATTGAGGGGAGTGCACCCTCTCTTCCCTTGGGCGCCCTGTCATCCACTTCCTCAGGCTTCGCTTCTCGAGATCATGGTAGAGGGCGGTCTAAATCTCGTGGAAGAGCAAGATCTTCATCCAGGCCTCCCATCTCCTCAAACCCGGTTGCATGGAGTTCTCTCTTCAAACCTGCAGCATCCAACTCTTCTTTGGACCTTCCGTTCATCCAGCCAGAGATCAACAATGGTGTCAAAGTTGCTGTTTATGAAGCCAAGGATTCGCAAGATCTTCTTGAAACGTGGTCAAGATCTCTAGTCGGGTATGTTATTGGTTTGAAGACTACGTTCTTCCCTCTTCATGCCTTCATTAAATCGCGTTGGCAAACTTCTGCTTTCGAGTTGCACCTTCTAGAAAATGGTTTCTTCATCTGCAAGTTCGACGTGGAGGAGGATTTGAATCGTGTATTGGAGGGTTTCTGGTCTGTTAAAGGCCATCCAATGATCCTCCGACGTTGGTCTCCAGAGGTTCGCATGGAGATTGATAGTCTAAAGAGCATTCCGCTCTGGGTAGCTATTCACGGTTTACCTCTCCATCTGTGGACGAAAGATTTCATTGCTAAGCTTGCTAGCACCATTGGTAAACCTCTTTATCTTGACAAGATGACTGCTGAGCGCCGAAGACTGTCGTATGCTCGAGTCTGTATCGAGATTGCTTCGGAGGGGGATCTTCCGGAGTTTGTTCATTACAAGGAGCTTGATGGATCAGTGAAGCGACTCCGTATCTCATTCCAATGGAAACCGCGGAGATGCTCTTGCTGCTCTTCCTTTGGGCATGCAGATGGCTCTTGTAAGCCACCATCCAAGCTAAAGGTGGCGAAGGTCTACAAGGTGATAGAAGGCAAAGGTAAATGCAATGATGCCACGATTAGCATTCAGAATTCCTTCGCAGCTCTTGGAGAAGAAGGAGGCGAGTTCATGCATGATGACTCACTGAGTCGTCCACCAACTCGAAGCAAAAATCAGACAATAGAAGATGATGAATCGCAATTACAAACATTTCAAATTCGTCCATCTGGCTGTAATAAAAATCCAAGAGAAGCTTGCCTTGCGCAAGAATCCATTTCCAACAATGGTTCTCTTATCCAAGGAAAGGCAAGTTGTGGCAAGGGAGGAGGTGCGCTCTCAATGCAAGGTGGAGACCGCATGGAAAGTTTTGGATCTGGTAAGGAAGTCCAACACAATTTGGACTCTTCTTCAAAGGAAGGTGCGGTGCATGCTACTCATGGATTGGGTGGTTCGGGTAAAGAAGTCCAAAGCAAATTGGACTCTTCAGCAAAGGAAAGCAATGCGCTCTCATCATCTCATGGGAGGCAAATCCAAGGTGGGGTCCACAATCAAGATGCTGCTGCGCATGGTAAGGAAGGAATTGGTGGATCGGGAAAGGAAGTCAATTGTAAATTGGATTCTTCGGCAAACAAAGGCAATGTGTGTGCGCAAGGTAGAGATCCAACCAAGATGGTCTCTTCAAATCATGCCTCTCAAGACAACCGTGATTCTCTCCATTTGCAAGGTGGCTTCTCAACCGAAGTAACTTCCCATGACCTCCCCACAGGTAATTCAAAATTCAAAAATCTCCTAGCTGTAGACGAAATGGAAAGAGGTAAATCTAAAGGTAGAGACAAGATTAAGGATATTAAGAAAAAGGATATCCTTCAGAAAAACTAATTGATGATTTTGCTGTTCTCTCATTATCCTTTTATCATGAAGATCATTTCATGGAATGTTCGTGGGATTAATAATTCTAGCAAATGTAGGGAACTCAATAAATTGATTAAGTCCTCTGCATGTGTGATTGCCATTCTACTTGAAACTAAGATTAAATCTAATCATGCTTTACTTAAGAAGAATTTAATTTGGCCTGAGGCTAATTATGTTACTAATGACTCTGATCTAGCTAATGGTCGAGTTTGGGTTTTGTGGAATTCTGATCTTGTTGATGTGAATGTCTCTTTTACTTCAACTCAAAGCATTCATTTTAATGGGATTGATAGAAAGATGAATTGCTCCTTCTGCATGACTGCTATTTATGCATCCAATAGCAAGTATGAAAGAAGTAAGCTCTGGACAGATATCAGTAATATTGCTGACACTGTTTCTCAAATGCCATGGATGGTTATGGGAGATTTCAACACTGTCAGATATCCCCTTGAAAAAGTAGGAGGAAGGGACCTCACTGAAGCTATGCTACTAGATTTCAATGATTGTGTTATGAGTAATGATCTGTTTGATCTAAAGTCTGTGGGAAATTGGCTATCCTGGAGTAACAGAGGAAGTGGAACTAGAAGAATTATGGCTAGACTTGACAGATGTTTGATCAACAATGAGTGGCTTGCAGCTTATCCTGAATCTTTGCTGGAATATGGTGTTCAACATTTTTCTGATCATTCGATGCTCACTGTTAATTCCGACAGGGAAGTGCCTACAGGGAAGAAGCCTTTTCGTTACTTCAACATGTGGAGCACTAACCCTCAGTTCTTTGAAGTGGTGGAAAAAGTTTGGAATATTCACATTAAAGGAACACCTCCTTTTGTTTTGTGCAGCAAATTGAAAGCATGCAAGGAAGCCCTTAAGGAGTGGAATACCAGAGTGTTTGGCAATATCCATGAATCCGTGCATAGACGCAACCATGATCTGATCAAAACCCAAAAGGAGCTCAATTCTAATCCTTTAGATGATAGTTGTATCATGGCAGAAAAAGAAGCTAGAGATCAATATTTCACTGCTCTGAAGAATGAAGAATGTTTTATCAAGCAAAAATCAAGAGAGAGTTGGCTCACTTTAGGGGACTCTAATACCAAATTCTTTTATGCTTCATTGGCTGCTAGGAAAACCAGAAATACTATCAGGAAATGCAAGGACAAAGATGGAAATCTGATTGAGGATATGAATAAAGTGAAGGATTATACATTGGACTTTTATCACTCTCTTCTTAACCAGGATCATACTCAGGGTGATTTGGATATAAATGTTGAAAATAAGCTGAACCAAGATGATATTCACTTTCTCAACCAACCTTTCACTGATGAAGAAATTAGGAAGGTGGTTTTCAACTCCCCTAAGAACAAGAGCCCGGGCCCGGATGGGTTCAATGCAGAGTTCTTTCAGGTTACTTGGTCTATCACTGGTAGAGATGTTCTCAATGCTTGCCATCACTTCTTTAGTTCTGGTCAAATGCTGAAGCAAATGAATTGTACTTTCATCTCACTCATCCCCAAATCTGATGGCGCAGATTCTATGGAGGATTATAGACCGATCTCTCTTTGTAACTTCACCTACAAAATTATCTCTAAAGTGATGGCTGATAGAATGCAGCATGTGTTGGGTAAAGTAATTAGTGATAATCAGTCAGCTTTTATCAAAGGAAGAGGTATCCATCAAAATGTTCTTCTTGCAAATGATTTAGTGAAAGATATGCATACTAAACATAAGGGAAAAAGAATCTGTTTCAAGGCTGATTTGAGGAAAGCGTTTGACTCGGTTAATAGATCCTTCATTTATTATATGATGGAGAACATGAATTTCCCTTCAAATTGGATTGGTTGGATCAGGAATTGCTTGGAGACTCCGAAATTTTCTGTTCTCTTCAATGGTTCTCCAATTGGGTTTTTCGGGAGTACTAATGGTATTCGGCAAGGGGACCCATTATCTCCTTACCTTTTTACCATTGCTATGGAGGGTCTTACTTGCATGCTGGAGAAAGCGGTTATGGATGGGAGAATAAAGGTTCCTACTGCTCATAGTACTCATATCTCTCACATTATTTTTGCTGATGACCTGCTTATCTTTACTCAAAATGATCATGCTTCTATCCAGATGTTGGCTGATATTCTCATAAGTTTTGGTCAAAAATCAGGGCTGCTTCTAAATCAGAATAAAAGCAAAGTTTATGTTGGGGCTAGCATTGATGATAAGGATATGATTACTAGCACTCTTGGAGTGGCTGAAGGAACTCTTCCTGTGGCTTATCTTGGCCTGCCACTATTCTCAAGTGGTATGAAGAAGAATCATTGTTTCCCAATCATTGAGAAGATCAAGAAAAGACTTAGCTCTGGAAAAGTAAACTCCTTTCTAAAGCTGGCAGACTTGAATTGATTCGCTTTGTCCTCAATTCCTACTCTCTATATTGGGCAAATGCTTTCCTTCTCCCTACTGGAATCATTACTGAGATTGATAGAATTCTCAGCAAATTTTTTTGGGGAGGAACTAAAGATGGGCGCTCTTTACACATGATCAAATGGAGTACTATTTGTAAACCCAAAGAAGAAGGAGGATTAAACTTAAGGAACTTGCATGATTGGAATAAAGCTTGCATGATCAAACACCTTTGGGACTTGCTGCAAGGTAAAAAATCTCTTTGGTCCAAATGGATTAATGATAAGTATTTCTGTAGGAAGTCCATTTGGAGTATTGATATGAAACCTCACTTTTCCTCTGCCATTAAAGGAATTCTGAAGGCTAGAAACTGGTTGATTGATCACATTGTTTATGCTATTTCGAGGGGAAATGATATTAGCATGTGGTATGATCCTTGGATTAATGGCAAAAGTATCTACAGTTTGTTTGGTGATAGAGTGAGACAGGATTTGGGGGCTCCAAAGGATTTGATGGTTTCTCAATTTGTTCAAAATGGGCAGTGGTGTTTGCCTAATCCTATTTCTATTGACATGCTATCTCTCTGGCCTCAAATTGCTGCTATCCCAATTCATAACATTGCTGAAGATGGGATCAATTGGATGCATGATAATGGCAAGTTTTCCATCACTTCGGCTTGGAATCAAATCAGATCTAAAAACAACACTTGGACTCTCAATACTTGGGTTTGGGATTGGCCTACTGTTCAAAAGTTTTCTTTATGTACCTGGCAAGCATTCCATAAGAAACTTCCTACAATTGATAATCTGCAGAAAAAAGGTTTTGCATTTGTTAACAGATGTGTGCTTTGTTTCAATAATATGGAGACTACTGATCATTTGTATTTCGCTTGTCCTTACTCTAATTGGATCTGGAAGGAAATTCTGAAAAGATTTGACTTGAATAGACAACCTCAATGCACTATTTTTCATGAAGTCCATACAATCACTCAAGAGTTCCCTTCTAAAGGCATTCTGATCAAGATGGTGAGGCTGATTTTCAGATCTGCGATTTGGTGGATTTGGAGGGAAAGATGTTTATGAATTTTTGAAGGTAAAAGCAGGGATAAGGTTCACATCCTCCTTGACATCATTCTGGATTCAAGATGCTGCATTGAAAAGTCTGGGAAGCTTAACAGTTTATCCAAGAGAGAGAAAGGAATCCTCAATAGATTAAACTTTTCCATTAGCTAGATCAGTTTTTAACCTCAAACCAATTTAATTACTTCTTCTATAATCATGATTTCTTTTAATGTTTGTTTCATACTATTTTGGCTAGTACTATGCATCGACTTGTCTTTTTTGAGATTTCTGATTCAGGAGTTGGTGAGAACTCAGCAGCATTCTTCCATGAAAAGAACCAAGGAAATAACTCTTTTCTCGCATGGATTTCTAAAAGGATCAATGTTAGCAGCAGCTAATTGGTTGAGGATGCAAACCGAAAAGAGAGGATGAGAAACTAGCATCTTTCTGCATTCAAAGGGACATTCAGACCATAATCTAAATCATCCATAGTCTACAAGTTGTGTAGTCATGGATTTTCAGCTTTGTTACTTTAGAGTGTCGTTTGGTGGAGTGAGAACATTCCTCCTCTTTGAGGTTGGGGTGCACTCTCCTAAACTTCTCTAGGTGACTTTTGCCTTTAGGTCATGTCTTGTATGATCAAAGGCTTTTGTAAATATGTTTCTCATTAATACCATTTTTACTTACCGAAAAAAAAATAATAGTGTCCTCACATCCTTCATGAATGGGAATGCACATGATCTTAGGCCAAATATCCATCATTTCAGTACATGTTGGAGTAGGTAGGCACCACCTTCCATTGTGAATAAAGACGCTGACAGTAGCATTTGCAGGGATCCCAAGCAAAAGTCTGATGTAATTACCGCCCATAGAGGAGATTGATTGTCCATCAATCCAAGGATCATCCCAAAGGTTGAAAGTGAGGCCATTACCAAAGAAGATGTTACCCGTATCCTGGAAAATTTTTGGTCTATTAGAGGGCATCCCATGATATTAAGAAGATGGGCCACGTTCGTATGGAACTTGAAAGTCTAAAAAACATCCCTGTTTGGGTCACTATTCATGGTCTTCCGATTCACTTGTGGTCGAAGAAATTCATATCGAAGTTGTGTAGCACAGTGGGCGAACCTCTATTCATGGATAGATTAACTGCTGAACGGAAGAGATTATCGTATGCCAGAGCCTGTGTTATGGTCTCCTCGGAAGTTGAGCTACCTTCATCTGTTACCTACAAGACCTAGATGGTACTCTGCATTCACTTAACATCTCTTATTCTTGGAAGCCAAGAAGATGTGCAACATGTGGTACATTTGGTCACTTTCAGGGACAATGTAAAAAATCACCCCAATAAGCTAGCACGGTCATGCAGAAAATTTACAGGAAGAAAGATGATATCACTGGTACCTCCATCCAACCCAATCTTGGGGAAAATTCAAATCTAAACAATAATCATTTCTCCATACTTGCCAATATCCAAAGTGACGTTGAAGAATTTGATAACCCTATAGAAGAGGGTGAAATTATCGTGCATGCGAATAATGTGCAGGCTGAGGCTTCTTCGGGTAAGACTCCAAGTATGGAAGGACTGCAATCCAAGGATACGTGTACTCTGGACCTTCACGTTGGAGAGAAGGTAGGTGACACATTAAGAAAGGAGGCCGCGCAAGTTAAGGAAAGCATGCAACAGAAGGCAATGGATTCTTCGGAGAAAGAAGCGCCAGCACATACTCTGGATACGTATCAAGGTGAGAAAGAGGGAAGTGGTTTCAAAGGGAAGGAGGTCATCTTACCGCCCCCATGCAAGCTAAGCATCACCATAGGCAGTCCTGGTGAATCAACCGATATTATCTCCCTGGCCAGCGAAGCGAAAGGTAAGGAATCGGTTGCTCTCTCTCCGGATAGTGTGGGAATAAATACTAGAAAATTCACCACTTTAAATGTGGTGGATGAAATGGAAAGAAAGAGGAAAATGGGACATGGGATGCCATCTCACGCCACCAGAAATAAGTAAAAGGAAACGAGGAACCGAGCCCAATCTTAATATTTTTTTATGAAGATTATCAGTTGGAATGTAAGAGGAATAAACAAGAGTTCTAAAATAGGGGAATTGAGGAAAATTATCTATTCTATGCAATGTGATATTGCTATTTTGCTAGAAACCAAGATCAAGGATAGTAACGTGGATACTTGTAAAGCGCAAATTTGGGCTGATGCTAGCTTAGTTCACAACAGCAATTGCTCTAGAGGTAGAATTTGGGTTCTCTGGAATGACAAGAAAATCTCATTTCATGTTATTCAAATTACTGAACAAGTTATTCATCTGAGTGGCACAAAGCTGGATTCTGGTCAGACTTTTTTCCTTTCTGCTATCTATGCTTCCAACTTTTCCCAAGAAAGAGATATGCTGTGGAATAATATCATAAATCACTCTGCTGCCTTCACTCATAATGCTCCTTGGATTTTAATGGGAGACTTCAACTGTGTCCGCCATGCTTCCGAAAAAGTGGGGGGAATCCAGTTCCCCATCATATGCTTATTCCTTTGACTCAATGATTCATAAGGCTGGCATTTTCGATATGAAAGCAATAGGGAATATTTTGTCATGGTCGAACTGTTCAATGGGAGATAGAAGAATCATGGCTAGACTTGATAGGTGTTTAATTAATGACCAGTGGTTATCTATGTACCCTGAAGCTTATGTGGATTACTCTGCTACTTATTTCTCCGATCACTCCATGTTGGTTGCCCATTCTTCTAGTGAAGTTCCTACTGGGAGGAAACCTTTTAAATTCTTTGATATTTGGACTAAGCATCATAATTTCCTTGAAGTTGTTAGAAAAGCTTGGCAGGTTCAAATCCAGGGGTCACCTACCTTTATCCTTTGTCAAAAGCTTAAAGAGGTCAAAAGGGCGTTGAGAAGATGGAACAATGAAGAATTTGGAAATGTGCATGATCTGGTTAGGAAAAATAGAGAAAATCTTGAGGCTACTCAATCTCAATTGCAAAGAAATCCTTTGGATTGCCAACTTATTGAAGAAGAAAATAGAAGGAAGCAGGAATACCTCAAAGCTCTTGAAATGGAGGAATCTTTTTTCAAACAAAAGTCTAGACAAAATTGGCTTTCCTTGGGAGACTCCAACTCTAAATTCTTCCATGCTTCTTTTAAAGCTAGAAAGGCAGCCAACACAATTAAGACTTGTAATGATGCTAGCGGAAACAAGATTGAAGATATTGAGAGGGTCAAAGAGCATATGGTTAACTTCTTTACTTCCCTTCTAAATCAGCCTGCTGTCATGTGTAACATGGATAACATTACTGCCAGCCGAATCTTGGAAGAGGAAGATTCAACTAGGTTATGCCAGCCGGTCACTAATGAAGAGATCAGGAATGTGATTTTTAATTCTCCCAAAGGCAAGAGTCCAGGACCGGATGGTTTTCCGGTTGAATTTTATCAAAGCACTTGGGAGATTGTGGGGGATCAGGTTATCTCTGCAGTTCAGCATTATTTTTCATCAGGCAGACTTCTCAAGCAAATCAACTGCACTTTTATTGCTCTTATTCCAAAATCTGATGGGGCTGATTCATTTGATCAATATAGACCGATCTCTCTTTGTAATTTCCTCTATAAAATTATATCGAAGATCTTGGCTAACAGAATGCAGGTGGTTCTTCCTAAGCTTATCAGTAACAATCAGGCAGCCTTTATTTTGAAGAACTATTCAGGACAACATTTTGCTTGCTAATGATATTGTTCGGGACTTACACTCCAAATCTAAGGGTAGTCTTCTGTGCTTCAAGGCAGACTTGAAAAAGGCTTTTGATTCTCTCAATAGAAATTTCATTTATTTCATGATGAATAAGATGGGTTTCCCTGCTCAATTTGTTAACTGGATCAAAAATTGTATTGATAATCCCACTTTCTCCATTCTTTTTAATGGATCCCCAATAGGTTTTTTTCATGGCACTAATGGGATCAGACAAGGAGACCTTCTTTCTCCTTACCTCTTTACTATAGCTATGGAGGGATTTTCCATTCTCATGGACAGGGAGGTCAACAATGGGGACATCAAGGTCCCTTCGGCTGCACACATAAAGGTCTCTCATATTGTGTTTGCGGATGTCCTTGTCATTTTTTTCAAAGAGGACATCAGGTCGGCTGAAAGGATAAGGCATGTGTTGCAGAAATTCTCCACTTACTCAGGTCTAAAGCTCAATCACAACAAAAGCAAATTATTTGTAGGTGGTATGGTCAGAAATAAGGTAGACTTCCTCAGCATTCTGGAGGTGGGAGAAGGTAAAATGCCAGTTAATTACCTTGGTCTTCCTCTTATTTCTTGTTCTATTAAGAAAGTGCATTGTGCCCCTCTTGTGGAAAAGATCACTAAAAGACTGAGCTCTTGGAAGAACCGTATTCTCTCTAAAGCTGGCCGGCTTCAATTGATAAATTCGGTACTCCATTCTTATTCTATATATTGGTCTTTGGCCTTCACTCTGCCCAAGGGATTAATACATCAGATTGAGCAAATTATTAGAAATTTCTTTTGGCAAGGTTGTTCTGATAAGAAAGCTTTCAAAATGATCAAGTGGAAGGATGTCTGCAGGCCGAAAAAAGAAGGTGGGCTGGGTATAAAACGCCTCCATGACTGGAACCGTGCTGCTATGGTTAAGTTACGTTGGGATGTTTTGCAAAATAAAGATACTATGTGGGTTACCTGGATCCATCATAAATATCTTTCAAAGGAGTATTTGGATGATCAAAAGTAGGCCGACCTACTCAAATGCCTGGAAGTCTGTGCTTCAAGAAAGGGACTGGCTAAAGGATCATATCAATTACCATATCTCTACTGGTTCGAACATTAGGATGTGGTATGACCCTTGGATCTTGGGAAAAAGCATATTTCAACTATATGGAGATCGGGTTCGACAAGATCTGGGCGCTCCTAGGGACATCATGGTTGACCAGTTTATTTTGAATGGCAATTGGAATTTACCAACAGCGACCTCTCACCAAATGCTCACTCTTTGGCCTACTATTAAGAACTTGAGGATTAATGGGCATCTTCATGACAAAATTGCTTGGAATCACAACAATGGCAAATTTTCTATTTCCTCTGTGTGGAATGAAATCAGATCCAAGACCAATGTCATGCATAATTATCATTGGATTTGGGGGAAGTCTGGTGCTCAAAATTCAGTCTTTGCTTGTGGCAAGCCATTCTTCAAAAACTACCAACTCAAGACCATTTGCAAGGAAGAGGATTTCAGCTGGCTAACCAGTGCGTTTTATGCAGAAAACATGAGGAAAACAATAGGCATATTTATTTCACTTGTGAGTACAGCAATTGGATTTGGAAAGAGATTCTTACCAGATTTCAGATTGGCCGACCACCTGAAGATGGTTTGGAAAAAGAAATGGAAAGACTTTACACTAATTTTCCTTATCATACAACTATTACTTCCCTTGCTCAGCTTGCTCTCAAGACAGCGGTGTGGTGGATCTGGAGGGAAAGGTGTTTGAGAAGCTTTGAAAATAAGGATCGCTCCAAAATGCAAGTTCTTATATCCATTCTTCTGGACATCAAAATCTGCATGGAACATTCCAAGAAGGAGGTGAAATTGGAATGGGAAAAGGACATCTTTCGAAGATTCAATATTTCTGTGTAGTCCCTACCTTTTGTTGATTCTTTAGACTTTTTTATTCATAGTCCACAACTTGTGTGGTCATGAAGAGTGTTTTCCTTGTCATCCTAATGTTGTGTACGGTGGAGTGAGAATATTTCACCTCCTTGAGGTGGGGTACACTCTCCTGTCCTCCATTAGGAGTCATCTTCCCATGGGCCTTATCTAGGCTGTGGGACTTGTATATTACTTTCTTTCTTTTTCAATGGATTATTACTTACCGAAAAAAAAAGCAATAAGTTGTATTCAAGAGTTCAAGATATTGTGAATAATGATCTAGCAAGATGGTAACTTCAGGAACAAGAGCAAGATAGTATGTAACAAGATGGTCATTTCACTAACAAGCATTTTGAGTAACCCCCTCGGAGCACTCCACAAGAATATCACGCAGGATCTACTGGTGCCTCATGCAAGTACATCCTTCAGCCACTCTTTTTTTTTGGTCGGTCAACCAAGGAATTGAATTAAATAAGTAAGGAAATACAAAAGAGGGCTATAGGTTCGAACAAACCCTATATAGCAGAAATAAAGAAAGAAGATGACACCACATCTTGGTGACTATCTTCGAAAAAAATTATAAAAGAGAACAACAGAAGTGATGCTAACTAATTTTTTTGACTTGAATATTCAATCTTTTGCACAAAATGCTTGACCGACCAGTAATCCCTTTGAAAGATGGTAAGGATTCCAAGCGAGATCTGACATCCTGAATGATGAGAAGCGAAGTATGGATAGCTGAGGTACGGATGTCATCAAAGGTTCTACGGCATCTCTCTTTCCAGATCCACCAGATAGTAGCCCGAAAAAGAAGACGAGTCAAAGATGTACCAAATCCATCAACTTTGAAACTCTGTTGTAAAGAATGAATTTCAGCAAGAATGGTAGTCCGAGGATTTCTGCAAATGTTTAGCTTATGAAGGATATCGCCCCAAACAGTTATGGAATAAGTGCATTGAAAGAAAATATGATCTTCACTCTCTTCGGATATGCCACACAGAATGCATCTGCTGGGAAACTGAAAACCTCTCTTTCTCAAGTTATTAATAGTGGGAAGTTTATGAAGGATAGCTTGCCAACAAGTGAGAGAAAAACGAGGGACAGTTGGACCTTTCCAAATCAAATCCGCCCAGCCCACCTTTTGATGCTTCTCCCGAATGAGATTCCAGACAGCAGAAGCATTGAATTGACCATGTCTCCAAGTAATGCTGTCACTTTGCTGCAAGGTAATGCTTTGAATAAGAGGCCAAGTATCAAACATCTCCATAGAAGTAGGCGTGGGAAGGTCCCAATGACCATCATTTATGAACGAAGCACAGGTGGTAGAAAAGTGTAAACCAAGCTGTTGGCGGATGCTATCCCCCACCATCATATGGATACTTTTCCCATATATCCAAGGGTCATAAAAGAAACTAAGATGACTATTATGGGCCACCACATTATAGGTAACATGCTGGAGAAGCCAGGATCGCTGCTTTAAGATGCCTTTCCAAGCTGAAGAATGCCATGGTTTTTGATGAACTGACCATAAAGATTTTGAAGAATATCCCATAAGTTCACAGTAGCAAAAGCTAAATTCCAATCATTCAAGTGTCTAATGCCCAGGCCGCCTTCTTCTTTAGGTCTGCAAATATCTTTCCACTTGACCATATGAATAGATCTTTGAGTAGAGTGCCCGTTCCAGTAAAAATTACAAAGAATTTTCTCAATGTCCTTAATAACAGTGGAGGGTAAGAGGAAGGAGACAGACCAATAGATGGAAAATGAAGAAAGCACAGATTTCAGAAGCTCTAATCTCCCAGCTCGGGAAAGAAGATTTGTCTTCCACGATTCAATTCTTGACTTGATCTTGTCAATGATAGGTTGACAATGCGACCTCTTGAGGGAAGAACTCACTAGAGGCAAACCCAAGTAAGGGGTGGGAAGCTGACCAATAGGAACATGAAGCATATTCTGAATTTGAATCCTGTTTTAACTTTGCCTCCCATGTATAATCTGCTCTTGGAGGAGTTCAGACGAAGACCCGAATAGTGGTAAAATTCATCCAGCAATCTCTTTATAGTTTGCGCCGAAGCCACATCATCTTTAAAGAAAATAATGAGGTCATCCGCAAAAACAAAATGAGAGATGAAAGTAGTACCTGCAGCAGGAACTTTGATAAGCTTCTGATTAACAGCATCCTCTATAAGACAAGTAAAGCCCTCCATAACAATAGTGAAAAGGTAGGGAGACAGAGGGTCTCCTTGTCTAATTCCATTAGAGCTTTTGAAGAAACCCTCCGGACTACCATTGACAAGAACAGAGAACATTGAACTCTCCAGGCAACATTTAATCCAATTGGTCCAAGTAGGAGGGAAATTCATTTGGTTCATCATGAAAAAAATGAACTCCCAAGACACAGAATCAAAGGCCTTGCACAGGTCGGCCTTGAGGCAAACACGATTTCCTTTATGCTTTGAGTGCAGATCCTTAGCCAAATCATTAGCAAGAAGAATATTTGATTGGATGCGCCGACCTTTGATAAAAGCAGTCTGATGAGGGCTGATAATAGTAGGAAGAACCACCTGCATCCGGTTAGCCATCATCTTTGTAATTACTTTATAAAGGTAGTTACAAAGGGAAATAGGACGGAATTGGTCCAAAGATTCAGCATTAGGCGATTTTGGAATTAAAGCAATAAACATTGAGTTTAATTGCTTAACCCAAGGATCTCCAGTAAAAAAAGAGAGGATAGCCTTAGTAGTCAAGTCCCCTACAATGCTCCAGCAACTAGTGAAAAACTCAGCAGTAAAACCATCAGGGCCCGGACTCTTATTCTTTGGGGAGCTGAAAATAACTTTTCGAACATCTTCATCAGTAAAAGGAGACATAAGAATGTCGATGGACGCCTGAGAAAGAGAAGATCTGCACTCGAATTGGGGTTGCCATCTATCCAGAGACTGGTTTAGGAGATTCTTATAAAAAGAAAGAGCAAGTCTTTGACGTCCTCATCCGACTGAAGAAGAATACCATCACTAGTTTTGCAATTTTTAATAGAGTTGTACATTCTTCGAGACTTGATTGCTGCATAGAAGAACTTGGTGTTCGAATCACCTAAGGACAACCATTGTTTCTTAGACTTTTGTTTAGCAAAGATTTCCTCATTTTCCAGAGCTTTAAAGTAGGCATTACGGCAGGTGTTTTCTCGATCTTGCAGAACTGCATCAAGAGGAGAAGTATCTAACTGTTTCTGGACCTGAATGAGATCATCATGGGCCTTTATAGCGTTTAACTGAACCATCCCATAATCTCTCTTATTCCAGCTTCTGAGAGCGTTTTTAACTAACTGAAGCTTCTTGCAAACTTGAAAAAGAAGAGAGCCATAAACAGGAGTGTCCCAGGCTTTTTGAACAGTCGAATGGAAATTCGGGTGAGAGATCCACATACTGAAGAACTTGAAAGGCCTTGGTCTAGAATTACTCAAAACTTGAGCACTTTTGAAGGAAACCAACAGCAATGAATGATCGGAAACAGACATACACTCATAGGATAAGATGCAGTCCTCATACACATCAGCCCACTGACCATTTATGAGAGCTCGATCCAACCGGGCAAGAATACGCTGAGTTCCAGTCTTCCTGTTACACCAAGAGTAGTAGTTACCTGAATGAGGCATGTCTAGAAGGGCCGCATCATCAATGAAGTTGTTCACATCTTGAAGCTGAGTATAAGAGATAGGCCGACCACCCTTCTTCTCCTCAGGATGGCGAATAGTATTAAAGTCACCCAGAATGACCCAAGGAATTGAAGTAGATGATGAAATTTGCTGAAGATTTTCCCATAACTTTCGTCTTTCATACATGATATTGGAACCATAGACAGCAGTAATCCCAAAACTTCACTTATTTTTTTATTGAGACACTGAACATGAAGACATTGCTCACTCTCCGAAAGATAAGTGAGATCAAAAAGGCTGGCATTCCAAAGGATCCATACACGACCTCTCCAAGAAGATTTATAGTTATGAAGAAAACTGGAGTGAGGCCAAACAAAATTTTTAACATTATCAGAATTTTCCATACGAACCTTAGTCTCACAAAGAATAGCAATATCACACTTATATTTTTGCAGTTCTTTTTTAACAGCCAACATCTTAGATTTCCTGTTCATCCCCCTAACATTCCAGGAAATAATCCGCATAATTAATTTTTATTTGGGAGAAGCCTCGATCGTGATTTAACACGATCTCTGTATTTGACACGTTCCACATCTTTCAACTTAGACGTATCAAATTGCTGTGAACTAGGCCAATGACTTTCCATGCTACCAGCATCAGCAACCTGACATGAAGCAGATTCCATTGAATTACCAGGGATATCCTTTAACCTAACCACCGTGGGGTCCATAAGGAGATCAGAATCTTGTTTTTGGACTTCCGGATTTATGCTAGGCAAATCTGTGCATGAAGGCTCCAAGGCAACACTACCAATACTGGATGTTTTGTTATTTAAGGATTTGGCAGATATAGAGACGTCAGATATAGAATTCATGCAAGGGTGAATAGTAGGTGCAGAATTGAACTTAGAAACCAGATAGCTGTTAGTCACCGTAGATTCCATGAATACCGGATTTACACCACAAGCATCTTGCTTATTTGAAGAAAGAACCCGAGAAATAACATTAGCCACCGTAGGATTTTCCGGATTTACGCTATTAGCAACGAGGATGCATGAGGTCGGTGAAGATACCTCTCTCATATGATTTGGAAGATCCTGGGAATGAGCTGTATTGCATGGGAACGGTAAGGTTACCTCTTTTTTTTTTTTGGTCGGTCAACCAAGGAAATGAATCAATTAATGAGAAAGAAAATTACAAGTACCAGCGGTACAAAACAAGATGGTGACTAACACCACATCTCGGTGACAGTCCCAAAGACTCAAGCAGAAGACATTGTGACACTACAAGCTAGTGACTACAATGTAATCATAGGATAGATATTAAATCTCTTACAAATAGCTTTTGACCGACCAGATATCAAGCCTTTGCAAGGCATCATCTCCATGCAGCATCTAACATCATTAATAATGGATAGGGCAGTATGCATGGGAGCGGATTTTGTATCTTCAAAGGTTCTAGTGCACCTCTCTTTCCAGATCCACCAAATGGTACCTCTGAATAATAAGCGAGCTAATGAAGTACCAAAGCCATCTGTTTTAAAACTCATCCTCAGAGCATGCATCTCTTCAAGAATGGAACCGCGTGGAGGACGGTTTATATGAAGACGCTCCAACATTTCTCCCCAGACCGAAATGGAATAAGGGCATTTGAAAAATATGTGGTCTTCACTCTCCTCAGAGTTACAACAAAGAATACACCTGCTGGGAATCTGAAAACCACGCTTTCTAAGATTTGTTATAGTTGGAAGTTTATGCATGACAGCTTGCCAACAAGTGATAGAAAATTTTTGGATAGTTGGATTTTTCCAAACCCAGTCATGCCAGCCAACCTTCTGATTTGTTCCCTGATCGTATTCCAAGCACTTTTTATAGTGAATGTACCATAGTTCCAGCAAATAGCATCGGAATTATGAAGAGTAGTTTGATTGATCAAAGGCCAAATATCAAACATCTCCACAGTGGTAGGTGGCGGAAGGTTCCATTGACCGTTGTCACTAATGAAGATAGAGCAAGTTGTATTCATGTTGAGACCAAGATCATGCATAACCCAGTTGCCTGCCATCATACAAATGCTTTTACCTTGAATCCAAGGGTCATAGAAGAAGTTGAATTGACTGCCATAACCTACTTTGTAAGTGATATGTTGCTGAATCCAATTACGTTGCTTAAGAATCCCCTTCAAGGTAGTGGAATGAGAGCTTCTCTGCTTGAGACTCCAGATTGAGTCCCTTCTTAAGAACTTATGCTTGACCCATTGAGCCCAAAGAGAGTTTGAGTTATTAATAATGTCCCAAAGATTTTTAGTGGCACAAGCAAGATTCCAATCCTTGAGCTTCCTAATACCAAGTCCTCCTTCAGATTTAGGAGTACATATGGCGTTCCAACTGATCATATGAGGAGAGCGGTTCGTAGAATGCCCATTCCAATAAAAATTGGAAAGAATTCTTTCAATTTCCTTGATAGTGGCAACAGGAAGAATAAAAGCAACCGACCAGTAAATGGAAAAGGATGACAGTACCGACTTGATGAGCTCCAGTCTTCCAGCTCTGGATAGGAGATAAGTACGCCAAGATTCTATTCTTCTTGTAATCTTGTCAATGATAGGTTGGCAGTGATTTCTTCTTAAAGAAGAACTAATAAGTGGTAAACCCAAATAAGCAGATGGAAGTTTTCCTTGAGGAACCTGAAGAACAGATGTGATAGCACTTTTGTTTTTCACCTTCCCACCAATGTAAAGCCTGCTCTTATTTGAATTGAGTTGAAGCCCTGAGTAGCTATAGAACTCCTGAAGTAGGCGATGAATGGTGATGGCAGAAAACACATCATCTTTGAAGAAGATGATAAGATCATCAGCAAAAATAAAATGGGAGATGTGCATAGAACCCGCACTCGGACTTTTAGAATCTTTTGCTGAACAGCAGCCTCAATGAGACAGGTAAAACCCTCCATAACAATGGTAAAAAGGTAAGGAGATAACGGTCTCCCTGACGGATGCCATTAGAACTTTTAAAGAAACCTTCCGGGCTACCGTTGACTAACACAGAAAATCTAGCTGACTCCAAGCAACGGCGAATCCACCCAATCCATAAAGGAGGAAACTTCATTTCCTCAACATGTAGTAAATAAAATCCCAGGAGACAGAGTCAAAAGCTTTACACAAATCTGCTTTAAGACAAATACGGGTGCCTTTGCTCTTGGAGTGCAAGTCTTTGGCCAGATCATTAGCAAGAAGAATGTTGCTTTGAATACTTCTCCCACGAATGAATGCAGTCTGATTCTGGCTGATGAGTGACGGAAGAACAAGTTGCATCCTGTTAGCCATTAACTTTGTGATCACCTTATATAAAAAATTGCAAAGTGAGATAGGCCGAAACTGGTCTAGAGATTCTGCATCAGGCTTCTTCGGTATTAAGGCAATAAACGTGGAATTAATTTGTTTCTCCCAGATACCATCATGGAAGAAAGAGAGAATAGCTGTAGAAACTAGGTCTCCAACAATATCCCACATGGAGGTGAAGAATTCCATAGTGAACCCATCCGTCCTGGACTCTTATCCCTCGGACTACTGAATACCACTTGCCTAACATCATCTTTGTTGAAAGGGTTAATAAGAGTTGCCGCTTCATCTTCAGAAAGATAAGCCCGAACATCAAAATCTGGATGGCCCTTATAATGATTCTTGTTAAGAAGATCGTAGTAATAAGAATGAGCATGAGATCTGATCTCATCATCTCCATGAAGAACAGTTCCATTGGAAGTCTTGCAACTTTTGATCAAATTGTAAGCCCTTCTTGCCTTAATAGCTGCATAAAAGAACTTAGTATTAGAGTCTCCAAGGGATAGCCATTGTTGCTTTGACTTTTGCTTAGCAAAGATTTCCTCATTAGTAAGAGCTTGTAGATAGGCAAACCGGCACTTTTCCTCTTCATGTTGAATGATAGTATTATTAGGATCTTCTTCAAGAATATGTTGGAAATGAATGAGCTCTTCCCGGGCTTTAGAAGTATTGTTCTGGACCACACGAAAGACCTAATCTTTCAGGGCAATTTTAACCAGCTTAAGCTTTTGACAAACTTGGTACAACAGAGTACCATTAACTTCTGTGTTCCATGCGCCATGGACAACAGATCTGAAGGAAGGGTGGGATGTCCACATATTAAAGAACTTGAAGGGATGAGGTTTTGAAGTTCTGCTAACCTCACTAGTCTTCACCATAAGCAAAGAATGATCAGAGACAGTTTTACTTTCATAAGATAAAGTACTTTCTTCATAAGAATCAGTCCAGTGTGAGTTAACCAGGACTCTGTCAAGACGGGCTTTGATACGCTGACTGCCATCCTTCCTGTTGCACCAAGATAGAGAATTCCCAACATGAGGCATATCAAGTAAATTTGCTTCATCCAGGAAACTTTGAAAATCAGATAGTTGGCTTGGCATAATAGAACGACCTCCAATCTTCTCAGAAGCAAAGCGGACAGTATTTAAATCACCCAATAGAATCCACGGCTGAGAGATAGTGTGAGAAATGCTGTTAAGATCCTTCCAAAGAGACTTCCTTTCAGTAAGCAAATTGGAACCATAAATGGCAGTAAGGATAAAGCTGTCGTTGGTCTATCTGTTGGTGCAATGAACATGAATGTATTGGGCACTTTCAGTGAGAAGAGTCAAAGAGAACAGATCATGCTTCCATAGAATCCAAACTCTACCCTTGGAGAACTGTTGTAATTATGCATAATACTAAGATGTGGACCGAAGAACTTCTGAACTTGGTCAAGATTAGACTCCCTTATTTTGGTTTCACAGAGGACCACAATATCACTCTTATAGTATGAAATCTCCTTTTTAATCGCCAGCTTCTTGGATCTATGATTCATGCCCCTCACATTCCAAGAAATGATACGCATGTCTAATGTTTGTGCATCGTACCCCTTGGCCTAATCTTAGACCTCCCAACCAGATTTACTCTGTCAATATCCTTTAACTTTGAAATGTCGAACTGAGAATCCAGAGTTAAAGGCGAATCTAATGGAGGATCTGCTATAGGATCTTGAAAAAAATTAGTGACTTTCCTGGTTTTCTCGATTCCTGGCTTTCCATTTTCCTCAATTGGTAGTAAAGAATCCGGATTTATACTGTTAACTTTGGTAGTCACCGTAGATTCCTGAATAATAACTGAATCTTCAATATAAGGATAAATCAGCTTATCACAATTAACCTTAGATCCCGGGTTTACATCATTTGCCTTGATCACCATAGAATCTGTATAATCCGCTTAAGATTTCCTTCCTGTAGGTGTAACAATATGACTATTGTCCTCCACTCGTCCTTCAGTAATGCCATGCAACTGCGCCTGCTTAGATCCCGGATTTACTTCATTTGCCTTGAACACCGTAGAATCTATAGAGTCAGAATGGGATTCCCTTTCTATAGGTGTAACAGAATGGCTGTTTTCCTCCATACGTCCTTCAGAAACGCCATGCACCTGTTTTACGTGGGTAACATGCAGTTTTGAATTATTGCTATTATTTACCGGGTTACTCAACTTGGTGCTCTCCTTCTGAAGTTGCACCGAAGAACACGAAGAAACTTGCATGGAGTTCTCAGTAATGTGGGTAAGATCAGTAAGTAAGTGAAACTGGTTGGCCAGCGGGACTGTCGAAGCAGGAACTGGAGCTTTAGGATGCCATTCTCGTCTGATCTGAGGATGACCAGTCTCGACACTTGGAACAATGGAACAAGAACCGTCTGAGTGGCCGAAGGATGAACAAACAGAGCACGGTTTTGGCTTCCACTCGTAATCAACCCTGATGTCTTCAGAATCTCCAGATTCATGAATCACTTTTATCACAGATGGAAAAGAAAAGTCCGCTGAAATAAGCACACATATTCTAGCAAAAGCCAACCTCTTCCTAGAAGCTGTCATCTTGTCCATGAATAGAGGTTTTCCAAGCACGCTTCCCATCTTACTCAGAGATGTGTGAGACCAGAGATGAAGTGGTAGGTTCGGGAAAGAAACCCACAAAGGTATCGAAGAAAGCATAGCCTTCTCCAACCTCACGTCACGATTCCAACGTTGCAGAATAAAAGGGTGTCCTCTAATATGCCATAAGCCCTCCAAAACCCTTTGCATGTCTTCTTCTAGATCAAAGACACATACAAAAAAACCGCCCAGGCGCATATGAAGGTCATAGCTGCCTCTAGGATTCCACTGCTTGTCGATAAAAGTTTTTAAAGGGGTGAAAGCAGTCTTAATACCAACTATATAACCCACAACAGCAAATTGCCAGGTAGAGTCAAGTTCTTGCGAGTCTTGAGCACAGAAGAGAGCTGCCGGACCGGCACCATGCACGACAGGCTTAATGAAGTCTAACCTCAAACCAGTGGTAGGCGAGGAGGAGGAACCAGCGAAAAGTTCATTCCAGGCTTTCTTAGATGAAGAGACCACATCGCCTGGTATCCTGGATAGAGAGCGTCCCCTAGAACGGGACCGTGGACGAGAAGGACTGCGGCGTGGAGGAAGATGAGCAGGAATACCTTTTGAGGATCCGAGTCGTTGGACCAGGTCGCTCGCGGCATTCACGGTTCCACCGGCGGAGTACAGAACTTCTTCCGGATGAGGAAGAGGACGGACCCCTGGTGCAACCCTCACGCGAGAGTCCTCCATGCCAGCACGGGACGCCTACCACCACGAAGGCGGAGGAATCCCCCCAGTCGCAGATCCCCCCGCCTCAGAGCATCTCTCTCTAAAAGTCTAGAGAGAGAGAGAGAGAGAGAAGCATACTACTGGTCATGATAAGGTTACCTCTGACCCACAAGCTGAAACGAACGCAGGCTGGCTACTCTCTTGAATAATAGACTTCCTTGGAGGAAGTAAATCTTCTGGTAAATCTCCGATATGCTGATCTTTAGCAGATCTTCCTTCCTTAGAAACGGATTTACACCAGCTAATGTGGTCACCGTAGAATCACGAGCACCAATAGTGGAGGTATTAGATACAAAAGAGTAGAAGGATCTTTCACACCCTCACTAACCCGCTGGAGGGGATACCAGAATCATCCATACTAACTTGATCACTGAGAACGAGAAACTGGTTGGCCACAGGGATCACAGATGAACGTGATTTCATCTTAACCGGGTTTACACCATAACATTGCTTGAGGTAATCATGCTATTAGTCACCGAAGAAGAACCAGTAATCTTCAAACACTGATCAGCAGAACCTGCATCCACGAGATTGCGAGAACCAGTGGAATCCTTCATAGTTACATGATCAGTAAGACCAGTAGACTGCACATCTGAAGCAATTTTGGGACGCCAGACTTGTTACTTGGACGGACGAGGGTGTTCTCCTCTCGCACAGGAAGAATAGAACAGAACCATCTGGGTGACCAAAGGATGAGCACACCGAACAGGATTTCGGTTTCCACTCATAACTACCTGAATATCTTCTGAATCCCCCGAGACATGAAGAATTTTAATCTCTGAAGGAAGTTGAAATCAGTAGAAATAAGAACACAATTCTGGCAAAGGCGAGCCGCTTCCTGGAAGCTGTCATTTTATCCATGAAGAGAGGTTTCCCAAGGACACTTCCCATCTTGCTCAAAGAGGTATGTGACCAGAGATGAAGAGGGAGGTTAGGAAAGAGATCCACAGAGGAATGGAAGTAAGCATCGCCTTCTCCATCTTGACATCTCGATTCCATCGTTGAAGGATGAAAGGATGGCCACGAATGTGCCAAAACCCTTCAAGGACCATCTGCAAGTCTTCTTCCAAGGCAAAACGCAAACAAAGAATCCACCCAACCGCATGTGAAGATCATAACTACCTTTAGGTTTCCAATGTTTGTCTATAAAGTTCTTGAGAGGATTATAAGCTGCCTTGATCCCCACTATGTAGCCCACAACAACGGACTTCCACACAGTAGCCAGGTCTTGTGAATCATCAGGGCTGTAAGATGCTACTAGTCTATCTCCATGCAGAACAGGTTCAACAAAGTTTAAGGTCAAACCTTCACTCGGTGCTGAAGATGCTCCTTCAAAGAGCTCGTTCCATGCTTTCTTAGAAGAGGAGACCATTTGCACCGGAGCTCTCGATCTGGAACGCCCACGAGATCTTCCACGGGAGACATAGCGATGAGGAGGGAGGCGGGCAGGAAGATCTAATGAGGAACCGTGAGCATGTCCCAGTTCGCTCGCGATCTTCACAGGTGCTTCAGCGGAAGTCGAAGTCTCCACCGAAAATGGAAGAGACCGATCTCCAGTAACACCCCCCACCGGAGGCTCCATAGACGCTACTTCTCCCAGGGAAAACCGAGCAACAGCAAAGGCCTCCCCACCGCCGAGGCGGGAGGAGCCCAGCGAGACACCAAACCCTCGCCTCCACAGAGCTTCTCTCTTTAGAAAAATCTAGAGAGAGAGAGCCTCTAGACCGCCTCCTTCAGCCACTCGAGTTAAGGACCAACACACAGTAGCAGGTAACAAGCAAGTAAGTTTATCATGTGTAACAAGTATGTGCCATGCCAAGCACCAATCATGATTCTGCACCACGCCAGGCACACGACTTTGTTAGGGGATCAACCTAACAATCAACTCCTAGGGTAACGAACATCTTTGTGAAAACTGGGCAATCAACACCTTGGGGTAAACAAGACTTTGTGAAGGGTGAATATGACAATCACACCCATAGGTAACAGGACTTTGCCAGAATATCCAGGACATGATATGGGCTGAGGATCAGGTTCGTATTTCGCAACACTGGCATGTGTCCCAATGAGCCTGTCGACTCATGGGTGACAGGAACGAGTTTTGAGTCCATGACTCCATTATCACTGATGCACTTCAAGAATGTATCACAAGAAGGTAATGTGTATCAATAAGGATAAACTAGTTGAGAAAGTTCAGGACTATCATGTCAATAGTAATGATTATCGAGAGTGTCATGTGAATAATGATATAGAGTTGATGTCAATAGCATTATTTGTAGGAAGAGTCCTTTACAAGGAGCTGATGGTAAGAAGGAAATAGTCTCTATTGGTAGTGGGGAGCTGGCTGCTGCTAATCACTACTCATCATTGGAGGGTAGTATGGAGGTGAATGGTCTTCAAACGAGGAAGGATATCTTCTTACATGGCAAGGCGACCGTTGTTGCTTCTTCTCAACCTGGTATACATACTCACATTTATTCAAGGCAGGAGAATATTGCATCCGATGCTGTATCTGTCAAGGAAGGAGGGAGGTATAGAAGCTTTGTGGAGGATGGTAATGGGGTCCACGCGGTTACCTCCAATCATGACAGCTATGCGCTCAGCTATTCTAATTCCTCCCAAGGCGAAGAACGTACGTGCATGCATGCTTTGCATGGCGGGAAGGGGAAACCTAACATGCAACTTTCTAGCAGACGTGAACATGGGAAAAGCCAAGGAACTTTGCCTTCAGGTGTGCCATCAAATCACACCATTGATAAGCTTCAAGCTCGCATTAGATCCCTCTCTCAAAACTAATTATGAAGATTATCTCCTGGAACGTTAGAGGTCTGAATAAGTATGAGAACAGGCAGAGTGTTAAAAATGCTATTTTCCATTCTAAGGCCGATGTTATTATTCTGCTTGAAACCAGAGTTCGTGAGGAAAAAATGACCAGGCGTCGCTTATTCATTGCTCCACATTTGAATATGATTCACAATTATTCTGAGCATAGAGGTGGTAGAATATGGGTTCTTTGGAACGGTGATACTGTTCAAATTCAGTGTGTCAAATCTTTCACTCAGTACATCCACATGGGCTGCTCGGAGATCTCTTCAGGTAAACTATTCCATTTGACAGCCATTTACGGTTCCAACCTTCCTTATGAAAGGAAATTTCTTTGGAATGATATCATGGATATCTCGAGCTCCATTTCTTCTCCTTGGCTTCTTATTGGAGACTTCAATTGTGTTCGTTTCTCTGGTGAGAAGATGGGGGGTAGGAAGCTTACTCCTACCATGCTCCGGGATTTTAACAATTGCATTGATAATTCTGCCTTGATGGACCTAAAAAGTGTGGGTAATTCCTTTTCGTGGAGTAACCAATCTGGAGGCAACAGTAGAATTTCTTGTAGATTGGATCGTGCTCTTATCAACAAATTCTGGTTAGATGAGTTCCCTGAAAGTTATGGTGCTTACGGTGATCAAGTGAGGAGATTGTTGCTAGTGGCCCCAAACCTTTTAAATTCTTTTCCATGTGGGCAAAGCATAAGGACTTCATGACTTTGATTGAGAGATCTTGGACTAATCACATTCGGGGTACTCCTCTTTTTGTCTTGTGTCAAAAGCTTCGGACTGTCAAGAAGGTTTTGAAGGACTGGAACCGTTCAGAATTTGGTGTTGTTTTTAGGAAGGTTTTTTTTTTTTTTGGTAAATAATACCGGAATTGCATTGATCAGAGTAATCAATTACAAGGAGGAAACCATACTATCACAAGCCGATAGTTATGTTTATGAAAGGAGCAATGCTCAAAACATGGGATCATGAAAAACCCAACATTACAATTCAGATTACTTTAAGAATGAAATTTCTGCAATATAAGTTTGGATCTGATTGAGAGCGCTTCCTTCTGGATATGATGTTCAGTAGTGTACCGAATATCAGACAATATAGACAAAAGCACATGAGACTTTGTACGATTGGTAGATTCATAAACTCTGGTACATCTCTCCTTCCAAATCCACCAAAGAGCAGCACGAAAACTAGCAAAGGCCACAGTTGTACCAGTTCCACATCCATGAAAACTTCTGATTAAACTTTCACATTCAGCAATGAGAGTGTCCTTGGGTCTCCGGTGAATATCTAACCTATGCAATAGCTGCATCCATATCCAAGAGCTATAGGAACACTGAAAGAAGAGGTGTTGAAGGTGCTCATCATTCTGCCTGCACAAAACACAAATGCTTGGCCCATAAAGACCACGCCTCTGGATTACCTCAAAGGACGGAATCCTTCCCAGCATTCACTGCCACACATGAAGTGAATGCTTTTGAATAGTAGGTCGCTGCCATACAACTTTAAACCATGGAACTTTTGGGTAGATGGTTCTTTTCAGATCATAAATGTGATTAGTGGTTATATTTCCATTATTGTGCTTCCACATAATGGAATCCTCACAATCATCATGGATGGGAATTGTAAGAATTTTCGGCCATAGCTCCATCATTTCATTTGAAGTCGGGTTAGGTAGACACCATCTCCCATTCTGAATGAAGGCATTAACAGTAGCGTTGATAGGAAGGCCAAGAAGAAATCTGATGTAATCGCCTCCTAATGTGGATAAGGACTGCCCATCAATCCAAGGATCTCCCCAGAGACTAACCGATTCCCCATTTCCAATCTTGAATATAACATGAGTCTGCAACCAATGTCTAACACTTAAAATACTCTTCCAAGCCTGAGAGTGATAAGTGTGACTACGAACAGACCAGATTGAAGCTTTATTAAGATATCTGCATTTAAGCCAATTGGCCCAAAGAGTATCTTGACCAGAGACAATTCTCCAAAGCTGCATGGAAATGGCAGAGAAATTCCATGCTTGAATACTTCTAATACCCAGCCCCCCTTCATCTTTAGGGCGACACAACCAATTCCATTTGATGAGGTGGAAAGGCTTGTAGTCACCAGAAGCATGCCAAAAGAAATTCCTCAACAATTTTTCCACTTCACCTATCAATTTCTTGGGAAGAATAAAGGCAACAGCCCAGTATATGGCATAAGAGTTTAACACTGATCTGATTAGCTCAAGTCTTCCGGCTTTGGATAGTAGCCTTGTCTTCCAAGAGGCAATGCGATTCTTGATCTTCTGAATTATAGGAGTGCAATGGGAGGAAGACAGGCTAGTAGAGTACAACGGCAGCCCCAAATAAGTTGAGGGAAGAGTCCCCTCCTGAAGACGCAATGCATGAAGGAGAGGATTTTTGTGATGGATTTTTGCACCCACAAAGACTTTACTTTTGGCAGCATTTAATTGCAGTCCCGAACATCCATAGAAAGTATCCAGAATATTGGTTATGCACCGAGCAGAAGAGATCTCTGGCTTCATTAAAATGAGAAGGTCATCAGCAAACATTAAATGAGAAACCTTTACATTACCAAAGGTGGGAACCTTTAAGCTGCCCTCCCCAACTTTCTGATCAATGAGAATAGAGAGTCCCTCCATTGCAACACAAAAAAGATACGGAGATAAAGGATCCCCTTGCCGAATACCATTGGTTGTATGAAAGAACCCATTAGGACTGCCATTAAGGAGAATAGAGAATGTAGGTGAATTTATTAGAATCTCAATCCAATCAACCCAAGAATCAGGAAAACCCATCCTCTTGAGTAAAAAGAGAATAAACCCTCTATGAACTGAATCAAAAGCCTTCCGAAGATCCACCTTCAAACAAAGCATGTTGCCACGATGCTTGGAATGAATATCTCTGACCAGGTCATTAGCAAGAAGAATACTGTCCTGAATTTTCCGGCCTTTGATAAAAGCTGATTGGCTTTTACTAATCAGATTCTGCATGTACTTTTGCATGCGGTTGGCCATCAGCTTAGTGATGATCTTATAGAGAAAATTACACAATGATATCGGCCGAAACTGATCAAAAGAATCTGCAGAGTCAGTCTTAGGTATTAGAGAAATGAATGTGTGATTTACCTGGCGTAACCATTGTCCACCATTAAAGAAGTAATGAACAGCCTCCGTGACATGACTACCCACAATGCTCCAACACAGTTGATAAAACTCAGCAGGGAAACCGTCTGGGCCAGGGCTTTTATTCTTTGGGGAATTAAACACAACTTCCTTGATTTCAGCATTAGAGAAAGGCCTCATAATAGATATACGATCCTCATCAGAAAGAACCCGGGAGGGAACCAGGTTAGGCTGCTCAAGCTGATGATGCTGATTAAGAAGCTTAGTATAGAATTCCACTGCATGATCTTTAACTTGTTGCATATCATGAGTGATCTTACCATCAGGCAACTTACAACTTCTGATAGAATTGATCATCCTTCTCCCCTTAATACTAGCATAGAAGAATTTGGTACTGTCATCAGTTTGGGTTAACCAGTGCTGCTTAGCCCGTTGATGAGCAAAGGATCCCTCCATGCTTAAGCACTGAAGGTAAGCTTCACGGGCTTGGTTCTCCTCCTCTATAAAAGACTCATTCAAGGGATCATTTGAGAGAGCTTCTTGTGCTTTGTGAAGGTCATTTCTAGCACAAGTAACCTTCCTATGAATAAGACCGAATTCAGATCTGTTCCACTCCTTTAAAGCTTTCTTGACCACCTGGAGTTTCTTACAAAGAACATAAATAGGAGTGCCCCTAAAGTGAGTATTCCACGCCTGTTGAACAAGAGGAAGGAATCCATCATGCTTCGCCCACATGGTGAAGAATTTAAAAGGGTTAGGGCCACTAGAATAGTTGTTTCGTTGAGGACTGTAAGGTAAGCATGATCAGATAACAATTGATCGCCATAGCTACCATAGCTATCAGGAAAGCTGTCCAACCATTCTTGATTTATGAGAGCTCTGTCTAGACGACAGGCAATTCTTCTGGCTCCCTTGGATCTATTAGACCACGAAAAAATGCTCCCTACAGTTTTCAGATCCAATAAAGATGATGATTCAATACAAGTATTAAGATCACTAAGCATGGCAGAAGTCAACTTCCTACCCCCAATCTTCTCCTCAGGAAAACGAACACAATTGAAATCTCCAATAAGCAGCCAAGGTAAAGTAATTCGCATAGAAATATGAACAATGTCCTTCCAAAGCATCTGCCTTTCGTACGGAAGATTTGAACCATAAATAGCTGTCAAGTGAAAAACCTTTCCAGTAGGAGTATGAACACCATCCATATGAATAAACTGAGTGGAAGCTCTAACTTGTGTAAGGTGGACAGTAGTACCATTCCAAAGAACCCAAATTCTACCTCCATGATGCTCAGAGTAGTTATGTAACATATTAAGATGTGGAGCAATATACATACGGCGCTTAGTCATCTTAACCTCACGAACATGAGTTTCAAGGAGAATAGTAACATCAGCATTAGTCTGGGAAATTAGGTTCTTGACACTTAATCTGTTCCCTCTCTTATTAAGACCCCTAACATTCCAAGAAACAATTTTCATATCAACTAATTCTTGGTGAGAGATCTGATGCGCGCTTGTAGCTTATCCATAGTGTGTTCCATGGAGGAGGTAGAATCCTTTGCATGGCCCACATTAATTTCATCATGTCGATGTCCCTGCTTGATGGTAAGCTGCATATTGGCCTTCCTATTTCCCCCGTGCTCACAGAAAGGTTGAGAACCTTTTACCGATATCCCATTGATACAATCAGATCCAGGATAGTTGCTTTCCTTACCAGCACATATACCATAGGTAGCCTTGCGATTTCCATAAGAATCCTTAGAGTTGCTAAAGAGTATGTCGCCTTCCTTGTCTTGTTGAATATTCACCTCCAAATTCTCCTTCCTGCTTTGGATAACTCGATCAGCCTTAGATGGAGTGGGGGAAGGATGTTGCAGCTGGCCGCGGGCCCCACTTCCATGCAAAGAAGATATGGTACGTGGTAAGTTGCATGCTAGGCTATGTCCTCCCTCTCCTCCTATTGCAGATTCCTTTCTACGTATGATGCGATCAGATGGGGCAAGTGATGATGGTAGGGTATCAGAGTTGCCCTCCATGTCCTCCTTCTCTTCCAAGGCCGAGTATCTGTTGAGCACTTCAATGGCGGATGCAGCTGCACCAACCGGTTGAGGAGATGATACAACATCCACCATGTTCGAATTCTTATCATGCTTATCTCGAGCATTCTCACTTCCATCGATCACCACATCATGAGATGCAACAGCAAATGATGGATCTTTGCTCTTCGGCCTCCAAACCTTCAACGACTTAGCAGCTGCATGCTTCAGGCGGCATTCACCATTGCCATGGCCAAATGATTTGCAGGCTTCACAAACCGCTGGCTTCCAATCATAATGGACAGGAATGATATCAATAGAGCCATCAGAATCCATTACTTTCAGATCAGAGGGAAAAGAGGAATCAACGTCCATCAATATGCATACACGAGCAAACAATAGTCTTTTTCTAGAAGCCGTCAGCCCATCCATGTGGAGAGGTCGCCCCAGCAGACTAGCTATCTTACTCAATCCTCTGACTATCCACCATTTGAGAGGTAGGCCAGGAAATCTTACCCAGACAGGTATAGAAGTGAGCGATTCCTTTTCCATCTGTAAATGAGTGTTCCACCGACGAAGAACCAAGGGATGACCCTTAATACACCAGAACCCATCTAACACCTTCTGTAAATCTTCTTCTTGGTTAAAGATAACAAGAAAGAATCCTCCCTCACGCATCAGAAGTTCCACCTCCCCCTTAGGCTTCCAGAAATTAAGAATAAAGTAACGAAGGGCAGAGTAGATAGGCTTCATACCGATGCAATAACCCATTATGGCTAGACGCCATTTCTCCTGCAGTTCCTTCGCATCTTCCCCTTCAAACACAGCGATCTTTTGATCAAGCAAGGATACAGGTTCAATGAACTGCAAGTCGCCTTCTTTGATCCCATCATCTTCACCCGAGAGAGCTCCAAACAAAGAAGACCAAGGATGCCTGGACTGAGAGACTCTGGAGCGAGATCTACTGGATCGACTGGTTGCACCACGATCCATAGGGCGACCCTGAAGGAAGAATCAACGGGGGGATTGCCTTGTGGGAGAGAGCCCTGTGGAGGAGGGTCTCTACCCGCGGCAATCACAAGGCCATTGGAGGCACTCGGAGGAAGATCCTCCATGCGCCTCCCAGGGGCCAGCCCCACAACTCCCAGAAAATCGCCAAATCCTTAGAGCTTCTCTCTCTAGAAGCTAGAGAGAGAGAGCGGCCCACACGTGAACTTCCTTAATAATGCTTGTTTTTAGGAAGGTTACCACTGCTGCTGATGATCTTGATAAAGCCCAAGATGCCTTAGGTGCTGATCCCTTGAATGAGAATTGTATTGCTCAAGAAAAGCTGGCCCGGGAGACTTATCAAACTTGTCTTAGAATGGAGGAGTGCTTTGCTCAACAGAGAGCCAAACAACATTGGTTAACTCAGGCTGATGACAATACTAATTTTTTCTACGCCAGTATAAAGGGTAGGAGGATGGTAAACACTATAAGAAGATGTAAGAAGTCTGATGGTACTGTCACGGATAACTTCCAAGAGGTTAAAGATTATGCTGTTGATTTCTACCACAATCTCCTTAATCAGAACCAGCAGTATGAACAGCCGGCCTTCAATCCCATTCGTACTCTCTCTGAAGATGATAGAAACTCTATTATGTTACCTTTTACCAAGGAAGAAATTGAGAATGTGGTAATGAGCGCTCCTAAAAACAAAAGTCCCGGTCCTGATGGTTTTCCTGCTGACTTCTTTCAACTTTGTTGGCACATTGTAGGCAGAGATGTGGTGGATGCTGTTCAGTACTTCTTTTCTGGTGGTAGATGGCTGCGTCAGATCAATCATACTTTCATCTCTCTTATTCCAAAATCTGATCTGGCTGATTCATTTGACCAATTCAGGCCTATCTCCTTATGCAACTTTTTATATAAAATCATCACTAAACTCATGGCTAACCGTATGCAGAAATACATGCCTCATCTGATCAGCAAAAATCAATCAGCTTTTATAAAAGGTCGCAAAATTCAGGATAGCATTCTTCTGGCTAATGATATTGTCAGAGATCTTCATTCCAAATGTCGTGGTAATCTTCTTTGTCTCAAGGTTGATCTTCGGAAGGCCTTTGATACTGTTCACTCTGGTTTCATTCTTCTCATGCTTAGAAAGATGGGCTTCCCTGCTAAGTGGGTTGATTGGATCGATATTCTCATATCCTCGCCAACCTTTTCAGTTCTTCTGAATGGCACTCCAAATGGATTCTTTCATGCTTCTAATGGTATAAGGCAGGGTGATCCATTATCGCCATATTTATTCTATATAGCCATGGAGGGTCTCTCAATCCTCATTGACCATAAGGTGGAAGAAGGAAATCTGCATGTCCCCACCTATGGTAATGTAAAGGTGTCCCACTTGATGTTCGCGGATGATCTCCTTATCTTCTTAAAACCGAAGTCTTCTTCAGCCACAACAATTTCCACGGTTCTTGACACCTTCTATAGATGTTCCGGGTTGCAGCTGAATGTAGCTAAGAGCAAAGTTTTTGTTGGTGCAAAGGTTACTCATAAAGGTCCTCTTCTTGATGCTTTACGTATTCCTGAAGGAACTCTTCCTTCTAATTACTTGGGTCTCCCCTTATACTCGACCAGACTGACTACTGCTCACTGCTATTCCATCACCCAGAAAATCAAAAGTCGCATTGCCTCCTGGAAAACTAGACTTCTATCTAAAGCTGGTCGAGTTGAGCTTATTAGATCAGTTCTGAGTTCATATGCTATCTACTGGGCCGTTGCTTTCATTCTTCTTAAGAAGCTCGTTGGGGAGGTGGAGAGAATGCTAAGGAATTTCTACTGGCATTCTTCTGGGGAGTACAAACCTTTTCACCTTATTAAATGGGACTGGTTGTGTAGGCCGAAAGTTGAAGGAGGGCTTGGTATTCGACGCTTGCAAGTTTGGAACTCTTCTGCTATTGCTATTCAGCTATGGAGGATTGCTACTAATCATGACACTCTTTGGACTCATTGGGTTAGAAGTCGCTATCTTAACAACACTTCCATTTGGACTGCCCGCATTCAATCTTATCACTCACAAGCATGGAAGGGAGTTTTACAAGCCAGAAATTGGATGCTTCCTCATGTAATCTTCAAGGTAGGAGATGGCAGCAGTTTTAATCTTTGGAGGGACCCTTGGATCGATGGCCACTCTATTGAGTCTTTGGGTGGACATTACATCAGATTTCTTACTGGATTGCCTACTAATGCTACTGTTAGTGAATTTATTCATAATGGAAGGTGGTGTTTACCACATCCCACCTCCATTGAGATGATGGAAATTTGGTCACGTATCCGTAACATTCAGATTGCACAAGGTTGTGAAGATACCATCAGCTGGAAATTCAACAATGGGCCGCCCACTATAAAGCAGATCTATGACTTGAAAAGAGTTGTTTATCCCCACGTTCCTTGGTTTCAGATTGTGTGGAAACGCCCTACAAGCCAAAAGCAGTCCCTTCATGCCTGGCAATGCTTCCTAGGCAGAATTCCTACCTTTGACATCATCCAGAGGCATGGGTTCTATGGCCCAAGCATGTGTTTTTATGTAGACAACATGATGAAAATCTCCACCATCTATTTTTTCAGTGCCCGTATAGCTCCTGGATTTGGATGCAAGTTTTACATAGGCTGGACATTCATAGGCGGCCCAAGATTACTCTCCAAGCTGAAGGTGATAGTCTTCTTAGAAGCTTTCATGGATCGGGAATAGGTACTACTGTTGCATTTGCTTCTTTTCGGGCTTCTCTATGGTGGATTTGGAGGGAAAGATGCAACCGCATCTTTGATTCTAAGGAGCGTACTCGGATCCATGTGTTACTCTCCATTTTGGAAGATGTTCGGCATATTACTGAAATTCATGTTCAGGAGAATTCCGCTCTTTCCAATCGATCAAGGAGAATAATCAGAAATTTTAACATGTAATGTGCCTTTGGGGAGCGCACTCTTTCTCACATTTATTTGCTCTTCTTTCTATTCATAACTATCGGCTTGTGATAGTATGAATACACTTTGTGTACTTGTTTCCTCTCATCAATACAAAACCCGGTATTAATTACCAAAAAAAAAATAATGATATAGAGTTCAAGGGTACGTTGGGAATATCAAGTCAAGAGTTCAAGCATAACGACACATTTACATAGATTCTATCTTTAATAACTTGGTTTCATGTGTTATGCTCGATCACTCCGAGAAAGTCAAGATGAGGAGAGAAAGATCTCGTTAAGAATGCCGAGAGAGAAGAGATACGTGCACACTAACTTCTGGGTACTTCATTGGTACAACCTGCTCGTCGGCCATGTGGGAATCCATGGTCAGAGGAGACTTACGGAGGCCTTGGTCAAGGGGTCACTAGTCCGGCAGAAGGAATATCCGACGGAGAGTTCACCACAAGCCAAGAAGGGCTTTCTTATTGTGCTAGAGTGTGTGCGCATGGTGCGCGTGAGAATCGCTCGAGTGCGTGTATGAGAATCTGATTATGGAAACTTCATTTATAGAAACTCCATTTATGGTAAGTATCATGAGTTCTAAATCATGAAGTACTAATCATGCATGACCAATTTTAGCAAGTATCATTGTATGTTTAGCAAGTTCGGTAACAAGGCAAGAACGTGAATAATCGGTAGGTAGAGAGCATGATCATGAACTTAAGATCAATTAAAAATCATGTGAACATATTTTAACTTTCATATGGATTTTTAAATGCATGATAATACTTTCTATAACCTTCCTAGAATAGATCAAACTCACACATGCAAGGAACGACACAAACAATGAAAACTGAGATGTATGCCCTTAGAAGGCAAATGCAGTCCCATCCCTTCACTTCCTTAGGTCATAACTCATTGATTTTTTATTCAAATATCACACATGAATATACCATATTTAATCCCTTTGAATGAGGAATCTAGCAAAGAAAATGGCTCGTCAATCCGAGGTCTATAGAAAACGTTAATCGACCATCATCTTGTTGCCTTCTTAAGAAGACCACGAAACTGTCCGATTTTTGGTATGGGTTGCGACCATGATATTGTCGCATTCTGGTAGCGACGTGTCGACCTGTCGCCACCTGAATATGACGTTTGGGTTGCTTTTTCTAACTATTTCCAACTCCGACTTGGATTGGGTTTGACACCTCTTGGTTTGAAAAATCAAAACAAATGCTAGGGTCATTCAAATCGGATGAAACCACCTCCGTTAGTTAGAGTACTTCTACTACTTTGTACAGTAACGAATAATCAAGAAACAAACGTCGTTTGACTATGTAATAAGACACATTGCGATGGTCTACATGAATCAGACATAGTGCTCATGTTTGGGCTAATACTCTCAGTATAGTCAACAAAAATTGGAGAAACTGGTGCTAAATGAAAGTAGACTCATAGGACAACAAGTTCTATGTTGAACACTCAGTCCAAAAATAACTCCACAGGGAGGTATAGAACTCGTAAGATAGGTCAAGGTTAAATAACGACAGTACAACGTCATGATCATGCAAGAATTAATTCGTAAAACGAACTAATGACGGGGGATTCTCTCTCTCTAGGCGGTTCTAGAGAGAGAGGCTCTGTGGATTCTTGCGTCCGGCTGGTGTTCGTGCCTCCTCTTTCCCCCCGCCCTCCGGTGGTGGGGGGGGGGGAGTCCTTTCCCTGTCTGGTGATTCTTCCACCTGGAGCGTCTTGGAGTTCGTCCATGGAGGCTAGCAGGGAGGCGCACTAGGGAACCAACCTTCTCCTTCTGGGGGGGGGGGTCAGTTCCTACCAGTGTGCTTGTGAATACCGCGAGCGATACTCTTCCTGTAAGGGAATCCTCATTAGGTGCTCCAGCCCAGCATCGTCTTTGCAGCAGATCTCGGGGTCGCTCCATAAACAGATCTCGGCCCAGTTCTAAGGCACATGTGCTGCTGTTTCCTCCACCAAGAAGGCATGGAATGAGCTCTTCTCTGGTGCCTCATCATCTTCGTCTACCAGTTCAGGACTCCGGCTATCTTTCATCTCGCCGTCCCTGATTGGAGATCGCCCAGTTGCTTCCTTCAACGCTTCTGATTCGCTTGAGCTGGTGCAATCCTGGAGTTTTACTGTGGTTGGCTACATTGTGGGTCTATCACCGGTCTACTCCCCCCTCAAAACTTTCATAGACAACCAATGGAAACCAAAAGGAAGCTACGAGCTCCATTTGCGCCAGGGAGGTTTCTTTGTCTGCAGCTTTTCTCTTGAGGAGGACTTGCAATCTGTTCTTGAAGGCTACTGGCATATTCGCGGACACCCTATCATTGTGCAGAGATGGTCCCGTGACTCTAAATTGGAGAAAGCCATGTTAGCTTCTATTCCTCTTTGGATTATCTTCCCGAACTTACCTCTTCACTTATGGTCTCACACTTCTTTGAGCAAATTAGCTAGTGTTCTTGGAACTCCTTTGTTCATGGATAAACTTACAGCCACTAGAAGCAGACTGTCGTATGCCCGGGTATGTATTCTTATTTCAGCAGATTTTATGTTCCCTTCAAACGTTACAGTTCTTCATGATTCTGGTGACATTGAAGAGGGTGGAGTACGAATGGAGGCCTACTCCATGTTCAGTTTGCTCCTCATTTGGTCACAAGGATGGTTCATGCAAACCGGGAGATATCCCTGAGGATAAATCTAAGAAACATCAACTGCAATGGAGGCCAAAAGTTTATGAAGTTCCAGGTTCATCAAAAGTTCAGAACTCACGAGTTCATAACTCACGAGTTGACTCATCTTCTACATCAAACGCTAACAGATTTCATGCCTTGTCTAATCTTGAGCCAGATGCTGAGGAATCAACGAAGATTGATTTGGATTCTAGCGTAAATCCGGCAACTGTGCCAGCCATGCACGTTGCGACGGTGGCCGATGTTAGTTCTTCTTGGGATGGTGCAGCCAAGCTCATTGTGATACTCTGCTGACCTCTGTAGGGGTAAACATGGTTGATACTTCAAAATCCACGACTATTCATTCAGAATCTATCGTAAATCCGGCAACTGTGCCTGTCATGCACGTTGCGACGGTGGCTGGAGTCTCCCTCCAAAATACTTGTCTTCATGCAGAATCCGCTCGTGATTTCTTACCTGATTATGCTGTTGCCAAGCTGGACGTGAGTCTCATTCTGAAATCCTACGTACACATGCAGAATCTACTCGTGAGATCTTACATGATAATAATGTTGCCATTATGGACGAGAATCAACATGCAGAATCCTCACGTCCAGTCACTTCTTCTATTTTTCTCCAAGATTTACCTTGCATAAATCCGGCTTTGGCGTCCGATCCTCCTGCCATGCTTAAAGCGACGGTGGCTGGTATTTCTCAAGTTTGCAATCAAATTCCAGCGATGTATTCTTCAAGGGTGAATGAGGCATCATGCAGTCTCCCTGATTCGTCCATTCTGGACGGTTCGTGCATGCATGGCACCGCCATGCAGAAAGTGGCAGGTCCTACCATAGAAACTGCCTCCCATATTAGCATAAATCCGGTAATCTCCACGGTGGCTAAGCAGCATGCTATTTATCTGAGATCCTTTACAGCTGTTGAAGAGTATCCTGGACATCCTACAAATCATCAATCTTCTATGAGCGTAAATCCGACTTGCCCCCCGGTGGCTCTCTCACATGCTGGAAGGTCTGATACGGATACTACGGTTACATGCATGGAAACCTCGTTGTCTAAGGTACCTAATTTTTTATTTTAAGGTACCTAATTTTTTTTTAGGGAAGAGAGCCATGAGTGAGAGAGGAGAGAGAAGCTCTGGGGATTCTGGGCGACTTCTGCCCGGGGGTGCCAACGCGGCTGCCTCCGGTCATCCTTCGGCGACCATCTCGATTGAGGGGACATCCGACGTTCTCTCCAACCATCGGGGCGTCCCGTCGTTCAAATCTACAGGCGTTTCTTCTCCGGTTCAAGGTAGGGGGCGATCTTCTTCCAGGGGAAGAGCCAGATCTTCTTCCAGGCCGCCGATTTCTCCAGACCGGTTGCATGGAGTGCGCTCTTTACTTCTTCATCCCCCAATCACTCTTTGGATCTTCAGTTCGTTCAACCAGAGATCAACAATGGGATCAAGGTTGCAGTTTACGAAGCTAAAGACTCTGCTGATCTTCTAGCTTCTTGGTCTAAAGCAGTTGTCGGGTATGTTATTGGTCTTAAAACCACGTTCTTCCCGCTGCATGCCTTTATCAAATCTCGATGGCAAACTTCAGCTTTCGAGCTGCATGTTCTAGATAATGGGTTCTTCATTTGTAAGTTTGATGCGGAGGAGGATTTGAGTCGTGTTCTGGAAGGATTTTGGTCTGTCAAAGGTCATCCAATGATCCTCCGACGATGGTCTCCCGATGTTCGAATGGAGATTGAAAGTCTGAAAAGCATACCTATTTGGGTCGCTATTCACGATCTTCCCCTTCATCTCTGGACCAAGGATTTCATCGCCAAGCTTGCTAGTACACTCGGCAAACCACTCTACCTCGATAAGATGACAGCTGAACGCCGAAGATTGTCATATGCTCGGGTTTGCATTGAGGTGTCTTCTGATGATGAGCTCCCGGAGTTCGTTCATTACAAAGAGCTGAATGGTACTGTTAGAAGGCTTCGAGTTTCATTTCAATGGAGGCCACGAAGATGCTCAGTTTGCTCTTCCTTTGGGCATGCTGACGGATCTTGTAAGCCTCCTCCAAAGCAGCAAATAGCAAAAGTTTTCAAGGAGAAAGCAACCCAGAAGAAAGGAAAGGAGATTCTTCATAACTCTTTTGTTGTTCTTGGTGTTCTTGGAGTTGATGCTGCTCTTGATCTTGAAGCTGGCGAGTCCATGCTTGATAACTCACTGAGTCAACTCCCATCGAATAAGGAGGAAGCGACCAAGGAGGGATTTCAAAATTTTGAATCCTTCCCTTCGTTGCATGCAAATGCCCATTCAGAATCCTTACCTGGTATGGACTCTCCTCTTGCGCCTCCATCAAATGGATTTCCCTCATTGGGTGGGGCCCGCAAGGATGCAGCGAAGGTCTCTTTGGGAGGGTTCAGCGGAGTTACCAAAGGTGGCCATCCTCCTTTGGACTCCTCAATTCAAGGCAGCATTGCGCAGCAATCTTCTCCAACCAATGGTGGGGGCCACAAGAGATCTCACACGAAGAAGCCACCTCCCAGTCTTGCGCACCACCTTCCTCCAACCGAAAGTGGGGCCCACTTGACAGATTTCACGAAGGAACCTCCTCCTTTGGCTCCTCCGCCTTCCCTTCCTAGAGTCCCCTCACCGCTGGATTCTTCCTCAAATCAAGGAGGCCTTGCGCAGCACACTTCCCCATTTCAAGGAGTCTCCCAACCTGTCCATGCGCACCATTCTCCAACGGAAGGAATTCAAATTGGCAACATCAAAGGTGGCATGCGCTACTCCAAAGATGGTGGAATGGAAGGAGTCCATAACCAGCTGGATTCCTCATCCAAAGGAGGCTCGTACGTTGCAAAACCAGGTATTTTAAAGTTTAAAAATCTCCATGCGGTTGATGAAATAGAAAAGACAAAAGGTCTTAAAGGAAAAGAAATGGATAAGAATAAGGAAACTATCCAAAGGAAGACATGATCTGGTCGCCCTCCCCATTGCTCTTTATCATGAAGATGTTATCTTGGAATGTACGTGGGATTAATAAGTTGTACAAGTGTAGAGAACTTAACAAAATCATTAAGTCTACTGCATGTGAAATTGTCATTCTTGTTGAAACTAAAATTAAATCTGATCATGCTCTTTTAAAAAAGAATTCAATATGGCCTGAGGCTGATTTTATTACTAATGATTCTAATCTTGCTAATGGTCGAATTTGGATCCTGTGGAATCCCGATCTGTTTGAGATGAATGCTGTCTACTCTTCTCCTCAGTGTGTTCATATCAAAGGTTTAGACAAGAAGAACAATTGCTCTTTCTGGTTGACTGCCATTTATGCATCTAATAGCAGACAAGAAAGGAATAAACTTTGGGATGACATCAACTCTACTTCTACTTTAAGATCTCAAATGCCATGGTTGATTGTGGGGGACTTTAACACTGTTAGATACCCGCATGAAAAAGTGGGGGGAAGGCAGCTTACTGATTCAAATTTAACTGATTTCAATGAGTGCATTACTCTAAATGATCTATTTGACATGAAGTCCGTGGGTAACTGGTTGTCTTGGAGCAACAGAGGAAATGCTGACAGGAAGATTTTGGCCAGACTTGATAGATGTTTGATCAACAATGAATGGTTAACAGCTTATCCTAACTCCTTGCTGGAATATGGTGTTCAGTACTTCTCAGATCATTCTCTTCTAACCATTACTTCTGATAGGGATGTTCCATCTGGAAGGAAGCCTTTTCGATTTTTCAATATGTGGTGCAACCATCCTAATTTTCTTGAAGTGGTTCAGGGTGCTTGGAGTTTGAATGTTATTGGTACCCCTCCTTTTGTCTTGTGTAGCAGATTAAAAGCTTGCAAGGAAGCTTTGAAAAAATGGAATATTGAAGTGTTTGGTAATGTGCAAGATGAAGTCAAGAATTGCCATAGAAGTCTTCTCAACAACCAACAGGAGCTTAACAAAAAGCCTTTTGATGAAACTAGTATTCTGGCAGAAAGAGAGGCAAGAGAAAGGTATTTTGCAGCTATGAGGAATGAGGAAAGTTTTATCAAGCAAAAGTCAAGGGAAAATTGGTTAACTTTGGGAGATTCAAATACCAAATTCTTCTATGCTTCCTTAGCAGCAAGGAAAGCTAGAAACACTATTCGGAAATGCAAGGACAAACATGGAAATCTCATTCACGAAATTGAGGAAGTGAAGGAATACACTGTGGAGTTCTACAAAGCTCTTCTAAATCAAGACCAGGGGCATGGTGTTCTAGATATTGATGTAAATATGAAACTTGCTCAGGAAGACAAAGACTATCTAGATCAGCCAATTACAGAAGAGGAAATCAAAAAGGTTGTATTCAGCTCACCAAAAAACAAAAGCCCTGGACCTGATGGTTTTACTGCAGAATTTTACCAAAACACTTGGGCAATCACTGGAAGGGATGTGATTAGTGCTTGTGATCATTTTTTCAAGAATGGTAGAATGCTTAAGCAAATGAATTGTACATTCATTTCTCTCATTCCTAAATCTGCTGGAGCTGACTGTCTGGAAAATTACAGGCCTATCTCATTGTGTAACTTCACTTATAAGATCATCTCAAAAGTGATGGCTGATAGAATGCAGAATGTTATGAGCAAGGTTATTAGTATGAACCAATCTGCTTTCATCAAAGGTAGAGGTATCCACCAGAATATTCTCCTGGCTAATGATCTTGTGAAAGATATGCAGTCAAAAACCAAAGGAAAAAGGATATGTTTCAAGGCTGATTTAAGAAAAGCTTTTGACTCTGTGAATCGTGCTTTCATTTATGATATGATGGAAAAGATGAACTTTCCATTCAAGTGGATTGATTGGATTAGAAGTTGCTTGGAAACTCCAAAATTTTCAGTTCTTTTTAATGGTACTCCAATTGGTTTTTTTGAAAGTTCCAATGGAATAAGGCAAGGGGATCCCCTATCTCCCTATCTTTTTACCATTGCAATGGAGGGCCTCACTTGTATGATTGAGAAAGCGGTGACTGAAGGCATTCTTAAAGTTCCTACAGCCGGAAACACTCATGTTTCCCATATCATTTTTGCTGATGATTTGCTAATCTTTGTCCAAAATGATTGTGCATCTATTCAAAATTTGGCAGAAATCCTCAGAAGATTTGGTGCTTTATCAGGTCTGCAATTAAATCAAGATAAGAGCAAAGTTTATATGGGAGCTGGTATTCAAGACAAGAACATCATTACAAGCACTCTTGGGGTAGCTGAAGGACTTCTTCCTGTCACTTATTTGGGCCTTCCTCTATTCTCTAATAGCATTAAGAAAAATCATTGCTGCCCAATAATTGACAAGATCAAAGAAGAATCAATTCTTGGAAAAGCAGATTACTTTCAAAAGCAGGAAGGTTGGAATTGATCCGCTCTGTGCTGCAATCATATTCTTTATATTGGGCAAATGCTTTCTTATTGCCAATTGGTTTCATTCATGAAATAGATGGCATTCTTAGCAGATTCTTTTGGGGAGGAACTCAAGAAGGCAGATCATTGCACATGGTGAATTGGAATGCTATTTGCAAACCCAAAGAAGAAGGAGGGCTGAATCTAAAGAACTTGCAGGAATGGAATAAGGCTTGCTTGATAAAACATTTGTGGGATCTGATCAAAGGTAAACAATGTCTCTGGATCAATTGGATTAAAGACAAGTACTTCAGCAACAAATCTCTTTGGAATATGGATATAAAACCTTACTATTCAACAGCTGTAAAAGGAATTCTCAAGGCAAGATGCTGGTTGAGGAATCACTTCTCATATGTTATCTCCACAGGTAATGGCATAAACATGTGGTATGACCCTTGGATTAATGGGAAAAGCATCTATCAGCTTTGTGGTGATAGGATAAGACAGGATTTGGGTGCCCCTAAAGATTTGCAGATTTCACACTATATTCAGAATGGAGATTGGAAGCTTCCTAATCCAATTTCTATTGACATGTTTTCCTTATGGCCTCAAATTGCAGCAATTCCAATCTCTAATAATGGTGTTGATGGGGTAAAGTGGAAGTATGACAATGGAAAATTTTCAATTACTTCAGCTTGGAATCAAATAAGATCAAAGGCTAGTGCTTGGAATGAAAGCACTTGGGTTTGGGAAAGGCCAACGGTTCAGAAATTTTCACTTTGTGCTTGGCAAACTTTCCACAATAAACTTCCAACATTGGACAATTTGCAAAGGAAGGGTTATGCTTTAGCCAATAGATGTGCTTTATGCCTCAAGGACAGGGAAACCACTGATCACCTCTTTTTGAATGCACCTATTCAAGTTGGATTTGGAAGCAAATTTTAACTAGATATGATCTGAGAAGGAATCCACAAAAAGGCCTCTTGCATGAAATCAAAGAAATTGCTTTAGAGTTTCCTAAGAATGGTATTCTACTTAAGATGGTGAGAGTTATTCTTAGATCAACTATTTGGTGGATCTGGAGGGAGAGATGCAAAAGAATCTTTGAAGGAACTAGTAGGGATAAAGTTCATATCCTTCTTGATATCATTATGGATACTAGAAGCTGCATGGAAAAAGCTGGGAAATTTTCGAGTCTTTCCAAACGTGAGAAAGGGATTCTTACTAGATTCAACTTCTCTATTAGCTAGAATAGATTTAGCCTCTTACATATTAATTCTTTTTCATGAAAGTATGATCATTTTAATTTCTGGTTCAACTTCGGCATTTTCTATGTTTGGACTTGTTATGTTAAGTTTTCAGGTGAAACAAGATAGATGGAGGATCTGCAACCATTATGCGAACTGTGCACATGATCAGCAAAGGGAAAGAATTTCTAGACTTGGAGGATCGAAAGCTCAAGCCACATCTCTCTTAAAGCAATATCTTTGAGTTCATGTCTTGTATCTTTTCAAAATTTGTTTAGATCATAGTCCACAACCTGTGTGGTCATGTTCTTCAGCTTTGTAATCTAGAGTGAGAATGGTGGAGTGGGAACATTTCACCTCTCTGAGGTGAGGTGCACTCTCCTATTCTCTTCTAGGTGATGTTTGCCTTTTGACTATTGATATGGTCAAAGGCTTATGTATATCTTGTTTCATTAATACCATTTTACTTATCAAAAAAAAAAAAACCTCGTGTCTACGCAAGATTCCTATTTTTCTTCAAAAGAGCAGGTTAAAGATAAAAGGATTACTGGTATCCCAGAAGACACTCAGCATATACTTGCCTTGGATCCTACGGTGGCAGAAGGTCTCTCAAAGCCTTCTGACGTAAACCCGGGTACGGTGGTTGGTATTTCTGTTGGTTCTACCATAAATCAGGAAAGTGAATCAAGGCCCACGGTGACTAATAGTAATTCTATTAGTTTAAATCCGGAACCTAAAAATGGTGCAATGCAGTGCAATGACTCCTTCTCTCACAAAGAAAAGATGGAGGCAATCATTCCAGTTAAAGATGCGGGGTTTGATATCTCAAAGCTTAAAGATGTGGACAGGACTAGAAAAATTGGCCGACAAGTGGCGAGGCCAAAGGGGCACTTCATCTAAATAATATCTATGCATATAATTTCCTGGAATGTGAGAGGAATGAATAATAAGTCCAAGATGTTGGCTGTTAAGAAGGAGCTTATGACTTATAAATTTGATATTGCGATCCTCTGTGAAACCAAGATTAAGGAGTCCAACTGTGACAGAGTGCAAAGCTGTTTTGGATCCAAGTTCAAGGCTATTCATATTACAGCAGTTCATGGAGAGGTAGAATCTGGATAATCGGGAACCAAGATTTGTTCACTGTGTCTCTTCTTGCTGAAACTGCTCAATTTATTCATGTCCGATGCTCGAGGAAGGATACTAAGGCCGAATTCATCTTAACTGCTGTTTATGGTTCAAATCTGGTTGCTGAGAGAAGACAGCTTTGGGAGGGTCTTATGCAGCTATCAAACTCTATCTCTCAACCTTGGATTATTCTGGGGGACCTTAACACAGTTCGCTTTCCTCATGAGAAAATGGTGGTCGAACCATTCTCCCTAGCCACCTTCAGGACTTTCATACTTTCATTCACTATGCAAAGCTGCTTGACTTGCCTCATTCTGGAAATTCTATGTCTTGGAGTAACAGGAAACATGGGAACCAACGCATATCTACTCGTCTGGACCGGGTTTTGGTTAACTCTTTGTGGATGAATTTGTTTGAAGATGGGTATCTCTCTTATGAAAATATGGTTGTCTCTGATCACTCCCTCTTGCTAATTAAAATTCCTGAGAAGAATCGTCCTTCTAAGCCAAAGCCGTTCAAATTTTTCAATATGTGGACAGCTCATCCGGACCTCCATTCTATTGTGCTCCAAGCTTGGAACTCAGAGATCTCTGGCTCTCCCCTCTATCAGCTGTGTAAGAAGCTCAGGATTGTCAAATGTGCCTTGCGGATCTGGAACAAGGAGGTTTTCGGTAATGTTCAGTCTAATTCTGCAAATGCTAGATCTGATCTCATTCAAATTCAATCTCTTCTGGATGGTGACCCAGACAATGTAGACTTTCAAGAAAAGGAGAACTACTGTCGTTCTGCCTATCTTCTGGCTCTTTGTAAAGAAGAAATGTTTGCTAAACAGAAATCCAAGCAGAATTGGTTGTCTCTGGGAGATTCTAATACAAAATTCTTCTATGCGGCTATCAAGGCTCGTCGTATCCACAATTCTATCAAAAATTGCAAAAATTCAGAGGGCGAAGTTCTTCATGATGATGATGCTATTCGTGAACATGCTTTAACCTTCTACCAGTCCCTTTTAAATAAAGAGCACAATGCCATATTGCCTACCTTCAAGGCTCGATCTACTCTTAGTGATGGGGATATTACTTTTCTCCTGGCCAATGATCTTGTGAGGGACATACACTCTAAGCATCGGGGTACTCTTTTATGTATGAAAGTGGATCTGCGAAAGGCCTTTGATACAGTGAACCGGAAATTTATTCTCATCATTCTCCAGAAAATGGGCTTTCCAGAACAATGGATTCAGTGGATTGATATTCTCACTAACACTGCTTCCTTCTCTGTGCTTCTTAATGGGAGTCCCGTTGGATTCTTCCACTCATCCAATGGTATTCGCCAGGGGGATCCTCTATCTCCTTATCTATTCTGTGTTGCTATGGAAGGACTCACTATCATGATTGAGGAGAAGATTAAGGATGGTTGTCTTCATGTCCCTAGTTTTGGAAGCACTACCCTATCACACTTGGTCTTCGCTGATGATTTACTTGTTTTCTTGAAGCCTAGCATCTCATCGGCTAAATGTATAACTTCCATTTTGGAAAACTTCTACAGATGTTCAGGTCTTCTCCTAAATGCTTCTAAGAGCAAAGTATTCATTGGAGCGAAAGTCTTACACAAGAAACCACTATTGGACGCTTTGAGGGTTCAAGAAGGGACTCTTCCATCCACTTACTTGGGCCTGCCGTTGTTCTCCACTCGGCTATCTAGTACCCAGTGTACTCCTATTCTTCAGAAAATTACCAGGCGTATTGCATCTTGGAAGACCCGGCTGTTATCCAAAGCTGGCCAGTTAGAGTTAATTCGCTCAGTCTTGCAATCTTATGCCATCTATTGGGCTGTATCCTTCATTCTGCCTAAAGGTCTTATTGGGGAAGTGGAGAGACTATTGCGCAACTTCTTTTGGCATGCTTCAGGAGAATTTAAACCTTTTCACTTGATTAAGTGGGATCTTATTTGTAGACCAAGAGATGAAGGTGGCCTGGGTCTTAGAAACCTTCAAGTATGGAACTCCACTATGATCACAATGCAGTTTTGGAGACTTCTCTCCAATAACACTACTTTGTGGCATCAATGGGTTTTTAATAGATACATCAAAAATGTGTCCATATGGAACGTGGAGGCCAAACCATATCACTCTCATGCTTGGAAGGGCATTCTTAAGGTCAGAAACTGGATCAAACCTCATCTTCTTTACAAGGTTGGCAAAGGCGATTCTTTTAATTTATGGGAAGACCCTTGGATAGAAGGACAATCTATTCACTCTTTAGGTGGTCAGCACGTTAGGAGCATGCTTGGTATGCCCATCAATGCCAAGGTTAGTTCCTTTATTCAGAATGGAAGATGGTGCCTACCACCGCCTACCTCTTTTGAGATGCTAGATATCTGGCCGCGGATCATGGAAGTACCCATTCATGCTGATTGTGAGGACTCTATTCTTTGGAAGCACAATAATGGCTCAATCAGTAACAAGCAAATTTATGACATGAAAAGAGTCAGCCATCCTAAGGTGTCTTGGGTCAATATTGTCTGGAAGAGGCCAACAAGTCAGAAACAATCTCTCCATGCTTGGCAGGTGATGATGGGAGGCATTACCACCTTCGATGTGCTCCAGAAGCGCGGTCTTCAAGGTCCAAATATCTGCACATTATGCAAGATACAAGCTGAAAGTATTGATCATTTGTTCTTTCAATGTTCTTATAGCAGTTGGATCTGGATGCAAATTCTCCAAAGGCTGGATGTTCATAGAAGGCCAACACATACAATCTTAACAGAGAGCCAGAGTTTGACTACATATTTCTGTACTAAGGATGCTGGAAGGAGTGTTGCTTTCTCCGCCTTTAGGGCTGCTTTATGGTGGATTTGGAAGGAGAGATGTTCTCGTATCTTTGATTCAAAAGAAAGAAGTAGCATGCAAGTGCTTCTATCCATTTTAGCGGATATTCGAAGTATTACTGAGTTCCATCTGCAGGGTGCTTCCACTTCTCCGAGGATCACTAGAATCATCAGGAATTTTATTATTCGAAGTGATTAGATAGATTTCTCTTTCCTTGAGCCGTTGCATTCTTGCTTGCTTTATGATTTCTATGATTTCATAGCTATCGGACTGTGATAGCATGGATCACCCTTTGTACATACTGTCTCATTTTTTAATACAAATTCCGGTATTAATTACCAAAAAAAAAAGATATTACTTTTCTCCTTCGGCCATTCACTCCTGAAGATGTTCGTCAAGTGGTTCTCAACTCCCCTAGAGACAAAGCCCAGGTCCTGATGGTTTCACGGCTGAGTTTTTCATTAATACTTGGGATATCGTCGGTGATTTGGTCACTAAAGCTGTCTTATCTTTCTTCCAAGACGGATCCTGGGAAAAGCAGATTAACTCAACTTTTATTGCTCTTGTTCCTAAGCAACAAAATGCTGAGTCCCTTGATCAATTCCGGCCCATATCTCTGTGTAACTTCATTTATAAGGTGATCACAAATCTCATGGCTAATCGTATTCAACATGTTCTACCTACTATTATTAGTCCTCATCAAGCAGCCTTCATTCGAGGTAGAAGCATTCAAAGTAATATTCTCCTTGCGAATGATTTGGCAAGGGATCTCCACTCTAAGCATAAAGGTACTAGAGTCTGTTTAAAGGCTGATCTTTGCAAAGCTTTCGATTCTGTCTCTTGGAATTTTATCTACTACATGATGAAGGAGATGAAGTTTCCCCCTTCATGGATTGCTTGGATTCGCTGCTGTTTGGAATCAGCTCGGTTTTCTGTTCTAGTCAATGGCAGCCCTGAAGGCTTCTTTCATAGCTCCAATGGTATCAGACAAGGTGATCCGTTGTCCCCTTATCTCTTCACCATTGTCATGGAAGGATTCACTTGTCTCATAGAGGATGCTGTGCTTCAGAAGACTATCAAAGTCCCTTCTGCGGGTTCTCTTTCCATCTCCCATTTCATCTTTGCAGATGACCTTATTATCTTCTTCAAAGATGACGTCAACTCGGCTATTGTTATCAAAAATCTGATGGACGAATTTTATACCTACTCTGGTCTCAAGCTTAACTCAAATAAGAGTAGGATCTATCTGGGGGGTCATGTTAAGCATAAGAATGAAATCCAATCTGTTCTCCAAATTCCTAAAGGTAAACTTCCATCTACTTACCTTGGTCTTCCCCTTGTTAGTACTTCTTTGAAGAAAACTCACTGTCAACCGATATTGGAGAAGATCAAAAGGAGAATAGAATCTTGGAAGATTTGTCATCTCTCTCGGGCTGGTCGTTTGGAATTAATTAAATCAGTTGGAGATCGCCTGAGACAGCATCTAGCCCTTCCAAAGGATGTAACTTGCTCACAATTTATGACCAATGGCCGGTGGGCTCTTCCTCTCCCTACTTCAACTGATATGTTCAATCTTTGGCCTATTATCACTAATGTTACCATCCAAGATGCTGATGAGATCAGTTGGAATCAAGGAACCTTTTCTGTAAAGAGTGCTTGGGACTCTATCCGTGAGCAATATCAAAAAGTAGGATGGGACGCATGGGTGTGGAAAGGGCCAACTATTCAGAAATTCTCCCTCACTTGTTGGCAGGCCATAATGCACAAACTCCCAACTATTAATAATTTGCGGAAGCGGGGTTTTATCATTGCTAGTAGATGTACTCTTTGCTATGAAGCTGAGGAAGATGAGGATCATATATTCTTTCGTTGTCCTTACTCCATATCTGTCTGGGGAGAGATCATTCAGCGCTTGAACATTACAAGACGACCTCACCAAAATATTCTTCAAGAGATGCACGCCCTCAGATCTAGTTTCAAAACTGACGGGTTTGGGACTTCTTTAGCCCGCCTTCTGTTTAGAGCTTGTATTTGGTGGATATGGAAAGAAAGATGCACTAGAATTTTTGAAGACATCAGCACTTCTCCCATTCATACTACTTTATCCATTATTGAGGATGTTAGGAGCTGTTTGGAGGCCACTCATTCTGGCCTTGTCCTCTCGGGTCGGTCTAAGAAGCTTTGCGAGAACTTCCATATTAATCTGAAGAAGCAAATGTAAACTCCCAGTTGGAGTTCTTTTCTTTTTGATGATATGGCATCGGCTGTGGTGTCATGATCCTCATTTTCTTATTCATGACTAATAGGTTTCCCAACCTTTAGTCTTCTTGTACTTTGAGTTCTTTACTGTTTTCATTTAATTAATTCATTTCTGGTTGACCGACCAAAAAAAAATAATAATAATTCTGCAAATGCTAGATTTGATCTCATTCAAATTCAATCTCTTCTGGCTGGTGACCCAGATAATGTAGACTTTCAAGAAAAGGAGAACTACTGTCGTTCTGCCTATCTTCTGGCTCTTAGTAAAGAAGAAATGTTTGCTAAACAGAAATCCAAGCAGAATTGGTTGTCTCTGGGAGATTCTAATACAAAATTCTTCTATGCGGCTATCAAGGCTCGTCGTATCCACAATTCTATCAAAAATTGCAAAAAATCAGAGGGCGAAGTTCTTCATGATGATGATGCTATTCGTGAACATGCTTTAACCTTCTACCAGTCTCTTTTGAATAAAGAGCACAATGCCATATTGCCTACCTTCAAGGCTCGATCTACTCTTAGTGATGGGGATATTAATTTTCTCCTTCGGCCATTCACTCCTGAAGATGTTCGTCAAGTGGTTCTCAACTCCCCTAGAGACAAAAGCCCAGGTCCTGATGGTTTCACGGCTGAGTTTTTCATTAATACTTGGAATATCGTCGGTGATTTGGTCACTAAAGCTGTCTTATCTTTCTTCCAAGAAGGATTCTGGGAGAAGCAGATTAACTCAACTTTTATTGCTCTTGTTCCTAAGCAACAAAATGCTGAGTCCCTTGATCAATTCCGGCCCATATCTCTGTGTAACTTCATTTATAAGGTGATCACAAAGCTCATGGCTGATTTGAGGTAGAAGCATTCAAAGTAATATTCTCCTTGCGAATGATTTGGCAAGGGATCTCCACTCTAAGCATAAAGGTACTAGAGTCTGTTTAAAGGCTGATCTTTGCAAAGCTTTCGATTATGTCTCTTGGAATTTTATCTACTACATGATGAAGGAGATGAAGTTTCCCCTTCATGGATTGCCTGGATTCGCTGCTGTTTGGAATCAGCTCGGTTTTCTGTTCTAGTCAATGGCAGCCCTGAAGGCTTCTTTCATAGCTCCAATGGTATCACCATTGTCATGGAAGGGTTCACTTGTCTCATAGAGGATGTTGTGCTTCAGAAGACTATCAAAGTCCCTTCTGCGGGTTCTCTTTCCATCTCCTATTTCGTCTTTGCAGATGACCTTATTATCTTCTTCAAAGATGACGTCAACTCGGCTATTGTTATCAAAAATCTGATGGAAGAATTTTATACCTACTCTGGTCTCAAGCTTAACTCAAATAAGAGTAGGATCTATCTCCCCGGTCATGTTAAGCATAAGAATGAAATCCAATCTATTCTCCAAATTCCTAAAGGTAAACTTCCATCTACTTACCTTGGTCTTCCCCTTGTTAGTAGTTCTTTGAAGAAAACTCACTGTCAACCGATATTGGAGAAGATCAAAAGGAGAATAGAATGTTGGAAGACTTGTCATCTCTCTCGGGCTGGTCGTTTGGAATTAATTAAATCAGTGCTGGCTTCTTACTCTATCTATTGGTCTATTTCATTTATATTGCCTGCTGCCAAGATCAAAGATATTGAAAGAACTCTTGCCAACTTCTACTGGAAAGGCAACTCAACTAATAGTACTCCTCATATGGTTAGCTGGAAGGCCATTTGCAGGCCGAAATCTGAAGGCGGGCTGGGTCTTAGGAGACTCAAGGATTGGAACCTTGCTTGTTCTACAAAGAACTTATGGGATATTCTTCAGCATTCCAAATCCTTATGGGCTACTTGGGTTCAGGAAAGATACTTGAAAAAGAATTCCATATGGTGTTTGCATCCAAAACCATACTATTCTGCCGCATGGAAAGGTATTCTTACTCAAAGGCACTGGATCCTCAGATATATCAGCTACAATGTGGGAAAGGACAGCAATATAAGCTTCTTTTATGACCCTTGGATTGAGGGGAAAAGTATCTTTATGCTTGTTGGAGATCGCCTGAGACAGCATCTAGCCCTTCCAAAGGATGTAACTTGCTCACAATTTATGACCAATGGCCGGTGGGCTCTTCCTCTCCCTACTTCAACTGATATGTTCAATCTTTGGCCTATTATCACTAATGTTACCATCCAAGATGCTGATGAGATCAGTTGGAATCAAGGAACCTTTTCTGTAAAGAGTGCTTGGGACTCTATCCGTGAGCAATATCAAAAAGTAGGATGGGACGCATGGGTGTGGAAAGGGCCAACTATTCAGAAATTCTCCCTCACTTGTTGGCAGGCCATAATGCACAAACTCCCAACTATTAATAATTTGCGGAAGCGGGGTTTTAACATTGCTAGTAGATGTACTCTTTGCTATGAAGCTGATGAGGATCATATATTCTTTCGTTGTCCTTACTCCATATCTGTCTGGGGAGAGATCATTCAGCGCTTGAACATTACAAGACGACCTCACCAAAATATTCTTCAAGAGATGCACGCCCTCAGATCTAGTTTCAAAACTGACGGGTTTGGGACTTCTTTAGCCCGCCTTCTGTTTAGAGCTTGTATTTGGTGGATATGGAAAGAAAGATGCACTAGAATTTTGGAAGACATCAGCACTTCTCCCATTCATACTACTTTCTCCATTATTGAGGATGTTAGGAGCTGTTTGGAGGCCACTCATTCTGGCCTTGTGCTCTCGGGTCGGTCTAAGAAGCTTTGCGAGAACTTCCATATTAATCTGAATAAGCAAATGTAAACTCCCTGTTGGAGTTCTTTTCTTTTTGATGATATGGCATCGGCTGTGGTGTCATGATCCTCATTTTCTTATTCATGACTAATAGGTTTCCCTACCTTTAGTCTTCTTGTACTTTGAGTTCTTTACTCTTTCATTTAATTAATTCATTTCTGGTTGACCGACCAAAAAAAAAAGAATTAATTCGTAAAACTCTCAAGATAAATATTGGGGAAAATAGTAAGAACATGATCTATACATATGGATGCAAGCATGGACGAGTTTAATTAGAGTTTGGCATGGAGATGACCTACCAAAAAAACAAAACTTGGATGCTAGCCCAACTTGCTTTGAAGACCGCGGTATGGTGGATATGGAGAGAAAGATGTCTTCGGATTTTTGAAGACAAACAGATCACTAAGATGCAAGTACTCATTAGGACGCTGCTTGACATCAAGCTTTGCATGGAAAATAATGGAATTAGCGGATGTAATAGAAGGGAAAAAGAGGTCCTCACTCGGTTCAACATATCACATTCCTAAGCATTTTTTAGTTTCTAATTAACTTACTCATAGTCCACAGATTGTGTGGTCATGAGGTGTTCATCTTCCCTATCTTATTGTAGTGAGTGGTGGAGTGGGACCATTCTACCTCTCTGAGGTGGGGTGCACTCTCCTACTCCTCAATAGGAGCCTTTTTTTTTTTTTTTTTGGTCGGTCAACCAAGGAATTGAATTAAATAAGTAAGGAAATACAAAAGAGGGCTATAGGGTTCGAACAAACCCTATATAGCAGAAATAAAGAAAGAAGATGACACCACATCCTGGTGACTATCTTCGAAAAAAATTATAAAAGAGAACAACAGAAGTGATGCTAACTAATTTTTTTGACTTGAATATTCAATCTTTTGCACAAAATGCTTGACCGACCAGTAATCCCTTTGAAAGATGGTAAGGATTCCAAGCGAGATCTGACATCCTGAATGATGAGAAGCGAAGTATGGATAGCTGAGGTACGGATGTCATCAAAGGTTCTACGGCATCTCTCTTTCCAGATCCACCAGATAGTAGCCCGAAAAAGAAGACGAGTCAAAGATGTACCAAATCCATCAACATTGAAACTCTGTTGTTAAGAATGAATTTCAGCAAGAATGGTAGTCCGAGGATATCTGCGAATGTTTAGCTTATGAAGGATATCGCCCCAAACAGTTATGGAATAAGTGCATTGAAAGAAAATATGATCTTCACTCTCTTCGGATATGCCACACAGAATGCATCTGCTGGGAAACTGAAAACCTCTCTTTCTCAAGTTATTAATAGTGGGAAGTTTATGAAGGATAGCTTGCCAACAAGTGAGAGAAAAACGAGGGACAGTTGGACCTTTCCAAATCCAATCCGCCCAGCCCACCTTTTGATGCTTCTCCCGAATGAGATTCCAGACAGCAGAAGCATTGAATTGACCATGTCTCCAAGTAATGCTGTCACTTTGCTGCAAGGTAATGCTTTGAATAAGAGGCCAAGTATCAAACATCTCCATAGAAGTAGGCGTGGGAAGGTCCCAATGACCATCATTTATGAACGAAGCACAGGTGGTAGAAGAGTGTAAACCAAGCTGTTGGCGGATGCTATCCCCCACCATCATATGGATACTTTTCCCATATATCCAAGGGTCATAAAAGAAACTAAGATGACTATTATGGGCCGCCACATTATAGGTAACATGCTGGAGAAGCCAGGATCGCTGCTTTAAGATGCCTTTCCAAGCTGAAGAATGCCATGGTTTTTGATGAACTGACCATAAAGATTTCATCCTAAGGTACTTTTGAGAGACCCAAGAAGCCCAAAGACTATTATGATTTTGAAGAATATCCCATAAGTTCACAGTAGCAAAAGCTAAATTCCAATCATTCAAGTGTCTAATGCCCAGGCCGCCTTCTTCTTTAGGTCTGCAAATATCTTTCCACTTGACCATATGAATAGATCTTTGAGTAGAGTGCCCGTTCCAGTAAAAATTACAAAGAATTTTCTCAATGTCCTTAATAACAGTGGAGGGTAAGAGGAAGGAGACAGACCAATAGATGGAAAATGAAGAAAGCACAGATTTCAGAAGCTCTAATCTCCCAGCTCGGGAAAGAAGATTTGTCTTCCACGATTCAATTCTTGACTTGATCTTGTCAATGATAGGTTGACAATGCGACCTCTTGAGGGAAGAACTCACTAGAGGCAAACCCAAGTAAGGGGTGGGAAGCTGACCAATAGGAACATGAAGAATATTCTGAATTTGAATCCTGTTTTTAACTTTGCCTCCCATGTATAATCTGCTCTTGGAGGAGTTCAGACGAAGACCCGAATAGTGGTAAAATTCATCCAGCAATCTCTTTATAGTTTGCGCCGAAGCCACATCATCTTTAAAGAAAATAATGAGGTCATCCGCAAAAACAAAATGTGAGATGAAAGTAGTACCTGCAGCAGGAACTTTGATAAGCTTCTGATTAACAGCATCCTCTATAAGACAAGTAAAGCCCTCCATAACAATAGTGAAAAGGTAGGGAGACAGAGGGTCTCCATGTCTAATTCCATTAGAGCTTTTGAAGAAACCCTCCGGACTACCATTGACAAGAACAGAGAACATTGAACTCTCCAGGCAACATTTAATCCAATTGGTCCAAGTAGGAGGGAAATTCATTTGGTTCATCATGAAAAAAATGAACTCCCAAGACACAGAATCAAAGGCCTTGCACAGGTCGGCCTTGAGGCAAACACGATTTCCTTTATGCTTTGAGTGCAGATCCTTTGCGAAATCATTAGCAAGAAGAATATTTGATTGGATGCGCCGACCTTTGATAAAAGCAGTCTGATGAGGGCTGATAATAGTAGGAAGAACCACCTGCATCCGGTTAGCCATCATCTTTGTAATTACTTTATAAAGGTAGTTACAAAGGGAAATAGGACGGAATTGGTCCAAAGATTCAGCATTAGGCGATTTCGGAATTAAAGCAATAAACATTGAGTTTAATTGCTTAACCCAAGGATCTCCAGTAAAAAAAGAGAGGATAGCCTTAGTAGTCAAGTCCCCTACAATGCTCCAGCAACTAGTGAAAACTCAGCAGTAAAACCATCAGGGCCCGGACTCTTATTCTTTGGGGAGCTGAAAATAACTTTTCGAACATCTTCATCAGTAAAAGGAGACATAAGAATGTCGATGGACGCCTGAGAAAGAGAAGATCTGCACTCGAATTGGGGTTGCCATCTATCCAGAGACTGGTTTAGGAGATTCTTATAAAAGAAAGAGCATAGTCTTTGACGTCCTCATCCGACTGAAGAAGAATACCATCACTAGTTTTGCAATTTTTAATAGAGTTGTACATTCTTCGAGACTTGATTGCTGCATAGAAGAACTTGGTGTTCGAATCACCTAAGGACAACCATTGTTGCTTAGACTTTTGTTTAGCAAAGATTTCCTCATTTTCCAGAGCTTTAAAGTAGGCATTACGGCAGGTGTTTTCTCGATCTTGCAGAACTGCATCAAGAGGAGAAGTATCTAACTGTTTCTGGACCTGAATGAGATCATCATGGGCCTTTATAGTGTTTAACTGAACCATCCCATAATCTCTCTTATTCCAGCTTCTGATAGCGTTTTTAACTAACTGAAGCTTCTTGCAAACTTGAAAAAGAAGAGAGCCATAAACAGTAGTGTCCCAGGCTTTTTGAACAGTCGAATGGAAATTCGGGTGAGAGATCCACATGCTGAAGAACTTGAAAGGCCTTGGTCTAGAATTACTCAAATCTTGAGCACTTTTGAAGGAAACCAACAGCAATGAATGATCAGAAATAGACATACACTCATAGGATAAGATGCAGTCCTCATACACATCAGCCCACTGACCATTTATGAGAGCTCGATCCAACCGGGCAAGAATACGCTGAGTTCCAGTCTTCCTGTTACACCAAGAGTAGTAGTTACCTTAATGAGGCATGTCTAGAAGGGCCGCATCATCAATGAAGTTGTTCACATCTTGAAGCTGAGTATAAGAGATAGGCCGACCACCCTTCTTCTCCTCAGGATGGCGAATAGTATTAAAGTCACCCAGAATGACCCAAGGAATTGAAGTAGATGATGAAATTTGCTGAAGATTTTCCCATAACTTTCGTCTTTCATACATGATATTGGAACCATAGACAGCAGTAATCCCAAAAACTTCACTTGTTTTTTTATTAAGACACTGAACATGAAGACATTGCTCACTCTCCGAAAGATAAGTGAGATCAAAAAGGCTGGCATTCCAAAGGATCCATACACGACCTCTCCAAGAAGATTTATAGTTATGAAGAAAACCGGAGTGAGGCCAAACAAAATTTTTAACATTATCAGAATTTTCCATACGAACCTTAGTCTCACAAAGAATAGCAATATCACACTTATATTTTTGCAGTTCTTTTTTAACAGCCAACATCTTAGATTTCCTGTTCATCCCCCTAACATCCAGGAAATAATCCGCATAATTAATTTTTATTTGGGAGAAGCCTCGATTGCGATTTAACACGATCTCTGTATTTGACACGTTCCACATCTTTCAACTTAGACGTATCAATTGCTGTGAACTTGGCCAATGACTTTCCATGCTACCAGCATCAGCAACCTGACATGAAGCAGATTCCATTGAATTACCAGGGATGTCCTTCAACTTAACCACCGTGGGGTCCATAAGGAGATCAGAATCTTGTTTTTGGACTTCCGGATTTATGCTAGGCAAATCTGTGCATGAAGGCTCCAAGGCAACACTACCAATACTGGATGTTTTGTTATTTAAGGATTTGGTAGATATAGAGACGTCAGATATAGAATTCATGCAAGGGTGAATAGTAGGTGCAGAATTGAACTTAGAAACCAGATAGCTGTTAGTCACCGTAGATTCCATGAATACCGGATTTACACCACAGCATCTTGCTCATTTGAAGAAAGAACCCGAGAAATAACATTAGCCACCGTAGGATTTTCCGGATTTACGCTATTAGCAACGAGGATGCATGAGGTCGGTGAAGATACCTCTCTCATATGATTTGGAAGATCCTGGGAATGAGCTGTATTGCATGGGAACGGTAAGGTTACCTCTGACCCACAAGCTGAAGCGAACGCAGGCTGGCTACTCTCTTGAATAATAAACTTCCTTGGAGGAAGTAAATCTTCTGGTAAATCTCCGAACTGCTGATCTTTAGCAGATCTTCCTTCCTTAGAAACCGGATTTACACCAGCTAATGTGGTCACCGTAGAATCACGAGCACCAATAGTGGAGGTATTAGATAACAAAAGAGTAGAAGGATCTTTCACACCCTCAACTAACCCGCTGGAGGGGATACCAGAATCATCCATACTAACTTGATCACTGAGAACGAGAAACTGGTTGGCCACAGGGATCACAGATGAACGTGATTTCATCATAACCGGGTTTACACCAATAACATTGCTTGAGGTAATCATGCTATTAGTCACCGAAGAAGAACCAGTAATCTTCAAACACTGATCAGCAGAACCTGCATCCACGAGGTTGCGAGAACCAGTGGAATCCTTCATAGTTACATGATCAGTAAGACCAGTAGACTGCACATCTGAAGCAATTTTGGGACGCCAGACTTGTTTACTTGGACGGACGAGGGTGTTCTCCTCTCGCACAGGAAGAATAGAACAAGAACCATCTGGGTGACCAAAGGATGAGCACACCGAACAGGATTTCGGTTTCCACTCATAACTAACCTGAATATCTTCTGAATCCCCCGAGACATGAAGAATTTTAATCTCTGAAGGGAAGCTGAAATCAGTAGAAATAAGAACACAAATTCTGGCAAAGGCGAGCCGCTTCCTGGAAGCTGTCATTTTATCCATGAAGAGAGGTTTCCCAAGGACACTTCCCATCTTGCTCAAAGAGGTATGTGACCAGAGATGAAGTGGGAGGTTAGGAAAAGAGATCCACAGAGGAATGGAAGTAAGCATCGCCTTCTCCATCTTGACATCTCGATTCCATCGTTGAAGGATGAAAGGATGGCCACGAATGTGCCAAACCCTTCAAGGACCATCTGCAAGTCTTCTTCCAAGGCAAAACGCAAACAAAGAATCCACCCAACCGCATGTGAAGATCATAACTACCTTTAGGTTTCCAATGTTTGTCTATAAAGTTCTTGAGAGGATTATAAGCTGCCTTGATCCCCACTATGTAGCCCACAACAGCGGACTTCCACACAGTAGCCAGGTCTTGCGAATCATCTGGGCTGTAGGATGCTACTAGTCTATCTCCATGCAGAACAGGTTCAACAAAGTTTAAGGTCAAACCTTCACTCGGTGCTGAAGATGCTCCTTCAAAGAGCTCGTTCCATGCTTTCTTAGAAGAGGAGACCATTTGCACCGGAGCTCTCGATCTGGAACGCCCACGAGATCTTCCACGAGAGACATAGCGATGAGGAGGGAGGCGGGCAGGAAGATCTAATGAGGAACCGTGAGCATGTCCCAGTTCGCTTGCGATCTTCACGGGTGCTTCAGCGGAAGTCGAAGTCTCCACCGAAAATGGAAGAGACCGATCTCCAGTAACACTCCCCACCGGAGGCTCCATAGACGCTACTTCTCCCAGGGAAAACCGAGCAACAGCAAAGGCCTCCCCACCGCCGGAGGCGGGAGGAGCCCAGCGAGACACCAAACCCTCGCCTCCACAGAGCTTCTCTCTCTAGAAAAATCTAGAGAGAGAGAGCATCCTCGCAATGAACCTCCTTCTTTGTGTGTGTCTTTCAATAGGAGCCTTTGCCTATGTCTTCTTGACATTAGGTGTGTACATTATTCCCCCTTTCTTTTTTAATACATTATTACTTAGCAAAAAAAAAAGAAAGTTGTGCTTCCCTAAAACCCTAGTTTCGACCAGTCGTAGGAGAACGTTTAATACTCTTTTTTTTTTGGTCGGTCAACCAAGAGAATGAATTAATAAAGAAATAGATGAAAGTACAATAGAAGAGCTTAGGAGAACCTATGCTCAAAACCCAAAACAGCAAACTAGAAATGTGACATCACAAGCCGATGACTACATTATATTCTTGGGTCTAATATTGAAATTTTTACAAATTGCTTTGGACCGACCAGAAAGAGGAGAGATGTGGAGAGCTTCCACATAAGAGCGAACATCATCAATAATGGCCAGGCTAACGTGAATAGCATGGTTCTGAACATCCTCAAAGGTACGGCTACATCTCTCTCTCCAGATCCACCAAATGGTAGCTCTGAAGAGAAGTCTGGTAAGATTGGTAGCAAATCCTTGTTTAGCGAAACTTTTTTTTGGTCGGTCAACCAGAAATGAATGAATTAATGAAAGGAGAAAAAGTACATAAGGACTATAAGGCAAGAATACCTTATAGTCTAGAAGGAGAAAGAACGATAGTTGACACCACAAGTTGGTGACTAACCATCAAAAACTAACTACTCCAAGAGGAGCATACAATCATTTATTAAGTCTAATGTTGAACTTCTCACACAAAGCTTTTGACCGACCAGAAAGAACAAGGCCTTGGTGATTGGCCTCTAAACAACTCCGAACATCTTCCATAATGGATAGAGCCGTGTGGATAGGATTGGTGTTGATCTCCACAAATATTCTAGTGCATCTCTCCTTCCAAATCCACCAAACACAAGCTCTAAATAGCAGACAAGCTACACAAGTTGCAAACCCATCGGTTTTGAAGCTAGATGTAAGATCATGCATTTCCTCCAAGATGGTTTGACGAGGGCGTCTTGTGATGTTCATACGTTGAAGGATCTCGCCCCAGACAGATATTGAGTATGGGCACTTAAAGAATATGTGATCCTCGTTCTCCTCATCATTGCAGCAAAGAATACATCTACTAGGAATAAGAAAACCGCGTTTCCTCAAATTATTAATAGTAGGCAACTTATGCATAATGGCTTGCCAGCAAGTAAGAGAAAATTTTGGAACTGTAGGACCTTTCCAAACCCAGGAATCCCAGCCGACTTTTTGATGTTGTTCCCGGATTAAATTCCAAGCACTTTTGGTAGAGAAGGTACCATGATTCCAGCTTATCACATCAGACGAATATAGAGGAGTTCTATGAATCAAAGGCCAAATGTCAAACATATCAGTGGATGTAGGGGGAGGAAGATTCCACTGGCCATTCCTAATAAAGTAAGAACAAGTCACATCCTTAGGAAGGCCAAGATGCTGCCTAAGGCGATCTCCAACCATCATAGAAATGCTTTTCCCTTGGATCCAAGGGTCATAGAAAAAACTAAAGTTGTTACCATCCCCCACCTTGTAGCTGATGTAACGAAGCAACCAGTTCCGTTGAATGAGAATACCTTTCCAAGCGGTGGAATGATGAGATTTCGGCTGAATGCACCAAATAGAATTTTTCTTCAAATATTTTTCCTGGACCCAGGCGGCCCAAAGAGAGTTGGAGTTCTGCAGAATATCCCATAAGTTCTTAGTTGCACAGGCCATATTCCAATCCTTCAGTCTTCTAAGACCCAAACCGCCCTCAGATTTTGGTCTACAGATGGCCTTCCAACTGACCATGTGAGGAGTGCCTTGGTTAGAGTTTCCCTTCCAATAGAAGTTGGCAAGGGTTCTTTCAATTTCCTTAACCATAGCAGCAGGAAGAATGAACGAGATGGACCAATAAATGGAGTAAGAAGATAGCACCGACTTGATCAGCTCCAACCGGCCAGCTCTAGAGAGGAGACAAGTACGCCAAGACTCCATTCTCGTTTTGATCTTGTCCATAATTGGTTGGCAGTGGCTTTTTTTCAAAGAACTACTAACAAGAGGAAGACCAAGGTAAGCGGATGGTAACTTACCCTTAGGAACCTGGATAGCAGCATGGATAGCATTTTTGTTTTTCACCTTGCCACCCATGTAAATTCTACTCTTGTTGGTATTCAGCTGAAGACCAGAATAACTATAGAACTCCTCCATTAAATGTGTAATTGTAGTGGCGGAATTGATATCATCTTTGAAGAAAATAATAAGGTCATCAGCAAAAATGAAGTGAGATATAGATAGAGAACCAACAGTTGGGACTTGATTGTCTTCATTTGCACAGCATCCTCAATGAGACAAGTGAACCCTTCCATGACTATAGTGAAAAGATACGGAGACAACGGATCTCCCTGCCTGATACCATTAGAACTGCAGAAGAAGCCTTCAGGACTGCCATTAACAAGAACAGAGAACCGAGCTGATTCCATACAACAGCGAATCCAAGTGATCCAAGAAGGAGGAAATTTCATTTTATTCATCATATAGTAGATGAAGTCCCATGAAACTGAATCGAAAGCTTTGCAAAGGTCAGCCTTTAAACAGATACGAGTACCTTTATACTTTGAGTGAACTTGTTTAGCGAAACTGATGCGAAGGCAATGGATCTCTTGCATAATGGTCTTCCGAGGTAGCCTATTGATTCGCAAGCGGCTTAGAATATGGCCCCAAACCTCCGAGGAGAATGGACAGTTAAAGAACAGATGCTCCTCATTTTCTTCCGAGTTGCAGCATAAGATGCATCTACTGGGAATCTGGAAACCGTGCTTCCTTAAATTGTCAAGAGTAGGGAGTTTATGCATATAGGCCTGCCAGGTGGTGAGGGAGAAATGCTGAATAGTTGGACCCTTCCAGACCCAATCCGCCCAGCCGACATTGTGGTGATGGGTTCTTATTAGATTCCAAGCTTCCTTAGTATTAAATTTCCCATGGTTCCAAATAATTCCATCTGACTGGTGAATGATAGGAATAAGATCGAAGAGGTCAGAGCAAGTAGCTGGGGGAAGAATCCATTGATCATTCTCAATGAAATAAGAACAAGCGGTGTCCTTGTGCAGACCTAAATGTTGTCTAATGCCATCACCCTTCAACATGAAGATACTCTTCCCATTAATCCAAGGGTCATAGAAAAAACTGAGCTCACTTTCCACACCAACCTTGTAAGTTAAGTTCTTCAGAAGCCAGTCACGCTGAAGGAGAATGGATTTCCAAGCCGCAGAGAAGTAGCTTTGGATCTTAATGGACCAGAGCGATTGCTTGTTCAGATATCTAGCATGAATCCATTTTATCCAGAGAGAGTCTTTCTTCTGCAGAATATCCCATAGATTTCTAGTAGCACAAGCTCGGTTCCAGTCAGAAAGATGGCGAATACCCAGCCCTCCTTCACTCTTCGGTCTGCAAATATCACTCCAACTGACCATATGAATGGGAGTATTAGAAGAATTGCCTTGCCAGTAGAAGTTACAAAGAATGCGCTCAATCTCCTTGAAGATAGAAATAGGAAGTAAGAAAGCCGCCGACCAGTAAATGGAGAAAGAGGAAAGGACTGATTTTATAAGCTCCAAGCGACCAGCCCTAGAGAGAAGATTTGTCTTCCAAGATTCAATTCTTTGCATGATTTTCTCAATAATCGGTTGGCAATGAATCTTTTTCATAGCAGTGCTCACAAGTGGTAACCCCAAATAAGGGACAGGAAGATGGCCGTTGGGAATCTGAAGAACCTCTTGGATGGCGATCTTATGCTTTACTTTCTCTCCTAAGAAGAGTCTACTTTTTGCAGGATTTAGTTGGAGACCAGAATAAGTATAGAAAACATGGAGGATGTGTTTAATACCTCTGGCCGAAGCAACATCATCTTTAAAGAAAATTATGAGATCATCTGCAAACACAAAGTGAGAGATAGAGAGATTCCCAGCAGATGGAACTTTTATCTTCTTGTTGAGCACAACATCTTCGATGAGACAAGTCAGGACTTCCATCACAATGGTGAAGAGGTAGGGTGATAATGGATCACCTTGACGAAGGCCATTAGAGCTCTTGAAAAAACCTTCAGGAGAGCCATTAACCAAAACAGAAAATTTGGAAGTTTCTAAACACTGTTTGGTCCAACCGATCCAGCTTAAAAGGGATTATACTCAAGCTCTTAATGTTGAAGAATCCTTTTACAAACAAAAATCAAGGCAGAAATGGCTTTCTCTGGGGGACAACAATACCAAATTCTTTCATGCAGCCTTCAAAGCCAGGAGATCTGTCAATACTATCAGTAAGTGTACAGATGCTGAAGGTAACACTATTGAGGATATTGACAAAGTTAGACAGCAATCTGTGAATTTCTTCTCTTCTTTGCTTAATAAACCTTCCCTTAACTGGAGTTCAATCCATGTCAAGGCGAGGCATTCTCTTGATGATATGGACATTGAGCAGCTTGTTCATGAGGTTACAAATGAGGAAATTAAAGAGGTTGTCTTCCAATCCCCTAAAGGTAAAAGCCCGGGTCCGGATGGTTTCCCAGCAGAATTTTTCCAATCATCTTGGGATATTGTGGGAGAGCAAGTTATTATGGCTGTTAAACACTACTTTCTTACTTCTAGATTGCTGAAGCAAATTAACTGCACCTTCATCGCTCTTATTCCAAAGAATGATGGGGCGGATTCTTTGGACCAGTACAGACCTATTTCCCTTTGTAATTTCATTTACAAAATCATCTCCAAGATTCTGGCCAATCGTCTGCAAAAGGTTCTTCACAAGCTCATCAGTCCTAATCAAGCGGCCTTTATCAGAGGGAGGTCAATTCATGATAATATTCTGCTCACAAATGATATTGTTCGTGATCTGCATTCTAAATCTAAAGGGAATCATCTTTGCTTCAAGGCTGATTTGAGGAAAGCATTTGACTCCATAAATAGAGAATTTGTTTACTACATGATGAAAGAAATGAAATTTCCTGACCTCTGGATTAATTGGATTAGAAATTGTATTGAAAATCCAACTTTCTCTATTCTTTTTAATGGTTCGCCAGCTGGGTTCTTTCACAGTAATAATGGAGTCCGTCAGGGGGATCCCCTATCTCCTTATCTCTTCACTATTGCCATGGAAGGTTTTTCTTGTCTACTTGAGGATGCGGTTCTAAGAGGGGATATTATGGTTCCTATTGCTGGAAATATGCATATCTCTCATGTTGTTTTTGCTGATGACTTGATTATTTTCCTTAAGAATGATCTTTCATCCGCTGAAAAACTCATGGAAGTGATCAATAATTTTCTAAATGTTCGGGTCTCCATCTAAACAAGCAGAAAAGCAAGATTTTCATTGGTGGAAATGTGAAGCAAAAGGAAAAGTATTTGCAGATTTTGGGAGTCAAAGAAGGTGAATTTCCTGTTCCATATCTTGGCCTTCCTCTGGTTTCTGCGTCCTTAAAGAAAGTGCATTGTCTGCCTTTAGTGGAGAAAATCACTAACAGGCTGAACTCTTGGAAGAATAAGCTTTTATCCAAAGCTGGTCGCTTGGAGCTTATTAGATCTGTGCTTCAATCCTATTCTATATACTGGTCGTCCGCCTTTATTCTACCTAAGGGTCTCATTACGCATATTGAAAATCTCCTTAGAGAGTTCTTTTGGAAAGGTAGCTCGGCATCTAAACCTTTACACATGGTCAGTTGGAATGATATCTGCAAACCAAAGAAAGAAGGAGGACTGAGGATAAGAAGATTGCATGACTGGAATAGAGCAGCTTCTATAAAACTTCTGGGGACACCTTGCAAAGAAGAGACTCCATTTGGATCGAGTGGATATACAACAAGTACTTGCTAAAACAAAACATATGGCTGATTAAAATGAAATCTCACTACTCTAGTGCTTGGAAAGGGGTTCTGAAAGAAAGAGAGTGGATGCAACACCAAATCACCTACTACATAGCGGATGGTTCTCTTTTTTTTGGTCGGTCAACCAAGGAATTGAATTAAATAAGTAAGGAAATACAAAAGAGGGCTATAGGGTTCGAACAAACCCTATATAGCAGAAATAAAGAAAGAAGATGACACCACATCCTGGTGACTATCTTCGAAAAAAAATTATAAAAGAGAACAACAGAAGTGATGCTAACTAATTTTTTGACTTGAATATTCAATCTTTTGCACAAAATGCTTGACCGACCAGTAATCCCTTTGAAAGATGGTAAGGATTCCAAGTGAGATCTGACATCCTGAATGATGAGAAGCGAAGTATGGATAGCTGAGGTACGGATTTCATCAAAGGTTCTACAGCATCTCTCTTTCCAGATTCACCAGATAGTAGCCCGAAAAAGAAGACGAGTCAAAGATGTACCAAATCCATCAACTTTGAAACTCTATTGTAAAGAATGAATTTCAGCAAGAATGGTAGTCCGAGGATTTCTGCAAATGTTTAGCTTATGAAGGATATCGCCCCAAACAGTTATGGAATAAGTGCATTGAAAGAAAATATGATCTTCACTCTCTTCGGATATGCCACACAGAATGCATCTGCTGGGAAACTGAAAACCTCTCTTTCTCAAGTTATTAATAGTGGGAAGTTTATGAAGGATAGCTTGCCAACAAGTGAGAGAAAAACGAGGGACAGTTGGACCTTTCCAAATCCAATCCGCCCAGCCCACCTTTTGATGCTTCTCCCGAATGAGATTCCAGACAGCAGAAGCATTGAATTGACCATGTCTCCAAGTAATGCTGTCACTTTGCTGCAAGGTAATGCTTTGAATAAGAGGCCAAGTATCAAACATCTCCATAGAAGTAGGCGTGGGAATGTCCCAATGACCATCATTATGAACGAAGCACAGGTGGTAGAAAAGTGTAAACCAAGCTGTTGGCGGATGCTATCCCCCACCATCATATGGATACTTTCCCATATATCCAAGGGTCATAAAAGAAACTAAGATGACTATTATGGGCCGCCACATTATAGGTAACATGCTGGAGAAGCCAGGATCGCTGCTTTAAGATGCCTTTCCAAGCTGAAGAATGCCATGGTTTTTGATGAACTGACCATAAAGATTTCATCCTAAGGTACTTTGAGAGACCCAAGAAGCCCAAAGATTATTATGATTTTGAAGAATATCCCATAAGTTCACAGTAGCAAAGCTAAATTCCAATCATTCAAGTGTCTAATGCCCAGGAAATCTGTCAACATGATACGAAGATGCATTAATTCTGATGGTATGGTTATTGATGATATTGACAAGGTGAGACAACACTCTGTGGATTTCTTCACTACTCTTTTGAACCAGCCTGCAAATGACTGGAATCACTCCTCTATCAATCTGAAAAGCACTCTCAGTGATATGGATATTCAGCAACTTCTTCAAGACATTAGTGATGACGAGATTACAAAAGTGGTTTTCCAGTCCCCGAAAGATAAAAGCCCTGGTCCTGATGGGTTTCCAGCTGAATTCTATCAAGGAACTTGGGATATTGTGGGGGAGCAAGTTATTTCTGCAGTGAAGCATTTTTTCCAATCAGGTAGACTTCTAAATCAGATGAATTGCACTTTTATTGCTCTAATTCCTAAAGTTGAAGGAGCTGACTCCCTTGATCAGTATAGACCGATATCCCTTTGTAACTTTATCTATAAAGTAATATCTAAGATACTGGTGAACAGAATGCAAAAGGTTCTTCATAAGCTCATCAGCCCTAACCAGGCCGCCTTCATTAAAGGGAGACTCTTTTTTTTTTGGTCGGTCAACCAAGCAATGAATTAATTAATGAGAAAAAGAAAATTACAAAGTACCGAAGTACTTAAAAGACAGGGGGGGATGACACCACAAGTCGATGGCAGACCCCTAGACACAAAGAAAAGAACATTGTGAACACCACAAGTTGGTGACTACAATGCGATTTTGGGAGAAAATATTGAAGCTCTTGCTAATTGCTTTTGACCGACCTGAAATAACACCATGAAAGGTGTTGCCTCCATGCAATATCTAACATCATTGATGATGGAGAGAACTGTATGCATATAAGAAGTTTTAATATCTTCAAATGTTCTGCTGCATCTCTCTCTCCAAATCCACCATATAGTGGCTCTAAATAGGAGACGCGCCAAAGAAGTATCGAAACCAGCCTTCTTGAAGGTAGTTCTCAACGCATGCATTTCCTGAAGGATGGAATGACGAGGAGAACGATTAATGTTAAGACGCTTAAGAATTTCTCCCCAAACCGAACTTGAATAAGGGCATTCAAAAAAGAGATGATCCTCGCTTTCCTCAGAGTTGCAGCAGAGAATACATCTGTTAGGAATCAGAATTCCTCGCTTTCTAAGATTGGAAATGGTAGGGAGCTTATGCATAACAGCCTGCCAACAAGTAACAGAGAACTTGTGAATAGTAGGACCTTTCCAAACCCAGTCATTCCAGCCAACCTTTTGGTGATGCACCCGGATCATGTCCCAAGCACTTCTAATACTGAATGTTCCATGGTTCCAGCAAATATCATCAGAATGATGAAGTGAAATCCGGTTAATCAATGGCCAAATATCAAACATTTCGATGGATGTTGGCGGAGGAAGAGCCCACTTTCTGTTGTTGATGAAACTGGAGCAGGGATATCCATATTAATACCAAGATCCTGTCTAATCCGGTCACCAGCAAGCATGTGAATACTTTACCTTGAATCCAAGGATCATATAAAAATTTGAACTGACTGTCATACCCCACTTTAAAAGTAATGTGCTGCAATAGCCAATTGCGTTGTTGGAGATACCTTTCCAGGCCATAGAGTGATAGTTTTCTGCTTAATGCACCAAATGGAATCCCTCTTCAAGTAATGATGTTTGACCCATTGAACCCAAAGGGAGTTTGAGTTCTTCAAAATGTCCCAAGATTTTTAGTAGCACATGCAAGATTCCAATCTTTGAGATTATGAAGACCAAGACCTCCTTCAGATTTTCGGAGTGCAAATAGCCTTCCAGCTAACCATGTGAAAGAGCGATTTGTAGACTGGCCATTCCAATAAAAATTTGAAAAAATTTTTCAATTTCCTTGATAGTAGCGGCTGGCAGAATAAAAGAAACTGACCAGTATATAGATAGAGAAGAAAGGACCGATTTGATAAGCTCAAGTCTTCCAGCTCTAGAAAGAAGATTAGTACGCCAAGAATCTATTCTTCTTTGATCTTCTCGATAATAGGTTGGCAGTGGACTCTTTAAGAGAAGAACTAAGAAGAGGGAGACCCAAGTAAGCTGTCGGAAGTTTACCTTGCGGCACTTGTAATGCTGACTGGATCGCATGTTTATTTTTACATGCCCGCCAGGTAAAGTCTGCTCTTACTTGTATTAAGCTGGAGACCAGAATAGTTGTAGAAGTCCTGCAAAAGCCGGTTGATGGTAATGGCAGAGGACACATCATCTTTGAAGAAAATGATGAGATCGTCAGCAAATATAAAATGAGAGATGTGCATATAACCCGCTCTAGGAACTTTTATGAGCTTATCCTGGACAGCTGCCTCCATGATACAGGTAAAACCCTCCATAACAATAGTGAAAAGGTAAGGAGAGAGTGGGTCCTCCCTGACGAATACCATTGGAGATCTTGAAAAAACCTTCCGGGCTACATTTAGAAGAACAGAAAATCTAGCAGTCTCCAGACAAGAGCGAATCCATTCAATCCCCGAGGAGGAAAACTTCATTTTTGTCAACATATAATAGATAAACTCCCAAGATACTGAATCGAAAGCTTTACACAAATCAGCTTTGAGACAAATTCGGGTACCTTTGCTCTTGGAGTGCAAATCTTTTGCAAGGTCATTAGCAAGCAGGATATTACTCTGGATGCTTCTCCCACGTATGAAGGCAGTCTGATTTTGGCTAATCACAGAAGGAAGAACAAGTTGCATTCTGTTAGCCATTAACTTGGTGATCACCTTATAAATGAAGTTGCACAGTGATATAGGTCGAAATTGATCAAGAGATTGAGCATCAGGCTGCTTTGGGATCAAGGCAATAAAAGTAGAATTGATTTGTTTTTCCCAAGATCCATCTTTGAAAAAGGATAGAATGGCTCTGGAAACAAGGTCTCCAACAATGTCCCATGTGGAGATAAAGAATTCCGCCGTGAAACCATCCGGCCCTGGACTTTTATCTTTAGGACAGTTAAATACCACCTGTCTAACATCCTCCTTAGTGAAGGGATGAGTTAGAGTCTCCACCTCAGTATCTGAAAGGGTAGCCCGAACTTCAAAATTCGGACTTTTTTTATCGTGCCTTTTGTTTAGAAGATCATGATAGTAAGAAATAGCATGGGAGCGGATAGCCTCTTCGTCATATAGAACAGTCCCATCACTAGTTTTGCAACTTTTAATCAGATTATGCACCCTCCTCGCCTTGATCGCTGCGTAAAAGAACTTCGTATTGGAGTCACCCAGCGTCAACCATTGTTGTTTAGACTTTTGCTTAGCAAACCTTTCTTCATTTTCAAGAGCTTGTAAATAAGCCAAACGGCACATGTTCTCCTTGTTTTGAATCATAACATTTTCTGGTTCAACATCCAGAATTTGTTGGTAATGAATGAGTTCTTCCCTAGCAGTTGATGTGTTGTCCTGAACCACACCAAAAACCTTCTTATTCCATTCCTTCAGAGCAGTTTTAACCATCTTGAGCTTTTGAGTAACTTGATAAAGAGGGGTACCATTAATTTCCTGTTCCACGCATCATAGACAATAGATTGGAAAGTAGGGTGAGAAATCCACATGGAAAAGAATTTGAAAGGCCTTGGTTTAGAAAATCTTCTGACCTCGCTAGTCTTTACCATGAGCAGAGAGTGATCAGAGACCGTCTTATTTTCATAGTAAAGAATACCATCCTCATAAACATTTGTCCATTGGGAATTTATCAAAACTCTGTCAAGGCGAGCCATTATGCGTTGGTTACCACCTTTCCTGTTACACCAAGAAAAAGAGTTTCCAACATGAGGCATGTCAAGCAGTTTAGCATCGTCCAGGAATCCATGGAAATCTGCCAGCTGACTAGGCAGGATATTGCGACCCCCTATTTTCTCTGTTGTGTATCGAACGGTATTTAAATCTCCCAAGATAATCCACGGTTGAGAGATAGATTGAGAGAGACTATGAAGGTCATTCCAAAGCTTCTTCCTCTCACTTACCAGGTTGGATCCATAAATAGCAGTAAGAATGAAGCTTTCATTGGATTTTTTGTTGGTACAATTAGCATGAATAAATTGAGCACTCTCAGTAAGCATAGTAATGGAATAAAGGTCATGCTTCCATAAAATCCAGACTCTTCCCCTGAAGAACTTGTATAGTTATGCACTCTCAGAGAGACTATTAAAGGGAGACTCATTCATGATAATATTCTCTTAACTAATGATTTGGTTAGAGATCTTCACTCCAAAACTAAAGGCAACATTCTATGTCTCAAAGCTGACTTGAAGAAGGCTTTTGACTCTGTTAATAGAGAGTTCATATATCGCATGATGAAGGAGATGCGTTTCCCTGATAAATGGATAATGTGGATCAGAAGTTGCATAGATAATCCAACTTTTTCCATCCTCTTTAATGGTTCCCCTGCTGGTTTCTTTCATGGAAGTAATGGAGTTCGTCAAGGTGATCCTTTGTCCCATACCTTTTTACCATTGCAATGGAAGGTCTCACATGTTTATTGGAAGAAGCTGTTGTAAAGGGTGATATTAAGGTTCCGGCTGCTGGTAACATGCATATATCTCATGTTGTCTTTGCTGATGATTTGGTCATTTTTTTTAAGAACGACATCCAATCAGCTGTAAATGTCATGAAAGTTCTGCAGGATTTCTCTATTTGCTCCGGTCTCACTATGAATAAGCAGAAAAGCAAATTGTTTGTGGGTGGCAGAATTACTGATAAACAAAGCATCTTGAATATTATGGAGGTTGGTGAAGGTAATTTCCCGGTCCCTTATCTTGGTCTCCCTCTCATATCATCCTCTTTCAAGAAGGTTCATTGTACTCCCCTCCTGGAGAAAATTAAAGGGCGCTTGAATTCATGGAAGAATAGACTCTTATCCAAAGCTGGTAGACTTGAGCTCATCAGATCCGTTCTCCAATCTTATTCCATCTACTGGTCTTCTGCTTTTCTCCTACCTAAGGGTCTTATTAAACACATAGAAGATACTTTCCGTGAGTTCTTTTGGAAGGGATCCACAGATAACAAGCCGCTGCACATGGTGAAATGGGATCATATCTGTAGGCCGAAGAAGGAAGGTGGCCTGGGGCTAAGAAGGCTGATTGACTGGAATAGAGCAGCATCAATTAAACTCTTGTGGGATATCTTACAGAAAAGGAAATCTATATGGATTGAGTGGATTTACAACAAGTATTTGCTGAATCAAAACATATGGATGATCAAGTGCAAAGCTTACTTTTCTAGTGCCTGGAAAAGTGTTCTTAAAGAAAGGGAATGGATTCAAGCGCATATCACCTACAAAATAGCTAATGGTTCTCAATTCAATATGTGGTATGATCCCTGGATAGAGGGGCAAAGTATATTTCAGAAATATGGGGAACGGATCAGGCAGGATCTGGGAGCTGAAAAGCAATGGCATATTGATAAGTTTATTCATAACGCTAAGTGGGACCTGCCGTGGGCCACTTCTCATGAGATGATCTGCCTCTGGCCAACTATCAAAAATATCCAAATTTATGCAGGTAATCAGGATGCCATCACTTGGAATCACAATGGTGGAAGATTCACGATAGCGTCTGCATGGAATGAGCTTCGAAGTCATCACACTGATTACCAATTCTCTACCTGGATATTTGGGGACAGCCGGCTGCTCATAAGTTCAATATTTGCTTATGGCAAGCATTGTTGAACAAACTACCCACGCAAGATCTACTCAAATCTAAAGGTTTTCATATGGCTAATCAATGTATTTTTTGCAGGAATAAAGAGGAGACTCATGACCATCTTTTCTTCCAATGTGATTATACCAGATGGATTTGGAATCAACTATTGAGGAGGTTCGATATAGGGAGACAACCGGAAGATTGCTTACTTCTTGAAATGCAGAAACTTAATCAAAACTTTCCTCAAAAAAACATTACTTGGAAGCTGGCTCAACTTACTTTGAAGACTGCGGTATGGTGGATATGGAGAGAAAGATGTCTTCGGATTTTTGAGAACAAACAAATCACTAACATGCAAGTTCTCATTAGGACGTTGCTAGATATCAAGCTTTGCATGGAAAATAATGTAATTAGCGGATGTAATAGAAGGGAAAAAGAGATCCTCACTCGGTTCAACATATCTCATTCCTAGGCAATTCTTCGTTTCTCATTATCTTACTCATAGTCCACAGATTGTGTGGTCATGAGGTGTTCATCTTGGTTATCTTATTGTAGAGAGTGGTGGAGTGGGACCATTCTACCTCTCTGAGGTGGGGTGCACTCTCCTACTCCTCAATAGGAACCTTTGCCTATGTCTTCTTGACCATAGGTATGTACATTATTCCCCAATTTTAATACATTATTACTTAGCAAAAAAAAAAAGTGTCTAATGCCCAGGCCGCCTTCTTCTTTAGGTCTGCAAATATCTTTCCACTTGACTATATGAATAGATCTTTGAGTAGAGTGCCCATTCCAGTAAAAATTACAAAGAATTTTCTCAATGTCCTTAATAACAGTGGAGGGTAAGAGGAAGGAGACAGACCAATAGATGGAAAATGAAGAAAGCACAGATTTCAGAAGCTCTAATCTCCCAGCTCGGGAAAGAAGATTTGTCTTCCACGATTCAATTCTTTTTTTTTTTTTTTGGTCGGTCAGCCAAGAGATAATATATTAAAAAAATAAAAGATTCAATGTACAATAGAAGGACAAGGGAATATCCCAGTCCTACAGAAGGAGGAGAAGAAAAAGAAAATAGCAGAACCTCCAAAGAGAGCCCATGTGACATCACAGGCCGATGCCTACATAGGATTATTGGTGCTGATGTGAATCTTTTATAAAGATAGAGTGACCGACCAGAGACTGGGCTAGTATGTGGAGAAGCTTCCACACAACTTCTAACATCATGAATGATTGAGAGAGTAGTATGAATGGCTGTAGTTTTGACACCTTCAAAAGTCCTTCTGCATCTTTCCCTCCATATCCACCAAATAGTAGCCCGGAATAGTAACCGAGCTAAGTTTGTAGCATAACCTTTCTTGGAGAAGCTGAGTCTAAGAGAGTGCATTTCTTGCTGAATAGATAGGCGAGGAGACCTGTGAATGTTCAGTTTTTGAAGAATTTCTCCCCAGACCGCTATAGAATAGGAACATTGGAAGAAAAGGTGGTCTTCACTTTCGTCGGAGGAGCAACAGAGGATGCATCTACTAGGGAGCTGGATGCCTTTCCTTCTCATATTGTTTATAGTTGGAAGTTTATGAAGAACCGCTTGCCAGGTAGTAAGAGAAAACCGTTGCACAGTGGGACCTTTCCAGACCCATTCCGCCCATCCCACCTTCTGATTAGGCTGCCTAATTTGGTTCCAAACCTCCTTTGTAGAGAACCTACCATGATTCCAAATAATAGCATCGTTCTGGTTGAGAAGAACACTTTGGATCAAAGGGTAGAGATCAAACATGTCAATAGAGGTAGGAGGCGGAAGAGACCACTGATTATCCTGAATAAACGTAGCACAGGTAGTGTCTCTACTAATCCCCAGATGCTGACGAAGCCTATCACCCACCATCATAAATGCTCTTACCTTGGATCCAAGGATCATAAAAGAAACTAAAATTGCTGCTAATACCAACTTTGTAAGACAAGTGGTTAAGAAGCCAAGTACGCTGTTTAAGGATTGTTTTCAAAGCAGTAGAATGATAAGACTTTTGCTGCATAAGCCAGATAGAGTGCTTTTTGAGATATCTCTCATGAATCCATTTGATCCATAAGGAGTTCTGATTTTGCAAGACGTCCCACAGATTCTTAGTAGCACAAGCCAAGTTCCAATCCGTCAGACTACGGATACCCAGCCCACCTTCATTTTTCGGCCTGCAAATGTTCTGCCAACTCACCATGTGAAAGGGATGCTGAGTAGAATGACCCTGCCAGTAGAAATTGCATAAGAGACTCTCAATTTCCTTCAGAACCGCATTAGGTAATAAGAAGGAGACCGACCAGTAAACTGAGTAAGAGGATAGAACAGATTTAATTAGCTGCAGTCTACCGGCCCTGGAGAGTAAGTTTGTTTTCCAAGATTCAATCCGTTGTTTAATCTTGTCAATGATCGGTTGACAATGGGACCTCTTGAGAGAGCTACTCAGTAAAGGCAAGCCCAAGTAAGGAGTAGGAAGCTGACCGATTGGGATATTGAGAGTATCCTGAATTGATTTTCTGTGATTCACCTTTCCTCCCATGAACAGTCTGCTCTTAGTAGTGTTTAGCTGAAGGCCAGATAAATGATAAAATTGTTGGAGAATATCCCTGATTACATGGGCTGAAGCAACATCATCCTTGAAAAAAATAATAAGATCATCAGCGAATATGAAGTGAGAAATCGATAGGTTGCCAGCAGTTGGAACTTTAATCTTTTTCTGGTGAACAGCTGCCTCAATCAGACAAGTAAACCCTTCCATGACAATAGTAAATAAATAAGGCGATAAAGGGTCACCTTGGCGAAGACCATTAGAACTACTAAAGAACCCTTCAGGACTGCCATTAACCAGGACAGAAAATTTGCAAGTTTCCAAACAACGTTTAATCCAGCTGATCCAGGTATGAGGAAAGTGCATCTTCCTCATCATGTAGTAAATGAAGTCCCAAGAGACAGAATCAAACGCTTTACAAAGGTCAGCTTTAAGACAAATTCGGGTACCTTTGTGCTTAGAATGCAGATCCTTAGCTAACTCGTTTGCAAGGAGGATGTTGCTTTGAATTCTTCTCCCAGGAATGAAGGCCGTCTGATGATGGCTAATGAGAGAAGGAAGTACTAACTTCATGCGATCAGCCATCATCTTGGTGATAACTTGTAGATAAAGTTGCAAAGGGAAATAGGACGAAATTGATCAAGAGATTCAGCATTCTTAGTTTTAGGGACCAAGGCTATGAAGGTAGAATTGATTTGATTCTCCCATTTCCCATCTTCAAAGAAAGACAAAATAGCTTTGGAAACAAGATCCCCCACAATGTCCCAACAACTAGTGAAGAATTCAGCAGTGAACCATCTGGTCCAGGACTCTTATCACTCGGGTAGTTGAAGACCACATTTCGGACATCCTCCAAAGTAAAGGTTTCATGAGCAGAGCAATGTCCTCCTCCTTAAGAGAAGATCTGATATCAATAGAAGGCTGATGGCTGACATGAGGCTTGTTAAGGAGATTAGCATAGAAGGACAGAGCGTGGGCCCTAATGTCTTTATCAGAGGTGAGAATTGTACCATCACTAGATTTGCATTGCTTGATATAGTTGTGAATCCTTCTGGCTTTGATAGCGGCGTAGAAGAACTTTGTATTTGAATCACCAAGAGCTAACCATTGCTGCTTTGATTTTTGTTTAGCATACATTTCTTCCATATCCAAAGCTTTAAAGTAATCAATTCTGCAATTCTTTTCTTTTTCTTGAAGAGCTGAGTCAGAACAATTTCGCTAAGCTGATGCTGGACTTTAACTAAAGCTACCCGGGTAGTAGAAATGGTAGACATAACATCCCCAAACTCTTTTTTGTTCCAAACTCTCAAAGCATCTTTAACAAAACGGAGCTTCTTGCAAACTTGAAAAGGAATAGACCCATTCACTTTAGAATTCCAAGCATTATGAACCAAAGTTTGATGTTTGGGTGAGAGATCCACATATTGAAGAATTTGAAAGGCCTAGGCTTGGTAATAGACTGAGATTTATCACTAAAAGAGACTAGAAGGAGAGAATGATCTGAAACCAACATAGTCTCATAATTGACAACAGAATTCTCATACAAATTCGCCCAAGTGGAATTCACCAACACCCGATCCAGACGAGCAGTAATTCTTTGGGTACCAGTCTTCATATTACACCAAGAGAGAGAATTGCCTGCATGAGGAAGATCTAAAAGAGCAGCAGCATCCACAAATTGATTAAGATCAGCCATGTGTGAAGGCGGCACAGTTCTGCCTCCCTTTTTCTCATCGGGATGCCTAATTGTGTTAAAGTCCCCCATAATGATCCAAGGTTCAGAAATAGTTTGAGAGAGATTTTTCAAATCATTCCAAAGAGCTCTTCTTTCATAAATAATGTTCGAACCATACACAGCAGTGAGAATAAAAATGTCTCCAGTAGTTAAATTAATGCATTTGACATGGATATATTGAGAGTCTTCAGAGATAAGGGAGATGTCAAAAAGAGTTGGATTCCAAAGGATCCATAAACGCCCCCTCCAGTAACTATTGTAGTTGTGGATGATGTTAGAGTTTGGCCAAACAGTTTCCTTCACCTTGTCATAATTAACTTGTCTGATCTTAGTCTCACAGAGGACAGCAATACTACATTTGTAATTCTGCAGCTCTTTTTTCACGGCCAAGATTTTAGACTTCTTATTCATGCCCTCACGTTCCAGGATAAAATATACATAGTTAATGCTTAGAAGAGAGAGATCGCTGCCGGGGTTTAGCCCGATCTAGCTTGTTAATCCTGTCAACATCTTTAAGTTTGGAGATATCAAATGTGGAGTCTAAGGATGTCTGGGACATACCTTGAATGGCAACGACTTCCTTGTGTTTACCGGGATTAGCATGACCATATTTACCTTGATTAGAAGCAGAAGAAACCTTTCCCTGGAATCATTACAAGAAGATATGAGGCAATTAGTGACCGTTGGGCCAATCGGATTAACACTGAATTGGGAAGTAACTTCCATTCCCTTGCTAGCCACCGTGATAACCGGATTTACACCAGCCTTGGAAGATATGATAGTACGTTCTTCCACTGCAGTATTCTCAAGACCAGGATAGGTGTCGATAGGCAAATCTTCAAAAAGACAAGTACCAGCTTCCTTCATCATAGAATCTTGTTGGAGAGTGCTAGCTGCCAGCACAATAGGAGGAAGAGCCACCGTGGGGCAGATCGGATTTATGCTCTTAGAAGTAGAATCTTCCTGACTGTACGCTGGATTAGCGCTGCATGCATGAGAATTACTAGCCACCGTCGCTTCAAGAATGGCAGGAGAATCAAACGCCAAAGCCGGATTTATGCTAGGTAAATCTTGAACATCTTTAGAAGTAGTAGCAGGACGTAATGATTCTTTGGAAGAAGCAACAGCAGAATCCCTGCGAATATGCTTGTTGACAGAAGAATTAGAAAGGCTATTAGCCACCGTATGAGAATACGGGTTACTGCAAATATGAGATGAGTTTTCCATAACAGCACTAGCCACCGTAGAATCCTTAGAATCCGGATACACGCTGGACTTATCTGCTTGCTGAGAAGAGGACGTAGAGTTGCCTTGAATGCATGCAGGGGGGACGTCACCAGCCTTTACCCCGTCAGCCACGATAAATTCTGACTCCATAAATCTTGACAGATCTCCAGTAGAGGAAATGCCAGGTAAAGCTCGAAGAATTGAAGGTTTGCATATGATACCCGTTGAGCTCGAAGGCAGAGGACCACCGTAATCTTCATAGTTTCCATTAGCATGGAGTTCACGTGACGGCGAGATATCAGGAGTACCCTTATTATTCTGCATGCAGACCGGCTTGCATGGTTGGACGTTAGAAGCATGTTGTTCTGGGTAAGTAGCCACCGTAGTCCCTACCGGATTTACGCTAACCAAGGATGGAATCTGGCATGGGATAGCCCCCGTATCTTCATCATTGATAACATTAGAAACTCCTTCGACTGTTGCACCATTTGAGGAAGCTGATGCCGGATTTATGCAAGAATCCTGAATGACTTTATTTGAATAATCTGTATGAAGAGAGTTGGCGATTTTGTTGCCTTGAACCGAAGATCTCACTCCAGTGTCCGTCTCTCTGGTGGAGTTAGGGTTTGATGAGTCAACTCGGAAAGCTTGCGAGTTACCTGTATCAACAACTTGCTTGGGTCTCCATCGCAGACTTGAACTCTTAGCCTGTTCTTGAGTGGTGGCTGTCAAGGTACATGAGCCCTCCTGATGCCCGAACGAGGAGCATGCAGAGCAAGGTTTTGGACGCCATTCGTACTCAACAGCGACTTCTTCAGTTGTTCCAGATTCATGCAGGACAGTGATAAAATTAGGAAAAGAAAAATCTGAACTTATAAGAACACACACCCGGGCGTAGGTAAGACGTCTCCTAGATGCAGTTAACTTGTCCATAAAAAGAGGATTCCCTAAAACACTGGCCAGCTTACTTAGAGAAGTATGAGACCAAAGATAGAGAGGAAGATTTGGAAAAGAAATCCACAATGGAATTGATGATAACATGGCCTTCTCCATTTTTGTATCCCGAGTCCACCTCTGAACAATAAAACGATTCAATTCTTGACTTGATCTTGTCAATGATAGGTTGACAATGCGACCTCTTGAGGGAAGAACTCACTAGAGGCAAACCCAAGTAAGGGGTGGGAAGCTGACCAATAGGAACATGAAGAATATTCTGAATTTGAATCCTGTTTTTAACTTTGCCTCCCATGTATAATCTGCTCTTGGAGGAGTTCAGACGAAGACCCGAATAGTGGTAAAATTCATCCAGCAATCTCTTTATAGTTTGCGCCGAAGCCACATCATCTTTAAAGAAAATAATGAGGTCATCCGCAAAAACAAAATGAGAGATGAAAGTAGTACCTGCAGCAGGAACTTTGATAAGCTTCTGATTAACAGCATCCTCTATAAGACAAGTAAAGCCCTCCATAACAATAGTGAAAAGGTAGGGAGACAGAGGGTCTCCTTGTCTAATTCCATTAGAGCTTTTGAAGAAACCCTCCGGACTACCATTGACAAGAACAGAGAACATTGAACTCTCCAGGCAACATTTAATCCAATTGGTCCAAGTAGGAGGGAAATTCATTTGGTTCATCATGAAAAAAATGAACTCCCAAGACACAGAATCAAAGGCCTTGCACAGGTCGGCCTTGAGGCAAACACGATTTCCTTTATGCTTTGAGTGCAGATCCTTAGCCAAATCATTAGCAAGAAGAATATTTGATTGGATGCGCCGACCTTTGATAAAAGTAGTCTGATGAGGGCTGATAATAGTAGGAAGAACCACCTGCATCCGGTTAGCCATCATCTTTGTAATTACTTTATAAAGGTAGTTACAAAGGGAAATAGGACGGAATTGGTCCAAAGATTCAGCATTAGGCGATTTCGGAATTAAAGCAATAAACGTTGAGTTTAATTGCTTAACCCAAGGATCTCCAGTAAAAAAAGAGAGGATAGCCTTAGTAGTCAAGTCCCCTACAATGCTCCAGCAACTAGTGAAAAACTCAGCAGTAAAACCATCAGGGCCCGGACTCTTATTCTTTGGGGAGCTGAAAATAACTTTTCGAACATCTTCATCAGTAAAAGGAGACATAAGAATGTCGATGGACGCCTGAGAAAGAGAAGATCTGCACTCGAATTGGGGTTGCCATCTATCCAGAGACTGGTTTAGGAGATTCTTATAAAAAGAAAGAGCATAGTCTTTGACGTCCTCATCCGACTGAAGAAGAATACCATCACTAGTTTTGCAATTTTTAATAGAGTTGTACATTCTTCGAGACTTGATTGCTGCATAGAAGAACTTGGTGTTCGAATCACCTAAGGACAACCATTGTTGCTTAGACTTTTGTTTAGCAAAGATTTCCTCATTTTCCAGAGCTTTAAAGTAGGCATTACGGCAGGTGTTTTCTCGATCTTGCAGAACTGCATCAAGAGGAGAAGTATCTAACTGTTTCTGGACCTGAATGAGATCATCATGGGCCTTTATAGTGTTTAACTGAACCATCCCATAATCTCTCTTATTCCAGCTTCTGAGAGCGTTTTTAACTAACTGAAGCTTCTTGCAAACTTGAAAAAGAAGAGAGCCATAAACAGGAGTGTCCCAGGCTTTTTGAACAGTCGAATGGAAATTCGGGTGAGAGATCCACATGCTGAAGAACTTGAAAGGCCTTGGTCTAGAATTACTCAAAACTTGAGCACTTTTGAAGGAAACCAACAGCAATGAATGATCAGAAACAGACATACACTCATAGGATAAGATGCAGTCCTCATACACATCAGCCCACTGACCATTTATGAGAGCTCGATCCAACCGGGCAAGAATACGGTGAGTTCCAGTCTTCCTGTTACACCAAGAGTAGTAGTTACCTGAATGAGGCATGTCTAGAAGGGCCGCATCATCAATGAAGTTGTTCACATCTTGAAGCTGAGTATAAGAGATAGGCCGACCACCCTTCTTCTCCTCAGGATGGCGAATAGTATTAAAGTCACCCAGAATGACCCAAGGAATTGAAGTAGATGATGAAATTTGCTGAAGATTTTCCCATAACTTTCGTCTTTCATACATGATATTGGAACCATAGACAGCAGTAATCCCAAAAACTTCACTTGTTTTTTTATTGAGACACTGAACATGAAGACATTGCTCACTCTCCGAAAGATAAGTGAGATCAAAAAGGCTGGCATTCCAAAGGATCCATACACGACCTCTCCAAGAAGATTTATAGTTATGAAGAAAACCGGAGTGAGGCCAAACAAAATTTTTAACATTATCAGAATTTTCCATACGAACCTTAGTCTCACAAAGAATAGCAATATCACAGACTAGTCATTCTGCATCGACAGACTAGTGACCTTTTCTCTAGCTAGAGGAGAGTCTCTCTCTCTAGCTTTTTCTAGAGAGAGAAGCTCTGTGATTTCGGTGGCCTGCTTGGAGGGTTTCGTGGGGTTAGCCCCTGGGGGCACATGGAGGTCATCCCTCCGAGTGCCTCCAATGGCTCCGTGGTCGCCGCGGGTAGATGTTCTATTGAGAACGTTGACCCACAAGGTGATCTCCCTACTGCTCAGATTCCTCCTAGGGGTCGCATGCAAGTTCGTGATGGTCAGAGTTCGAGAAGATCGCGCTCTAGGGTCTCCTTGGTTCGTCGACCATGGGCATCTTTGTTTGGAGCGCATGGACGTGATGGATCTTCAGCGCAAGAAGACTCTCTGGAGTTTATCGAACCAGCATGCATAGATGAGAAGAAGTATGCAGTGTTCGAAGGAGATGACGCTAAGGAGCTTCAGGAGGCATGGAGATTTGCTATCATGGGCTACTGTATAGGTATGAAACCAATCTACTCTGCGCTCCTCTCTTATATACGCAACTTCTTGCGCCCCAAAGGAGATGTTGAGCTTCTTATGCGTGAGGGAGGATTCTTCCTGGTGGTGTTCAACCAGGAAGAAGATTTGAAGCTTGTTCTGGACGGTTTCTGGTGCATTAGAGGACATCCTCTAGTCCTTAGAAGATGGACACCCGATCTTCAAATGGAAAAGGAATCACTTTGCAATTTACCCGTCTGGGTGCGTTTTTCGGGACTTCCTCTTCGGTGGTGGACAGCCCGCGGATTGAGTAAGCTTGCCAGCCTTCTGGGACGTCCATTACACATGGATTCCCTGACAGCTAAGAGGAAACACTTGCATTTTGCACGAGTCTGTGTACTCATCGATGCGGAGGCTGCTTTCCCTTCTGAAGTGTCTATAATGAATGAAGATGGTTCATGCGAAGTCTTGACTGTCGAGTATGAGTGGAAGCCGATTCTCTGCAAGGAGTGCAACTCCTTCGGCCATGGAAGAGGCGAGTGCAGAGCAGGCTTTAAGGATTCTAGGAAAGAGTGGCGACAAAAACATCAACGTCCTCATGCTGGAGAGGGATCTTCTTTGCAAGAAGACGAGAGGCTTCACGTCATGAGAGAAGATGGTGGCGTTCCCCATGTTCATTGCATGCAGACGATGGCAAATTCTTCTGCAATTGGCGGCGAAATAGAAAGGCAATCGCAATCTAAACAAAGTGGAAATAAATCTCTTCCAATAGACAATTCAGACCAAAATATGGATGCAGATAATGTGGGCCCCTCAGATTTGCAAGATGGCCAAGCATGTAACGAGATTTGCACAAATCTTGGTAGGGCGGCTGGCACCATGCATGGTGAGGTGGCTGGTGGGGCGGCTGTCTCAAAACAAATCAATACTTCTATTACTTCGCAAGGGAATCTGCTGGAAGATGGCAACTCCAAGCAACGCGTGGAAAGCTTTGCATGCAACGTGGAAGGCGTCCTTAGCTCCACTCAAGATCATGTGCAAAAGAAGCAATATACCTTTGATAAAAGAAAGGCGGGTCCAGCTCCTACCCTCCAAAGGCAACATGTTCCAGCCTCTACCTTTGGTGGAGCTCCAAATGATGACAAGCAGCGCACCCATTCTCCCTCCTCTTCTGCTGACGCTGACCAGGCAAGTGTCATCAAAGCAAGGATGGCAACTCTTCAAAAGGAAACTACGGTAATGGGGCTTCTCATCCAGGTATTTTAAAATTCAAAAACTTGCAATTGGTGGATGAGATTGACCGGGCTAAATCTAAGGGGGAAAAGGATTGCGGTCCTAAGCCTTGTGCTTTCCTTTATTCTTCTTTTATCATGAAGATAATAAGTTGGAATGTTCGGGGCATGAATAAGTCTGATAAATGCAGGGAGCTAAATAGGATAATTAGATCTTATGCATGTGAAATAGCTATTATTGTTGAAACAAAGATAAAACCTAATCATGTACCTATTCGAAAAGCCTCAATTTGGCCTCAAGCTAATCTTTTAACTAATGATTCTGCTCTATCTTATGGTCGAATTTGGATTTTGTGGGACCCTAATCTCTTGGATATTGATCTATTATCCTACAACAGTCAGTTAATTCACATCAAGGGGATGGATAAAAGAAACAATTGCAGCTTCTTCATCACAGCGGTTTATGCTTCGAACAATGCTTCTGACAGAAGATCTCTGTGGTCTGATATCAGTAATATCTCTACCTCATCTAATGGTAGGCCTTGGTTGATTACTGGCGATTTCAATACTGTGAGGTATCCCCATGAAAAGGTGGGTGGAAGAGAGGTTCCGGACACTTTGCTTTCTGATTTTAATGATTGTATCTCCAACTCCGCTCTCATGGATATGAAATCTGTTGGTAATTGGCTGTCTTGGAACAATAGAGGTGACAGTCATCGGAGAATAATGGCTAGACTTGACAGATGCTTAATCAATCAGGAATGGCTTGGCAATTTTGCAGATTCGTTACTGGAGTATGGTGCTCAGTACTTTTCAGATCACTCTATCATGCTCATTTCTTCTGACCACCCTGCGCCCCAGGGCCGAAAACCTTTCAGATATTTCAATATGTGGAGTACTCATTCTGGTTTTCTTGATGTCATCCGAAATGTCTGGGATATGCCTGTTCGGGGAACTCCTCAGTTTTGTTTGTGTCAGAAACTCAAAGCCTGCAAAGAAGCTCTCAAGACTTGGAATAAAAATGTTTTTGGTAAGGTTGAGGACGGTCTTCTCAAATGCAAGAAAGAGTTAATTGATATCCAAGCTCAGCTGCAAAATAAACCTCTTGATGCCCACCTCATTAGCAAGGAAAAAGAAGCTCGCAACAAGTACTTAATAGCTATGCATTGTGAAGAAAGTTTTCTAAAACAGAAATCGCGTGAGAATTGGCTGACCTTGGGTGACTCTAACACTAAATTTTTCTATGCTTCAATTGCTTCCAGGAGAGCCAGAAACACAATTAAAAAATGTAAGGATAGTAATGGGAATCTTATTGATGATCTGAATCAAGTTCAAGCTCATACAGTCGATTATTACCAGTCTCTTTTGAATCAGACTCAGCATCATACTAATACTGATATTGATCCCATCAAGAGGCTTAATCCTGAGGACATTGCTCTGTTGCAGTTACCTATTACTGATGATGAGATTAGGAGTGCGGTGTTTAATTCCCCCAAGCACAAGAGTCCTGGACCTGATGGATTTCCGGCTGATTTCTACCAGGTTACTTGGCACATCACTGGTCCGGATGTCATAAAAGCTTGCCATCACTTCTTTCATTCTGGTCAGATGCATCGGCAAATTAATTGTACCTTCATTGCTTTGATCCCTAAGTCTGAAGGGGCTGACAGCATGGAAAGCTATAGACCGATTTCCCTATGCAATTTTCTCTATAAGATCATTTCTAAAGTCATTGCGGACAGGATGCAGAAAGTTATGGGTAACATCATCAGTTTAAACCAAGCGGCCTTCATTAAGGGAAGAAGCATTCACCATAACGTGCTCTTAGCTATTCTATCCCTTGATTCCTGCAGAATTTAGAAAAGGAGTTGTTGTCAAACTCTCCCCCATGATCAGTGCGGATGGAGTATATCTTGTTGACATTTCCATGCTCAATCTTATTGAAAAATTCTTCAATTACTTTCATTGCTTCATTCTTGTGAGCCAGAAATTTCACCCAAGTGAACCTAGAAAAGTCATCTACAATGACAAAACCATATCGTTTGCCATTGAGACTCAATGTTCTCGTAGGTCCAACTAGGTCCATGTGCAACAATTCATAGGATTTAGAAGTACTCACCGGTGCTTTTGATTTGAAGAATTTCCGGGTTTGTTTTCCCTGTGCACATGCATCACAGAAATTTTCATTCTTGTTAAAAGGAATTTCAGGAAGTCCACTAACCAATTTGAGCCTCATGATATTGTGCAACACATTATAACTTGCATGACCAAGCCTACGATGCCACAATATAAGCTCATCCTGTTTGTTTGCTACAAGACACAAATTATCATTTTCTGGATCATCTAAATCAACCATATAGATGTTGTTTATTCTTTTTCCAGAAAATTTCAGACTTCCCATTTCCTTATCAAGAATTTGACATGAGTTAGATTCAAAGACAATTTTATGACCCTTATCACACAATTGACTTATGCTAAGTAAATTATGATGAAGGCCATCAACAAGCAATACATTGTCTATAGAGTTAGAGACATACTTACCAACCTTATCTGAGCTGATAATCTAGCCTTTATTGTTGCCTCCGAAAATAACTTAACCTCCATCTTTTTCAATGAGCAAACAAAAATTTCCTTTGTCGCCCGTCATGTGCCTCGAGCAGCTGCTATCCAAGTACCATTTGTTTTGATTGTGGGTTGCTAGGCATTCCTGTACATGTAAATTAGACAAGAGATTTTGGTACCTAAATTACTTTGGGTGCCAATGTATCATTCATGCCAAACAGTAAATGCTTCGGAATCCAAACTTGTTTGAGTTTTTGTTTATTTGGATTGTTCCAGCATTGTTTTTCATTGTGCCCAATCTTTTTACAGAATTTGCATGATGATGGTTTATTGACAACAGTGGGCTTGATGTTCCTTGGAGCATGCATAGGCATTTTTCCTTTTTGTTGCCTTGTTAGTCTAGCTTTGGGAGCTTGAAGTTTGTCCTGTTGACAGCCCTGTTTAGGACCTGTGGCAAATTCTTTACTTTGACTTTCAACAAACTTAGAGACTTTAGGTTCTTGTTTCTTACCCTTGGTTTGACTTTTCTTGTTCTTTGAAGGGTTTTGTTTGCTTGAACATGGGCTAGGATCAATGAAAGAGGTTAACAGATTTTTGCCAATTTCTTTTTATTTTACTGGTTGATACCCTATCCCATGCCTTGTAATAAAAACATTGGATCCTAAAATTGCATCTAGATTCTGTTTTCCCTTTACCATGGTAGTAAGGGCTTCAGATTTTCCTTTTATCTCTTTTTCAGCTCTTTCCAATTTTTCCTTTAGCTTTTCATGCTCACTTTGAAGAGACTCAAGGGAGTTCATTAGATCATCTTTTTCCTTTTGAACTTCTTGGAGTTTAAGTTTCATGCTATCCATTTCCTCACTGTGTGTTTGTTCATCAATTTTCATCATTTCAATTTCCTTATTCAAGGATTGAATCTATTCATTATTGTTAGTTTCGTGAACAAGGGAATTGATTTTCTTCTTGAGTGCTTTATTATCAGACTTAAATTCACAGATTTTTTCAAATAAGACAGTGTAAGCTTCTTCCCATTCATTAACAGAATAAGTTTCAAAGGAAGAGTTTACCTCGTTGGAGTCATCACTTCGTGCCATGAGACACTGAACTTCATCATCTTCTGAGGTAGCTTGACTGTTTTCATCTTCGTCTTCATTGCTCCAAGTGGCCATCATTGCCTTGGCTTTCTTGAAGGTGAATTTGTCTTTCTTCAGTTTTTTCTTGAGCTCAGGGCACTCTCCTCTCATGTGCCCTTGCTTCTTGCAATCATAACAAACAACATCGGAATTTTTGTTAGTAGAATCAAATCTATTTGAGAAATCTTTCTTTTGGAAAGTTTTAGAGTTACCTGAACCTCTCCTTTTAAATTTCAGAAATTTTTTGAACTGTCTAGTGAGCATGGCCATCTCATCATTCTCACTATCACTAGAGGTTTCAGACTCATTGCTTTCATGTTGAGCATCCCTTTTGGAACCTGAAGAATTTTTCTTGGATGCTTTTAAGGCAATAGACTTTCTTGGGTTCTCTTCAGTTTCCTTTATTTTAACATTGAGTTCATAGGTCATTAGAGAACCAATCAACTCATCCACTTTCATTATAGAGAGATCTTTAGAATCCTCAATGACAGTGGCTTTAGTGTTCCATGAGGATGGAAGAGACCGAAGTATCTTCCTCACCAAATCACTTTCTGAGTATTCTTTCTTAAGACCCTTTAGACCATTTATGATAAGCATGAATCTTGCAAACATGTCAGAGATGGTTTCATCATTATTCATTTTAAACATTTCATATTTTGAAACCAACATGCTTACCTTGGATTCCCTTACCTGAGACGTACCTTCGTAGATCAACTCAAGTTTGTCCCACATCTCTTTTGCTGAGGTGCACGTGGAGACTCTTGAGTATTCCTTGGGGTGGACCGCGCACTGCATCATGTTGAGGGCGCTCCAATTGAGTGTCCCCTTTGCTATCTGGTCCTTCGTCCAAGTATCTTCGTCCTGAGGTAGGGAGTATGCTCCTTTGCTGACTATTTTCTACAATTCGTAGTTTTGTGCTCTCAAAAACACCTGCATACGATTTTTCCAATATGGATAGTCAGTGCCATCAAAGAAGGGCCGCCTGGTCACTGAGTGTCCCTCGGCCATGTACCCCTTGTTAGATTCCATTAGATCGTGAATCTCCTGATCGTAAGATCAAACAAGTAAGACAGTAAATCGGAGAAACTCGGCTTTGATACCAATTGAGAGGTTGCGGAATTCCCTATATGGTAATCTAGAAGGGGGGGTTGAATAGATTACTGTCTATTAAAATTTAATACAACCCTTTTAATCACAACACAGACTTTCTGAATTTCCAATAGAATCAAAGTAAGACTTAGATGTGTGTTGGTGATGTGTAGATGAAAGAGCAATCTATCTAACGTGTGTAGAGACAATGTGCCTATCAACCATCTAACGTAGAAACGTTCAAACCAGAAGACACGAAGATTTACGTGGTTCGGAGTACACAACTTGTGTATCCTACATCTACGGTCCACACACACACGCAGAGCAAACTGCTTATGAGCTAGTTCGGTGACTACAACTCACACACACGTGTTCTCTGATGTGCACCACGATCAGAACAACACACACATGTGAATCAAGCACAAGGACTGTTTGAGACACACCCACACACACACATATGATAGAAGAAAGAAAGTAGGAAGAGTTCTGAGTGGAAGGGATGAATCCTGATTGAGAACTCTTCTGGGGAACGTCTGGATGAAGTTAAAACTTCATCTTGATGGCTTCAGATCGATGGAGAAGCTTGAATCCACGACGTTCTGCCTTCAGTACTGCTGGATCAATGAATATTTCTATCTCTGAGCAGCAAGTTGAAGCAGAGCAGCAACAACACCTCTTGTTCTTGGACTTACTTTAGGGTTTTGGTGGTGGCTGCTTCTGTATGAGATTTGCTTCAGAAAGTTGCTTATATAGAGGTGTTTTCATATGGAGAAACGTGGGAGTTGGAAACACCATCTTTGGTAACTTGGAAAGTTCCCGTATCTGAAGATTCTCTTCGTCTGTCGACAGGCCTTGATCATCCGTCGACAGATAGCAACAGTTTTGCAAAGACACAGAAGTCTGGGATTTCGGTTGACAGTTTCCTGAGTGCATCTGTCGACAGCTGACTGGGCATCTGTCGACAGATGGCTGTTTCCTGAACTTGGTGTTTTCTGTCTGTTCACATCTGTCGACAGGCACCTTGGAGTCTGTCGACAGGTGACAGATTTCAGTGCTTTTGTGATCTGTTTCTCTTGTTTTGAGATAGCTTGGCTGTATGCACTCATACCTACATGATCAACCATGTATAGTTAGATATTATGAATACATGAAAGACCAAATATTGCATCAAGTTATTTGTCATGTATCAAACCTCAATTATGATTGTTCATCATCAAAAACATGTTATTATAAACATTAGAATGAAAACCCAACATTAGTATATAGGATCTCAGGCATTGCCGTTACGCCAAAACTCGAGTTGTTGTGTAAGGATACCATCCTTCCTTATAACCCATCACAGGGTACAGTCCCCCTGCTGGACAACTCAACAACACCCGCAGGCAGGTCCACACCCGGACCTAGGCATGACTTGGCCAACCTAGCCTCCGCCACACCCTCATTCTCAGGTTGCCCCAGGGTGAGACGTTGGCACGCGCACCTGCCTTGCAGCATGCCGCCCAACAATCACCCCCCCAGCGGCACCCTTGGGAATCGAACCCGCGACCTGCTCTGATACCAGGTATATAGGATCTCAGGCATTGCCGTTACGCCAAAACTCGAGTTGTTGTGTAAGGATACCATTCTTCCTTATAACCCACCACAGGGTACAGTCCCCCTGCTGGACAACTCAACAACACCCGCAGGCAGGTCCACACCCGGACCTAGGCATGACTTGGCCAACCCGGCCTCCGCCACACCCTCATTCTCAGGTCGCCCCAGGGTGAGACGCTGGCACGCGCACCTGCCTTGCAGCATGCCGCCCAACATGAAGTAATTCTAGTGGCTTCGAAGTAAGTACATCATTGAGAATTTAAAAATATTTTCTGGTTTGTTTTCATTGAGCACATATCCCACAAACTTGATTTTCAACATTAGGAAAAGATTCAGGAAGTCCTTTAACCATATTTAGCCTTATAAGTTTATTTAATGTGTTGAAACTTACATGACCAAGTCTCTTATGCCATGTCCATGCAATTTCATTTTTATTAGCAACCAAACAGATGTTCATCAAAAGTTTTGTCAAGATTTATCAAGTAAACATTGTTCTCTCTTTTTCCAAAGAAAGTTATTTTTTTAGATGAAGACTCAATTATTTTGCAAGAGTTTGACTCAAAAACAACTTTGTGACGTTTGTCACATGATTGACTAATGATCAACAAATTGTAATCCAAGCCATCAACTAACAAAATATTTTCAATTGAGTTTGAGAAACATTTACCAACCTTTCCAAATCCAATTATTATCCCTTTATTTTACCTCCAAATGTGACAGATTGTCACGCCCCGCCAATTTAGCAGCGGAATAAATAGGGGAGACGTGAGCAAAATACATAGTAGAGAAAAATGTACAATCAGTTGAGTAAATCAAAGCATCTAATGAATAATAATTGAGATAAAATTCTTTATTCCATTATAAAATCACTAAGATTATTACAACCACTAATTCAGAGCTAATACATAGGGCTCAATGACATCATTACATTGGAAAGAAATCTATAGCAAAAACTACTAGACTCCAATTGTACTAGGGTAACTTCGTCATTTGACTCTGGGTCGCTCATCACTCGGGTCCTGTCCCCTTCGTGTGTACAATGTCATCGTCTATCTTACCTGAGACACAATAACAAATAACGAAGGGTGAGCGATAACGCCCAGTAGGACTTAAATCTCATGAATCAAGCAGGCTTTAAGTAATTAACACATTTAATGGCAGAGTAACTAACGATGGAGTGAGTCATGTAAAGTCGAGAAAGTAATAGCACAAGTAACATGGTTCAAATAGCAGATGAATCAAGTATAGCACGATGATTAAAGTCAAGTCACGATAGAAAGCAATAACAACACGATGGCAAATAACATCAACGTCAAGCAATAGCAAGGAGAGAAAAAGTAAATGGCCATATGGAGAGTAAATTGAACTTTGATTGATTTTCTTATCAATCAAAATAGTATAGTACTTTTGATTAACTTTCGTGAATCGAAAATAGTAATGGCACTTTGGTTATCCGTAGATAGCCGAGAGAGAGTATATCACTTTGTTTGTCGAGAGTGTATAGCACTTTATTTGTCAATAGACAACGAGAGAATATAGCACTTTGTTTGATTGTCATAGATTAATCTTGATAGTATGGCACTTGGATGTAATGCCGACATCCTGATCATTTAACTCCCGCGGACAAATGGCACTTTCGGCCGCTCTCCCTAGGACCAGATCGGGCCCTATTGCGCTGACATTGATTTTTTTGTTTATCTTTAGACAATCATTTAATGGCCAATAGAGAGTACTAAGAAATAGATAAGTGCACCAGATGAATGGACGAGATAGTAGGGTGAACGTGAATAGATGAGCGAGTAGAGTATAGATAAGAGCTAGTGGACATTGCACGTAACACGTCGAGTAAACAGGCGATAGTAACAGTTGCACAACACGTGCACTTGGTGTTGGCAGTCAGGTGGAACACACTACCTTTCCGCTGGCCATGTTATGCATAGGTCCAGGGGTCCGGCTTGATTCAAGATAAGAGCGAACTTCTAATATCCGTTTGGATCATGTTAATCCCTAAAAGGTATCATAGGTGTTAGGGTACAACCAGCTCGTCGACCATGTGGGAATCCATGGACAGAGGAGACTTACGGAGGCCTTGAACAAAGACTCACTAGTCCGGCAGAAGGAATATCTGACGGAGAGTTTGTCCAAGTCAAGAGAGTGTGTATATAGAAACAAGTGCTCGACGTTCTAGAGGAATTCTAGAATAGTGGAACGTCAATAACGGTATTCCCAAAACAACACGAGAAACGAAGGCAAGTCTTATTTAAAGTATGTCAATTTAATTACATAAATTACCAGATACATTATGAAATATTTTCATGCCAAATTAAGCCATATTGGATGGTTCAAAGTGAGTGCAAGTGATATGAGAAAATCATGTACAAGATAGATCAGGTGTTTAACTTGAATTAATTAAAATATATTCCATAATTGTAACTTTGTTTGTCTGTGTACAGGACAAATAATAGGACAGGGGGTGACTGTATAACAATAAGACTTGCAAAAAGTTGGGTTTTCATGTAAAAAGCCAGAACACGACGCATCCTTGTAAGGGTCGTGATGGGCTCAGCTAAGAACGCGACATGAGCTTGTAAAGATCGCGACGACCCTGTCAGTTCGGGCAGGCAGGTCACGACAGGGTCGCGACGGCCTACTCAGGCAGGGCAGCAGATCACGACAGAGGCACTATCGCGACGGCCCTTGTGAACACGACCTATCGGGTTATCGCATTCACAGGGTCTGTGCCCGAGCCTGACAAGGAGAGGATATTACATTGGATTGCGGGCCAGAACTTACCCTATTTGACATAGGGTGATTCATAAAATCATAACTAAAGATACAAGCGATGAAAAATCATGAAACCAGTTGCAAAACAACCTAGACACGCATGGGTACTTTCAGTAAATAGGAATTTGAAAAGAATCAGGGTTTAGACATGTTTTAAACATGGGTCTTCATGATGAATAGGAAACAGTACATAGTTGAGATCAAGGATTAAATTTGCAAGATAGGATGAATCAAATTTAGGGCTTTTAGGGGCAAAAGATGCCTAACATGCATCAGTTCCTATAGTAAAAATCTCGTGGCATGGGGTTGAGTATACAAGGAGATCTAGATTTTTGAAAAGGGTTCGGGGTCATGTAAGTTGCAGAACATGAAAAATCAAGAACAAAAGATGTGCTCGATGAAAAATTATGAAACCAAAGGACTTTTGTCCCTGAGGTTTAGATCAACCTACACACTAAATTAATTTAGTTTTGCTCGTGAGAATGCCTACCTTTGGATGATTTCCTCTTCTAGGGCTAGAACTTGAAGAACGAGGTTGATGGCTTGAGAGCTCCTTCTCCCCACGAGTTCTCCTCCTCCTTAGTCTCTCCTCCTGGTCCAGAAACCCTTGGCAACGAGCTAGGGCCAGCCATGGAGGTTAAGAGAGTATTTATGTCTCTTGTATTTCAAATTCTTAATCGGACTCAAATTCCTATTTAATTTTGGGATTTCCTATTTCTCTCCTCTTTCTAAGCATGAAAACTTCTATTTGGGTTAGGATGGGGGCTAAATTCGTGGCCAACCTATTGGAGTAGGTTTAGGAATCCAAATCCAACTCAAACTTCTTATTTAATGCATTAAATACCTATTTTCTATTTAAGTAATATTTTAGTTACGAATTTAAGGTATTTTTCTATTATTCCTCTTTTAAAAATCTCTATTTTGGCCCACTAATTCCTAATAGGTCTATTTAACAAAGCCTATTACTTATTTTTGTTTAATGTGGTTTAACTTATAAAATTTCCCTTTTAAATTAGAGAATATTAGTGTTTCGGATTTTATTCATGGGCTATGGGAGGTCCATTGTTCTAATTTCTCATGATGGATTATCATTACATATTGTTTGGAGTCTACCCATCATTGTTTTAATTATTAATCCACTTGGCTCATATGATAATGGGTTTTCTTAATAAGTCACCTCAATTTCTAAAACTTGGTCCGAATTATTTTTCTAAGCCCAATTTTCTTAATGGGTCATCATTACATGACGTTGGAAGTCTCTCCGATAGGTTCGTTAAATTTATGGGCGCGTTATCTTTCCGTGTTAACGGTTTTCCGGCCATGTTTCCTAATTTGGATAATTAGTCACGTTGTGACGTACGCTTGGCCAATCGGATTTTTCGTTGCACAAATTTCTTCGTGGAACACTTACGGATAATGTTTGGGGTCGATTTATAATTTTTACAAAATTTTTAGATGTGTTCTTGCACATATGATAATGGTATGTATGTTTCTATTATTCCGTTTTTATTATTTCGAATTTTTAAATACTGAATTTTCCGGGTTGCTACATCCTCCCCCACTTAAAAGAATTTGGTCCCCAAATTAATATGATATGATATGACTATGAATTTACTCCGAATATTTCATTCCATTATCTCCCCCACTTAGGGCTTTGCTATCATAATATGAAATCAACTAAGGGTTTAGTGATGATACCTTGTCCACCAAATTCCATGACTCTTTCGGTTACATGTGAATCATTTATTGTAAAAGGCATTAATCATTATGAGTTCAGAGGTACCTTCCACGGTTCCCACTTCTCGATTTGGAGAGAGTAGTACCAAGGCTTCCAGCATACCTTGCTGGTTTAATTCCTCATGACGTTGGTTCTCAAATTGTGGGCAGTCTCTCATCTTGTGGTCGGAGCTACCACATCGCAAACATCTTCCTTGTTTCCACCATCAATACCCCGACGTGTGGCCCCTCCTATTGCAGCGCTTGCATCGCCACCTGCGAATAATGGCTACTTGTATGTCGTTCTTCTTATTCTTCTTTATTTTTCTCTTGTCACCATTTGGTTGGTTCCCTTTCATCATAGAATTGAGTTCTTCTATGTTAGTGGATGGTTCTTTTAGAAGAGTGCAGTCTCGTAGCTGATGTCTCAAGTCGCCACAATGTAAGCATGCACCAATTTTTCGCCAACACTCCTTGGCCACATGACCTGGCTTGTGACAATGAAGGCAGATGATCTCATCATTATGATTCATTTGCTGGTTGGCCTTCTCGCCATGGTTATATCTTCTCCTCCCATTCTGATTGGTCTCTTTTTTAATCTCCTTAGTCGCTTCCAGAGCTCTTTCTAGTAGTTGAGCAGCTTGCTGACATGCCAGAACCAACCTCTGGGTTGATCTCATGTCGATGTCCATTAAGAGTCCCTTCAAGAATAAGGTTGGCATTAGGGTGCGAAGTAGTATTAAATTAATTGGGGTAAGTATACATATATTAGATCTTAACCACAGTTCTACCCAATCCTCACTTTAGGTATGGTGGTTAGCTTGGACAGGTGTCATGGCAGTTCACCTAGAACACCCTAGGACCTAAAATATTCTAATAAGGACATCCTAGGCTCTGATACCAACTATCACGCCCCGCCAATTTAGCAGCGGAATTAATCGGGGATACGTGAGCAAAGTACATAGTAGAGAAAAATGTACAATCAGTTGAGTAAATCAGAGCATCTAATGAACAATAATTGAGATAAATTCTTTATTCCATTATAAAATCACTAAGACTATTACAACTACTAATTCGGAGCTAATACATAGGGCTCAATGACATCATTACATTGGAAAGAAATCTATAGCAACAACTACTAGACTCCAATTGTGCTAGGGTAACTTCGTCATTTGACTCCAAGTCGCTCATCACTCGGGTCCTGTCCCCTTCGTGTGTACAACGTCATCGTCTATCTTACCTGAGACACAATAACAAATAATGAAGGGTGAGCGATAACGCCTAGTAGGACTTAAATCTCGTGAATCAAGCAGGCTTTAAGTAATTAACGCATTTAATGGCAGAGTAACTAACGATAGAGCGAGTCATGTAAAGTCGAGAAAGTAATAGCACAAGTAACATGGTTCAGATAGCAGATGAATCAAGTATAGCACGATGATTAAAGTCAAGTCATGATAGAAAGTAATAACAACACGATGGCAAATAACGTCAACGTCAAGCAATAGCAAGAAACATGTATAGCAAGGAGAGAAAAAGTAGTTGGCCATATAAAGAGTAAATTACACTTTGATTGATTTTCTTATCAATCGAAATAGTATAGCACTATTGATTAACTTTCGTCAATCGAAAATAGTAATGACCTTTTGGTTATCCGTAGATAGCCGAGAGAGAGTATAGCACTTTATTTGTCGAGAGAGTATAGCACATTGTTTGTCAATAGACAACGAGAGAATATAGCACTTTGTTTGATTGTCATAGATTAATCTTGATAGTATGACAGGTGGATGTAATGCCGACATCCTGATCATTTAACTCCCGCGGGCAAATGGCACTTTCAGGCGCTCTCCCCAGGACCAGATCGGGCCCTATTGCGCTGGCATTGGTTATTTTGTTTATCTTTAGACAATCAATTTAATGGCCAATAGAGAGTACCAAGAAATAGATAAGAGCACCAGATGAATGGACGAGATAGTAGGGTGAACGTGAATAGATGAGCGAGTACAGTATAGATGAGAGCTAGTGGACATTGCACATAACACGTCGAGTAAACATGTGATAGTAACAGTTGCACAACACGTGCACTTGGTGTTGACAGTCAGATAGAACGCACTACCTTTCTGATGGCCATGTTATGCACAGGTCCAGGGGTCCGGCGTGATTCAAGATAAGAGCGAACTTCTAATATCCGTTTGGATCATGTTAATCCCTAAAGGGTATCATAGGTGTTAGGGTACAACCAGCTCGTCGACCATGTGAGAATCCATGGACAGAGGAGACTTACAGAGGCCTTGAACAAAGACTCACTAGTCCGACAGAAGGAATATCCGACGGAGAGTTCGTCCATGTCAAGAGAGTGTGTATATAGAAACAAGTGCTCGACGTTCTAGAGGAATTCTAGAACAGTGGAGCGTCGATAACGGTATTCCCAAAACAATGCGAGAAACGAAGACAAGTCTTATTTAAAGTATGGCAATTTAATTACATAAATTACCAGATACATTATGAAATATTTTCATGCCAAATTAAGCCATATTAGATGGTTCAAAGTGAGTGCAAGTGATATGAGAAAATCATGTACAAGATAGATCAGGTGTTTAACTTGAATTAATTAAAATATATTCCATAATTGTAACTTTGTTTGTTTGTGTACAGGACAAATAATAGGACAGAGGGTGACTGTATAACAATAAGACTTGCAAAAAGTTGGGTTTTCATGCAAAAAGCCAGAACGCGACGCACCCTTGTAAGGGTCGCGATGGGCTCAGCTAAGAACGCGACATGGGCTTGTACAGATCGCGACGGCCCTGTCAGTTCGGGCAGGCAGGTCGCGACAGGGTCGCGATGGCCTAGTCAGGCAGGGCAGCAGATCGCGACGACCCTTGTGAACACAGCCTATCGGGTTGTCGCGTTCACAGGGTCTGTGCCCGAGCCTGACAAGGAGAAGACATTACATTGGATTGCGAGCCAGAACTTACCCTATTTGACATAGGGTGATTAAGAAAATCATAACTAAAGATACAAGCGATGAAAAATCATGAAACTAGTTGCAAACCGACCTAGACACGCATGGGTACTTTCAGTAAATACGAATTTTAAAACAATCAGGGTTTAGACATGTTTTAAACACGGGTCTTCATGATGAATAGGAAACAGTACATAGTTGAGATCAACGATTAAATTCGCAAGATAGGATGAATCAAATTTAGGGCTTTTAGGGGCAAAAGATGCCTAACATGCATCAGTTCCTACAATAAAATTCTCGTGGCATGGGGTTGAGTATACAAGGAGATCTAGATTTTTGAAAAGGGTTCGGGGTCATGTAAGTTGCAGAACATGAAAAATCAAGAACAAAAGATGTGCTCGATGAAAAATTATGAAACCAAAGGGCTTTTGTCCCTGAGGTTTAGATCAACCTACAGACGAAATTGATTTAGTTTTGCTTGTGAGAATGCCTACCTTTGGACGATTTCCTCTTCTAGGGCTAGAACTTGAAGAACGGGGTTGATGGCTTGAGAGCTCCTGCTCCCCACGAGTTCTCCTCCTCCTTGGCCTCTCCTCTTGGTCCAGAAACCCTTGGCAATGAGCTAGGGCCGGCCATGGAGGTTTAAGAGAGTATTTATGTCTCTTGTATTTCAAATTCCTAATAGGACTCAAATTCCTATTTAATTTCGGGATTTCCTATTTCTCTCCCCTTTCTAAGCATGAGAACTTCTATTTGGGTTAGGATGGGGGCTAAATTCGTGGCCAACCTATTGGGGTAGGTTTCGGAATCCAAATCCAACTCAAACTTCTTATTTAATGCATTAAATACCCCTTTTCTATTTAATTAATATTTTAGTTACGAATTTAAGGTGTTTTTCTATTATTCCCCTTTTAAAAATCTCTATTTTCGCCCACTAATTCCTAATGGGTCTATTTAACAAAGCCCATTACTTATTTTTTTTTAATGTGGTTTAACGTATAAAATTTCCCTTTTAAATTAGAGAATATTAGAGTTTCAGATTTTATTCATGGGCTATATAGAAGGTCCATTGTTCTAATTTCTCATGATGGATTATCATTACATATTGTTTGGAGTCTATCCGTCATTTTTTTAATTATTAATCCACTTGGCTCATATGATAATGGGTTTTCTTAATAAGTCACCTCAATTTCTAAAACTTGGTCCGAATTATTTTTCTAAGCCCAATTTTCTTAATGGGTCATCATTACATGACGTTGGATGTCTCTCCGATAGGTTCGTTAAATTTATGGGCGCGTTATCTTTCCGTGTTAACAGTTTTCCGACTACATTTCCTAATTTGGATAATTAGTCACGTTGTGACATACGCTTGGCCAATCGGATTTTTCGTTGCACGAATTTATTTGTGGAACACTTAGGGATAATGTTTGGGGTCGATTTATAATTTTTACGAAATTTGTAGATGTGTTCTTGCACATATGATAATGGTATGTATGTTTCTATTATTCCATTTTTATTATTTCAAATTTTTAAATACTGAATTTTATGGGTTGCTACACAGATCCTCCTTCTTTTTCAACTAGACATGTGAACTTTGTTCTGTCTCCAGTCATCTGCCGTGAACACCCACTATCAAGATACCACACATTTGAGCTGGGTGCACGACCTTCCTTGTCACGCCTTGACGCGGAATATTAGAACGTGAGGCAATTGCAAGTAAAACAGGTACAGAGCGAGTACTAGACATCAAACCATTGAACAAGAATAAATACTAAAGCAAATTCATCTCATTAATAATTTTAAATGTCTAGTTACAACCACTAATATCAGAGCCATTCTATAGGGCCCAATTACATTGAATAAAAGTAAAAGACTAAACTCAAATTCTAACTACTACTAAGTCGCTAGGGTACGCTTGACTTCACTCTTGGTCGTTCCCATCCTCTTGAGTGTAAGTGTCATCCTCAGTCTCACCTGAGAACACATAACCTAAAACGCAGGGTGAGCGATAACGTCCAGTAGGACTTAAATCTCAGGGTCAAGCAGGCTTTAAATGATTAATGTATTAAAAGGCAGAACAACTAATGATAGAGCGAGAGAGTCAAGTAATGTAAGAGATAGCACGATAGCTTGTGATTGAAATAACACAAGTTTCCAAATATAGCACAAGCGTCGAGTATAACAGAAATAGCAGGATGGCCATAGCGTAAATAGCACAAGGTATAACAATAGCACAACATGTATGGTATAGCACTTTGTTGTCAATAGACAACGAGAGAACATAGCACTTTTGATTGTCATTTAGATAGTCGAGATAGATAGCACTCGAGTGTAATGCCAAACACTCTAGTCATTTAACTCCCGTGGGCACTAGCACTTTTGGGCGCACATCCCAGGACTAGACCGGGCCCTTTATATATTACCAAGTATTGGTTATATTGTTTATCTTTAGATAATCAGTCAATGGCCAATAGAGAGTACCAAGAATTAGATGAGAGTACTAGATGAATAGACGAGATAGTAGAGAGAGTGTGAATAGATGATCGAGTAGAGTATAGATGAGATCTACAGGTCATAGTACATGAAACGTGGAGTAACGAGCAATAGTAACAGTTGCACAACACGTGTGATTGGTGTTGGCAGTCAGGTGGAATTCACTATCCTTCCACTGGCCATGTTATGCATAGGTCCAGAGGTCCGGCGTGATTCAAGATAAGAGCGAGAGCAAACTAAGGCCGTTTGGATCTTACTGATCCCTAAAGGGTGTCATAGGTGTTAGGGTACAACCGGCTCGTCGACCATTTGGGAATCCATAGACAGAGGAGACTTACGGAGGCCTTGAACAAGGATTCACTAGTCTAGTAGAAGGAGTATCCGACGGAGAGTTCGTCCAAGTCAAGAGAAAGTGTGTATATAGAAACAAGTGCCTGACGTTCTAGAGGAATTCTAGAACAGTGGAGCGTCGATAATGGTATTCCCAAACATCACAAGAAAAACGACGACAAGTTCATTTAAAAATATGGCAATTTAAATAGATAATTGAATTAAATTACCGAATGTACTATGAGATATTTTCATGCCAAGTTAAGCCATAATGGATGGTTCAAAGTGTGTGTGCATGTGTCATGAAAAATCATGGACATGAAAGGTCATGTGAAAGATTTTAATTAATTAAAATATATTTAAGATTAATGGCTTCATTTACTGCATTTAAGAGAGTTAACAGGGCATGATATTACTATAAAAAATCAAGATTTACAGAAAGAGGGGGTTTCATGCAAAAACCCCAGATCGCGATGTACCCTTGTAAGGGTCGCGACAAGGTCAGATGAGAACGTGACAGGGTCATGAACAGGTCGCGACAGGTCGGCCAGAGCAGGCTGCCAGAATGCGACAGGGTGGCTTGTCGCGTTCAGAACATGACAGATATTGTGTCGCGATGGCCCTGTGAATGCGGCCTATCAGGCCGTCACGTTCTCAGGTCCTGCGCCTGAGTCCGAACGGGAAAAGGACATCACCTTGGATTGCGGTCCAGGTTGCCCTATTTTGACACAGGTTCGTTCAGAAATTCATAACTAATTGCACAGTGGGTGAAAAATCATGAAATCACTTGCAAACTGACCTAGACATGCGAGAGTACTTACAGTAAATAGGAATTTGAAAACAGACATGGTTTCGGCATGCTTCAAATAGGTTTATTCATGAAGAACATAGAACAGTGCACATTAGAGATAAAAGAATTAATTCGTGAAGTAGGATGGATGAAAATTAGGGCTTTTAGGGGCAAACGATGCCTAACATCCATTAGTATCTCTAGTTAAAATCTCTTGGTATGGGGTCGAGTATTCATGGAGTTCTAGAATTTAGATGAAGGGTCGGGGTCATGACGAGTGCAGAAATTCAAAAATCAAGAAGAAAACATTAGCTCGATGGAAAATTATGAAACTAGAGGGCTTTTGTTCCTGATGGTTGGAACAATCTACAGACGAAATTTTATAATTTTTTCTCGTGAGAATGCCTACATTTGACTCGTTTGATCTTCTAGGGTTAGAACTTGAAGAACTCGGGTTGAAGTTTGGTCTAGCCTTCTCCCCATGAATTCCTCTCCTCCTTGGCCTCCTATCCTCGTCTAGCAAGTCCCAGCAATGTGTTAGGGCCGGCCATGGAGAGTTTAAAGAGTATTTAAGCTACTTGGGTTTCTATTTCCTAATAGAACTCTAATTTCTATTTAATTCTGAGATTTCCTATTTCTATCCTCCTTCTAAGCTTTCCAACCCCCAATTGGGTTAGGTTAGGATGCAAATTCGTGGCCAACCAAATAGGGTAGTGTTAGGAATCCAATTCCAACACAAATAACCATTTTAATGATTTATTAACCCCTTTTCCATTTAGGCAATATTTAATATACGAATTTTGGGTATTTGTGATACCCCGAAATTTCATTCATTTTATATTATGCATGTGTTATTTACCTGTTTATGTATATAGTGTATGTATTAAAATGTGCATATTTCAATTTCTAAATTTCTCATGTGCATATGTAAGTATATAAATACATTATTTTCTGTGAATGTAAGTAATTAACTAATCTTGTACGTGTAGTACTTATTTAGAAACCATACATAGTATATTTAATTAATCTTGTGCATGCAAATATATAAATTTTGCTATACATCTTATAGGTATATATGTGAGTTAATTTTGTATGCATATGATGAGTATAAATGTACATATTGTATTTACTTATTTCATGTAAAATATATGTAACTATGTTGTGTAGATGTGTATATATATATATATATGTATATGTCAATTTAAGTGTGTGTATGCAAGTAATTATGCTTGTATAGATTATTCTTATTTAACTTTATGCATGTTGTATCTCAATAATACTATGCATGTACTATCTAACTAATGAAGTGCATATTATACTACTTATTCCACGGATATTGTGTGTAAGTATACGTTGTACATATGTATATATGTATGTTCATCTTATGCATGTGATATCTATCTAATTCTATACACATTAAGTTGTTCATAGTATATATATGGTACTTGAATAATATTGTGCGTAGGATAGGTAAGTATTGTCATTTACCTTGTAAGTACATGTGAGTTACTTTCGTACATATATATATATATAACTGTGCATGTATTATTTAATTATTGATATGCATATTGTGTTTAATTATTCCATGCATATTGTATGTAACTATGATGTGTATATGTATACATGCATATGTTAATCTTGTTCAAATGATATCTATCTATTTCTAAGCATGTTAAATTGTTATGATATGTATGATGCTTAAATAATCATGTGCATAATGCATGTAATTATGTAGTGTGTATGTATATACATATGTATGTTATTTTGTGCATGTTATCTTTAATTAAGATTAATACAAATTATATTTAAGAAAATAGTGTGTAATGCATGTAGTTTATATTGTGAATGTATATTTATTTATTTCAGTGCACATTTAGTTGGTTGTAATGTAATTTTATAGTTATTCCAGTGTACTACTGATTTCTGGCTGAGGGAGACAGTTAGCGGCCACACAGTGTGCCGCTGACTGCATGCCTGTGATTGGCATCCAGATCGATGGACGCCAATCACAGTGTAGGCGGCACCATATCTGGACGCCAACCCCATGTTGACTACACTAGATGTTGACGCCAAGTTCCCTACTTTGTAACAGTTTCAGATTTGGTAACACTCGTGTTTTGGCCGGTTCCAGTTTAGGAAACCCACCTAAAACCGTAATCAACCTACCCTAGTGCGTACCCAACTTGCCCAGCCTTATAAAAACACCTTTTCTGGCCGTGCCAAGTCTTTTGGGTCTTTGTGAAAACCCTAGAGTTCCCTGTGAGAAAAACTGAACTTCCAAGATTTCGATCCGGCGACTGGAGGAGTTTCCTGGAGGTCTACAACGACTGGAAGATAGTTCAACCATCAAGGAGGCATCCCCAACTCCGAGGATCAACCCACATCAACAGGGGAATCAGATTTGAAGAGTTTCTGAGCACCTTCTTGGCACGACCGAGGAGGGCTTCATCGATGAAGTTTGATCTTCTAGGATTTATTTAGAGGCAAGTAACCCATTGATGTCAACCCTATACATGTCCCCTTTAGTCCTAGCATTTTTCCGGATTTTTCCTCGTGTCCTGGAACCTCCAATTTCCCCTAGTTTTGATCTACTGTCTGCATGGTCTGCTGGCAGGAGCTTGGCGGCCACATCCTGTGCCGCCAAGATCCTGTGTAGGCGGCACCAGAGTGTTCCGTTTATAGTGGGCGGCCACATCCTGTGTAGTTAAGTTCTTCAGAGTTTTAAAAGTGCACTGTTTGATCTTTAAACTGTATTACTTGGACTTCTGAATGAGTATGCATGCTGTAAATTTTATGGGTAGTCATATGCAGTCATTAGGTCACATCATGAGGTTATTGTGAATTTCTGTACATGGTGTTAATTATTTAAATTCCTATATTTCTGAGAGAAACATGATTTATATATGTTAAATCCTGAATAATTAGCTTTGTTGTGTATTAGGGTTTGGAAAATTTATATAATCATATGATGATTGTTTCCATGTGTTTGAACTGTTAAGCATGACTGGTTGGTTGTAACTCATGTATTACTGAATTTCTTGATAAATAGGCCTGAAACTTGTCTTAATTAGTAAAATTATATTTACTATTCGGAAAAACCTAGAAAATTGGAAAGGTGATATGTTTACTGGTTATATCTTGTGATAAAAATTTGGATCTATTCTGATGACAACAAGTGTATTTATTTGTTAAACCATGTAAATTAGTCATATTGAGCATGTTAAATGTAACCTTGTGTGATTCAGTAATTAACAGTATGACTAGGACTGTAATATGAGTTGTTTTATTACTGAAAATAATAGTATCATGTTAGGTTAATTGAGGCATGTGCAATTGTTAAATAATGCATGTAAAGTGATTAAATAGTATATGTGAAATATGTGATTAATGCGAGAAAATGTGATAAAGTGAATGCGTAATAATTGAGCCGAAATTGACACTGCTACCATAGTGGTTCGAGAGCTGTACTATAGAAAAGTCCCTATGGAAGGCTCAACGTTGTGAAAAATATATCCTAAAGGGCATTAGGATGAAAACCTAGAGGTGGACAAGTACCACTAGATAGGGTGGAGAGGGCTTCTCCCGGTCCGCGCAGTTACCAAGATTCGCCAATAGATTGCCTAGGTGGCGGGTATGTGTTATGAGATGTGATGTGATGTGCTATTAGATGAGCTATGTGCTATGCGATATGGGTGCGTGCGTCCTCTAGTAGGTAGTTAGGACTATGTGTCACAGCAATTTAAGCGATAAAATATGAATAAAGTGTAAATTAATATGTGAATGTGGTATGTGGTGAATGCAAATGATATGTTATGTGATAAGTGAAAGTGCAAGAATAAACAATGTGAAGAATGTGTGAAAAGATATGTAAGGGAGAGTAAATATGAATGAGAATATGATTACATGTGAAACCAATATAATAGTGCATATGTTCATACTTTCATGTATTAATACTTCAAATGCAATATCATGTTTAGTATCATGTCATGTAGTTTATTAATCTTCATGTAATAGTGTATGTGAGTATACATATGTAGACATGTGAATTATGCAACGTAAAAGATGAATATGTGGAATTTCTAAATGGATAAGATGAAGTGTGAATAAATCTAATTCCATATAATTGAGTTTAATTCATGTCAAAACAGCAAGTAAAGTGTGGTTATGAATGTGATAAATACATGAAAGAATGTTTAGCTTCCATGCTAGATGTAATGTTTACTTAGTACAAAATTCCATGCTTTAATTGCTTATTGTTGCCAACCAACTTGAATATGTTTTAAATCTTCAATTCATGTTATAAAATGTGAAATCATGTGTAATGAGATTTATTTATATTAAAACGGTAAATAAAATATGTAATTAAATGTGAATAGTGCATGTGAAACATGAATAAATATCATGCTAAGTTACTCTTTACTTTGTGTTTAAATCTATGCCCTAGTTGGTAGAATTGTATCATAAAAGGGATAATGATTGGATTGATAAATCTTGTTACATGTGAGGGGTAGTAAGCATGTATAGGTGTTTGTTTATGTAAAGTATGATTGACACAAGTTATGGGTTGAATCATGAGTTAAATTAAGTGTCATGTATAGGAAGCATGCGTAGATATATGTTATTATGTCCATGTGCTAGTATAGCTTTGGCTTAATAGAATTTCCTATTAGTATCCATGATCTAGAATGAGTACATGTTAATCTAAAGCATATTTAAGTGGTCTAGATATGTGGATGGTTGTTTAAAGCATGTGTCATGTAATGCATTTATTGTGAAAAGATAGTATGTGTTTTCTCAATTGTGTAATAGTTAACATGTGTGTGATATGTGTAAAGTTGAGTCTTTGGTTTGCTTGCTGAGTCTTTAGACTCATACTTGCTTCGGCGTATAGGTGAGACATGTATCCCGTACTAGAGGAAGGCATAGCGAGGAGCATTCCCGAGCGTGAGGAGTAGTTTGTGGAGCGCTTAGTAGTTGTACTTTTCCCTTTCTTAGTATGAATAATGTTAAATTGCATGGACAATATTATGGACAATGTAGTTCTTTTATCATGTAATAATGTGGACATTGTCATTTCTTTTCGCTATATAGACTGTGGAATGTGTGATGGTGATGAAATAAAGTTGAGTTATTTATTTTATTTCCGCTGTACTCAATTGCTATCCACGTACATATCAACCTATTGTTAAATGCTGGGTTATTATCCCACTGTAATGATGTCCTTTGTACCGATGGGGATTGGTATAATCGTACCGGTATAAAGAGGGTCATTACAGTATTATTCTATTATTCCTCTTTTAAAAATCCCTATTTTGGCCCAATAATTTCTAGAGGGTCCATTTAACAAAGCCCATTACTTCTTTTCATTTAATGGGTTTTAATCAATTCCTTTTCCTTTGCATTTTCTAATTTATTTGATTAATTTAATTTAATTATTATTATACATATTATTATTGTTATTTAAAAAACTATGGGTTGCTACATTCTTGAACATATCAGATCAAAGGAAAAAAGATTTTAATACCCAAACATTGTTGGGACCATCAGTTTGATTGAGCAAAAATAACAAATCTTTCCTAACCCACATTTGAATCATTTTTGTTTTGGGTTTCAACTCTGAAATGACATCCCTTTTTGGCAATTTAACATTATGATTTGGAGTGTAAACACCAGTGTTTTCCTTTTCATAGGTAGGGAAATTATGTATTTTGGTATGATTGTTCATGTATGAAAATCCAGACCAAAAGTTCTATTGATATCTTGGAAATTTTGGATAGAATCAATGTGAGTTATACCAATGAGGACTGTGGTACCATTGATTCCAAGAATTGATCAAATTAGATTGATATGATGTTTTGAACTTCCAATCAACATTATGAAAATGTGTTTTTGCATTTTATAATTTTTCAAATTTTTGTTTGAATTTTTGTTTATCATCTTTTTGTTTTTCAGAAACGGATAGGTCAACCTATGTTGATTGTGTGTTGACACAGTAGCCACATGTTTCAGCTTATAACTAACCTATGTTGACCTCTCTGTAGCATGTGTCGACTTGACCAGTTTCTTCTGATTGGATACATTATTTTTATTCTAGTTTTTGACTGTTTCAGATGTTTTCTTTGATAATTGTTTATTATTCTTTTCTAAACTGTTGCTTTTAACAAGCTTTATGAAAGGTATTTTGGAAGGTTTTCTTTCTTCTCAGATGCTTTATTACTTGTTGGTTCTTCTGTGGTAAATCTCAGTCCATATTTTTAGCATTCATTTTAAGACCCAACAAGACATAAAGATTTTCTTTTCCTTTTGTGAAATTCTTTATCACTTGATCCTTTTCATTCAACAATTTATTAAGTTTTTCAATTTCATCAATTGTTTGTTGTTTTCCTTTTGTTGCATTTCAATTTTCTCTGTCAAATTTTCAATTTCATTATTACCCTTCTGAGACATGATTTTGAATTTATCCAACTCATCTAGCATTACTTCTCTTTCATCATTAAATATCAGAAATTTCCTTTTCAAGTTCAGACATTCTACTTGCTAGAGAAGTATCATGCATAACATTTTCATTTTTTCTTTTCAGATATTTATTTTCTTTTCTAATTTCAAAACATTTTTCAACCAATAAGCATTTTGCCAATCATCAATAGTGGATTCTTCAAAAGAGGAGCTTACCTTGCTGTCATTGCTGTTGGCCATAAAACATACTTCCTCATCTTCAGAACTTGAGGAATTGTCTTCCTTTTCTTCACTTTGGTCTTCATCTGACCAGGTTGCTAGCATTACTTTTGGTTTATTCTTCTTGATACCCTTCCTATACTTCTTGCTCATGTCTCTTTTGAATTCAGGACACTCACCTTTCATGTGTCCTGGTTTATTGCACCTGTAACATAAAATCAGATTATCTATTTTTTTGTCATTTCTATTCAGATGCGAGGATGAAGATGGAAATTATTTCTTGCTAATGGATTTGTTGTGTTTTCCATGGTGTTTTCCAATTCTTGATGACAAAATTTTTCTGAACTGTCTGGTGATGAGGACAATTTCATCCTCATCAGATTCAGATGATTTAGAAACATTAATTTCTTTCTCTTTGTCTTTTCCACTTGTTGAGGCTTTGAATGCGGTTGGTTTAGCCTTTAGCATATGTTCTTCAGTTATTTTCAAATTATTTTATAAGTCATCAGTGATCCTATAAGCTCATTCAGAGAGATTTTGGATAAATCCTTAGAATCCTTGATGACAGTTGCCTCACTATGCCATGCATGAGATAAGGATCAAAGGATTTTTCTTACCAGCTCAACATCAGTGTAATCCTTACCAAATCCTTTCAGTCCATTAACAATTACCATGAGCCTAGCAAACATATCAGATATTGATTCACCAGACTTCATGGTAAACATTTCATAATCAGAAATCAACAAATTGGCCTTAGTTTCTTTAACTTGTGATGTTCCCTCATACATCAACTGAAGCTTATCCCACATTTCCTTTGCAGAGGAGCACATGGACACTCTAGCATATTCTTTGGGATGAATTGCACATTGAAACATGTTCATAGCACTAAAATTTATGTGTAGCTCTTCTTATTTGCTCTCTGGTCCATGTATCCTCATCGCCAGTGATTTCATAAGGGCCTTTTTCAACAATTTTTCAGATTTCATAATTATGGGCTCTAAGAAACACTTTCATTCAGTTCTTCCAATAAGCATAGTCAGATCCATTGAAGTAGAGTGGTCTGCTTATAGAGTGGCCCTCAGCTACAAAACCTCGAGAATCCATGAATCAAATTGTATAGCGGTTGAACAATCAAGCACACAGATCAAATCAGATGTATCAAACAAATGCGATCAAATCAGATCAGAATAAAAAACAGAAATTAACCCACTCTGATACAAATTGTAGGATCGTATGAGCAGGGATCTAGAAGGGGGGGGTGAATAGATCTATCCCCAATTTCAACGGAAGCTTAAGCAATTTAAGAATTACTACAGATTGTAACACAATTTAGTGAAAAATCATACTGATTTGATGTGAGTGTGCACAATTGATGTGTGAGACAATTAGACAAATAGTGTGTGAGCGATCCCTATGCATATATCTATCGAAGAGACAATTAAGCAAACCGCAATGCACACAGATTTTTAAGGTGGTTCAGAGATCACAATAAGTGATTCCTACATCCACCCTCACCACTGTGAGGATTAAACCACACACAATCTCGTAAAGGAGATACAACACACACACACACACACACACACACACACACACACACACACACACACACACACACACACACACACACACACACACACACACACACACACACACACACACACACACACACACACTTAAGAGCACAACGGCTCAGTCCACACACTCAAGAGCTTAACGGTTCAAATCACACACACACACACGTTCTGATAGAAATCAACTTGCACAAAACACTTGTGCAAGTCAATCAACACTTAGAAATACACACACAGAAGATGAACTTTGCTTGTGTTCTCAAGTTAGTGAACAACTTGACTTTAAGAAGCTTGACAATCTTGGATCTTCAGATTAGGAAGAAGAGTGAAGGATTCACGAGCTTCTTCTCTTCTTCTCCTTCTTCTTCTTCTTCTTCACCTTCTTCTTCTTCTTCCTGGCGGCGTTGCTCTGCTCCTCTTTCTGGGCTCTGCATTTTTCCACTCCTTTCCACACACCACTATTTTGCCGCCGCTTCTGGACACTTCTTTTTAGCTGCACACCTTTCACAAAGGATAAGGGCCTATTTATACCCAAATGTCAAAACCTTGAACTTAGGGTTACATGTACCCAGAACCCTTAAGTGACACGTGCACATCACATGATGTCTTGCACAAAGGCATCTTTAAGTGTTCAGAGAAAAAGGTAATCAATGTTATGACAATCGATCTCAAACATAAGGTAATTCATGTTTAAGCTGTTGACAATCCATGTTATGGCAATTTATGTTTAAAACATGAAGTAATCGATGTTTAACATAAAGTAATCGATGTTTAACATAAAGTAATCGATATGTAGACAGTCGATGTTTAAACATGAAGTAATCGATGTCTACCGTGAGGTAATCGATGTTCTAGACAGTCAATGTTTAAACATGAAGTAATCGATGTCTACCATGAGGCAATCGATGTCTAACATGAAGTAATTGATGTTCAACATGAGGTAATTGATGTTCTAGACATTCGATGTCACGCCCCGAGAATTCACCATAATTTTGTGGGAATAATTGGGGCATGACCAAGAAAAATCAGATGGATGCATCAACTGTTTAGACTGGGTTTGGGAAGGACACACCAAAGGCTTCAGACAAAACTAGTCGATGGGAATCTTAAAGTGTCAACAATCGAACATACCTGATAAAACATTTTTAAAGGCACTCAAGCGATGTACAAAATTTACAATTTTCTAGAGTCTATTCAAGATTCTACATAATTACAACTTTGGAATGGATCCAAACAAAAGAAAGATTTCCTCTACTCCCATCCACCAAAAGACCACACTGGGGGTGCTGTCATCACTCATGCTTAGCCCCATCCGACTCCACATACTCACCTTCACTTCCTGAACATGTTAAAAAACTTAATGAGTTTGCACCCAGCAGGATTACATCTCAAGGTGCAGGCAATTGTGTACATGATTAATGCATTAGCAACAGAATTCAAGGGGGTTAGGCAGTACAAAAAGTTACTACATAAAACTATTTCTAAGTAAATCAGATGGCAAGTGAATAGATGATGAACAGTCTCGATTTCTTGGAACTTTCTAAACAGTGGTAGAAGTTCAAAGTTCTTCAGAGTACATGGTTTGTTTGTACAATTCTCAAGGCTAGCTTTACAGTACATGCACAATTTAGTCGAACAAATAAAGAGGTGGGTTTTCAGAATTGATTCAGATCAATCAGATCACAAGATTTGGCCATTTAGCAAAACATAACAATGAACAAGCACATCATAGCATATCAGGAAGGCACTTTCAAATCTTGCAAACATATTAGTGTCATGCCAACACCACAATTCCATACTCCCGCGGTTAACAAGTACATTGGGGTGCTCCTCCCCAGAACCAGACAGGGCCCTTACATTTGCACAGGCATGTGGTTGGTTGGACTGAAGTCCCAAATAGTGCCAGAGCATATGATGGCCAAGAGATTTCCAACGGATAAGTAGCAGTACTTAGTTCAAAATTGGAAATACTCTGGAGGAATAAGAACAAAAAGAGTACCATATATAAGAGTGCCAAATGTTCAGTGCGCGAAGTAAGAGAGAGGGAGCCTAAGGAATCAAGTCATGCCAGTAGATCATAGGGGTTTCCTACATATATGTTTCCTTTCTCTATTTTCAGGGTTTTGAATTCAAGAATAGACAGATCCAAGGGGGCGAATTTTAGATGAGTCGCAGAGGAACATAAATCAAGATGATTAAGAGTAGAAAATCTCCTTTTGAGTAATCTTCACATTATTACAACTCTTAATAGCCATAAGGTGCTTAGATTAAAAATGGCTAGTTGTCCTTCTACCAAGCAGCTCACAGGCTATAGAAGTTAGAGTTGAAGAGTACAACAATTTTGGAAGGGACAAAAGGATCTTTTACAATGGGGTGAGGGTCAGGAACCTCTAACCACTCTACTGGACAGAATTTAAACCATTCAAGGTATAATACTTGAATCAAAATCTCAGATAGTTAAAGAAACTTAGTTTGTGCCTGAGAAAACCTACCTTAATCTCTTCAGAACTCTTGCTCCCTCTTTAAACCAAGAAGAAATGATGGATGAAGGTCCAAGGTCTCCAAGCTTCGGGGTCAGTCACTACTTTTGAGGCTTCTCCCACCAGCTCAAACTTCCTCTTCCCACGACCAGTGGGGGTTAGAAAGGGAGCGTAGGAGTTTGTCTTAAGGGTCCCTATGTTCATGGTACATATGGCAGGATTTTGTGAAAGATTCACCCTACCTAAGGCCATGGCCCCAAACCATACTCCTACTATACCCATTATTGACTTGGTCAACCAAAAGGTCAGACCACCATACATAGCCATGTCTATGTTGACTTATTTTAAGGAAAGGATAGGCGTAGGTAAGGACCACCCATGCCTTGCCATAATTCTTTTGTCCTTTTGTTACCATGGATTTGAGACCAGGCTCTTAATAGTTTGATATTCAGGGCTACATCGATTCCTAAAGAATCAAGGAGAAAAATCGATTGCATAGAAGTAATCGATGCTGAAGGAAATATAGATTATATATAGAAGTAATTGATGCCGAAGGAAACATCGATTACATAAGACATAAGTTACATAGAAGTAATTGATGCCGAAGAAACATCGATTACATAAGACATCGGGTGCATAGAAGTAATCGATGTCGAAAGAAACATCGATTACATAAAACATCGGTTGCATAGAAGTAATCGATGTCGAAGGAAATATCGATTACATATAACATCGATTATATATAGAAGTAATCGATGTTGAAGGAAACATCGATTACATAAGACATTGATTATATATAGAAGTAATCGAAGCTGAAGGAAACATCGATTACATAGAAGTAATCGATGCTGAAGGGAACATCGATTATATAAACATCGATTATATATAGAAATAATCGACGCTGAAGGAAACATAGATTATATAAAACATCGATTATATATAGAAGTAATTGATGCTAAAGGAAACATCGATTACATAAAACATCGATTATATATAGAAGTAATCGATTATGAAGGAAACATCGATTACATATAACATCGATTATGTATAAGTTATGCTTCGGCTGACTACGTTTTGTTCTATTTTATACGAAGTTCCACTTCGTCATATACGAAGTGTTGCTTCGATTGACTACATTTTGTTCTATTTTATACGAAGTTCTTCTTTGTCATCCACTTCGTCATATACGAAGTGTTGCTTTGACTGATTGTTTTTTAGATTTCTTGACCATTTGAAATGCTGGTAATTAATTTTCCCTTTTATAGGTACTTCCCTTGCATTATAAAATTTTCTTGGCTTTGCTTCATTACTTTAATTATCCAAATTGAGTCATTTACTCAATTATGCCCATCATGTTACCCCTATTTATTTGAGATTAAAAATCTAGGGCACTCCCCTACTTAAAGGAAATTGGTCCCCAAATTCACACGCAATATATCATGATGTTTCAGGAGTATGAGAGACCTTACCGTGGAATAGTTATGGATGTTTCTTCTTCATTGCCTCCTCTAGCTCCCAAGTATCTTCCTCCAGGTCTCTTCTGCTCCAATGGATCTTCACCATAGGTATTGCCCTATTTTGGAGTTGTTGTAGCTTCTTGTCCAAAATCTTTACTGGCTTTTCTTCATAGGTCAAGTCCCTTCCCAGCGCCAGGCCCTTATATTGATCACATGCTCAGAATCATATAGATAATTCCTCAACATGGATACATGAAAGACATTATGTACCCCTGCTAATGATGGAGGAAAGGCAATCTTGTAAGCTACTTCTCCCACTCTTTCTAGGATCTCGAAAGGTCCTATAAATCTAGCTTTCAGCTTCCCTTTTATTCCAAACCTTTGGATTTTCCGTGTAGGTGACACCTTCAAGAACACATGATCTCCAACTTGAAATTCCAACTCCTTCATCTTTTATCTGCATAGCTCTTTTGTCTTGACTCTACAGCTTTCAAACGTTCTTTGATAAGTTGAACTTTCTCTGAGATGTCCCTAATCATGTCAGGTCCTAACCATTGCCTTTCTCCAGTTTCTTCCTAACACACTGGTGACCTGAAACTTCAGCCATACAGAGCTTCAAATGGTGCCATCTTAATGCTTGCCTGATAGCTCTTGTTGTATGCAATTTCAACCAAGGATAGTTGCTCACTCAAACTTCCATTAAAATCAATTACACAGGCTCACAACATATCTTCCACAATCTGATTGGTCATCTCAGTTTGTCCATCTATCTGGGGATGGAAAACAGTGCTAAAGTATAGTCTAGTTCCTAATGCAGACTACAATCCCTTCCAAAAATGGGATGTGAATCGAGGGTCCCTATCAGACACGATGGATAATGAAATTCCATGAAGTATGACAACCTCCTTTATGTACAAAGCTGCCAGGACATCAACATGCCATCTGCTCTTTATAGGCAAGAAGTGGGCTGACTTTGTCAATTGATCCATAACCACCCAAATCGCATCAAGACTGCCTCTAGTCCTAGGTAGTCCAGTGATAAAGTCCATACCTATACTCTCCTATTTTCATTCAGGTATTTCCAAGGGTTGTAACACTCCTGCAGGTCTAAGATGCTCTGCCTTAACTTGTTGACAGGTCAGGCAGCGAGCTATAAATTTTGCCACTTCCCTTTTCATGTTGGGCCACCAATAAACTTTCTTCATATCTTGATACATTTTGGTGGCACTAGGGTGTATGGTATACCTGGACTTATGGGCTTCTATCATCAGCTTCTTCTTGAGTCCCTCATTATCAGGTATACATGTCCTTCCTTGGAATACCAATCTACCATCACTTACTATAGCAAAATTTGGTCTCTGGTTAATCTTCTCCTTAATTTCCACTAGAAATGGGTCTTTATCTTGAAGCTCTCTAATCTCATTAAGGAAATCTGAGTGTACTCGGAGGTTGACAATCATCATTCTATCTTCATTCTTCTTCACATTCAAATCAAGGTTGGCAAATTATTTTAGCAATCTCCATTCCCAAACCATCCAACTAGCCAAGGATGCCACATGTTTCCTACTAAGGGCGTCTACTACTGAATTGGCCTTTCTAGGATGATACTGGATGGAAAAGTCAAAATCTTTCAAATACTCCAGCCATCTCCTTTGCCTCATATTAAGTTCCTTTTGTGAGAATAAGTATTTCAGACTTTTATGGTCTGAAAACACCTTAAACTGTTCTCCATACAAATCATGGCGCCAGATTCTCAGAGCAAATACCATGACTTCCAATGCCAAGTCATGCACTAGATAGTTGACTTCGTGTGTCTTCAATTGCCTAGAGGCTTAGGCCACTACCTTGCCTAATTGTATAAGTACACACCCTAGTCCAACACCTGATGCATCTGAATATATTTCAAATTCTCCACCTTCTTGGGGCAATGTAAGTACTGAGGCTGTAGTCAAGTAGTCCTTTAGTGTGCAAAAACTCTTCTCGCATTCCTCCGTTCATACAGATGGGTTTTCATTTCTAATCAACCGAGTCAAAGGCACTGCTATCCTAGAGAAATCTTTAATAAACCTTCTATAATACCCTGCCAATCTCAAAAAGCTTCGGATTTCTGTCACATTGGTAGGCCTCCCCCACTTGAGGACTGCCTCAACCTTGGAGGGATCCACTGCTAGCCCATTCAAACTGATCACATGTCCCAAGAAAGCTACTTCCTGCAGCCAAATTCACATTTGCTCAGCTTGGCATACAACTGATGATCTTTTAACAGCTGCAAAGCTAACTTCAGGTGTTCCATATGTTCCTCCCGAGTCTTGGAATATATTAGAATGTCATCAATAAATACCACCAAAAACTTATCCAGGTATGGTCTATACACTTCATTCATTAATTGCATGAAGGTCGCAGGGGCATTTGTCAGCCCAAAGGGCATGACAACAAATTCATAATGCCCATACCGGCTCCTGAAGGCAATCTTATGTATGTCATCTTTTGAAATCCTCAGCTGATGGTACCAGATCTAAGGTCAATCTTAGAAAAATATTTGGCTCTCACAATCTGATCAAACAACTCATCAATCCTCGGTAGGGGATACTTGTTCTTAATGGTGAGTCGACTTAGCTGCCTATAATCAATACATAATCTCATAGACCCATCTTTCTTCTTCACAAACAATACAGGTGCTCCATAGGGTGAGGTATTGGGTCTAATAAACCCCTTTCCTAGTAGTTCCATCAACTGCTCTTTCAACTCCTTTAGTTCTGCTGGGGACATTCTATAGGGGGCTCTAGAGACAGGAGCATCTCCTGGAATTAATGGAATAGAGAAATTAACTCCCCTTTCAGGGGGAATACTAGGCAGCTCATTCGGAAACACATCCGGAAAGTCTTTAACTACTTCAATGTCTTCAATTCTCACCTCCTCCTGTTCCTTTATCATTGATGCAAGGAATGCTACACATCCCTTCCTCATCATTTTGTGGGCTTGGAGGGTAGAGATAAGAGATGGATGCCTCCGGCTCTTAGTGCTTGAATACACCAATTCTGGGTATCCACTAAATGTTACTCTACTCTTTTTGTAGTCAACACTAGCCCCATGTTGGGTTAGCCAATCTGCTCCTAGAATCACGTCATAATATTCCATAGGCATGTATACTAAATCTGCGGGTAAATTTCTCCCTCCGATGTCTACGTCAGCAGAGGGAAAATGTTGGGAGAGTTGAGCTCTCTCTCCAAGAGGTGTGGTGATTGGAAATTCACAGGCTAGAGGTACGGGTTTTATAGGAAGAGTCTCAAAAATTCCTGGAATATAAATGAGTGTGTTGCCCCTGTGTCAAATAAAGTAAGGGCAGGCCTGGAAAGTACAGTAAGGGTACCTTCCATGACTCCTCCTTCTTCTGAGGTTTCTGGTTCCATCACCACTTGGAGGCGACCCTGCCTCTTCTGCCCTTCCTGGTGCTTGTCTTGAAATGGTTGCTCCTTCATCATAGGACAGCTAGAGATCCAGTGGTCTGGACTCCCACATCGCCGACTTTGCCCTGAGCTCTCCAGCAATTTTCAAGTTGGTGCCCCTTCATGCTGCAATGCTTGCATTCTTCGAACTTGGCCACTGTCAACGGTACACCAGCACCTCTTGGCTTCTTATCTGTTTGAATGACTGGGCCGACACTAGGTCTTTTTTTCCCAGAGTTTCATTGTAATTTTTCCATAGTCGAGGTCTGCCCCATCTTGACAGATCTTCCCTTAATTTTCTCAGCAGTCTCCATGGCATCCTCGAGTAGCTGAGCCTTCCTCACCTGTCCATCTGCGCCAGTTGAGTGATGAACTGAGGCCTCAGGCCATTAATAAATCTCTTGGACTTAATCTTTTTGGTCCCCACCATGAGGTGCATAACGAGCTAGTAGTGAGAACTGTGCCACATACTCAGCCACTATCAGTTCCCTTTATTTCAGCGCAGCGAACTCCGCTACTTTCATCTCTTGCACCCTTTTCGAAGAATATTGGTTGTTGAAATGTTCTACAAATTGGGTTCAAGTCACTCGTCGTCCTTGCAATTTAACCTCCACTGCTTCCCACCAGGTACGATCGTCCTTCTCGAGTTGAAAGGTGGCCAATAGCACCTTATCTTGGTCAGTGCATTGAATGAACCTAAAAATCAGCTCCACTTCCTTGAGCCAGTGCTCAGCAACATCTGGGTCAGTGCTCCCCTCAAACACTATGGGATTCATGCTATGGAAGTTTCGATGGAGTTCTCTCGCTCCGCGATTTCTGCCACCCTGCGTTGCTTGTAGAATTGCCTGGGTCAAACCCCGGAGGGTTTGCTGCATGGTCCTCATCTGAGCCCGTTCAACAGCCATTTGGACAGTGTCATATCTTCAAAAGGACGAAGGTTGTTAGGGTCTAGCTATTGCACCTAACATTCTCGACACATGGCTCTACCCATCTCACTTGGTAATGGACCTTGCTAATTGGCGATAACTCAGGTCGGTCAATGCTAAGGGTTTCCCATGATCAGTGCTAAAACCCAAGGAGTCGTCGCTTTGATACCACCTTTGTCATGCCTTCGAAAATTTACCATAATTTCGTGGGAATAATTGGGGTGCGACCAATAAAAATCAGATGGATGCATCAACTGTTTAGACTGGGTTCGGGAAGGACACACCGAAGGCTTCAGACAAAACTAGTCAATGGAAACCTTAAAGTGTCAACAATCGAATATACCTGATAAAATATTTTTAAAGGCACTCAAGTGATGTACAAAATTTACAATTTTCTAGCGTCTATTCAAGATTCTACATAATTACAACTTTGGAATGGATCCAAACAAAAGAAAGATTTCCTCTACTCTCATCTCCACCAAAAGACCACACTGGGGGTGCTCTCATCACTCATGCTCAACCCCGTCCGACTCCACATGCTCACCTTCACTTCTTGAAAATGTTAAAGAATTTAATGAGTTTGCGCTCAAAGGGATTACATCTCAAGGTGCGGATAATTATGTACATGATTAATGCATTAGCAGCAGAATTCAAGGGGGTTAGGCAGTACAAAAATTTACTACATAAAAGTATTTCTTAGTAAATCAGATGGAAAGTGAATAGATGATGAACAGTCCCAGTTTCTTGGAACTTTCTAAACAGTGGAAGAAGTTCAAAGTTATTTAGAGTACATGGTTCGTTTGTACAATTCTCAAGGCTGGCTTTACAGTACATGCACAATTTAGTCGAACAAATAAAGAGGTGGGTTTTCAGAATTGATTCAGATCAATCAGATCACAAGATTTGGCCATTTAGCAAAACATAACAATGAACAAGCATATCATAGCATATCAGGAAGGCACTTTCAAATCTTGCAAACATATCAGTGTCATGCCAACACCACAAGTCCATACTCCCGTGGTTAACAAGTACATTGGGGTGTTTCTCCTCAGGACCAGACATGGGCCTTACATTTGCACAGACATGTGGTTGGTTGGACCGAAATCCCAAATAGTGCTAGAACATATGATGGCCAAGAGAATTCAATGGATAAGTAGCAGTACTTGGTTCAGAATTGGAAATACTCTGGAGGAATATGAACAACAAGAGTACCATTCATAAGAGTGCCAAAGGTTCAGTGAGCAAAGTAAGAGAGAGGGAGCCTAAGGAATCAAGTCATGCCAGCGGATCATAGAGGTTTCCAACATATATGTTTCCTTTCTTTGTTTTTGGATTTAAGAATAGGTAGATCCAAAGGGGGAATTTCAGATGAGTCGCAAAGGAACATAAATCAAGATGATTAAGAGTAGAAAATCTTCTTTTGAGTAATCTTCACACTATTACAACTCTTAATAGCCATAAGGTGCTTAGGTTAAAAATGGCTAGTTGTCCTTCTACCAAGCAGCTCACAGGCTGCCGAAGTTGGAGTCGAAGAGTACAATAATTTTGGAAGGGACAAAAGGACCTTTTACAATGGGGTGAGGGTCAGGAACCTCTAACCACTCTACTGAACGGAATTTAAACCATTCAAGGTACAAGACTTGAATCAAAATCTCAGATAGTTAAAGATACTTAGCTTGTGCCCGAGAAAACCTACCTTAATCTCTTCAAAACTCTTGCTCCCTCTTCAAACCAAGAAGAAAAGATGGATGAAGCTCCAAGGTCTCCAAGCTTCGGGGTTAGTCACTGCTTTTGAGGCTTCTCCACCTACTCAAACTTCCTCTTCCCATGACCAGTGGGGGTTAGAAGGAAGCGTAAAAGTTTGTCTTAAGGGTCCCTATGTTCAAGGTACAGATGGTGGGATTTTGTCGAAGATTCACCCTACCTAAGGCCATGCCCCCAAACCATACTCCTGCCATACCCATTATTGACTTGGTCCACCAAAAGGTCAGACCACCATACCTGGCCATGTCTATGTTCACTTCTTTCAAGGAAAGGACAGGGGTAGGTAAGGACCACCCATGCCTCGCTATAATTCTTTTGTCCTTTTGTTACCATGGATTTAAGACCAAGCTCTTAATTGTTTGATGTTCAGGGCTACATCGATTCCTAAAGAATCAAGGAGAAAAATTGATTGCATAGAAGTAATTGATGCTGAAGGAAACATAGATTATATAAAACATTGAATATATATATAAGTAATCGATGCCGAAGGAAACATCGATTACATAAGACATCGGTTACATAGAAGTAATCGATGCCGAAGGAACATTGATTACATAAGACATCGGTTGCATAGAAGTAATTGATGCCGAAGGAAACATCGATTACATAAGACATCAGTTGCATAAAAGTAATCGATGCTGAAGGAAACATCGATTACATAGAAGTAATCGATGCCGAAGGAAACATAGAAGTAATCGATGCCGAAGGAAACATCGATTACATTATATAGAAGTAATCGATGCTGAAGGAAACATCGATTACATAAGACATCGATTATATATAGAAGTAATCGAAGCTAAAGGAAACATCGATTATATAAGACATCGATTACATAGAAGTAATCTATGTTGAAGGGAACATCAATTATATATAGAAGTAATCGATGCTGAAGGAAATATAGATTATATAAAACATCGATTATATATAGAAGTAATCGATGCTGAAGGAAACATCGATTATATAGAATATCGATTTTATATAGAAGTAATCGATGCTACAGGAAACATCGACTATATAAAACATCGATTATATATAGAAGTAATCAATGCTGAAGGAAACATCGATTACATATAACATCGATTATGTATAAGTTATGCTTCGACCAACTGCATTTTGTTCTATTTTATATGAAGTTCCACTTCGTCATCCACTTTGTCATATATGAAGTGTTGCTTCGATTGACTGCGTTTTGTTCTGTTTTATATGAAGTTCTACTTTGTCATCCACTTCGTCATATACGAAGTGTTGCTTTGACTGACTGTTTTTAGATTTATTGACCATTCGAAATGCTGGTAATTAATTTTCCCTTTTATATGTACTTCCCTTGCATTAAAATTTTCTTGGCTTTACTTCCTTACTTTAATTATCCAAATTGAGTCCTTTACTCAATTATGCCCATCAAGCTACCCCTATTTATTTGAGATTAAAAATCCAGGGCATTACAGTCGATGTTTAAACATGAAGTAATCAATGTCTAACATGAGGTAATCGATGTTCTAGACACTCGATGTTTAAACATGAAGTAATCAATGTCTACCATGAGGTAATCGATGTTAGAACATTGACTATCAGGAAGTCGGAGTTAGACATCGACTGTTCAAAAGTTGATTATCCAAACTTCGACTGTCCAAGACTTAGACAAAATGTGAGCATCCAAAGTTCTGTCCAGCAAGATTTCAAGGTGGCCAGTCTATCTATGAATTGCTATCATGAATCAAATGATATGCAACATGAAGGCAATTAAGTTCATTAGCAAAATAATGACATTATGATATCAACCAGATGAATGAATGTGTTGACATAAATGCTCATTACATTAGGAACAATTCACTGCAAATCAATCATGTGTTGAAACTAGACATGATTGTGTTGACACAAACACAACACATGTGTCGACACACCAAGGCAGCAAACATAGTCAAGACATACTGTGATTGAAGGCATTCACAAGATGAACTATTCACAATATAAACTATGATTATGTCATCATCAAAACATATCATTATGTTATCATCAAAACAGATCAAATTAATCATTATGGTTATTCACATAACCATAACTCAACAGTACCCCCAACAGATGTGTGAACTTCAGATCCAGTTGTAGACTTCGTGGTAGCCTTAGGTTGTTGTTCTTTTCTTTCTGGGCATGAGTTATTGTATTGGGATAATGTAAATTTATGTAAATTTACATGATATCATTTAAATTTATGTATCTTTATATACATTTTGTTCTTCTTTCTATGTTCTCACTAGACATGTGTATGGATATCCCTTACGAGCTTAGTGGTTCGTGGGAAGCGGAGTCAGGTCGAGTTCCGTTTGGACAGGAGTGTGCAGAGTAGTTGGTGAGACCTTACCATGTGATTGTAAGGGCATGCTTAGTTGTAAGTGTGGCTATGCTATTAACGTCGAAGTGGGGAGCCTTATTAAGGCTCAGGAGCTGTTTGAGAAGTTAGCCTTGATAGGAATGAGGCCATTTAGAGACGACGGGTAGGAGCCGCTTACACTTACTCTAGCTGGATGTTAGCAATCTGAAGGGTCAAGGGGTATAGACCGTAGTGGTTGTGCCCTTGTAGTCGTATGGTCTTCATGGGTTACTGGGCCCACCGCCATTCTCTAGTCATAATGGACCAAGCCAACTCTAATCCTCCACAATAACCATTATATTTATGAGCTTTAAATGCCATTGATGATAAATCATAAACATTGGCATTTGCAAAAATACATAACTTTTGATGCATTTGTATGCAATAAAAATTTCAAAATCTTTACTTTTCTTCAACACTAGGTGAAACAGGATGCTTTACTATAATAGTGAGTCTACTTTCTTTGACCATGTGGAATGAGGCTTATGAGTAGCACTAAACTTTTTCACTTAGTTTGATACATGGGGCAGGTAGTGAGCTCACTAGAATTTTTTTTAAAGTCAGTTAATCAAACCCTGCTAAATCTTTAATAATTTTTTTTTAAAAAAATCAACTTATTAACTCCGTTCTTGACATTGAACTTGCCTCTAGGTAATAAAAGCATGCCATGTTATCATTTGACAGGAAGAACATAATGAGCACTTCATAAATGAGAGAGTTGTGGTAAATGTTGATTTTGTGTTAAAAGTGGAGTAAAAAGTGTTAGTTATTCAATTATTTTCTAAATTTTATTTTCCATCACTTCAAGATACTCTACACTAATAGATTTGACTTTGCATAACTTCCACAACTTTCCGTAATTTGTTATCAATATAGTAATATGTTGACATATCTATACTATATATATAACACAGTCTAAGAGCAACCACGTGTCATCACCATAGTGAACAACCTATACATGTCAACACCTAAACAACTTAAAAAAAATTAATTGTGTAACCAGTCTAACCGCTCCAAATCCTCATCGCGATGTCGGTTAAAAAAAGAAAACTAAACACATGAATACAAACTCTAGACGTGTAACCGTGCCTAACTGCTATCCATTATCTTAAAACACATGCACGACTCTCACATATCACTCTCTCTCCCACTATCCACTATCTTAAAACACATGCACAACTCTCCCATGTCACTCGCTCTCCCAAAACTCCGTCCCACGCCTAACCGATATGTTGCCACTTCTCCAGCGTCGGTTGGTGCATGCTCGCATGCTAGAACATGCTCTTCTTGGGGACGGTGGCCGGTGTGCCGATGCTCTTATCTATTTGCCTTGACCTGTTTTCCCTCTCCACTGATGTCCTGCACTCACAAATCGTGAAACCTATGGAAGTCGGCCCAAATAAAAATGTTTTTGTGCTTCCCAACAGATACTTTCTTTGACGTCTCCAAGATCGGTAACGTTCTCTACCAAAGGCAGCTTATCTATCGCTCTATCTCATTGTCTTTCTCTTTGCATCGCTATCTTACTGACGCCAACAGTCTTTCATGCCGCAGAGCAAGTGCTGCCAATGACGACGACAGGAAAGTCCTTCCACTTCTTCGACATCTCCAAAAATGGTACGTATGCATGTTCAAAACTGCATGCACATATGTGGGTTGAGTGTGTTTTGGAACTTTCTAAAGTTGTATTTTAATGATATCCAATGAACATCACTTATACCTTAATTTTGATGATGACATACTGTGATCTTAATGATGACATACTGTGATATTGATGATGACATATCATGATGTTAATGATGAGATATTATGATCTTAATGAAGACATGTTGTGATTTTAATAATGACATATTGTGATTTTGATGATGACATATTGTGATTTTGATGATGACATGTTCTGATTTTGATGATGATATGTTGAACATGTTATACATTTTATACATATCACACTAATGCTTAAACAACATGTTTTGATGTTAATATCTCATATTTTAATTATAATATCTTGTACTAATGGTTTATGTGTTCAATTTTCAGGTTCACACATTTTTGTCTTGGTAGTGTCGACACTAGATCAAAGCAGGTCGACACTAGTCTCAGATTCCAGAAGACCCAGTTGCCAGACTGGGACAGCAGGTGGACACTAGATCAAAGCAGGTCGACACTAGTCCCAGATTCCAGAAGGGCAGGTCGACACTAGCTCAGGGTAGGTCGACACTAGACCCAGTTTCCAGTAGACCAGTTTTGCAGAAATGGGACAGCAGGTCGACACACTCCGGCTGAAAGTCAAAATCGTGAATTTCTCTGGACACGTGGCTGCTTGGGATTTTGGGGATTTGACCTAGGGTTCCGTGCCCATGCACCCCAAAGCACTTTATGGACATAAATACCCATGTTCCTTGTACCCCAAAGGTAAGAGAACCCATACACTTCCAAAAGAAGCCTTTTGGCAGCCAAAGGGGGTTCTCCAGATCTGTCTCCATCTCCAGAAGCTACAAGCCATCCTTTCAAGAGGAAGGACAAGGGAATCAAGGGGAATCCTTAGAGAGAAGGTTGCTGTGCAAGGCAAGGGAGCAGATCCAACTGAAGAGGCTCAGGAGAAGAAGGATTTCTGGCATTTCAAATGCCATCAAAGCAGAGCATCGCCAATTGAGGAGAATCTCCATCGACTTCCATCAAGCCTCCTCAATTGAAGACTCTGCAAGGCCTCTTCATCGAAGAACACTCTTTCTACATCTATTTCTCTCATCTCAGAGTTTGTTCTTCCTTATTTCGTCTGTGAGATTTGTGCATGAAGTTCTGCACAAATTTTCTGTGTACGAATCTGTTTTGAATCAGATCATTGCTAGAAGATCTGATCTCTTTTGTGTTTGATCTAGCTTTTGTACTCTGATCCGTCGAGCTCTGGTTTGTGAGTCGTCGCACTCACTGTGTGGTTTGAGCCGTCGTGCTCAATTTGGAGTCGTCGTACTTCGGTTGTTGTTTTGAGCCGTCGTGCTCAGTTTGGAGTCGTCGTGCTCCAGGTGTTTCTTGAGTCGTCGTTCTCAAGGGTGTTTGGAGTCGTCGTGCTCCTGTGTGAGTTGTACTCAAGGTTTTTGAGTAGTGTGGCCTCACTGTGTGAGGGGTGGATGTAGGAGTCACTGGAGGTGATTTCCGAACCACCTAAAAATCCTCTGTGCATTGGTTTGAATTGTGGTTTGCCTTTGTATCTCGCTAGATGCATGCATAGGGATTTCGTTCACACTACTAAATGATTTGCTCACACACTCTAATCACGCTTCAGATCAGTAAATTGTTTGGGTGATTTGATCTCTGATTTGAAGTAATTTTAAATTGCTTAAGCTTCCACGTTAATTGGTGTTAGATCTATTCAACCCCCCTTCTAGATCTGATCCTTCCACCCATCCGTTCCTAACAATTGGTATCAAAGCGGGTTAATGTCTATCTCTGATCTGATTTGATTGCTTCTGTTTGATCTCTGTATTAATTGCTTGAATTGTTTGCTTGCTCTTTCTTATTTAATTCTAATTGATGGATTCTCGAGGATTTGTAGCTGAAGGCCATTCCATTAATAGACCACCATATTTTGATGGGTCTGATTATTCATACTGGAAAAATCGCATGCAAGTTTTTCTTAGGGCCCAAAACTATGAAATCTGGAGGATTGTTGAAGTGGGTCCTTATGAAAATCAGGGAGATGAGGAAAATTGGACTAGAGAGCAGATTAGGAAAGCTACTCTTAATTACAGTGCCATGAACATGCTTCAGTGTGCAGTCCACCCTAAAGAATATTCAAGAATATCCATGTGTAAATCTGCTAAAGAAATGTGGGATAAACTTGAATTGATGTATGAGGGAACATCTCAAGTTAGGGAAATCAAAGCAAACATACTTGTTTCTGAATATGAATTGTTTATGATGAAATCTGATGAATCGATTTCTAAAATGTTTGCTAGGTTTATGATAATTGTCAATGGACTGAAGGCATTAGGTAAGGAATACACTGATGCTGATCTGGTAAGAAAAACTTTGCGCTCTCTATCATCTATTTGGCACACAAAGGCTACAGTGATTGAAGATTCTAAGGATTTATCCAAAATCTCTTTGGATGAACTCATAGGATCTTTAATGACTTATGAAATAAATCTGAAGAGAAATGAAGAACACATGCTTAAGGCTAAACCAGTAGCACTTAAGGCTTCATCAAGCAACAAAGAGAAAGATCAAGAAACATCAAGTTCTGATGAGTCTGAGTCTAATGAGGATGAACTTGACATTATGACTAGACAATTCAGAAAATTTTTAAAATCAAGAAGAGGAAAATTCAATGGAAAGAAAAAATATTCTTCTAGTAAAAGGAATGCCCTTTCTTCAAATTTTAATGCTAGTAGAAATCAAAAAATTGATGAAGATATTGTTTGCTACAGGTACAACAAGAAAGGACACATGAAAAGTGAGTGTCCTGAGATCAAAAAGGACAAATGCGAGAAGAACAACAAATTGAACAAGCCAAAAGCCATGATTGCAACTTGGTCGGATGAAGAACAAAGTGAGGATGAAGAAGAAAACTTTTCAAGTTCAGCAAATGAGGAGTTATGCTTTATGGCCAACAACAGTGATAGAAAGGATTCACAAAGAAAAGGAGCAAAAGAAATTCACAAGCATTTGATGGCAAAGAAGAGCTTCAATGAATCCAGAAAATCAACAATTCAAAAGACTTTGGCTCTAACTGCACATTCCAAGAGCTCAGAGCATTCTGCATCCTCTCAAGAAAACAAGAGTTCAAATGGGTCTACAAGATCAGGTAAATCAATTCCAGATCCATTTATGAATTCTAATTCTGATTCTGATGCAGATGAAGGCATGTCTTATGCTGAATTGGTTGAGTTCTGTGAGAAGATACAAAATCTTAATGCAAAGCTGAACACTAAGAATAAAGATTTGAAAAAGACTTTAAAACATTGCCATAAAGAAATTGAAAATTTAACAAAGACACTTGAATTGCTCCAGAACAATGATAAAGATTTTTCAGAAGAAAATGAGAATTTGAAAAATGAAGTTGAAAAATTAAATTCTGAGAAGAGAATTTGGAAGATGAAGTCCAAATCTGTGAAACTAAACTGAATGGATTGAAAGAAAACCATGAGCTATTGAAATCAAAAGTCATTGATCTGGAAAATGAAAAAGAAGAATTGATTGATCTCAATAACAACTTCAAATTTGATAATGATCAATTAAACAAACAAATCTCTAATATGGCTCATGATCATCAAATAAATGAAAGATGCAAACAACTTGTTGAAGAAAATCATCATTTAAAAAGGAAGATTGAATGCTTGTACCATGACAAACCATTGGACAATGAATGTAGCAATTTGAGTAATAAAATCGCCGATTTGGAAAAACAAATTGCTCAATTTGAAAATGAAAAGAACAAGATGAAAAATGATTTGGATGTCATGCTAAACAAGCTTCAAATTTCAGAAAAGGAAGTAATTGTATTAAAATATGAAAAACAGAAGCTTCAACATGAATTGAAGAATACTTCTGTGAGAGATAAGAAAAATAAGAACATAACAAAATAGCATTTGTTAAATCAGCTGCTAACAAGAACTCTTCTAAGTCTAATGAAAAGCTAGTGAAAGCTCTTGTTCAGAAACAGACAAGGAAAGAGAGGAATGCTATTGTCAAGAGGACTCATCTACTTCCTCCATCAATCCAAAAAGCTCCAAGGCAAATTCCAAATTCACATCATGCCAAGAGCCACCAAAAGGTACCTCCTTCTCCTCATGGTAAGCCTCCTCACATGAAAAGGAGATTTCAGCAAATGCATACATGTCAAGGTAAGTACCAGGTAAAAAATGCTCTCATTTGCTTTAATTATAATAAACCTGGTCATCTTGCCAAATATTGCTGGAATAGAAATCAAAATTTTAATAAACATGCCAAATCAGTCCAATACTTTCATTGTCATAAAATTGGTCATATTTCTAGGGACTGTTGGTACAGAAATGATTTTGTTGTGCATGCTCAGAAATTCCAGTCTAATGTACATGCTCATACACATAGGAATAAACATCATGTTCATACTGAAAATGTTCAGAAATTCCATGTGTATAGGCATGAAATGTTGCACAAAATCATTTTGTTTCTGCTCATATTAAAAATCCAAAAAATAGAAAACTTCATAAAACATAGATGCATTGATCAAGGCAAAAAGAAAATTTGGAACTAATTTTGCTCATAGTTCTATCAATGAAAGAAATGCATCTATACAAAAATTAAAAGCATTTTGGATTCAGAAATCTTTGTTGCAATTTAACATTGATTTCATTGCAGGACCCAAACAAGTGTGGGTCCCAAAACCTGCTTGATCAGCAAGCTAAGGAGTCTTATAGCCATACATTGTAAATGGATCCAAGATATTGGCTGTGCAAGACTAGAAATGATTGGAGAACCCAAGTAAAATCTTTGAGAAAGAAATGAAGACTGTTCAGGTAAAATTTCTTTATCATTTCAAACTTGAATTGCTTGAATTGAAATGATGTTTAATTTTTATCTGATCAATAAGAAATGTGTTTCAATGCTACTCCCAACAATGAACTTTATGTCATAACAATTGGAATCATGCTTGTGTTATCATGCTTGCTTAACTATGACCATGATTCTGTGTGCATGCCAACTGATTTGACTTTTTGGTATATCAAATGATGACATGTGGAAAAACAAGTTATGCTTGTTTGGAAACTATCATTATGCGTGAGTAAAATACTCCACCAAGTACCAAAAGTCATGTTATGCTTAAAGTTGTGTCCATAATCATGTGTGAATTGCTTGCTAGCTTTTTCATTCCATGCACATATTAAGGGGGAGTAAATTTGAAAAAGTGCAAAAATATTTTCAATAAATGCAATGAATTTCATGCTAAAAATAAAGTGTAATTGACCCTTTTTGCAGTGACTATGCGGTATATCAAATGGTGAAATGTGAAAGGACAAGTTAGGCTTGTCTGGAAACTATCATCATGCGTGAGAAAAATTCTCCACCAAGTATCAATAGTCTTTTCTGCATAAAGATCATCAAGCAAAATGAAAATCTCAAAAACTTTATTTTGAGTTTTGCAAAACTCTTCTTCTTCAATAAATTGCCTGTTGAAATATGCTTGATCATGTTCATACTCTTTTGTGCAAATTGCTTGGAATGAACATATCTGAATTGCTTAAATGATCATTTCATATCATGCATATCTTATGGGGGAGTGAATTCGAAAGAATCTTTGAGTGAAATGCTGGAGAAATTTGCTGGAAAAATATTTGTCATATTGATTCATCATCAACTCCCATTCAGTTTGTTGACAAATATTCTTGCTCATAAATTCCTCACTCTCACATTGCATTGGTATTCTTGGTATATCAAATAGTGATTTGAAGAAAGGCAAGTTAAGCTTGTCTGGACACTTTCACTATGCGTGAGTATATGTCTCCGCCAAGTATCAAGATTCCTTTATGCAATTATTGAGGGGGAGTATTGTTGAGGGGGAGTTATTGTCTATTCTTCACTAATTTCTCTTGACAATTGTTGTCTATCTTGAACCCCAAAATCATCAGAATTTTTGAGTCCTTGTGCTATTTTCTTATGAGAGAATTAAGACATTGAAACTAAACTCATTGTGCATTTAGTTTAATTTCAAAGATTCAGTATCATTTCAAGGTTAAGCAAACATAATACTGAATGTTTTTAAAATGATTTGCAAAACACTATTATAGGCACATGAGTGGCTTTAATATTTCACTTGCATATGTTTAAGCTTTTTTTTACCACATGTTAAGAATAATTTTTCTAAATTTGTAATCATGACTTTTCTGGTCAAAGCAAATATATTCCTGCAAAATATCAAAAGAAAAATGATCAATCTGGAAAGATACAAATAGGGCAATGCAAATGCTTGAACCACTGAGTAACCGGGCCATTTCACCTAACAAGTGATTTGTTTCGCGTCAAAAAGTGGAAATCAAAATTTTCAACTCTGTATAAGATAATGAAAGTTAAACCACTGAGTAATCAGGAGGTCTTGCATTTGATCAATGTGATCTCTTGCACTGAAAAGTGAGATTTAACTAATTTATTCTTGTATTCTTTCCTAGTTAAAATTGAAAGAAAATAAAAAAGACAGGATAGAAAAGCTTAAGACCTTAATTAAGTTCATGTCTACTGAGTTTAGATCTATTATTTTACATTGTGTTAAACTTAAAGCTCCTAACATCCTTGTTAAATATTTTTGCTCATTCATATAGGTCACTTTTCTTCACATTTGCATCATTATTTTAACTACATTCAGCTCATTATAATTTGCTATTCTTTGTGTTGAGTGTGTCTTTGTGATTAAACTTTGTTGCACAATAACAAAAAAAAACATTATATTTTCTCTCATTTGACAATATCACTTTGCCTCACTTATTTTGATCATTTCTGAACCTTCATTTTCCACTTGTTATCTTTGGTCTCCGACCATCATTGTGTCTCTCTCTTGTCCATCTTTTTGATGCTGTCAAAAAGGGGGAGAAAGTTCCTTGAAAGGGGGAGAAAGTAAAAGTTTCTAAGGGGAGAATGTTCTTTATGGGGAGAAAGTTCAAAGGATGCATATGGTCAAGGGGAGTTATTGTAGTCAAGGGAGATATGTTTTGTCATCATCAAAAAGGGGGAGATTGTTGGGTTGAGTGTGTTTTGGAACTTTCTAAGGTTGTATTTTAATGATATCCAATGAACATCACTCATACCTTAATTTTGATGATGACATACTGTGATCTTAATGATGACATACTGTGATATTGATGATGACATATCATGATGTTAATGATGAGATATTATGATCTTAATGAAGACATGTTGTGATTTTAATAATGACATATTGTGATTTTGATGATGACATATTGTGATTTTGATGATGACATGTTCTGATTTTGATGATGATATGTTGAACATGTTATACATTTTATACATATCACACTAATGCTTAAACAACATGTTTTTGATATTTAATATCTCATATTTTAATTATAATATTTGTACTAATGGTTTATGTGTTAAATTTTCAGGTTCACACATTTTTGTCTTGGTAGTGTCGACACTAGATCAAAGTAGGTCGACACTAGTCCCAGATTCCAGAAGACCCAGTTGCCAGACTGGGACAGCAGGTGGACACTAGATCAAAGCAGGTCGACACTAGTCCCAGATTCCAGAAGGGCAGGTCGACACTAGCTCAGGGCAGGTCGACACTAGACCCAGTTTTCAGCAGACCAGTTTTGCAGAAATGGGACAGCAGGTCGACACTAGTTCAGGGCAGGTTGACACACTCCGGCTGAAAGTCAAAATCGTGAATTTCGCTGGACACGTGGCTGCTTGGGATTTAGGGGATTTGACCTAGGGTTCCGTGCCCATGCACCCCAAAGCACTTTATGGACATATGGGGCTATAAATACCCATGTTCCTTGTACCCCAAAGGTAAGAGAACCCATAAACTTCCAGAAGAATCCTTTTGGCGGCCAAAGGGGGTTCTCCAGATCTGTCTCCATCTCCAGAAGCTACAAGCCATCCTTTCAAGAGGAAGGACAAGGGAATCAAGGGGAATCCTTGGAGAGAAGGTTGTTGTGCAAGGCAAGGGAGCAAATCCAACTGAAGAGGCTCAGGAGAAGAAGGATTTCTGGCATTTCAGATGCCATCAAAGCAGAGCATCGCCAATTGAGGAGAATCTCCATCGACTTCCATCAAGCCTCCTCAATTGAAGTCTCTGCAAGGCCTCTTCATTGAAGAACACTTTTCTACATCTATTTCTCTCATCTCAGAGTTTGTTCTTCCTTATTTCGTCTGTGAGATTTGTGCATGAAGTTCTGCACAAATTTTCTGTGTACGAATCTGTTTTGAATCAGATCATTGCTAGAGGATCTGGTCTCTTTTGTGTTTGATCTAGCTTTTGTACTCTGAGCCGTCGAGCTCTGGTTTGTGAGTCGTCGCACTCTCTGTGTGGTTTGAGCCGTCGTGCTCAATTTGGAGTCGTCGTACTCCGGTTGTTGTTTTGAGCCGTCATGCTCAGTTTGGAGTCGTCGTGCTCCAGGTGTTTCTTGAGTCGTCGTGCTCAAGGGTGTTTGGAGTCGTCGTGCTCCTGTGTGAGTTGTACTCAAGGTTTTTGAGTAGTGTGGCCTCACTGTGTGAGGGGTGGACGTAGGAGTCACTGGAGGTGATTTCTGAACCACCTAAAAATCCTCTGTGCATTGGTTTGAATTGTGGTTTGCCTTTGTATCTCGCTAGATGCATGCATAGGGATTTCGTTCACACTACTAAATGATTTGCTCACACACTCTAATCACACTTCAGATCAGTAAATTGTTTGGGTGATTTGATCTCTGATTTGAAGTAATTTTAAATTGCTTAAGCTTCCGCGTTAATTGGTGTTAGATCTATTCAACCCCCCCTTCTAGATCTGATCCTTCCACCCATCCGTTCCTAACAACATATATATTGAGAACTGCATCATCGCACCGTGCTGGGTATCGGTTGCTGCTTCTCCTCCTTTGGCAGTGATGGGTTGATTATCGCTCTATCTCATCGTCTTTCTCTTTGCATCGCTGCCTTATTGACGCCAGTAGTCTTTCATGCCATAAAGCAAGTGCTGCCGACAGCGATGACAAGAAAGTCCTTCCACTTCTTCAACATCTCCAAAACCAGTACGTAGGCATGTTCAAATTGCAAGTACACATATATTGTGAACTGCATCATCGCATTGTGCTATGTATCGGGTGCTGCTTCTCCTCCTTTGGAAGTGATGGGTTGAAGCATACCTGTGACATAGGAGTTCCACATGGAGGTGGGGTAGGAAGTGGCGAGGGCGAACTGCCATGTGCGGTTAGTTGGCAAGCCATGGGTTTCAGAAAAAAAGCCATGGACAACACTCCAACTTCAAACAGTGGCCTCACACATGCTTCATGCCATGTGTTTCAGAAAAAAGCACATAGGCGGCATATACCAACTTTGAGCAAGTCGCCTCTCACTTACTTCTGCACTAACCTCCGGCTTCGTCGCATGAATGGCACATCACCCCCAGCGGCGTAAGCACCTTCACATACTCTACAATCCCCATTGGCTTTGTCGCCGCATTGGCACAACCCTTGGCAAACCATGAACATGCACAACCCTCCAAAACTCTTCGATCCTCTCTTATCCTCGCAGAGCATATGCTTGACCTCCACCTGCACCGTCCGCACTGATGCCATCGCCTCCTGTGGCGGGGGACAGACAACTCATCTCTAGAATCTTGGCACCATGAGTAGCAATGGAATTTGCACAAAGCTGACAGATACTTGCAAAGACCAACCTTCTCCTCCATCCATTCCAATGAACTGCCTTAATTCCTGGCCATCCAAGTTGGACTTGTGCTGGAAACATGCACCATGCATGAAGCACCAATGCACATGTATCAACAATATGCTCTGCATGGTACCCCACTTTAGTGTGATCACAGAGAGAAACTGCACTTACCATGCACATACTGCTCAACCACCAATCTACTGCGTTCAGTACGTCATCGATGCGGTCATAACATTCTCGCTAAGTGTTGCCCGGAGGTTCTATAGCCTTCATAACACATCGACATCTCGAATACTTGCTCAACGGCCATAATAATGACCATCTTCCATGGCGATACCCATCAGCCATGAGATCCACATGAGACCCGGCCGGCCAAGCCCCCTCCACTCATCTACTGCTCAACAACCAATCTACTGCGTTCAGTACATCATTGACATCGCCATTGTGTCCAAGTCTGTAGAGATTCCTCATTATCAAGTCTATGGTTTGCACGCACTGGCCACTGCTCTCTCACCAACATTGAAGCCCATACCATATAATTCCCATGTCTTGTGTTAATGCAAATCTAAATGGAGACCACTGTGGAAGAATAGAACGGTGACGGTGAGGGGAGGAAGAGTTAGAGAAAACTCACTGTTGGCACAGGTGCCGCTGAAAGGGTCCCATCGAATCCCGGCATCGTAGAAGCACCACCGCACGACTCCCATTCTAGTTGGGTCCGCCGGGCAGGTGGCATTGGAGCCGGACTCGCAGTCTACCTACGCCCTGCACAGTGGCTTCCGCGGCGTCACCCACTGGAGCTCCACCCCCTCCCTTTGAGCTCCCTTGCCATGCAGAAGGTGCAACAGATCCACGCGGGGCGGCAGTTGGCCTCCTCCACGGTGGCGTTAATGTAGGCGTGGCAGGGGCTGGTGGTGGTGGAGTTGTGTAACGACCCCGAGAACCCGACCCTCGGCCCAAGCCGAGGACTCGATTTTCGCAGTCGCCGCCCATGAGTTTGGGGACCCGAAAGGGCTAAATCACAAGTCTAACAGAATATGTAAAGGAAATAAACGTCAACTACTAAACTAGGAGTAGACATGCGGAAGTAGAAAGAAGAGCGAGACTGCAACATATCGCTCTAGGTATAGTCCCAACACGCACTCAACTAGTACAAGTAAAAAGGGGGAGGACAAAGCCCTTAGGGGCATACCCCGAGGGTGAAGTACAACTGAAGGGGGAAACCCACTGCTAGCTACGGGGATGACGACTACCGCCCCGCCTCCTCCGCCCGACGCGCACCCGGCCGCTGTTGAGAAGTCTCACCTGGAAAAGGAAGGGCTTCACAACAGAAGCTCAGTAGGGACTACCAGTCTCCTACTAGCTCTAACAGGTGGGAAAGAATATATATAAACAATTTAAATGACAACAGTTCTATATATTCTAATCTACATAGGAAAGCGTGGAAGCAAAGCCAACTAACTAGCAACGGTACGGAAGGACACCACGATCGGAAACTCCGTACGACCTACACGTCGTGACCACCAGATGTCTGGTAACACAGACAGAGGAACCGTATCTGAACAAGAGACACTAGCTACGGAAATCGCTACATCATCGCGACATCATCACGACCCCTCTGTCGGTCGTGATCTCAGCCGAGGGGCGTCCCAGTACAGTCTTCCCAAGGACCGCCCCAAAAACCAATACAACCACACCACAAGGGGAAGGGGAGCATGGGAAACATGTAAGAAAGCTTGTAAACCAACCAAACCACCTTCAACCCTACGAATCATGGACCCCAAGGAAAATCTATGCTCGAAGGAAACCTCACTCACCACGAGCATGGATCTCACACACCCCACAACCCCAAAACCATGGAGAAACAAGGATCTCGAGGGGAAGGGGAGCATGCTAGAATGAGAGGAAGACGAGAGTCCTTATCTCAAGGAGTAGAGCCTACCTGTTGGGGCCTTCACGCCGGAATGGCCACCTCTTCCTCGCTCCTAGCACCACACGAACGCCGCCTACACGAACGGGGTGTCACCTCCTCGCCAAGAACGTCCAAGAATCGCCGGAGAAGGAAAGGGGCTCGGAGGGGAAAGAAGAAGGGAGAAGAAGAAGAAAGGGAAGGGAGAGAGGGAAAAGGGTCGCAGGCCTTGGTTTTGAACTGATGGGTCGAGCCGGCGCAACAATAACGTTGTCGTGACTGCCCTGTAGCTAAACGCGGCGGCCTGCCAGGTCGCGTCAACGCTGTATGTGTCTGACACCCGACAAGGCCGTTCTGACAGAAAGGATAGCGGTCAGAACAGTCATAACTAGAGTCGCGTCGCCTTCAGACGCTGTGACAAGAACGTGACGCCCACCCCCGTCGCGACCAGAACGCGACGGCTAGGTGTGCCACGACCAAAAGCATGTCGCGACCGGCTCCTCTGGTGTGACAATGTCGCGACCAAGGGGTCCGTCGCGACCAAGAGGATAGGGCTAAGGGCCCGAGAGGGCCGAGTCTTACATTCTACCCCCCTTAAAAGGATTTTGTCCTCTAAATCAAAAGAAACTCAGTTTCAACAGGAAGCAACATTAAGAAAAACAACATACTGATCACTCAAACAAGTATGGAAACTACTCTCTCATCTCATCCTCGTACTCCCAAGTGTCCTTGCCACCAACGCAGTTCTCCCAAACAACCTTGACCAGCGGAATCTGCCTCCTACGCAACTGCTGCACTCTGTGTTCCACAACTCTGACTGGGTGCTCTGGTATTGACAAATCTGGTGCAACCTCTAACTGCGAGTAATCTAACACGTGCGACGGATCTGCAACGTACCTCTTGAGCTATGAAACGTGAAAAACCTCATGCACACCTGCTAACTTTGCTAGAAGACGCAACCTATACGCGACCTCGTCGAACCTCTCTGTAATAGGGAAAGGTCCAATATATCTCGCACTGAGCTTTTCCTTCTTTCCAAACCTCATGACAGCCTTGGTCGGCGAGACCCGCAAGAACACAAGGTCACCCACACTGAATGCAACGGCCTCCTGCAGATATCTGCATAGCTCTTCTGCCTGCTCTGTGCTGCCTGAAGCCTCTTCCTGACTAAACTGACTATGTTTGCACACTGCTGTACCATCTCTGGTCCCAAAAGCTGCCTCTCACCCACTTCGAAACAGTGAAGTGGTGTCCTGCATGGCCGACCATACAAAGCCTCGTATGGTGCCATTCCAATGCTCAAGTGATAACTGTTGTTGTATGCAAACTCTACCATTGGAAGGTGGGACTCCTAAGTGCCACCCCAGTCCAAGCAACAAGCTTTCAACATATCTTCCAAAGTCTATATAGTCCTCTCTGACTGACCATCTAACTGAGGGTGGTATGCTGAACTCAGTCTCAACTCTGTGCCAAGGGCTCTTTGCAAACTCCGCCAAAACCCTGAAGTGAATCTCGGATCTCTGTCAGAAACAATGGAAACTGGGGTCCTGTGCAACGGAACAACTCGGTCCATGTACAATCTGGCAAGCCTATCCACTGACCAAGACATCTTGACTGGAAGGAAGTGCGCTGACTTGGTCAACCTGTCTATAATCACCCAAATACCATCATGCCTCTGCGGAGAAAAGGGCAAACCAACTACAAAATCCATGGTGATATCGCCCCACTTCCACTCGGGAATGGGCAACGGCTGCAGCTCACCACCAAGATACCGATGCTCAGCCTTCACATGTTGACAGGTAAGGCAACGAGCGACAAACGCCGCCACACTCCTCTTCATCCTTGGCCACCAGAAGAACCTCTTCAGGTTATGATACATCTTGGTGGAACCAGGATGAATAGCATACCTCAACCAGTGTGCCTCTGACAACAACACCTACTGCACATCACAGGGAACATACAATCTGCCTCTGAACCTGACCTCACTGTCCTCGTCTAGCTCAACATCTGGCATCTGCAGAATATCTGCCAACTCTGAATCTGCCTGTTGTTCCTCCAGCACCTGACGATACACTGACGGGTGAACTGACAAACTGGTCATCACTACACGATTTCTGTACCTCAAAGGGTAGAAAACTCCCTGAGATAAGTTCTCAAACAATCTCCACTCTCTGACCATCAACGAACTCAAGCGAACTCGTCTGCTCAAAGCATCCGCCATGACGTTAGCCCTTCCCGGATGATAGGAGAGGGTAAGGTCGTAGTCCTTCAAGTACACACCCCAACAACAGAGGGGCAGCCAACAAGGCAGAGACACCTCGACTGGTTCCACAGACAACAACTCTGCACTGGTGAAGGCCACATCACACGCAGGCTCTCTAAGCCACAGTGGCACACATGCTCCTAAATGCGCTGAAGACGACCAGGAGCACCGCACCTGGACTTGCTTGCGACCTTCCCCCATACGAGGAAGAACACTGCCAGCGAGTCCAGCGCCAACCGCGCCACCACTGCACGAACACACCGAGCTACCACACTCTCCACGCACGCGATGCAGCAACAACTGCAACCCACTGCAGCACGCGTACAACTCTTGCAGGGAAGCGGCACACCTGCAAAACAATTGAAGCGCAAACCTAACACTATTCGGACGGTGTCAACAGCGTACTAGTACCTTTCTTTGGGACAACTATAGTTATCAACTCATTACCAATCTCAGTAGACTCCTCGCTCTGATACCACTGTAACGACCCAACCTCCCGAACCCCCGCTAGGGACCCCGAAGTTCGCATCGCCACCCACGGATCCGAAGACCCGGAAGGGTTAGAAGAAATAGTCTAGTGAGATATGTACTGAATTTAAATAACTATAACAATTTATACACTACACAAAAGTATGTACAACGTGTCCCAAGTAAAAGCACAGGTACAAGAAGAAAGGTGCAGTCCTTAAGGGACATACCCCTGTGGATACCGCTTTTCCGCTCCTCCCTCTTCTCCCGCTTCTGCGAGGTTCCTTTGGAGCCCTCGAAGAAGAGAAGAAAAGAACGAAGAAAAGAAAGACGATGGCCCACAAAGAAGGGGGGAAATAAAAGAAAATGGGGATAGGGGTGGAAAAGCAGAAAAGGACAGAAAATAAAAAGATCGTGATAGCCAGGCATGCGAGGGTGCCGAATGGAGGCGCACGGCGAGGGGTGCGGGTGGAAGAAGTGATCACGGGGAATACCTATTGGAGCGTGGGAGGTTGTGCGGGGGTGTGGGTCCTTTCTTCCTCTACGATCACGGTCGGCTGTGGTAGAGGGCGTTTTCCTCATTTGATTACCCTAAGAAAAAAGGAAGACAAAGAAAGGAAAAGGGGATTAGCCAAATAATGTGCAGTACCGAATCCAAAAGAATGAAATGAAATAAATGAATAGCATGGGGGACGACTCACCGTGTGGTGGCTTTTAAACCCCTAAAAATAGGGGGGGTGTGTGTGTATGCATGCATGTGTGTGTGTGTGTAAAAAAAAGGTAAAGAAGGGCCACGTGGGGCCTGGAGGAGGTAAATGAAAAAACGAAAGGAAGAAAGGGGTGGGGTGCTTCCCCAAATGCCGGGCGGCGTGGCGGACGTTATGGAGGAGGAAGAGAAAGACGACGATGTCGGCTCCAAACTCTGAGGAACGAGGCCGCGGGTCGGTGCGGAATGGTAGGCGGTCCTCCTTGGGCCGGGAGTCGAGGCGAGAATCCGGAAAGGCTTCGTCGCTCTGAGTGGACCCCTCTCTACAAATGACCCTCGGGGGTCTATTTATAGAGGTCACAGACTTAAATCGCGTCCGGCACAGCAGACGTGACCTTAAGAGCGAAATGCGTCCGAGCGGCAGGCCGCGATTAGAATCGCGTCGGTACAGCGCGTCGCGACTTGAATTGGATCGCGTCCGGACAGTAGGCCATGATTCACTAGGTCAGTTTGATGGGACAGTCGCACGATCACCGCCATGCTTCTGAATCGCATCCTGTAAGAACGCCGCGATAAGGAAGGGAATCGCGTCTACCAGGGCTCCCGCGACTTGAAACGCGGCGGCCAATGTCGACGCGATTACTTTAGGGGCAATTTCGAGGCATGGGGCTTACATGCACTGTCTCTTGACGTGGAATTATGATTTGACCTCTCTAAATTGCGTCTGCTGACAAGGACGCGATTACAAGATTTTCTCATGATTACGGGCCTGGGCGCGACGACTTTCTAGGCCACAGTCGACTTTGAAATGCATCCTGGAGGCAGGACGCGACTATGTATAGCCGACATTGAAATAGCATCTGGTAAGGTGGACGTGACTATGAACTGCAGCGTGTCGGCACTACACAACGCGATAAGGTTTTCGAAGTTTACTTATGAAAATGTTGCCAAAAGTGGAATTGGGATCGCGTCGCCCATGGCAGACGCGTTCATGAAGAAAGTAGTTTTCGTAAATAAAATGGGAATTCATTGCCGCATCGTGCAAGGCCGACACATTAAGCGTGTAGTCGCGGCTGACTTGCCCGTCGTGTTAAGGTAGCGCCCATGAAAACCATCGCGTTAAGCCAGGGTATCCTGAATCACGTCCGTGTTACTGGACGCCTTTAGAGACGCGACTGCCATACCCGTCGCGACATGGAATTGATGCCTATAATTCCCGAGGGGCCCTGGAAATGAAGGGGAAGCACCGGGGAAGAATGGGGGTGATTCAAAATGATAGAGAAAACACTCTTGCAAGGCAAAAAGAGGGCCATTTGTGGCATTATGGCGCAACATGAAATTTGCCCGCGGTGGAGTCAAATTCACGTGTCTACAGCTGCCACGCCTTGACGTCTGCTTTGCAGGGGAGCGAAGCGAAAGGACACGAAGTGGAGTGCAATGGAGTGAAATGGAGTGTAATAGAATGAAAGAAATGAAGCGTAGCGAAGTGGAGTGTAGCGGGAGAGGACTGAAAGTAGACGCCAAGATGAAAAATAGACACGCTTAATCATTGGTGACTGCCACCTGATAAGAGTCTTTTTCCAACACCCAAGGAAGTCACCACCGGAGAAGAAGACCTAAAGAAACAAATGTTTGGACAAAGGGAAGGGATAAGAAAGGAAAGGTGCCACGTGGGGCACAAAAGGAAAGAAAAGATCAACTTCCACCGTCGGGGAAGTACCTAAGGACACAATCCGTTAGGTTTCACCATTGGGGGCGTTTGCCACTGCCGCAGGTGGATCTTGGGGAGAGAAGGAGAGACCAACTTCTGGCGAAGGGGAAGTACCTAAGGACACAATATGTTAGGTTTCACCATTGGGGGCGTCTGCCACTGCCGCAGGTGTCTATGGGAGTAAAGGCGAAAAATAAAAAGGATAAGTCCAAACAAGGGGTTCCAAGGAAATCAGCCCGGAGGCAACAACAAAAGGAGTTGGGTACTTGACCCGGAGTGGAATATTTCAAGTTGCTTTTGAATTTGGGGCGTGGATGGCTCTCAAATTGCATTGCAAGAGTGGATTTCCACTGTGATTTTAACATGCATATATGCTGGGTTAAAAGAAAAAATAAGGTTAAAAGAGGAGTAGAAAAGAACCAAGGATAATATTGTTATGCCGGTGAGTCAGGACTAGGGTTTTATGTATGGGTCCGTCGTCCTTACATGCCAAGAGTAACGGCCTATCCGTGCGGCTAAGGATCCTCTGGGATAATCATTGTTTTTGATAAAGGGGAACTCAAATCCCAGATTCCTCAGAGCCACAAGGTCCTTGGTGTGCTCTAAGAGTATACTTATAGATAACTTGATGATGGGGGCAGCAGCTGCAGACGTAGCACCGGATGAGGTAACTCGAATCCTGCACTCAAAACTCGTTAGCCAAGATAACGAACAACATGGCACGACAACATTCATGGCTTGGAGCATTAATAAAGCATTAAACAAACAGCCATGGTTCATTCGGTTTGTTTGTTTAACCATGAGGATAAGTGTTCTTGGATAAGAGTTTGGAGTGCAAGATGGGGAACCAATGATTGGAAGAATTGATGCGATCCGGCACAGATAGGATCTGCTTGCCATGTGTAACACCATCAAAACGTTTTTGGATTTTTTTTTGAAATATTCAAATTTTTGTGGAGTTTTGGAGATATTTGAATTTTTGTTGGATTTTTGAAATATTTGATTTTTTGTTGAGATTTTTCTGAAAATATTTAAATTTTTTGTTGCTTTTGAAAGTATTTGATTTTTTGTGATTTGGAAATATTTGAATTTTTTTTTGGATTTTGGAAGTATTTGATTTTTTTTTGGATTTTGGAAGTATTTGATTTTTTTGTGGATTTTAGAAATATTCGATTTTTTTATTTGTGATTTTGAAACATTATCATGCCATGGCGGCGTTAGAGTTATAAAGATTGACTGGCGAGGTGTCTTTGTTACCTCTTGTTTCATTAAGGAATGCCCAGAGTAGGGCGTGCATTTTAACGTGGCGCCCACGACTGATTGCACTTGGTTAACGGTGCACTGCCGAAGCCACGCCTAAAAAGGCGACTAAGTCTGGCAGGAAGAAGAGAAGAAAATTTGGAGATAAGCATGATATGGGTATTGAGGAGTTGGGTTAGACTTCCTTCCTTGGCACGACCGTTAGAAGGTTCAGTCTCATTAAGCACTGGGGCTTTTGAATTATTTTGTAATCTTGAGTGATGACCATTTGATTGTAGGGACATGCGTACGACCGGGTCCGTTTGGATCTCCGCGGGGACATCGCCACTCTTTGCCATGCCCTATTGACTTGATTTGTTTTTGAATTTTGCATGCATACGATCGGGTCCATTTGGATCCCTGCGGGGACTTTGCCGCTCTTGACATGCATTTGACTTGGTTTTTTATTGGTCATTTGATTCGCCCGTTTTGGGACATTCTCTTATGACAGAGTGTTTTGGGTTGGTTGCCTTGCCCAGACTACCTCTGCTACCCATATTTTGGCCGAATAGGAGGAGAAACAGACATCTGTGCCTTTCAGGCGTGGCTGTGACAATGACGATGTCTACCGGAGCAAATTGGCTTTGGGCGCTGTGAGGTGTGTGTAAGTGCCCATGCTAAGGGCAAACTTTTAATGACCCGGGAGGGAATTTTGGACTCCTGGCGTGGGGTTCCCATAACAAAAATGCCGTGATAGCATGGCAATGTTGAAATATTAATCTTTTTATGGATTTTTGATATTGATAAAAAAAACTTTTCAAAATAAGAGTTTTGGAGGGTAAAGGAGGACGAATGCCCTGCGCTGGGGCGAGACACAGAGGCTACAAAGAATTTACATTTTTATTTGGAATTAAAGAACTAAGTGGGGGCTAAAGCCCCGAAAACAATGCGAGAAGGGTTGAAGGACTCGATTGAAGGCGGCGAGGAGAGAGTGGAGGAAAGATTTGGAGACTCCGGTGGGGCCGGAGGGGCTTGGAGAAGAAGGAGGGCGTGATGCCCTGTGAGAGGAAGAGAATCCGGCGGGGCTGAAGGAGAGAAGGGAAAAAGTGGGCCGTGAGGGGCCAAATAGAAAGGTGCGCCGCGTGGGGCGCAAGATGGAGAGGTGCTGCATGGGGCACAAGAGGGAGATGTGCCTTATGGGGCATAAGAAGGAGATGTGCCACATGGGGCACGGAGGGGAGACGTGCCAGGCATGGCACAATAGGAAGATGTGCCACGAGGGGCACGGAAGGGAGACGTGCCAGGCGTAGCACAATGGGAAGATGTGCCACAAGGGGCACGGAAGGGAGAGTAAGGAGTACAAAAAGGGGCGCGATGCCCAGTGCAAGAGGATGGATTGTACAACAAATGAAAATAAAATGCCTTCCGTGGGGAGGGAATGTGGAGAACCCATGGAAAGGTGCTAAGCAGCACAAAAGATGATTGGAAAGAAAATGGAAAAGATGGAGGAGGCCCCCCGGTTTCTTACCTTGCATGGTGTTTCGATTTCTGCTTGGGGGCCGGCATTCTGACCCTTAGGTACTTCCTCATAAATTTTGCCCAGCGGGCAGATGGTCATGTTCTTCTCGACCAGATTGAACGGCTCTCAAGGAGGGGAGGGTTGCTGACTTCCATCGGAGTTTCAACCAACAGTGGTAACTCCCTTGGGATGTAGTTAAATGAAAGGGTGAGGAGTTACACTAGTAGAGTTGGAAGCAACTAGGAGGGGACCGTGCCCAAAGATTGTATAACGTTAAATATGGAAAGGGGCACGACCCCTTGGGTAATAGATTGTGCCAAGAATTTGGCCTTGGAGTGTGTGAGCACAATCTGAGATGCTGACCCCTTCATTAGGGTGGGAAGGTTCAAAATGACGGTGTGAGGGGTCATGAGAGCTTGGGGGGTGAGATTCCCTATGAGTATAGTGAAATGTGTGCAGTTGGCAACTGGAATGATTGACATTGATTTAGAAGTCCCCTTGACGGCCATGATTGGAGGGGAGGACTTCCGCTCGGTGAATGTGCTCGGTATTTTGACAGTGATCGGCATGCGAGGAATACAATCTTGTATTTTGAATAGCATGCCTGGTCCCGGGGCTTCCTTCTGCTGACGCTTGCAGCTCCTTGAATGTTTGCACCCGCTCTGTTGGATGGGGGTGGATATGGTGGGTGTAATGGGAGGTTGTATGGCCAGTGGAGCGCGATGGGTATGAAGGGGAAGATTTGCTCGGGTTTGATTGCCAATGGTGCTGGCGAAATGGGAGGTGTAATGATTGGTGTAATGGTGGGTGGAGGCTTAATAATGGAGGGTTTAATGGTAATGGATGGCAGTGTGGGAGGTGTAGGTAAATGGCGTACAAACATGACCTCAGAAGGTTCATTGTCGTAACACCAAGTGGTTTCGCAGATGGATTATGCGTTGGCAACTTCGGCCCGAGCAACAGGTTGAGGTGGAGGTGGAGCTGGAGCTGGAACTGGTGGAGGCATGGGAGTTGGCACGGGAGCTGGAGCAGGTGAAACGTAGGGCACATGAGCTTCTTCATAAAAAATAGGGGCATCGTAGGGCCCAGTTGAAGGTTGTTGAGTCTGAAAAGGACGAATCAGTGGACGCCTGGGTGGCGGCATGTTGTGGTAGATGGGAGTTTGTGGGGGTGTATATGGGGTGTACGTTGTAGGGTGGTGAGGTGGATGGCGTCCACTGATCCGTTCTTTCTCAGATTAATTTGATCAAATAGTTCTACGATCGGGGAGTCCATTAGATGGGCTTGAATGTAACGTCCCCGCTCGTAGAGCTCCTCCATGGAGGTAATCTGGTTCATGGCCAGGATGTGCCTGAGCCTCGGAGTAGAGTTGGAAATGATAATTTTAACTTGCTCTGACTCTGAGAGCTCATGCTGTAAGCGAGTGGCCATTGACCTCCAACGGTCAGCAAATTGTACAAAGGCCTCGTCGGCCCCCATCTTCTCGGATGCTAGGTCCGTGATAGAGAGATAAGGGCTGACGCGGTCTTTATACCTTTGAGGGAATTTTTTATGCAGAGGGAGGAAGTCTCCTGCCTCACTTGGTTCTAGAGAGTAGAACCATTTGAGTGCAGGGCCATCAAGAGATTTTCTAAATAAATATGCCAAGGTAATGGGATCACGTTGCCAATGTGATGACTCATAAAGGAATTCCTTGACATGAAGGTAGGGATTATCCGTGCCATTGTACAATCGGTATGTTGGCATCTCCGAGGGATGAATATAGATTTGAGGGAGAGCCGGCATGGCGGCAACGGGGTCACCCATGGGATTGGAAAGCTTGTTTATTTGACCCTCCAGATGGTTCAATTTCTGGAGAAGAGCATGTTGGAGTGGAGTAGGTTGTTGTTGGGCAAATGAGGGAGTATATGGGGGCGGCCTTGAATTAGTGGGTCTTCCCAAGAGTTGGTCCGTACGGACCGGAGTACGGTAGTCCAAATGGCTAGGGGGCCAAGGTGATGGAGAATGTACAGGGGAATGTGACGAAGTAGCTGGAATGTACAAAGGTGGGTGCCTAGGAGAGGGAGAAGGAGAGGGAGAAGAAGAGGAAGAAAGAGAGGGAGAAGGAGTCACACCCTCAACTAAAGATTGTATGAAATTGAGCTGTTGAGGGGTGAGTTGATCAAGGGCGTGCAGGACATTTTGGATTGTGGGGTCTTAGTGGGGGGAAGGCTCTCTCCGGGTTTTGCTTGGAGTGAGGTATCGAGGGACATCAGATTGGTTAGTGCGCGGTGTGCGCACGTAACCATAGGAGGTGGAAGGTTGTCCCTCACGGTGGTGAAATGGACGGACATGGGATTGGAAAGATTGGACGCTTGAATTATCCTCATAGTTCATATAAAAATTAGCATGATAGCTTAGGTCCATTTTTAACAAGCAAGCAAACAAACCAGGTTGAACAAAGATTAATCAATCAAAGATGTTTCAAACAAGTTAGATTGCTTAGCGCTTGTTTTTTAGGAGTTTCACAATTAATTAATGGATTGAAAAATCATTGTGTCACTCTAGGCGAGCTCCTAGTTCGGTAGAGTATGAACTTCAGACACAACTAGAATCACCTCTCACCACGCAATGGGATATCTAAACCCGGGTCAACAGAGGGATACTGCCAGCTCGGTCTTCCGTGAGGGAATCCACGGGGTACGGAGTCTTACGGAGTTCAGGGAGAAGGTTCGCTTGTCCAAAGGGATGGAATGCCCAATGGAGAGTTCGCCTTCACCGGAAGGGTGTGTGGAGCCTAGGATATGAGGGAAGGAGGTCCCCCGACCAATGCAAAATGCCCTGCATGTGACAGTTTATAGCAAAAATGGTAGAAGGGGCACGTTTCTGTCAGCACTGTGAATCACGTCCGGCACAGCGGCCGTGACTCACAAATCGCGTCCAGTCACCTGGACGCGGAACTGAGAGCCCCAAAAGGCTGTCAGCGCCGCGCATGGTCCCTGTGGACAGACTGCGGGCAGAAATGCGTCGGCCTTTGCCACCGCGACAATAACGTGTCAATCTGTGCCACTGCGACAGTAAACTGAAACGCGTCCAGTACAGGGGACGCGTTATAAAAGCGTTCTCTATGTTGGCCGCGATTCCAAATAGACACCCGAAAAAAAAAAACAAGGCAGTAAATAGGCAGTAAGCAGGAAATATGTACAGGGAATAAAAATCAAGATATACAAGGACGCGTCGGGCTTAGCCGTCGCGACAGAGAAGCGGAACGCGTCGGCGTTAGCCGCCGCGACACCAAAATGAAACGTGGCCGGTTTAGTGGACGTGTTATAAACGCGTCCTCTGTGTTGGACGCGATTCCAACAGGCCACCCGAAAACAGCAAAAAGATGCAAGAAGTGCATGATATGTATAGAAAAAGAAACTAAAAATAAAAACTAAACACACAGCATGCTTTTAAAGTAAAAAATGAAAGAAGAGTGCCATGTGGGGCACGGAGGAGGGGGGTAATCAAAGGGAAACTCAATAAGAGGTCCCACCGTGATCGCCAATCCGTGGATATCACTTTTTCGCTCCTCCCTCTTCTCCCGCTTCCGTGAGGTTCCTTCGGAGCCCTCGGAGAAGAGAAGAAAAGAACGAAGAAAAGAAAGACGATGGCCCACAAAGAAGGGGAAAAATAAAAGAAAATGGGGACAAGGGTGGAAAAGTAGAAAAGGACAGAAAATAAAAAGATCGTGATCGTCAGGCACGCGAGGGTGCCGAATGGAGGTGCACGGCGAGGGGTGCAGGTGGAAGAAGTGATCGCGGGGAATACCTGTTGGAGCGTGGGAGGTTGCGCGGGGGTGTGGGTCCTTTCTTCCTCTACGAGCACGGCCGGCCGTGGTAGAGGGCGTTTTCCTCGTTTGATTACCCTGAGAAAAAAGGAAGACAAAGAAAGGAAAAGGGGATTAGCCAAATAATGTGCAGTACCGAATCCAAAAGAATGAAATGAAATAAATGAATAGCATGGGGAACGACTCACCGTGTGGTGGCTTTTAAACCCCTAAAAATAGGTGTGTGTGTGTGTGTATGCATGCATGTGTGTGTGTGTGTAAAAAAAAGGTAAAGAAGGGACACATGGGGCCCGGAGGAGGTAAATGAAAAGACGAAAGGAAGAAAGGGGAGGGGTGCTTCCCCAAATGCCGGGTGGCGCGGTGGACGTTATGGAGGAGGAAGAGAAAGACGACGATGTCGGCTCCAAACTCTGAGGAACGAGGCCGCGGGTCGGTGCGGAATGGTAGGCGGTCCTCCTTGGGCCGGGAGTCGAGGCGAGAATCCGGAAAGGCTTCGTCGCTCTGAGTGGACCCCTCTCTACAAATGACCCTCGGGGGTCTATTTATAGAGGTCACAGACTCAAATCGCGTCCGGCACAGCAGACGTGACCTTAAGAGCTAAATGCGTCCAAGCAGCAGGCCGTGATTAGAATCGCGTCGGTACAGTGTGCCGGGACTTGAATTGGATCGCATCCGGACACCAGGCTGCGATTCACTAGGTCGGTTTGATGGGACAGGCGCACGATCGCCGCCATGCTTCTGAATTGCGTCCTGTAAGAATGCCGTGATAAGGAAGGGAATCACGTCTGCCAGGGCTGCCGCGACTTGAAACGCGGTGGCCAAGGCCGACGCGATTACTTTAGGGGCAATTTCGAGGCATGGGGCTTACATGCGCTGTCTCTTGACGTGGAATTATGATTTGACCTCTCTGAATCACGTCTACTGACAAGGACGTGATTACAGGATTTTCTCATGATTACGGGCCTAGGGGCGACGACTTTCTGGAGGCAGGACACGACTATGTATAGCCGACATTGAAATAGCGTCTGGTAAGGTGGACGCGACTATGAACTGCAGCGCGTCGGCACCACATGACGCGATAAGGTTTTTGAATTTTACTTATGAAAATGCTGCCAAAAGTTGAATTGGGATCGCGTCGCCCATGGCGGACGCATTCATGAAGAAAGCAGTTTTCGTAAATAAAATGGGAATTCATTGCCGCACTGTGCAGGGCCAACGCGTTAAGCGCGTAGTCGCGGCCGACTTGCCCGTCGCGTTAAGGTAGCGCCCATGAAAACCGCCGCGTTAATCCAGGGTATCCTGAATCACGTCCGTGTTAATGGACGCCTTAAGAGATGCGGCTGCCATACCCGTCGTGACATGGAATTGATGCCTATAATTCCCGAGGGGCCCTGAAAATGAAGGGGAAGCACCGGGGAAGAATGGGGGTGATTCAAAATGATGGGGAAAACACTCTTGCAAGGCAAAAAGAGGGCCATTTGTGGCGTTATGACGCAACATGAAATTCGCCCATGGTGGAGTCAAATTCGCGTGTCTACAACCCCGAGGACTTGAAAAGCACAACTCTCTACTCACTCAGGTACAAGAGCTCACAACACTCGCTCTTACTGCTGCTGACAACACACGGCGCCACAGCCGCCTCTGCAAACCCGTTCGACACCGAGCTCCCGCGACGACGAGCCCCTAGCTGAAGGAAGTAGGGGGGGTGAGCCTTGCGAACAAGGCCCAGTAAAGATTACCAGTCCCTCACCGGCCAGAGCAGTAGGAACTCCGAAAATAGGAAACTACCCTAGAAAGCTGTAAAGCGATTAACACCTACAACAGGGTACTACTAAGCAGCGGAAGAGAACAACACAACGCCACGACCACCAACCGAGGTCGGGCCACACACACGACTCCCGCAAAAACCAACGGAGTCGGGCGCAAAGCGAAAGCAACCCTGTTGGGTTGAGTGTGTTTTGGAATTTCCTAAAGTTGTATTTTAATGATGACCAATGAACATCACTCATACTTTGAGTTTGATGATGACATATTGTGATTTTGATGATGATATGTTGAACATGTTATACATTTTATACATATCATAATAATGCTTAAACAACATGTTTTTAAAATTTAATATCTCATATTTTAATGATAATATCTTGTACTAATGATTTATGTGTTAAATTTGCAGGTGTATACAGCTCTTGTCATTGATAGTGTTGACACACCCATTGATGGTGTCGACACTAGGTCAGAGTCCCTGAAGCTTTTTCATGAAGACAGGGTCAAGTGTGTCGACACAGCCCATGGTAGTGTCGACACTAGACCCAGTTCGCAGGAGACCCAGTTGCCAGACTGGGACAGTGTGTCGACACAGCCAGTGGCAGTGTCGACACTAGACCCAGCTTCCAGAAGACCCTCTTTGGACAATTGGGATAGTGTGTCGACACACTCAGTGGTAGTGTCGAATGGAGGTGCACGGCGAGGGGTGCAGGTGGAAGAAGTGATCGCGGGGAATACCTGTTGGAGCATGGGAGGTTGCGCGGGGGTGTGGGTCCTTTCTTCCTCTACGAGCACGGTCGGCCGTGGTAGAGGGCGTTTTCCTCGTTTAATTACCCTGAGAAAAAAGGAAGACAAAGAAAGGAAAAGGGGATTAGCCAAATAATGTGCAGTACCGAATCCAAAAGAATGAAATGAAATAAATGAATAGCATGGGGAACGACTTACCGTGTGGTGGCTTTTAAACCCCTAAAAATAGGTGTGTGTGTGTGTATGCATGCATGTGTGTGTGTGTGTAAAAAAAAGGTAAAGAAGGGACACATGGGGCCCGGAGGAGGTAAATGAAAAGACGAAAGGAAGAAAGGGGAGGGGTGCTTCCCCAAATGCCGGGTGGCGCGGTGGACGTTATGGAGGAGGAAGAGAAAGACGACGATGTCGGCTCCAAACTCTGAGGAACGAGGCCGCGGGTCGGTGCGGAATGGTAGGCGGTCCTCCTTGGGCCGGGAGTCGAGGCGAGAATCCGGAAAGGCTTCGTCGCTCTGAGTGGACCCCTCTCTACAAATGACCCTCGGGGGTCTATTTATAGAGGTCACAGACTCAAATCGCGTCCGGCACAGCAGACGTGACCTTAAGAGCTAAATGCGTCCAAGCGGCAGGCCGTGATTAGAATCGCGTCGGTACAGTGTGCCGGGACTTGAATTGGATCGCATCCGGACACCAGGCTGCGATTCACTAGGTCGGTTTGATGGGACAGGCGCACGATCGCCGCCATGCTTCTGAATTGCGTCCTGTAAGAATGCCGTGATAAGGAAGGGAATCACGTCTGCCAGGGCTGCCGCGACTTGAAACGCGGTGGCCAAGGCCGACGCGATTACTTTAGGGGCAATTTCGAGGCATGGGGCTTACATGCGCTGTCTCTTGACGTGGAATTATGATTTGACCTCTCTGAATCACGTCTACTGACAAGGACGTGATTACAGGATTTTCTCATGATTACGGGCCTAGGGGCGACGACTTTCTGGAGGCAGGACACGACTATGTATAGCCGACATTGAAATAGCGTCTGGTAAGGTGGACGCGACTATGAACTGCAGCGCGTCGGCACCACATGACGCGATAAGGTTTTTTGAATTTTACTTATGAAAATGCTGCCAAAAGTTGAATTGGGATCGCGTCGCCCATGGCGGACGCATTCATGAAGAAAGCAGTTTTCGTAAATAAAATGGGAATTCATTGCCGCGTCGTGCAGGGCCGATGCGTTAAGCTCGTAGTCGCGGCCGACTTGCCTGTCGCCTTAAGGTAGCACCCATGAAAACCGCCGCGTTAAGCCAGGGTATCCTGAATCACGTCCGTGTTAATGGACGCCTTAAGAGATGCGGCTGCCATACCCGTCGTGACATGGAATTGATGCCTATAATTCCCGAGGGGCCCTGAAAATGAAGGCGAAGCACCGGGGAAGAATGGGGGTGATTCAGAATGATGGGGAAAACACTCTTGCAAGGCAAAAAGAGGGCCATTTGTGGCGTTATGGCGTAACATGAAATTCGCCCATGGTGGAGTCAAATTCGCGTGTCTACAACCCCGAGGACTTGAAAAGCACAACTCTCTACTCACTCAGGTACAAGAGCTCACAACACTCGCTCTTACTGCTGCTGACAACACACGGCGCCACAGCCGCCTCTGCAAACCCGTTCGACACCGAGCTCCCGCGACGACGAGCCCCTAGCTGAAGGAAGTAGGGGGGGTGAGCCTTGCGAACAAGGCCCAGTAAAGATTACCAGTCCCTCACCGGCCAGAGCAGTAGGAACTCCGAAAATAGGAAACTACCCTAGAAAGCTGTAAAGCGATTAACACCTACAACAGGGTACTACTAAGCAGCGGAAGAGAACAACACAACGCCACGACCACCAACCGAGGTCGGGCCACACACACGACTCCCGCAAAAACCAACGGAGTCGGGCGCAAAGCGAAAGCAACCCTGTTGGGTTAAGTGTGTTTTGGAATTTCCTAAAGTTGTATTTTAATGATGACCAATGAACATCACTCATACTTTGAGTTTGATGATGACATATTGTGATTTTGATGATGATATGTTGAACATGTTATACATTTTATACATATCATAATAATGCTTAAACAACATGTTTTTAAAATTTAATATCTCATATTTTAATGATAATATCTTGTACTAATGATTTATGTGTTAAATTTGCAGGTGTATACAGCTCTTGTCATTGATAGTGTTGACACACCCATTGATGGTGTCGACACTAGGTCAGAGTCCCTGAAGCTTTTTCATGAAGACAGGGTCAAGTGTGTCGACACAGCCCATGGTAGTGTCGACACTAGACCCAGTTCGCAGGAGACCCAGTTGCCAGACTGGGACAGTGTGTCGACACAGCCAGTGGCAGTGTCGACACTAGACCCAGCTTCCAGAAGACCCTCTTTGGACAATTGGGATAGTGTGTCGACACACTCAGTGGTAGTGTCGACACACTCCGGCTGAAATTTCAACTTATGATTTTTCTGGACACGTGGCCGCTTGGGGATCAAGGGAGTCTGCCTAGGTTTTTGTTCCCACGTACCCTAAGGCTCCTTATGGACATATGGGGCTATAAATACCCATGTGCTTGGTACTCCAAAGCTATCCCACGCAAGACAAAGCCCAGAGCATTCTGGAAGAAGGAGAAGAAGAACGGGAAAAAGGGATCTGCATCCGGAGGAGCAAAGCAGCGCCGCCAAGGGAAGAAGAAGGAGAAGAAGAAGGGGAAGAAGAAGGAGAAGAAGAGGAGGAGCTCGTGATTACAGCAGTGCTGGTCCAGAAGGAGATCCAGCCGAGTCTGTACTTGGTCAGAGTGTAAAATTCTCTGGGGAATCGGTGTATGTGTTCTACACAGATCTCTCAATTCTATTTATCTCTACCATTTCTATTGTACTGAGATAGATCGTGCTAGAGGATCTATACTCTAAGTGTGCTTGTTCTAGCAGAACTTGGATCTATTGTGATCCAAAGGTTTGAGTACTTTGTACTCTGGTTTGGAGCCGTAGTGCTCTGGGTTGGAGCCGTTGTGCTATGGTGCTTGATACATAGTGCTCAAGGGCTTGTGAATTTGATGAATTCACAAGTGGTCTGTGGAGTAGGTTGTCGTGCCTATCTCCTGGGTTTCTTTGAGTCATTGCACTCAAAGAGGTCGGAGTCGCCGTGCTCCAGTTTATACTGCACTTGTGCTAGTGGTTCCTCCGTTGTAAGGAGGTGGACGTAGGAGACACAAGTTGTGTTCTCCGAACCACCTTAAAAATCTTCAGTACACTATGGTTTGATGTACTTATTCACTATTCTTACACACCACACTTGGATCTGATCGAATTGTGTGTTTTACTTTTTTAATTCCGCTGCCATACACACAATCTCGTAGTTCTTTTGTCAAAGTCACCTATCCGATCCCAACAACTGGTATCAGAGCTGGTCAGAGTCAATTCTATACTCTGATGTGCTTTGGTGAATTTTCTGTATTTCAGATTTTAACTCACTCAATTACTTGCTCAAATTGCTGTGTGTTTTGGTTTGATTGTCTTTATCATGGACTCTAGAGGTTTTGTTGCTGAAGGTCATTCAATTAATAGGCCTCCAATTTTTGATGGTACTGACTATCCTTACTGGAAGAATAGGATGATGGTCTTTCTTCGAGCGCAGAATTATGAAGTCTGGAAATTGTTGAAAAAGGACCAATCGAAGTCACTGGAGATGAAGATCAATGGACTAGGGAGCAGATCAGAAGGGTCACCCTGAACTACAATGCCATGAACATCCTGCAATGTGCCATCCATCCGAAGGAGTATTCCAGAATCTCTATGTGTAAGTCTGCCAAGGACATGTGGGTTAAATTAGAATTGCTTTATGAGGGCACATCTCAGGTCAGGGAGACTAAGGCTAACATGTTAGTTTCTGATTATGAGTTGTTTATCATGAAATCTAATGAAACTATATCTGAGATGTTTGCTAGGTTCATGGTTATTATAAATGGACTTCGAGCCTTGGGTAAGGAATATTCAAATGAAGACTTGGTAAGAAAAATCCTACGCTCCTTATCTCCTGTATGGCACACTAAAGCAACTGTTATTGAAGATTCAAAGGATTTATCCAAAATCACATTGGATGAACTCAATGGATCATTAATGACATATGAGTTAAACTTTAAGAGAATAGAAGAACACATGCTAAAAACAAAAAATTGCTCTTAAAGCTTCATCAAGTAATAATGGAAAATCTAAAGAAAATTCTGAGTCTGAGAAATCTGAATCGGATAATGATAATCTTGCTTTCATCACTAGACAATTTAAGGCATTTCTGAAATCAAACAAGAAGAATTTTGGTGATAAGCATAATGCCATGTCTAGTAAAAAGAAACATTTCTCTCATGTTGATCATAAGAAAACTGATGAAGCTCTTGTGTGTTACAGGTGCAATAAATCTGGACATATGAAGGCTGATTGTCCAGAAGCTAAAAAGGACAAGTACAAAACCCACAAGAAGGAGTTCCACAAAAAGAAGAACAAGGCCATGGTTGCTACATGGTCAGATGATGAAAGCTCAGACTATAATGAAGAATCCTCAACTTCAGATGAAAATGAAGTTTACTTCATGGCTGGAAGCAGTGAAGAACATGTAGATATATCCTTTGAACTATTTACCATTGAAGATTGGCAAGAAGCATATGGTAATTTAGTTGAAAATCTTTCTGATGTTAGAAAAGAAAATAAATACTTGAAAAGAAAAATTGAAAGCATTCTTCATGATACTTCATCATCTGTAAAGATTTCTGAATTGGAAGCTCAAATTTCAGATCAAATCAAAGAAAATGATGAACTGTTGATTTTTGTTGATGATCTGAAATTGAAAATTCAAAAATTGAACAAAGAACTCATTAATTCTATCAAGAAATTTGAAGAAAAAGAAAAGGAAAATCATGAAAATTTGAATCAAATTGAAAAACTCAATCTTTGCATTAAAGAAAAAGAAGATATCATCAAGAACTTCACTCAAGGGAAAGACAATCTGAATGCTCTACTTGGAGTTAAGATGAATTCAAACAAATTTAGTTTAGGTTTTGAACCACAAAATTTAAAGAAAACTAAATCATCTTCAAAGCAAACAAAATCATCAAAAACTCCTTTAATAAAATTTGTCAAGGCAAGCTCATCTGAAAACAAAGGAAAAATACAAAAACAAAAAGAACCTGAGAGGTCAACACATACCCTACATAGGTCGACACACACTCTGCACAGGTCGACCTATCCCAGTCAGAGGTTGACACAAACCATGCATAAGTCGACTACCCTTCTTATAAAAATCACAAAAACTTCAAACCAATCAATAATCATCTTTCTCATGGAAATTGGAATGTTTTCTCATCTTACAATTCAAGATGGAATAAGTCTTGTAACCAATGGTTCAATCCTTATTTCTATCATTCACCTTTTCCTGCTAATCAACAACAATACATGCCAGGGTTTTCACAGTGGAACAAACCAACTAAAAGGTATAATTTTCAGAAAATTGAAAAACAAAAAGTTGAACCTTTTGTTTCAAAAAACATTGTGAAGAAAAATACATAAATTTGGATTAGAAAGGATTTGTTATCTCTTCTCACTCAGGATGTTGGTACCAATATCATGTGGGTACCAAAAACTTCTCTTGTCTAATTTGTTATATGCAGGAAAGTTGTGCATCCAATTCTAACAACATCTGGATTCTTGATAGTGGATGCACACGGCACATGACAGGAGACAGAAATAAATTTTTATGCTTGATTGAAAAGGAAGGTGGATCAGTCACCTTTGGAGGTAAGAATAGAGGAAAAATAATTGGCAAAGGAAAAATTGGTAAGTCTTGCATTACCTTAAGTGATGATGTTTGTTTAGTTGAGGGTTTGAATTACAACTTGCTTAGCATTAGTCAATTGTGTGACAATGGTCACAAGATTCTTTTTGAACATGATTCATGCAAAATAATTGACTCCTCTTCTGAGCAAATTAAATTGATTGGAAAAAGAGAAAATAATGTCTACATGATTGATTTGTGTGATAATTCTTCTTTAAATGTTTGTTTGATTGCAAATAAAAATGACACTACTTGGTTGTGGCACAAAAGGTTGGGTCATGCAAGTTTCACAACCATTAGTAAACTCATAAGAATGAATCTTGTAAAAGGTCTTCCTGAATCTTTCCCAATCATTGACAATCTTGTTTGTGGGATATGTGCTCAAGGGAAACAAACAAGAAAATCTTTTAAAGTGTTCAATGAAGTACTTACATCTAAACCAGTTGAGTTGCTTCATATGGATCTTTTTGGTCCAACCAGAACTCAAAGTCTCAGTGGTAATAGATATGGCTTTATAATCATTGATGACTTTACAAGATATACTTGGGTCTTATTCTTATCCCACAAAAGTGATGCATGTTCAGAATTCAGGAGATTTTACAATTCTGCCTTAGTGGGTTTATCTTTCAAACTGAATTCCATTTTGACAGATCATGGGGGTGAATTTGAAAATAAATCATTTTCTGATCTCTGTACTGAACTGAACATTCTCCATAAGTTTTCTTCCCCTAGAACTCCAGAACAAAATGGAGTTGTAGAAAGAAAAAATAGAACTCTTGTGGAAATGGCCAGAACTATGCTCATTGAAAGTAAACTGTCTAAATCCTTTTGGGTAGAAGCTGTAAATACAGTTAATTTCATTTTGAATAGAGCATTGGTAAGACCAAAGATCAGAAAACCCCTTATGAGTTGTTCAAAAGTAAAAAGCCGAGTGTGTCATATTTCAAAATTTTTGGTTGCAAATATTTTGTTCACAATAACAACAAAGAAAATCTTGATAAATTTGATGCAAAAAGTTTTGAATCAATCTTCTTAGGTTATTCTGAAACTTCAAGAGCTTACATAATTTATATTTGAAAAAAAAGACTGTGGAAGAATCTCCACATGTCATTTTTAATGAAAACTTCCAAAAGATTGACATTCCTACTTTGTGCAGAACACCATTATGTGATGATGAGGATGATTTTACATCCATCTACAAATCTTGAAGAGCAAGAAGTACCAAATGCACATGAGGTTCTTGAATTGCCAACTTCAAGCGATTCAGGTAATCATGATCCTGAAAATCATGCAAACCCTGAGGTAATTTCTGAACCCAGATTTTTAAGAGACCATCCACTTGAAAGCATTGTTGGTAATTTGTAAGATGGAATAAGAACTAGATCATCTTTTCATTCTGTCATAGTTGAAGATTCTTTGGCACTACTTTCCAAAATTGAACACAAAAATGTTGATGAAGCTTTATCTTGTGAAAATTGGATAAATGCTATGCATGAAGAGCTTCATCAATTTGAAAGAAATCAAGTTTGGGATTTAGTACCAAAACCTTCAGATTTAACTTCTATCATTGGAACTAGATGGATTTTCAGAAACAAATTGAATGAATCTGGTCAAATTGTTAGAAATAAAGCTAGACTTGTTGCTCAGTGGTATAACTAAGAACTTGGTATTGATTTTGAAGAATCTTATGCCCCGTAGCAAGACTTGAAGCTGTTCGAATATTTCTTGCATTTGCTGCTTCTTTGAAATTCAAAGTCTTTCAAATGGATGTCAAGAGTGCATTTTTAAATGGATATATAAAAGAAAATGTTTTTGTCAAACAACCCTCAGGTTTTGAAAACAAGAAATTTCCCAATAATATTTTTAAGCTTAATAAGGCTCTTTATGGTCTTAAACAAGCTCCAAGAGCTTGGTATGACCGGTTGAGTTTCTTCCTTATAAATAAAGGTTACATAAGAGGAAACATTGATCAAACTTTGTTTACAAAAACTGCAAAAAAATCATTTCATTGCTGTTCAAGTTTATGTTGATGATATCATTTTTGGATCAACAAATAATACTCTGTGCAATGAGTTTGCCCAACTTATGCAATCTGAATTTGAAATGAGTCTGTCATGCCCCGCCAATTCAGCAGCGGAATAAATCAGGGAGGCATGAACAACGTGTATGGTAACGTAAATTGCGCATACATTCGCAAATATCAGAGCAACTAATGAAAAATAATTGCAATAAACTCATCATTTTATTGATAATTCATCTAAACTATTACAACCACTAATTCAGAGCCAAAACATAGGGCTCAATGACTTTGTTACATTTGGAAATGATAACTAAGCAACTAACTAAACTAACTCTAGGGTACTGGGGACAATCCATCGCTATGACTCTAGGACGCTCATCACTCCAATCCAAACTCGTTGTTGTGAGTAAGGTCATCACTTGACTTACCTGAAAACACAATAACAAATAACGAAAGGTGAGCGATAACGCTCAGTAGGACTTAATATCTCGTGTAAACAAGCATGCTTTAAGTGATTAATGTCTTGTAACGTAGGTTAACTAGAGAGAACGATCATGTATAGTCAATAGAGTAATAGTACAAGATAACAAGTGAACGATAATATATTTCTCAAGAGTATTGCAAAATTAGGATGACAACATAACGAGATAGCGGGTAACAAGATAGTGTATAACAAGATAGCGTGTATCAAAATGACATGTAATAGGATAGCTTGTATCAAGGTGGCGCGTAACGAGATAGCTTGTATATCAAGATAGCGTGTAACGAGATTGCATGTAAAGAGATAACGTGTATGGTTGCACCACGGTGCACTAGTCGAGTACGAAGATAGTCACTTTGGGACAGTAGCCTTTTCACGATAGTAAAGTACGTCTGAACTCCTCAGACTAATACTATAACAGTTAGTGCTAGCACAGCAATAGCACTGCAATGATACAGTACGTCTGAACTCCTCAGACTAATAGTAACAGTAGATGTCTAGCCAAAACAGTATAGTCAGAACCGGTGCAATGCAGAACACCGTCAATAGCCCCTGCAGGTATTTTCGGGTGGCTCTCTGCCCCCAGGAATAGATTGGAGCCCCTCAGACACTCTCCGTGCCCTGCACAGTATGCATTCAAGTCAGTAGGGTCACCGGACCCATATTATGACGCTAGACAGTCATGTATAGTACAAGCAATGAGAGCCACAACAGCTCAAGAGTTTCAAGAGAGTACTAGATGAATAGACGAGATAGTAGAGTGAACGTGAATAGATGAGAGTACAAGGATAGTAGACGAGATAGTGGTATAATCGTAAAACAACGTTAAACCACTATAGTAACAGTTGCACAGTACCAGGTCGGGTACCGACAGTCTGGTAGAAGTCACATCTGCCCCACTAGCCGTGCTATGAACACTGGCTAGATGGTCGGGCGTGATCGCAAGATAAGAGAGATCTCACTAAGGCCGTTTGGATCGTACTGACCCCTAAGAGTCTAACGGGATTTAAAGGTACAACCAGCTCGTCGGCTAAGGACGTGCGCCAAAGCCAAGAAGACTTACGGAGGCCTTGACAAGGAGTCTCTGGCCCAGTCGAGAGTATTCCCGGTGGAGAGGTGGTCCAAGTCAAGAGAAAGTGCGTAAAGAAACGTTGTCCATCTTGCCTCGAGTGCTCGAAGGCAGAGGGATGCGATAACGATGTACAAATCACGCGAATTAAAATGAGAACAAGTGTCATTTAAACAATAGGAAAATTAGGTAATTAATTTCACTTTAATTACCATATACATTATTGAGTAATTTAATAGGGTCAAATGGTAAACATTAATGATATATGTGTGCAAGTGTAGAGAAATCATGAGAATATGACAAGTCATGCTCCCGGCTTTTAAATTAACAAGATTTATTTAAATATTATTAAATAAAAATATTCAGATCGATTATTAAGCTTAACAGTACATGGTTTAACTTGTACAAGGGTTAAATGGCATATAAAGCAGGGGTATATGAATAATATAAGGTTCTGGCCGAAATTGTAAAGAGGCGACGAGGTGACCTGTCGCGATCAAGTCGCGACGGGATGATCGGTCTCGTTAAACAGAGTATCACTACGGGGTTCCCGTCGCGGTCCAGGTCGCGACGGGGCGGCCTAGCGCGACGGGCGAACCGGCCAGCCTGGCCTGGTTCGGGGGTTGTGAACACGATGGTGCAGGACGCCGCATTCTTAACACGACAAGACAGAGGGGCGCGACCCGGTGGTATCGCGGCGGGTCGCGCCGTCGCGATACCAGAAGGGTCCGGCCCTTTTTCTTTTTTTCCAGGGCGGATCCTGTTTGATACAGGGTACTTGTAAATTCAATATAAAATTGCACGATGATCCAAAAATCACGAAACAAGTTTTAAACGAAAGTAGACATATAGATCTATAAACATGCATGATTAGTTTTAAAATAGACAAGGTTTAGACATGCTGTGATCAAGTGACATATCGATGCCCTAAACAGGCGCAGTCAAGGTTCCTCGAATTAATTACAGATGGATACAAGACAAAAATTAGGCAAACCAGGGGCGTTTGAAAGCTAACAGGATGTAGTATTTATGAGATTTTTCTCATGGCATGGGATCATGTATGCTCGAGGTTTAAGAGTAAACATGAAGGGTCGGGTACATAGAACTGGAATGGATTCAAAGAATTAATTCTCCCTCATGGGAGATCAAAATGGAGCGAAACCAAAGGGTTTGTGCTCGAGATCATGAACTCTTCCTAGGGTAATTTTTACACAAATTTGGCTTGAGAGATTGCCTACCTTTTCTTGCTGATAAGAAAATCCTAGGGTTTTTATGAAGAACGAGATGAAATCCTTCCTCTCCAAGCTTCTCCCTTGTTGCTCCTTCGTTCTTCAGTTCTTCTCTTCGTCCCCCAAGGTTCCAGCAATGAGCTATGGGTTGGTAGGGACGAATTTGGAGTGTTTTGATGCTTAATAGAGTCCTTAATCACCTAAAACTCTTCTCCTCTCCTCCAACTCCGAAATTAGCAATTATCCACCTATTTTCAAGCCATTATCTACCTAATAGGATGGGGAAGAGGTTTAATTTCGTGCGTAGAGGGTTTGGGTAGGTTTAGGACTCTTGTAAGGATATTTATAAGCTAGTTTAGTCATTATCTTATCCCTTTTTAATTTATTTAATAATTAACTCCGAATTTCTACATTTATCTCCCCTTATTCTAGCATTTATCACTTAGTTGGATTGGAGAGAGGCTAATGTTTTATGATGGGATGGGAACGTTTTTTAAGATAAGTAAGAGTTAAAATAGTCATTATCTTAACCTTTTTCTATTTATTACTATTTTTAGGTACGAATTTAACTTAATTACTTCCCATCCGAAGATAGGCTCTTCATATTTGGCCTAACTATTCATGTTAGGACCTTTAACAATATCCATTACTAATTTTACTTAATGGGTATAGATTTAATTCTAATTATTCACCCTTTATCCTTATGTAAATCTATTTATCACACTTATTTAATTACTTTTGTATATTTTTATTCACTTCTATATTATTTATGCCAATATTTCTAATCTTCATCATTGGGCTCTTACTTTTGGCCCAATAACTCATGTGAGCCTAATTGTACAACCCATGTACTTACTTTACTTGTTGGATTTTTAATTATCCTTTTATTAGATAATTTATTCATGGGCCAAGATTGTCCATTGGTCCAAATATCATAATGGGCTATCATCCCATATTATTTAAAGTCTACCTACATGTTTATTTTTATTTATAATCCACTTTGTGTCATAAAATAATGGGTTCTTCGACTTATTCCTTAATTGTGCTAATAAGTCGCATAAATTCTTAAACTAAGTCCAAACGATTTTTCTATGCCCAAATTTCATGATGGGTCATTAGAGAGCATTATTTACAGTATAACTATTATTTTTATGAAATGTTTATAGGGGTTTATAAGCATGCAATAATGATGCGTACCGTTTTAACTAATTGATTTTATTAATAGATAAAATTTCAATTTATATATAATTTTTAATTAATAGATTTTTCGGGGTACTACATCCTCCCCACTTAAAAAGAATTTGGTCCCCAAATTCCACGTCTCATTCGTTTAAATATGAATTATCTCTTCATGCTTAAAAGATATTAATCATCGTAAGTTAATGGTTACCTTCCACGGTGCCCACTTCTTGATTTGGAGGGAGTTGCACCACGGCTTCCGGTGTGGCTGGTTGTATATCGTTTGGCTGGTTCTCCTTGGTAATAGAGTTGAGATCTTCGGTGTTAATGGATGGTTCCTTTAGGAGAGAGAAGTCTCGCATCTGATTTTCCAAACTGCCACAATGTAAGCATGCACCAACTCTTCTCCAGCACTCCTTTGCCTTATGTCCCGGGTTACTACAATGATGGCAGATGGGCTTGTAAATGTTCTTGCTACATTCCTTCTGTGCGGTTGCCTTCTTGCCATGGTTGTGTCTTCTCATCCTATTCTTTTTGGTTGAGTTTCTAATCTTTTTGGTCATCCTCAAGGCTCCTTCTAGTAGTTGGGAGGCTTGCCGACACGCCCTAGCTAGCTTTTGAGTTTACCACATTTCGTCTTGTACTAGCGTACGTTCGGCATCCATTAAGAGTTCCTTCAAGAATAGGGTTGGCATTAGGATACTAAAGTAATATTAAGTTGATACATATATTTATATATAGATAAATGTATTCAGATCTTAACCATGGTTCTACCCAATCTTCACATAGGTATGATGGTTGACTTAGCCACGTGTCAGGGCAGTTCACCTTGAACATCCTAGACTTAAAATATCTTAATAAGGACATCCTAGGCTCTGATACCAACTGTCATGCCCCGCCAATTCAACAGCGGAATAAATCGGGGAGGCATGAACAACGTGTATGGTAACATAAATTTCGCATACATTCGCAAATATCAGAGCAACTAATGAACAATAATTGCAATAAACTCATCATTTTATTGATAATTCATCTAAACTATTACAACCACTAATTCAGAGCCAAAACATAGGGCTCAATGACTTTGTTGCATTTGGAAATGATAACTAAGAACCTAACTAAACTAACTCTAGGGTACTGGGGACAATCCATCGCTATGACTCTAGGACGCTCATCACTCCAATCCAAACTCGTTGTTGTGAGTAAGGTCATCACTTGACTTACCTGAAAACACAATAACAAATAACGAAGGGTGAGCGATAACGCTCAGTAGGACTTAATATCTCGTGTAAACAAGAATGCTTTAAGTGATTAATGTCTTGTAACGTAGGTTAACTAGAGAGAACGATCATGTATAGTCAAGAGAGTAATAGTACAAGATAACAAGTGAACGATAATACATTTCTCAAGAGTATTGCAAAATTAGGATGACAACATAATGAGATAGCGGGTAACAAGATAGTGTATAACAAGATATCGTGTATCAAAATGACATGTAATAGGATAGCTTGTATCAAGGTGGCGCGTAACGAGATAGCTTGTATATCAAGATAGCGTGTAACAAGATTGCATGTAAAGAGATAACGTGTATGGTTGCACCACGGTGCACTAGTCGAGTATGACAATAGTCACTTTGGGACAGTAGCCTTTTCACGATAGTAAAGTACGTCTGAACTCCTCAGACTAATACTATAACAGTTAGTGCTAGCACAGTAATAGCACTGCAATGATACAATACGTCTGAACTCCTCAGACTAATAGTAATAGTAGATGTCTAGCCAAAACAGTATAGTCAGAACCGGTGCAATGCAGAACACCGTCAATAGCCCCTGCAGGTATTTTCGGGTGGCTCTCTGCCCCCAGGACTAGATTGGAGCCCCTCAGACACTCTCCGTGCCCTGCACAGTATGCATTCAAGTCAGTAGGGTCACCGGACCCATATTATGACGCTAGACAGTCATGTATAGTACAAGCAATGAGAGCCACAACAGCTCAAGAGTTTCAAGAGAGTACTAGATGAATAGACGAGATAGTAGAGTGAACGTGAATAGATGAGAGTACAAGGATAGTAGACGAGATAGTGGTATAATCGTAAAACAACGTTAAACCACTATAGTAACAGTTGCACAGTACCAGGTCGGGTACCGACAGTCTGGTAGAAGTCACATCTGCCCCACTAGCCGTGCTATGAACACTGGCTAGATGGTCGGGCGTGATCGCAAGATAAGAGAGATCTCACTAAGGCCGTTTGGATCGTACTGACCCCTATGAGTGTAACAATATTTAAAGGTACAACTAGCTCGTCGTCTAAGGACGTGCGCCAAAGCCAAGAAGACTTACGGAGGCATTGACAAGGAGTCCCTGGCCCAGTCGGGACTATTCCCGGTGGAGAGGTAGTCCAAGTCTAGAGAAAGTGTGTAACGAAATGTTGTGCGTCTTGCCTCAAGTGCTCTAAGGCAGAGGGACGCGATAACGATGTACAAATCACGCGAATTAAAACGAGAACAACTGTCATTTAAACAATAGGGAAATTAGGTAATTAATTTCACTTTAATTACCATATACATTATTGAGTAATTTAATAGGGTCAAATGGCAAACATTAATGATATGTGTGTGCAAGTGTAGAGAGATCATGAGAATATGACAAGTCGTGCTCTCGACTTTTAAATTATCAATATTTATTTAAATATTAAATAAAAATATTCAGATCGATTATTAAGCTTAACAGCACATGGTTTAACTTGTACAAGGGTTAAATGGCATATAAAGCAGGGATATATGGATAATATAAGGTTCTGGCCGAAATTGTGAAGAGGCGACGAGGTGACCTGTCGCGATCAAGTCGCGACGGGGTGCTCGGTCGCGTTAAACAGAGTATCACGACGGGGTTCCCGTCGCGGTCGAGGTCGCGACGGGGCGGCCTGGCGCGACGGGTGAACCGGCCGGCCTGGCCCGGTTCGGGGGTTGTGAACGCGACGGCGCAGGACGCCATGTTCTTAATGCGACATGACAGAGGGGTGCGACCTGTTGGTATCGCGGCGGGTCGCGCCGTCGCGATACCAGAAGGGTCCGGCCCTTTTTCTTTTTTTTTTCAGGGTGGATCCTGTTTGATACAAGGTACTTGTAAATTCAATATAAAATCGCACGATGATCCAAAAATCACGAAACAAGTTTTAAACAAAAGTAGACATATAGATCTATAAACATGCATGATTAATTGAAAATAGACAAGGTTTAGACATGCTGTGATCAGGTGACATATCGATGCCCTAAACAGGCGCAGTCAAGGTTCCTCGAATTAATTAGAGATGGATACATGACAAAAATTAGGCAAACCAAGGGCGTTTGAAAGCTAACAGGATGTAGTATTTATGAGATTTTTCTCATGGCATGGGATCATGTATGCCTGAGGTTTAAGAGTAAATATGAAGGGTCGGGTACATAGAACTGGAATGGATTCAAAGAATTAATTCTCCCTCATGGGAGATCGAAATGGAGTGAAACCAAAGGGTTTGTGCTCGAGATCGTGAACTCTTCCTAGGGTAAATTTTACACAAATTTGGCTTGATAGATTGCCTACCTTTTCTTGCTGATAAGAAAATCCTAGGGTTTTTATGAAGAACGAGATGAAATCCTTCCTCTCCAAGCTTCTCCCTTCTTGTTCCTTCGTTCTTCAGCTCTTCTCTTCGTCCCCCAAGGTTCCAGCAATGAGCTATGGGTTGGTAGGGACGAATTTGGAGTGTTTTGATGCTTAATAGAGTCCTTAATCACCTAAAACTCTTCTCCTCTCCTCCAACTCCGAAATTAGCAATTATCCACCTATTTTCAAGCCATTATCTACCTAATAGGATGGGAAAGAGGTCTAATTTCGTGGGTTGAGGGTTTGGGTAGGTTTAGGACTCTTGTAAGGATATTTATAAGCTAGTTTAGTCATTATCTTATCCCTTTTTAATTTATTTAATAATTAACTCCAAATTTCTACATTTATCTCCCCTTATTCTAGCATTTATCACTTAGTTGGCTTGGAGAGAGGCTAATGTGTTAGGATGGGATGAGAACTTTTTTTAAAATAAGTAAGAGTTAAAATAGTCATTATCTTAACCTTTTTCTATTTATTACTATTTTTAGGTATGAATTTAACTTAATACTTCCCATCCCAAGATGGGCTCTTCATATTTGGCCTAACTATTCATGTTAGGACCTTTAACAAGATCCATTACTAATTTGACTTAATGGGTATAGATTTAATTCCAATTATTCTCCCTTTATCCTTATGTAAATCTATTTATCACACTTATTTAATTACTTTTGTATATTTTTATTCACTTCTACATTATTTATGTCAATATTTCTAATCTTCATCATTTGGGCTCTTACTCTTGGCCCAATAACTCATGTGATCCTAATTGTACAACCCATGTACTTACTTTACTTGTTGGATTTTTAATTATCCTTTTATTAGATAATTTATTCATGGGCCAAGATTGTCCATTGGTCCAAATATCATAATGGGCTATCATCCCATATTATTTAAAGTCTACCCACATGTTTATTTTTATTTATAATCCACTTTGGATCATAAAATAATGGGTTCTTCGACTTATTCCTTAATTATGCTAATAAGTCGCATAAATTCTTAAACTAAGTCCAAACGATTTTTCTATGCCCAAATTTCATGATGGGTCATTAGATAACATTATTAAAGTATAACTATTATTTTTACGAAATTTTTATAGGGGTTTATACGCATGCAATAATGATGCGTACCGTTTTAACTAATTGATTTTATTAATAGATAAAATTTCAATTTATATAAATTTTTAATTAATAGATTTTCCGGGGTACTACATCCTCCCCCACTTAAAAAGAATTTGGTCCCCAAATTCCACGTCTCATTCATTTAAATATGAATTATCTCTTCATGCTTAAAAGATATTAATCATCGTAAGTTAATGGTTACCTTCCACGGTGCCCACTTCTTGATTTGGAGGGAGTTGCACCACGGCTTCCAGTGTGGCTGGTTGTATATCGTTTGGCTGGTGCTCCTTGGTCATAGAGTTGAGATCTTCGGTGTTAATGGATGGTTCCTTTAGGAGAGAGCAGTCTCGCATCCGATGCTCCAAACTGCCACAACGTAAGCATGCACCAACTCTTCTCCAGCACTCCTTTGCCTTATGTCCCGGCTTACTACAATGACGGAAGATGGGCTTGTAAATGTTCTTGCTACGTTCCTTCTGTGCGGTTGCCTTCTTGCCATGGTTGTGTCTTCTCTTCCTATTCTTTTTGGTTGAGTTTCTTATCTTTTTGGTCGTCCTCAAGGCTCCTTCTAGTAGTTGGGAGGCTTGCCGACACGTCCTAGCTAGCTTTTGAGTTGACCACATTTCGTCTTGTACTGGCGTACATTCAGCATCCATTAAGAGTTCCTTCAAGAATAGGGTTGGCATTAGGATACTAAAGTAATATTAAGTTGATACATATATTTATATATAGATAAATGTATTCAGATCTTAACCATGGTTCTACCCAATCTTCACATAGGTATGATGGTTGACTTAGACACGTGTCAGGGCAGTTCACCTAGAACATCCTAGACTTAAAATATCTTAATAAGGACATCCTAGGCTCTGATACCAACTGTCATGCCCCGCCAATTCAACAGCGGAATAAATCGGGGAGGCATGAACAACGTGTATGGTAACGTAAATTCCGCATACATCACAAATATCAGAGCAACTAATGAACAATAATTGTAATAAACTCATCCTTTTATTGATAATTCATCTAAACTATTACAACCACTAATTCAGAGCCAAAACATAGGGCTCAATGACTTTGTTACATTTGGAAATGATAACTAAGCAACTAACTAAACTAACTCTAGGGTACTGGGGACAATCCATCGCTATGACTCTAGGACGCTCATCACTCCAAACCAACCTGTTGTTGTGAGTAAGGTCATCACTTGACTTACCTGAAAACACAATAACAAATAACGAAGGGTGAGCGATAACGCTCAGTAGGACTTAATATCTCGTGTAAACAAGCATGCTTTAAGTGATTAATGTCTTGTAATGTAGGTTAACTAGAGAGAACGATCATGTATAGTCAAGAGAGTAATAGTACAAGATAACAAGTGACGATAATACATTTCTCAAGAGTATTGCAAAATTAGGATGACAACATAACGAGATAGCGGGTAACAAGATAGTGTATAACAAGATACGTGTATCAAAATGACATGTAATAGGATAGCTTGTATCAAGGTGGCGCGTAACGAGATAGCTTGTATATCAAGATAGCGTGTAACTAAATTGCATGTAAAGAGATAACGTGTATGGTTGCACCACGGTGCACTAGTCGAGTACGGCAATAGTCACTTTGGGACAGTAGCCTTTTCACGATAGTAAAGTACGTCTGAACTCCTCAGACTAATACTATAACAGTTAGTCCTAGCACAGTAATAGCACCGCAATGATACAGTACGTCTGAACTCCTCAGACTAATAGTATTAGTAGATGTCTAGCCAAAACAGTATAGTCAGAACCGGTGCAATGCAGAACACCGTCAATAGCCCCTGCAGGTATTTTCAGGTGGCTCTCTGCCCCCAGGACTAGATTGGAGCCCCTAGGACACTCTCCGTGCCCTGCACAGTATGCATTCAAGTCAGTAGGGTCACCGGACCCATATTATGGCGCTAGACAGTCAAGTATAGTATAAGCAATGAGAGCCACAACAACTCAAGAGTTTCAAGAGAGTACTAGATGAATAGACAAGATAGTAGAGTGAACGTGAATAGATGAGAGTACAAGGATAGTAGACGAGATAGGGGTACAATCATAAAACAACGTTAAACGACGATAGTAACAGTTGCACAGTTATAGGTCGGGTATCGGCAGTCTGGTAGAAGTCACATCTGCCCCACAAGCCGTGCTATAAACACTGGCTAGATGGTCCAGCGTGATCGCAAGATAAGAGAGATCTCACTAAGGCCGTTTGGATTGTACTGACCCCTAAGAGTGTAACGGGATTTAAAGGTACAACCAGCTCGTCGGCTAAGGACGTGCGCCAAAGCCAAGAAAACTTACGGAGGCCTTGACAAGGAGTCCCTGGCCCAGTTGGGAGTATTCCCGGTGGAGAGGTGGTCCAAGTCAAGAGAAAGTGTGTAACGAAACGTTGTCCGTCTTGCCTCGAGTGCTCGAAGGCAGAGGGACGCGATAGCGATGTACAAATCACGCGAATTAAAACGAGAACAAGTGTCATTTAAACAATAGGGAAATTAGGTAATTAATTTCACTTTAATTACCATATACATTATTGAGTAATTTAATAGGGTCAAATGGCAAACATTAATGATATGTGTGTGCAAGTGTAGAGAGATCATGAGAATATGACAAGTCGTGCTCTCGACTTTTAAATTATCAAGATTTATTTAAATATTATTAAATAAAAATATTCAGATCGATTATTAAGCTTAACAGCACATGGTTTAACTTGTACAAGGGTTAAATGGCATATAAAGCAGGGGTATATGAATAATATAAGGTTCTGGCCGAAATTGTGAAGAGGCGACGAGGTGACCTGTCGCGATCAAGTCGCGACGGGGTGCTCGGTCGCGTTAAACAGAGTATCACGACGAGGTTCCCGTCGCGGTCCAGGTCGCGACGGGGCGGCCTGGCGCGACGGGAGAACCGGCCGTCCTGGCCCGGTTCAGGGGTTGTGAACGCGACGGCGCAGGACGCCACATTCTTAACGCAACAAGACAGAGGGGCGCGACCCGGTGGTATCGCGACGGGTCGCGCCATCGCGATACCAGAAGGGTCCGGCCCTTTTTCTTTTTTTTTCCAGGGCGAATCCTCTTTGATACAGGGTACTTGTAAATTCACTATAAAATCGCACGATGATCCAAAATCACGAAACAAGTTTTAAACAAAATTAGACATATAGATATATCAACATGCACGATTAATTTGAAAATAGACAAGGTTTAGACATGCTGTGATCAAGTGACTTATCGATGCCCTAAACAGGCGCAGTCAAGGTTCCTCGAATTAATTAGAGATGGATACATGACGAAAATTAGGCAAATCTGGGGCGTTTGAAAGCTAACATGATGTAGTATTTATGAGATTTTTCTCATGGCATGGGATCATGTATGCCTGAGGTTTAAGAGTAAACATGAAGGGTCGGGTACATAGAACTGGAATGGATTCAAAGAATTAATTCTCCCTCATGGGAGATCGAAATGGAGCGAAACCAAAGGTCTTTTGCTCGGGATCATAAACTCTTCTTAGGGTAATTTTTACATAAATTTGGCTTGAGAGATTGCCTACCTTTTCTTGCTGATAAGAAAATCCTAGGGTTTTGATGAAGAACGAGATGAAATCCTTCATCTCCAAGCTTCTCCCTTCTTGCTCTTTCGTTCTTCAGCTCTTCTCTTCATCCCCCAAGGTTCCAGCAACGAGCTATGGGTTGGTAGGGACGAATTTGGAGTGTTTTGATGCTTAATAGAGTCCTTAATCACCTAAAACTCTTCTCCTCTCCTCCAACTCCGAAATTAGCAAATATCCACCTATTTTCTAGCCATTATCTACATAATAGGATGGGGAAGAGGTCTAATTTCATGGGTAGAGGGTTTAGGTAGGTTTAGGACTCTTGTAAGGATATTTATAAGCTAGTTTAGTCATTATCTTATCCCTTTTTAATTTATTTAATAATTAACTCCGAATTTCTACATTTATCTCCCCTTATTCTAGCATTTATCACTTAGTTGGCTTGGAGAGAGGCTAGTGTGTTAGGATGGGATGTGAACTTTTTTTAATATAAGTAAGAGTTAAAATAGTCATTATCTTAACCTTTTTCTATTTATTACTATTTTTAGGTACGAATTTAACTTAATTACTTCCCATCCCAAGATAGGCTCTTCATATTTGGCCTAACTATTCATGTTAGGACCTTTAACAATATCCATTACTAATTTGACTTAATGGGTATAGATTTAATTCCAATTATTCACCCTTTATCCTTATGTAAATCTATTTATCACACTTATTTAATTACTTTTGTATATTTTTATTCACTTCTACATTATTTATGTCAATATTTCTAATCTTCATCATTTGGGCTCTTACTCTTGGCCCAATAACTCATGTGAGCCTAATTGTACAACCCATGTACTTACTTTACTTATTGGATTTTAATTATCCTTTTATTAGATAATTTATTCATGGGCCAAGATTGTCCATTGGTCCAAATATCATAATGGGCTATCATCCCATATTATTTAAAGTCTACTCACATGTTTATTTTTATTTATAATTCACTTTGGGTCATAAAATAATGGGTTCTTCAACTTATTCCTTAATTATGCTAATGAGTCGGATAAATTCTTAAACTAAGTTCAAACGATTTTTATATGCCCAAATTTCATGATGGGTCATTATAGAACATTATTTAAATTATAACTATTATTTTTACGAAATTTTTATAGGGTTTATACGCATGCAATAATGATGTGTACCGTTTTAACTAATTGATTTTATTAATAGATAAAATTTCAATTTATCTATAATTTTTAATTAATAGATTTTCCGGGGTACTACAGAGTCTCATGGGTGAACTTACATTCTTTTTAGATCTGCAAGTACATCAAACTGCTGATGGAATTTTTCTGAGTCAAACAAAATATGCCAAGGAGTTGCTCAAGAGGTTTGACTTTCAAAACATCAAGCCATCCAACACACCAATGGCCACAAGTGTAAGACTTGAAAGTGATGCTTCTGGTAATCCAGTTAATGTTAAACTTTACAGAGGTATGATTGGATCTCTTCTTTATTTAACTACATCTAGGCCAGATATTCAATTCAGTGTCTGCATGTGTGTCAGATTTCAAGCAAATCCTAAAGACAGTCACATGTCTACTGTTAAAAGAATTTTCAAATATCTTCTTTCTTCATGTGATTTGGGTCTTTGGTATCCTACTGGATGTAAATTGGACTTGATTGCATATAGTGATGCTGATTATGCTGGGTGCAAACTTGATAGAAAAAGCACTAGTGGGTTGTGTTTATATCTAGGAGGGTGTCTTATTTCTTGGGCTTCCAAAAAGCAACATTTTGTAGCTCTTTCAACTGCAGAAGCTAAGTATGTTGCCGCTGGTAACTGTGGTACCCAAGTCCTTTGGGTCAAACATCAACTTCTAGATTATAATCACACATTAGGTTGCATTCCCATTCTTTGTGACATCACAAGTGCTATAAATCTGTCCAAAATCCTATTCAGCATTCCCGCACAAAACACATTGACATTCGGCATCATTTCCTTCGAGATGAAGTCTCAAAGAATTCTTTTGAACTCCACTTCATTGACACAGAAAAACAAATCGCAGACATTTTCACTAAGCCTCTTGCAGAACCTAGATTCACTTCTCTTAGAAGAGAACTTGGTTTATGTAAGTTTTTCATTGTCTGATATCTTCATCTCAGTTATTTGTGTTCATTAAAGTCATTCTTTCTTGGCAAAGAACTTCATACCACTTAATTGCACTGGAATTCTTGGTATATCAAATAGTGATTTGAAGAAAGGTAAATCAGGTTTGTCTGGACACTTTCACTATGCGTGAGTATATATCTCCGCCAAGTATCAAGATCTTTTTATGCAATTGTTGAGGGGGAGTCATTGTCCATTCTTCACTCATTATTATTGACTTTTGTTTTCCATCTTGAGCCCAAGTATCATAATTTTTGAGTCATTGTGCTATTGTCCTGTGAGAGAATTCAAAAACATTGAAACTAAATTCATTGTGCATTTAGTTTAATTTCAAAGATTTACTTTTATCTCAAAGTTGTGCAATCGTAATATTGAATGTTTTTAAAATGACTTGCAAAACACTTGTAGGTACATGCGTGGCTTTATTATTTAACATGTGCATGTTTAAGCTTCATTTTTACCACATGTTAAGAATAATTTTTCTAAATTCGTAGTCATGACTTTTCTGGTCAAAGCAAACATATTCTTGCAAAACATCAAAAGAAAATGATCAACAATCTGGAAAGATACAAACATAGCAATGCAAATTCTTGAACCACTGAGTCACCGGGTCATTTCACCTAAAAGTGATTTGTTTCACGTCAAAAAGTAAAAATCAAAGTTTTCAACTCTGTATAAGATAATGAAAGTTCAACCACTGAGTAATCAGGAGGTCTTGCATCTAATCAATGTGATCTCTTGCACTGAAAAGTGAGATTTAACTAATTTATTCTTCTATTCTTTCCCAGTTAAAAATGAAAGAAAATCAAATTGACAGGATGGAAAAGCTTAAGACCTTAATAAAGTTCATGTATACTGAGTTTAGACCTATTATTCTACATAGTGTTAAAATTAAGGCTCCTAACATCCTTGTTAAATACTTCTGTTCACTCATATATGTCACTTTACTTCACATTTGCATCATTATTTTAACTACATTTAGATCATTATATTTTGCTATACTTTGTGTTGAGTGTGTCTTTGTGATTAAATTTTATTGCACAATACAAAGAACACAATAATTTCTCTCATATGTAAATATCACTTTGCCTCATTTATTTTGATCATTTCTGACCATTCATTTCCTACATTTCATTTCTTGATCTCCTACAATCCTTGTTTCTCTCTCTTATCTATCTTTTTGATGTTGTCAAAAAGGGGGAAATGTCTTTAAAGGGGAGAAAGTTTTTTTATGGGAGAAAATTCAAAAAGGGGAGATTTGAGTCAGACTATTGGGAGATTGTGCATATATTTTGTCATCATCAAAAAGGGGGAGATTGTTGGGTTGAGTGTGTTTTGGAATTTCCTAAAGTTGTATTTTAATGATGACCAATGAACACCACTCATACTTTGATTTTGATGATGACATATTGTGATTTTGATGATGATATGTTGAACATGTTATACATTTTATACATATCACAATAATACTTAAACAACATATTTTTGATATTTAATATCTCATATTTTAATGATAATATCTTGTACTAATGATTTATGTGTTAATTTTGCAGGTGTATACAGCTCTTGTCATTGATAGTGTCGACACACCCATTGATGGTGTCGACACTGGGTCAGAGTCCATGAAGCTTTTTCATGAAGACAGGGTCAAGTGTGTCGACACAACCCATGGTAGTTTCGACACTAGACCCAGTTCCCAAGAGACCCAGTTGCACTGGGACAGTGTGTCGACACAGCCAGTGGCAGTGTCGACACTAGACCCAACTTCTAGAAGACCCTCTTTGGACAATTGGGACAGTGTGTCGACACACTCAGTGGTAGTGTCGACACACTCCGGCTGAAATTTCAACTTATGATTTTTCTGGACACGTGGCCGCTTTGGGATCAAGGGAATCTACCTAGGTTTTGTGCCCACGTACCCTAAGGCTCCTTATGGACATATGGGGCTATAAATACCCATGTGCTTGGTACTCCAAAGCTATCCCACGCAAGACAAAGCCCAGAGCATTCTGGAAGAAGGAGAAGAAGAGCGGGAAAAAGGGATCTGCATCTAGAGGAGCAGAGCAGCGCCGCCAAGGGAAGAAGAAGGAGAAGAAGAAGGGGAAGAAGAAGGAGAAGAAGAGGAGGAGCTCGTGATTGCAGCAGTGCTGGTCTAGAAGGAGATCCAGCCGAGTCTGTACTTGGTCAGAGTGTAAAATTCTCTGGGGAATCTGTGTATGTGTTCTACACAGATCTCCTAATTCTATTTGTCTCTACCATTTCTATTGTACTGAGATAGATCGTGCTAGAGGATCTATACTCTAAGTGTGCTTGTTCTAGCAGAACTTGGATCTATTGTGATCCAGAGGTTGAGTACTTTGTACTCTGGTTTGGAGTCGTAGTGCTCTGGGTTGGAGCCGTTGTGCTCTGGTGCTTGAGACGTAGTGCTCAAGGGCTTGTGAATTTTCTGAATTCACAAGTGGTCTGTGGAGTAGGTTGTCGTGCCTATCTCCTGGGTTTCTTTGAGTCATTGCACTCAAAGAGGTCGGAGTCGTCGTGCTCCAGTTTGTACTGCACTTGTGCTAGTGGTTCCTCCGTTGTGAGGAGGTGGACGTAGGAGACACAAGTTGTGTTCTTCGAACCACCTTAAAAATCTTCAGTGCACTATGGTTTGATGTGTGGTTTGCTGTACTTATTCACTATTCTCACACACCACACTTGGATCTGATCGAATTGTGTGTTTTACTTATTTTAATTCCGCTGTCATACACACAATCTTGTAGTTCTTTTGTCAAAGTCACCTATCCGATCCCAACAAACCCTCGGCACACCCATCGAGACCACGCAATTACCAAGTGAGAACGACGTCTCACCACAAGCACAACCACCTCAGACCTTCACGAGGTTGAGGGCCCACAAGTAGAATCACCTTGGACCCTAGACACACCGCGAGGTCGGGAAGCCACACACGCCGGTGCCACCACAGACAGGCACCCAAGAACAGGACTACAGTACCGAGAGGACACTGAGCAGAAACCACCAGAAGCACGGGTCCGCACAAGGCCAGACCAACAACGCCCACGGAAACTAGACACAGCCAAGCTATAACCGTCGTGCAAGCTCGGGCAACGAGTCGAACTTGGAAACGTCGTGAGGAAATACCATCACAACAACAGCAACCAAGCCACCGCCGCTAGCAGCCAAGAGGGGGACACGTAGTCCACAGGCTCTGCTCGCTAGCCTAGCTCCTGCCTCCGCCCCCGCGGAAGAGCGAGACAGAGCCGCCACAGAAACACAGCAACGCACGCAACACCGCAGACTGGCCAACCTGTGGCCTCACGCCTGACCTCCCTACGTGGCTCCAGAACCAACGTAGAGCGAGGCAGTGAGACAAGGGACTGGCTAGCCTGCATTGAGTAGAACTCTGGCCGTCCTCGGTGTCCTAGGCCTAGCCAAGAGAGCTCTACAAACGACTCAACGCCGCTGCCCAAACCACCGTTTTCCCCTCAACTCCAGAGTCCGCCTCACTCGGCTGTCAACTCGAGTGCGCTCATCACCCCGATACCTCCCTCGAAGGCGCCCGAGGATGGGGGTCCCAGGTAACGGTAACAACCTCTCAGATCGGGGACAAGCCCTCAAGTGCCAAACACCGGGCGAACAGGCAGGGCAAGCACAACAAGAACCACGCCAAGCTGCTGGATTGTAACCCACGACAAGCCAAGCAAGTGAGAGGCATGTACGGACCCTTGAGAGGGCCGTCGGTCAACCAAACACGTATGGAAAATTCGGAGCCTCGAAACACTACCAGCCGGCACGGAAAACTCGTCGCTATGCTAATAATCAATTGACCATTAGTCAATCAATTATTAGACAGACGCGACCCTCCTAGCACCACTGCCAGGACATAGCCACGAAGGTGTCACCTTCGGTCACTAAACGCAGGGAGGCAACCTGCCGCGTTCCCTACCAGAAGGTCCTAAGGGCAAAGTCTGCCCTGGGGCACACGCCGACACACAACCGGGCCCGCGGAAGCATCTGAGGCAACACAGGTACTATCGCGACCCCAAGGCCGTCGCGACACCATCGCGATGGGGAAGGGCACCGCGACAGCCTTGTCGCGACCGGGCGAAGCGCCGCGACAGCAAACCCTGTCGCGACCGAGAAATGCATCGCCACAGCGACCCTTATCATGACCGCCACACGCGTAGCGATAAGGTCGCGCCCGACCAGGCCGACGCCTCTACCGATGTCGCGACGCGCACCATGGTCACGACATCTTTCGAGAGGCAGACCAAGGGATGCTCCATCCCGGGGACGCCCACACGGTACAAACACACCACACGGGGGAGGGGAGCATGGGGAAAGCAGTAAAACTATCTATAAACCCAGAGGGGCTCCCAATCCACCCGGATCGAGAAGGGTTCCAGCAATCCCTACCTTTCATGAAGAACAAACCCTAATAGGGCCCTTCACATCGGTTGACCACCTCCTCCTCGCTCCACGCAAGCTCCACGATGCCCGGACACCAAGCACGACCCTCCTCCTCACCTAAAACACACGAAGGGGAGAGGGGAGGCGGAGCACCGCTGGAGGGAGAGGGAGAAGGGAAGAAGAAGAGAGAGAGGGGGAAGGGGCGCCGGCTAAGGCTTTTAGCATTCGGCCCTCAAGACACGATGAACCGCCCCATTGCGTTAAGCACCTTAACGCGACGGGTCAACGGGACGCAACCAGAATGCGTCCCCCAGGGACGCCGCGACAATGCGACAGGCCGTACTGACACGCCTGCAACCCTGACAGGCGTCAGATGACCGCACAGCGGAACACGACAAACACTATCGCGACCCGTTGACTGGTCGCGACAAGAACGTGACAGGCAAGCCAGACGCGACAAGAACGCGACACACACCCTCATCGCGACAAGGATGACTGTCGCATCGGACACCCACGATGCGACACTAACGCGTCGCCCAACCTGGACGCATTAGTGGCCAGTCATCCAAGACACCGGATGGAAAGCCAGGTCTTACAGTAATAGCCTGCCGAACCCAGAAAATTGTGAACCTCTGACACTGAAGTGGGCTGCTCCCAAGACAACACTGCCTCTACCTTGGAAGGATCCACTACCACACCTAAACCGGAGATCACGTGTTCAAGAAAGTGCACCTCCCTTAGCCAAAATTTGCACTTGTCAAACTTGGCATAAAGTTGGTGACTCCGCAACGTCTCCAACACGATCCTCAGATGCACCTCGTGTTGCCGAACTTGGCATAAATTGCCGAGTAGACCAAAATGTCATCTAAAAAGATGACCAAAAACCGGTTCAGGTACTCACTGAACACTTTGTGCATCAAATCCATAAAAGCTGCTGGTGCATTCGTGAGCCCAAATGGCATCACAACAAACTCAAAGTGACCGTACCTCGAATGGAAAGCTGTCAGGCCAATATCTGACTCTCTGATCCTCAATTGATAGTAACCTGATCTCAAGTCAATCTTTGAAAACACTTTGGCCGAATGCAACTGATCAAACAAGTCATCGATCCTTGGCAACAGATACTTGTTCTTCACTGTGACCTGGTCCAACTGCCTGTAATCGATGCACAACCTCAAGCTGCCATCCTTCTTCCTCACGAACAACATTGGCGCACCCCAAGGTGAACAGCTCAGACGAATAAAACCCAACTCAAGCAACTCCTACAATTGGCGCTTCAACGCGCACAACTCAGCCGGAGCCATCTGGTATGGTTCCTGTAACATCCCTCCTTTCCCTTGGTCAACCACCTTCTGTTGAAGGTCGCAACGCTTGGGCTGTCGCCTTCTGAAGACGACATGATGGCCGTCGCATTTTGGTTGGGAATGCGACGGGCATGTTGTCGCGTTCAGCCTCTGATCACAGCATGCATCCTTGTCGTTTTGCTGTCGGGACAAACGGGACAAGTGTCAACCACTAAAACGATGAACGCGACGGGTTAGGTGTCGCGTTCATGGTGTCAGGGTTGCATGGGCGACACGTGGCATTTCTGTTGGTCAGGTTGACCTTGACCATGGGATCACGACTGTAACGACCCGAGAACCCGACCCTCGGCCCACGCCGAGGACCTGATTTTCGCGGTCACCGCCCACGGATCCGGGAACCCGGAAGGGCTATAATCTATGACTAACAGGATATGTAACGGAAGTAAATGTCAACTGCTAAACTAGAAGCATACATGCGGAAACAGAAAAGAGAGCGAGACCGCTGTGTACCGCTCAAAGTACAGTCCCAACGCACGCACGCTAGTACAAGTAAAAGGCAGGGAAAGAACAAGTCCCTTAGGGGCATACCCCGAGGGTGACATACAGTGAAAAGGGGGGAACCACTGCTAGCTACGGGGACCACGCCTACCGCTCTGTCTCCTCCGCCCGGCCAACGCCCTGCCGCTGCTAAGAAGTCTCACCTGGGAAAAGGAGGGATGAGCTTCACAACAGAAGCTCAGTAGGGACTACCAATCTCCTACTGGCTCTAAACAGGAAGGAGAACATAAATATCAAATGAAAGACAGCAGTTTATATCATCTACCTACAAATGGAAGTGCGGAAGCGAAACTACAACTAGCACGGTATGGAAAGTGCACACGGTTGGAAACTCCGTACGACTGCTCGTCGTGACCACCACACGGCTAGTAAACACAGACGGAGGGAACTCCGCCTGGACAAGGAACACTAGCTATGGAAGCACTACCACTAGTCACGGTCAGGTGCGTCCACCGACGTCTTATCCTCGACCTGGGTCCTGACCCTCACGTCTCTTCAGAGCGAGGTAGGAACACAAGTAACACAACAGTAACCGCCGTAGTCTGGCCAGACTACGGTCCCACGCATGACCTCTCCAAACGGTTCCGGGCCGTAGGGAGCGAGGCAGTGAGAAGAAGGACTGGCTGGCCTGCACTGGGTAGAACTCCTAACTGTCCTCGGCGTCCCAGACCACCTACGAGAGCTCTGCAAGTGACTCACACGCCACTGCCCTAACCACCATTTTCCCCTAAGCTCCGGAGTCCGCCTGGTGGCTGCCAACTCGAGCACACTCGTAGCCCGGAGTACTCCCTCAACAGGCTCCCAAGGACGGGGGTCCCAGGCAACGGTAACAACCTCTCACACCGAACAAGCCCTCAAGTGCCGAGCACCGGGCGAAAGACTAGTGTAGACCGCACTAGGGAACTAGCACAAGTGCCACGGTACAGTAAAAGAAGAGCAGAAACGGAAAAAGGCAAAAACATGTCTCTTGGTCGATAACGCGACGGGGCGGGCCGTCGCTACCATGTCACGATGCCCTAGCAGGTCGCGACCGGGATGCGACGCACAGGAGCGTCGCGACCATGTTGCGGTCGGGCACACCGCCGCGACATGATCGCGGCCTCCGAGGCTACCGCGTCACCAGCCGAGTAGGGTTTTGGAGCAGTCTCTCCAGGAACCCTCCCCAAAACACGAAACAACATCCACAAGGGGGAAGGGGATCATGCACAGCGTATATTGAAAGCTATAAATCCACCAAACCACCCACGATCCCCCAAAGCATGGATCTATGCTCGAAGGAAACCTCACTCAACTCGAGCATGGAGTTCTCACACTCCCAAGCCCTAAACCACAAGGAAACCACGGTCTAGAGGGGGAAGAGATCATGCTTAGGGCGAGAGGATCAAGAGTCCCTACCTTCACACGAAGAACGAACCCGTTATGACCTTCTCGTAGGAACTAACTCCTCCTCCTCCTCGCACCGGACAACCTGAGCACACGACCTGCACGAACAGCACGTCCAGGCCTCAGCACGAGCACCACGAGTGAAAGGGAACACCGAGAAACGAGAGGGAACTCGAGAGAGGGGAGAAAGAGTGAAAAGAGCGAGAGAGGGAAATGGAGCGCGCCTTCGGTTTGAACCGATGGCCCCCAGAACGCGACGTAGCGGCCCGGCGTGACACTGGCACTGTCGCGACGCCCACAAGCGTCGCGACCATGTCGCGACCGCCCGCCAGGGCGAGACACAAAAAGCACGGTCAAACCTCGAAGACCGTAAAAAGCAAACGCGACGGCCTGACAGGTCGCGTCAACGCCGCACGACCCTGTCACCCGACACGACCGTTTTGACAGACAGGACAGCGGTCAAGTCGTGTCAGAACACAGTCGCGACAGCCAGGGGTGACGCGACAAGGACGCGACGCTCACCCCCGCCGCGACACGAACCGCCAATGCTGTCGCAACAGGCCGCTCTAGCGGCACCATGTCGCAGCCAGGGCGCCTGTCGCGACCTTGAGGACGGGGCCAAGGGCCCAAGGGGGCCGGGTCTTACATCCCACCCAGCTTAAGACATTTCGTCCTCGAAATGAAAACAACTCGGTCTCAAACCGGAAAGCAGTACAAGGAGAAGTAACATACCACTCAATCAAACAAATAAGGGAACTGCTCCTGCATCTCATCCTCGCGCTCCCAGGTGGCCTCGCCTCCAACGCGGTTCTGCCAAATGACCTTTACCAGCGGAATCTGCTTCCTGCGCAACTGCTGAACTCTGCGGTCGACAACACTGACCGAGTACTCTAGCACTGACAAGTCTGGCGCTACCTCCAGCTGCGAGTAGTCCAACACGTGCGAAGGATCTGCGACGTACCTCCTGAGCTGTGAAACGTGAAACACACTGTGCACACCTGCTAGCTCTGTCGGAAGACTCAACCTGTAAGCCACCTCGCCGACCCTCTCGGTAATAGGGAAAGGCCCGACGTACCTCGGACTGATCTTTCCCTTTCTGCCAAACCTCATGACGCCCTTGGTTGGCGAGACCCGCAAGAAAACAAGGTCACCAACGCTGAACTATAACGGTCTCCTGCCGACGTCTGCATAACTCTTCTGTCTGCTCTGTGCTGCCCGAAGCCTCTGCCTGATCAGACTGACTGTGTCTGCACACTGCTGCACTAACTCTGGTCCCAAAAGCTGCCTCTCTCCAACCTGAACCAGTGAAGTGGAGTCCTGCACAGGCGACCATACAAAGCCTCGTATGGTGCCATTCCGATGCTCGAGTGATAACTTATGGTATACGCAAACTCCACCATCGAAAGGTGCGACTCCCACGTGCCGCTCCAGTCTAAACAACACGCTCTCATCATGTCCTCCAGTGTCTGAATGGTCCGTTCTAACTGGCCATCTGTCTGAGGGTGGTACGCTGTGCTGAACCTCAACTCTGTACCCAGTGCTTTCTGAAGACTGCGCCAAACCCTGACGTGAACCTCGGATCTCTGTCGGAGATGACTGAAACTGGGATCCCGTGCAACGAAACAACTCTGTCCACATACAGCCTGGCTAACCTGTCCACTGACCACGACATCCTGATCAGACGAAAGTGCGCTGCCTTGGTCAAACGATCCACAATCACCCAGATACCATCGTGCCTCTACGGGGTACAGGACAAACCAACCACAAAGTCCATGGTGATGTCGTCCCACTTCCACTTAGGAATGGGCAACGGCTGCAACTCACCACTAGGACGCTGATGCTCGGCCTTCACCTGTTGACAAGTAAGGCACCGAGCAACAAACTCTGCCACGCCCCTCTTCATCCCTGGCCACGGACCTCCTCAAGCAATGGTACATCTTGGTGGAGCCAGGATGAACAACATACCTCGATCTGTGAGCCTCTGACAAAACTGCCTGGCACGCCTCCTCAGGAATGTACAAACGGCCTCTGATTCTGACCTCGCTGTCCGCGTCGAGCTCAACATCTGGCATCTACAAAATGTCCGCCAACTGGGGTCTGCCTGCTGGGCCTGCAACACCTGCCTGAACACTGACGGCCGAACTGACAAACTACTCGCCACTGCACGGTCTCTGGTCCTCGACGGAACGAACACTCCCTGGGACAGCTCCTCAAACAGCCTCCACTCTCTGACCATCAGCGAACTCAAGCGCACGCGCCTACTCAAAGCATCGGCTACGACGTTAGCCCTACCTGGGTGATAGGAAAGGGTTAGGTCGTAGTCCTTCAAGTACTCCATCCATCGGCACTGCCTCAAGTTCAGATCCCTCTGGGTGAAAATATACTGCAAACTCTGGTGGTCGGTGAAGATCTGAAAAGCCTCGCCATATAGGTAGTGCCTCCATACCTTGAGAGCAAACACCACTGCTGCCAGCTCCAAGTCGTGGGCGAGGTAGTTCTCCTCATGCTTCTTAAGCTACCGAGAAGCATAGGCAACGACCCCACCGTGCTGCATCAGCATGGCACCCAAACCTGACCTCGACGAATCGGTGTAAACCACAAAACCACCGCTGCCCGACGGCAAGATAAGCACTGGCGCTGAAGTCAACCTCGTCTTCAGCTCTCGAAAACTGTGCTCATAGTCCTCTGACCAAACAAACCCGACGTCCTGCCTAGTCAACCTGGACAACGGTGCTGCTATCTTGGCAAAATCCTGAATGAACCTCCAGTAGTAACCTGCCAGACCCAGAAAACTGCGGACCTCAAACACCGATGTGGGCTGCTCCCACGACAACACGGCCTCCACTTTGGCAGGGTCCACTGCCACACCAGAACCCGAGATCACGTGCCCGAGGAAGTGCACCTCCCTCAGCCAAAATTCGCACTTGTCGAACTTGGCATAAAGGCGGTGACTCCGCAGGGTCTCCAGCACGATCCTCATGTGCTCCTCGTGCTCCTCCTCAGAAGCCGAGTAGACCAAGATATCATCAACAAAAACAACCACAAAGCGATCTAGGTACTCACTAAACACCCTATGCATCAGATCCATGAATGCTGCGGGTGCGTTCATCAGCCCAAAAGGCATCACGACGAACTCAAAGTGACCGTACCTGGAACGGAAAGCCGTCAAACCAACATCTGACTCTCTGGTCCGCATCTGATAGTAACCGGATCTCAAGTCAATCTTTGAGAAAACTCGGGCCGACTGCAACTGATCAAACAAATCATCGATCCTCGGCAACGGGTACCTGTTCTTCACAGTAACCTGGTTCAACTGCCGGTAATCGATGCATAAATGAAGACTACCATCCTTCTTTCGCACAAACAAAATAGGCGCGCCCCACGGAGAACGACTCGGGCGAATGAAGCCCAGCTCAAGAAGCTCTTGCAACTGGCGCTTCAACTCACGCAGCTCCGCCGGGGCCATCCGTTAAGGTGCCTTGGACAAAGGCATCGTACCGGGCAAAAGCTCAATGGAGAACTCTAGCTCCCGCTCAGGCGGCAAACCAGGTAGATCCTCCAGGAAGACATCGGAGAACTCAGAAACAACTGACACGTTAAAAACTGAAGATCTGCTAGGCTCCAAAGAACAAACCGAAGCAAGGTACGCCACACAACCATTGCGGATCAAACGACGAGCTTTACACAACGAAATAAATGGCTGACGGGTAGACTGGATACCTCGAAAGCAGAGGACGGGATCTCCAAGTATCCTAAACCGAATGGTCTTCCGCTGGCAATCAACAACGGCTGAGTGAGCCTCCAACCAGTCCATGCCCAGGATGACGTAAAGTCGCTAAGCTGCAGTGCGTACAACCTGGCCGGCAACTGGTGACCCTCAACCTCGACTGCCACACCCTTCAGGTAACCAAAGGAACACATATAGTCACCAGATGGGAGATCGACCATCACGTCACACTGCCTCTCAGGAGCATGACAAGCAAGAGACTTATAGAATTCCTCAGAAGCAAAACACAAAGAAGCACCGGGGTCGACCAAAACATGAGCAGCTCTGCCAAGGATAGGTAGAGTACCTATAACAAGGTTTGACGCCTCTGCCTGCTCCCGGGTGAGCGCCATCACGCGACCACGACCACGCCCATGCTGCACCTCCTGCTGGGGCCGCTACTGCTGAGGCGGCTGCTGGGGGTACTGCTGCTGCTGCGGAAACTGCTGAGCCTGCTGCTGGTACTGCCCTCGCTGCTGCTGATGCGGTGCCTGCTGCTGGGGAGGGTACTGGTACTGAGGCGGTTGCTGAGCGTACTGCACTGGTTGCTGCTGCTGCGGGGCTTGCCCCATGGGGCAATCCCTCCAGAAGTGGCCCGGTAAGCCACAGGTGTAGCAAACTGCCTCCTGACTGCCCTGCTCAGCTCCCTGGACAACTGACTACTCTGCAAACCTGGACTGGCGCTGCTGCTGCCGGCTCCGTCCGCCCCCGCGAGTAGACAACTTCCTAAACTACGAGCAAATTCCGGCGCCGCCAGAACTGCCTGAGCCAGAGGAAGCGGAAGTCGCACTACTGCGGCTACCTGCTGGACGCTGGTAAGGCGAGGACCTGGAAGAGGCTCCTCCCTGCTGCTGCTGTTGCGGCTGCCGCTGCTGAGGCTGCCAGGTCTCTCTGTCCAAGGCGGTGGCCTTTGCCACGGCCTCTCCCAAGGTGGTACACATGTGCGACGTCACACCCCACCTCAGGTCTGGTCTCAGTCCTCCTATGAACCTCTCTGCACACGCCTGATCGCTGCCTGCGACATGAGGCACATGCCTTAACAACCGGACAAACCTCTGGTGGTATTGCGAAACCGTGAGGTCGCCCTGAACCCCGTGTGGAACTGGTCCCGTCTCTCACGTCGAGCATAGTCGGGGAAGTACTCGCCGTGAAAGACCTCCAAAAACCGCTGCCAAGTGATCTGATCCAACCACTGCTCCGGGAAGTGCGTCTGCCTCTGGACTCTCCACCACTCATGGGCTGCTCCCTTGAGCTGGTACACTGCTAGTCAAACTTGGTCCTCCTCAGCGCACTCCATCGTCTCGATGATGCGCTCCAACTCATGGGTCCAGCTCTCTGCTTTGTCTGGATCATACTCACCATGGAACATCGGTGACCGAAGGCGCAGGAACCTCTCAAGGAGAGCGGTCCTATTCTCCGTAATTGTCGTCCTCTGTCGCCCGTCCCGGGTACTCCCAGTGCCTGACGGCTGCTGACGCTCTGGCTGCTCCACCTCTGGCTCTCCTGCTGCTGCTCCGGCACTGCTGGAGGGGGTACCGAAAACTGAACACCTGCTGCTACCTGCCCGGGCTGGTACACTCCCTGGTACAAGTTCCTAAAGAACTGCTCTGTTAAGGGAAACCAGTCTGCGTACTGCTGCGGCTGAGGCTGGTACTCCTGCAGCTGCTGCCCACCTGTCACTGCTGCTGCGGCTGCAGCCTGAGGCTGTGCCATTGACCCGTCTGCCGACACCTCCTCCTAGACCTGCTCCTGCGCGGGCATCTCGGACTCATCCTGCTGCTCAACCAGCTGCCTAGACTGACTGCGCCTACGCGGAGCCATTACCTACACGACACACAACCAACAAGGGTTAACAATACCACTCGGGCGGCTAGCAGTGTACTTGTACTACCGTTGGGACTTCCTGTTGCAGTTCAAATCCATTACAAATCCTGTCAGACTCTGGCTCTGATACCAACTGTAACGACCCGAGAACCCGACCCTCGGCCCACGCCGAGGACCCGATTTTCGCAGTCGCCGCCCACGGATCCGGGAACCCGGAAGGGCTATAATCTACGACTCATAGGATATGTAACGGAAGTAAACGTCAATTTCTAAACTAGAAGCGTACATGCGGAAAAAGAAAAGAGAGTGAGACCGCTGTGTACCGCTCTAAGTACAGTCCGAACGCACGCACGCTACTACAAGTAAAAGGCAAGGAAAGAACAAGTCCCTTAGGGGCATACCCCGAGGGTGACGTACAGTGAAAATGGGGGAACCACTGCTAGCTACGGGGACCACGCCTACCGCTTCGTCTCCTCCGCCTGGCCGCGCCCTGCCGCTGCTGAGAAGTCTCACCTGGGAAAAGGAGGGATGAGCTTCACAACAGAAGCTCAGTAGGGACTACCAATCTCCTACTGGCTCTAAACAGGCAGGAGAACATAAATATCAAATGAAAGACAATAGTTTATATCATCTACCTACAAACGGAAGTGCGGAAGCGAAACTACAACTAGCACGGTACAGAAAGTGCACACGGTCGGAAACTCCGTACGACCGCTCGTCGTGACCACCACACGGCTAGTAAACACAGACGGAGGGAACTCCGCCTGACAAGGAACACTAGCTACGGAAGCACTACCACTAGTCATGGTCAGGTGCGTCCGCCGTCGTCATATCCTCGATCCGGGTCCGTCAGAGCGAGGTAGGAACACAAGTAACACAACAACAACCGCCGTAGTCTGGCCAGACTATGGTCCCACTCCTGACCTCTCCAAACGGTTTCGGGGCCGTAAGGAGCGAGGCAGTGAGAAGAAGGACTGGCTGGCCTGCGCCGGTAGAACTCCTAACTGTCCTCGGCATCCCAGACCACCCACGAGAGCTCTGCAAGTGACTCACACGCCACTCCCCTAACCACCATTTTCCCCTAAGCTCCGGAGTCCGCCTGGTGGCTGCCAACTCGAGCACACTCGTAGCCCGGAGTACTCCCTCAACAGGCTCCCGAGGACGGGGGTCCCAGGCAACGGTAACAACCTCTCACACCAAACAAGCCCTCAAGTGCCGAGCACCGGGCGAAAGACTAGGTTAGACCGCACTAGGAAACTAGCACAAGTGCCACGGGTACAGTAAAAGAAGAGCGGAAACGGAAAAGGCTAAAACCTGTCGCGACCATGTCGCGACGCCCTAGCAGGTCGCGACCGGGATGCAACGCTCAGGAGCGTCGCGACCATGCTGCGGTCGGGCGCACCGCCGCGACATGATCGCGGCCTCCGAGGCTACCGCGTCACCAGCCGAGCAGGGTTCCGGAGCAGTCTCTCCAGGAACCCTCTCAAAAACCCGAACAACATCCACAAGGGGGGAGGGGATCATGCACAACGTATATTGAAAGCTATAAATCCACCAAACCACCCACGATCCCCCAAAACATGGATCTACGCTCGAAGGAAACCTCACTCAACTCGAGCATGGAGTTCTCACACTCCCAAGCCCCAAACCACAAGGAAACCACAGTCTAGAGGGGGAAGAGATCATGCTTAGGGCGAGAGGATCAAGAGTCCCTACCTCCACATGAAGAACGAACCCGTTACGGCCTTCTCGTAGGAACTCCTCCTCCTCCTCCTCGCACCGGACAACCTGAGCACACACCTTGCACGAATAGCACGTCCACGCCTCAGCACGAGCACCACGAGCGAAAGGGAACACCGAGAAATGAGAGGGAACTCGAGAGAGGGGAGAAAGAGTGAAAAGGGTGAGAGAGGGAATGGGGCGCGCCTTCGGTTTTGAACCGATGGCCCCCAGGGCGCGACACAAAAAGCACAGTCAAACCTCGAAGACCGGAAAAAGCAAACGCGACGGCCTGACAGGTCGCGTCAACGCCGTACGACCCTGCCACCCGACACGACAGTTCTGACAGACAGGACAACGGTCAAGTCATGTCAGAACACAGTCGCGACAGCCAGGGGTGACGCGACAAGGACGCGACGCTCACCCCCGCCGCGACACGAACCGCCAATGCTGTCACGGCATGCCTCTCTGGCGCGACCATGTCGCGGCCAGGGCGCCTATCGCGACCTTGAAGATGGGGCCAAGGGCTCAAGGGGGCCGGGTCTTACAGTGATGGGTTGGCCGTCGTCTTCACTTGAGTGAACGCGACAGTCAAGTTGTCGCGTTCTCATTTCCAACGCTTAAATGGTCACAGGCCTGAGAACAACCCCTTCTTCTCCTTCCTTCAACTATTCCTCTCCTTCCCCGAACCCTATTGCCTGTGCTCCATGGAGAGCTTGGAGGAGAGGAGTCTTGGGTGGCTAGTGAAGGTTTGTGTCTTGTGTTGGCATTGTGCTTTGGTTTGGGATCTTCCTTCTCAACTCTCTTGCTCTCTGTGGCATCCTTCCTATGGTGATCGTCCTCCTCGGCTTGTGAAGGACATTCGTGGCTCGTGGGAGGCGTCTACGCGGGGATTGGAGCGAGGAGGAGGGTTGCATGCCTACGAGAAGGCCCCATTGGGGTGGATCTTCGTTTTGAGGTAGGGATGCCTAAACCTTCCCCTAGTTCTAACATGGTAGGACCCCAAACCCCTGTCTTCAAGCCTAGGGATCATGCTAGGTCATGCATGCATATTATGATTCTTGTGGAATGCTTGGATGGCTTGATTGTGCTTTGATTCGTGCTTGGAACAGGGTGTGGATGATGAGAGATCCATGTTTGCATGTGAGATTATTGAGTGAAGATCCATGTTCTTGGCATGCATGGGTGTTTTCAAGGGTGGTTTGAGCTTAAATGATCTATTTACATCGTCCTACATGCTCCCCTTCCCTTGTACTTCTCAGTTTTGTGTTGCATGGTTCGAAGGTAGTGCTCTCGAGTGTGCAAACCTGAGGTCGTGACACGTTTGGTGTCGCGACCCAGGTCGCGACAGCCCGATACGTCGCCTTCTGGTTTGAGGAAGCGACGCCCACCCTGTCGCATTCTGGTAGCGGCAGGGTGGCTGTCGCCTTCTCTTCGGTTTACACCGGGTGTCATGGTAGGTTCCAGATAGACACCTGGACCTCTGCCTATGGTCACCTGATCGTGACAGGTTCCCTGTCGCCTTCTGGACCAGGTTGTGACAGACAGGGTGTTGCCTTCAGGTGGCGATAGCCTGTGCGTCGCCTTCTCAGACAGAGAAGGGACTTGGTGACCTGTTCGGAGTTTTCCTTCCGCTGCGACTCTGTTTCTTCGCACCTGTTCTATTCCTAGTACAGTGCTACTCTAGTCTTTCACCTGGTGCTAGGCACTTGGGGGCTTGTCCGCGAGACAGGGTTACCATTACCTAGACCCCCCAGTCCCCGCGTGCCTGTGAGAGGGAGTTCTCTAGGCGGCAGGCGAGCTCGAGTCATGGACTCTGGTAGCAGAGGGGAAAACGGTGGGGACAATGGCGTAGAGTCATTTGTAGAGCACTTTTAGCTGAGTCTGGGATGCCGAGGTGGTTGGCAGCACTTCCGGCGCAGATCAGCTAGTCTTTTTCTCACTGCCTCACTCTATGTGGTTCTGGAACCATTTAGAGGGGGAAGGCATGGGACCGTAGTCCGGCCAGACTATGACAGTTGTGGTTACTTTAGTTCTTCGTCTCACTCCGATGGGAGGTGCTAGACATGGACTGTCGGTTTAGGGTAAGGCGTGTGGCACACCTGAACGGTTGGCTAGTGTAGTGTTCTGTAGCTAGTGCCTTTGTCCCGACAGTTGTTTACTATCTGTGTTATAGCTTTGGGTTCTTCCCAGTGCCATGGTTTACACGGATTTTCCGGTCCCTACGTTTAGATTAGACCGTAGACCGTGTAGTTTCTTTACCCTTTCACACTTTACTCAATTAGTAGAATAGATTTACTGCTTTATCTAATTATTGCACATATAGATCTATTCTGCTGTTACAACTAGTGGGAGATTGGTAGTCCCTACTGGGCTTCTTTGTGAAGCTCATTCCCTCCTTTGCAGGTGAGGCTTCACAGCAGCACGTTCCGCGACGGGCTGAGGAGACATGGCCGTAGTAGACGGCGTCTTCCGTGAGCAGTGTCCCCCCAGTTCTGTGTACTTCACCCTCGTGGTATGCCCCTAAGGGACCTGTTATCCCCTTTACTTTCTACACTTGTACTTTACTACTTTGGGACTGTACTAGACTTGTACATTGTGTTGGACTCCTTCCTTCACTTGTTAGTACTTTTTAGTGCATTTAGTTGTTATTTATCTCCGTTACATATCTTGTTAGACTGATCCGTTAGCCCTTCCGGGCTCGGGCCCGTGGGCGGCGGTGCCGATGGTCGGATCCTGGTAGGAGCCGAGGGTCCGGGCTTCGGGGCCATTACAGTGGTATCAGAGCCAGGGGGTCTATAAAGACTTGTAAGGAAGTGAAGTACAAGTAACACTACTAGCTGCCAGATTATTATATGTTAACTTGAATGTTAGTCTGTGTTGCAGGACATGCCTCCACGCAGACGCAAGCAAGTTCGAGAGCTGATGAAGCATCAGGACACTGAGCCGAATGAGTAGGTCACAGCCGAGCACGTGCTAGTTGATGCTCAGCCTCAGCAGTTCGAGCAGCCTGGTGTCCCGTTGCAGTAGGGCGTTCCGTTGCAGCAGGGAGCACAACAGCAGCAGTAGTGGTTTTCACCCCCACCCCCGCCAGACGTCATGGAGCAGTGGTGGAGAGCTATGTTCCAGGCCCCTTGGCAGTACCAGCAGTATCAACAGATGTCGGCAGGAGGTCAGCAGTTCGCGTAGATGGCAGCAGAGGAGCAGCCACCACAGACCCCACAGGCAGCACCAGTTTAGCCAGAGGTACCACTAGTGATACGGCAGCAGACTCCAGTTGCAGCGGCAACACCTAAGGACCGCACGGTGCTTCTGGAGAGGTTTATTCATCTTCGGCCTCCTATGTTCTATGGTGACTATGATCCGGATAAGGCGGAGAGTTGGGTCCACGAGCTCGAGCGCACCTTCGAGAATATGGACTGTGCAGATCAGGATCTGGTCAGGCTTGCAGTATATCAGCTGAAGGGGTCAGCCCACGAGTGGTGGAGGACCGTGAGGCAGACCAATTTTCAGGGTAGGAGGCTGGACCAGATTTCTTGGGACAGTTTCTAGAGACCTTCATTGTGAGTAATTCCCTGACTACGCTTGCTGTGAGAGAAGGGACCAATTCCACGAGCTGACGCAGGGAGATTTGTCGTGGCACAGTAACACCAGTGTAGCAACCTGAATTTTTGCGAAAAAAAAAAAAATAAAAATTTAAATAAAGAATTAAAACCTAGCTAAATGGATATAAATGAAAAGAGCATTAAATAAAACCCATTAAATGGAAAAGAGTAATGGCTTTGCTTAAGGATCCTCTAGAATTTTTGGGTCAAAAATATGAATTTGCAAGGGGAGAATAATAAGGAAAATACCATAAATTCGGAGTTAATTATATCATAATTGGAAAGGGTTATTAAAGCAATAAAAGTGGCAATTAGAGTTGGAATTGGATTCCTAAAACCACCCCATATAGGCTAGCACGAATTTAGATAGTGTCCTAACCCAATTAGAGATTGGAAAGCAAGAGAGGAAAGGTGGAGTTAGGAAATCTCGGAATAAGAGGAATTTGAGTAGTAGTAGGAATAGGAACTTGTGTTTATATAAATACACCTCCTAAATCCTCATGGCCAACCCTAGCTCGTGCAAAGGGGTTCTGGATGTGGAGAAGAGGCCAAGGAGGAGGAGAAATCGAGGAGAGGAAGATCCATCAAGCTTCTTCCTTCGTTCTTTGAGTTCTAAGCCCTAGAAGATAAATCGAGTCATAGGTAGGCATCTCACGAGCAAAATTAAATTAAACTCGTCTGTAGGTAGTTCCAATCACCAGGAACAAAAGCCCTTTGAATCACTCTTTTCATCGAGCCAATCTTTTGTTCATGATTTTGAAGATCTGCAAACAAGATAACCCCGAGACATCATGTTTAATTCAAATCTCTATTTATACTTGACTGCAATCCAAGACAGATCAGAACTCTTTCAGGCTCTAGCGCAAACCCTATGAACGCGACGGCCCGAGTAGGCTGTGTTCACGAGGTCTGTCGCGATAGAGCGCTCTATCGCGATCTGATAGCGACAGTCCTAAATGTGCGATCTGCTGACCAGGCAGTCGCGACCCTCATGCAAGCCTGTCGCGATCGCCCTTCTGTCATGGCAGCCTTGTCAACCACCCTTTTCAGGCCCTGTCGCTACCTGCCCTACCCCTGTCGCTCCTACTAGCCTACGTCACCTTCACAAGATTTTGCATGAAAACCCATAAAATTATCTTCACTTTTACAGTCACATACGCAGTAAGAACACTGTTCTAAAATGGAGCTATATGAATGCTTTAAATTACATTATCACGACTTCTTTCTATCTGTGATGTCTCTTACACATGCACACACATGAACCATCCATTATGGCTGAAATCTGGCATAAAATATCTCATAATGTATCTGTAATTTATTGCAATAAAGTATATTAATTGCCCTATTTTAAAGAACTTGTATTCATTTCTTGCATTGTTTATATACCGATATCGACGATCCACTGTTCTAGAATTCCTCTAGAATGTCGAGCACCTGTTTTTTATACACACTTTACTTGGCTTGTGGTGAACTCTCCGTCGGATATTCCTTTCGCCGGATAGTGAACCCTTGCACAAGGCCTCCGTAAGTCTCCTCTGATCATGGATTCCCACATGGTCGACGAGCCGGTTGTACCTAAAACCCATTACACTTTAGGGATCGATATGATCCAAACGGCTATTAGAAGTTCACTCTCGTCTTGAATCACGCCGGACCTCTAGACCTGTGCTTAACAAGGCCAGTGGTAGGGTCGTGAGTTCCACCTGACTGCCAACACCAAGTGCGCGTGTTGTGCACCTGTTACTATAGCCTTTTTACCCTTCGCATTACGTGCAATGTCCACTAGCTCTCATCTACTCTACTCGCCGTCTATTCACGTTCACTCTACATCTCCTATTCATCTAGTGCTCTCATCTACTTCTTGGTACTCTATATTGGGCCATGACTGATTGTCTAAAGATAAACAATATAACCAATGCCTGGCAATATATAAAGGCCCGATCTGGTCCTGGGATGGTGCCCCGAAAGTGCTAGTGCCCATGGGAGTATGATCATAGTGTTTGGCATTACACTCAAGTGCTATCTATCTCGACTTACTATATGACAATCAAAACACAAAACGTGCTATACTCTCTCGATGTCTAGAATGACAAACAAGTGCTATACTCATCGTGCTATTACTATCCTGTGCTAGTTGTGCTATGGCCATTCTGCTATTCGTGCTATACTCGATACTTGTGCTATTTTTGGAAACTATACTCGAATCGTGCTATTGTGCTATCTTGTTACCTGTTGTGCTATCTCTCTGCTATATTTTGACTCTCTTGTACCTGCTATCTTTAGATACTCTGCCATTAAATGCGTTAATTATTTAAAGCCTGCTTAAGCCTGAGATTTAGTCCTACTGGGCGTTATCGCTCACCACTACGTTATTGGATGTTGTGTTCTCAGGTGAGACCGAGGATGACACATACACTCACGAGGAAGGGGATGACCAAGTGAAGCCAGGAGTACCCTCGAGTCATTATGTCATCTTAGAGTTGTAGTTAGTTATTTCCTTTTATTGCAATGTAATTGGGCCCTATAGAATGGCTCTGATATTAGTGGTTGTAACTAGACATTTGGAAAGTTATTAATGAGAAAGATTTGCTTTATTATTATTCAATGTGCATGGTTTGATGTCTAGTACTCACTCTATACCTTTTCTTGCAACTGCCTTCGTGCTCCGATATTCCGCGTCGGGGCGTGACACCAGAAGTTTGTGCAGCTCCTTCGACACGTTCCCCACGTGTCCACTAGTGAGCATGCTCGCACCGAGCAGTTCATTAGTGGCTACGCTCGGAGTTGAGGTGGGCCATGGCTGGTCACCTCTGTGACACTATGGGGTTGGCAGTGGCGAGGGCTACCGCCTTGGAGAGGGAGTGTCGGTTCCAGCCACAGCAGGGAGGATGTTGGGTTATGCTTTGTATTGTGATTGACTTGATGGTAAATGCCTAAATGTTTTTGATAATGACAGAATTGATGTTGAGAAGACATGAAAAAAATTCTATGGACCATATATGCTTTCATGATATCTTATTTGGAATGTCTTTTTGTAGGTGAGAATGAAAGCACAGACAAGCAACAAAATCCAAGCCACAAAAGAACTGGAAAAACACAAGAAGTGCTCAGCTGTCTACAGGTCTGAAGCCCTTGTCGACAGCCAGTGAAGACAGTGAGCAGACATGTTACTGGAAGACAAGAAATTCAGTAGCTGTCGGCAGACAAGATTCTCTGTCGACAGATCAAGTTCAGCTTGTCGACAGCCAAAGGTCACCTGTCGACAGCCCAGCTTTCCACCTAGAACCTGGTTCTGGAACCCAATTTGGAACAGTACCTGTCAACAGCCACAAGGCATCTATGATAGCCGCAGGTTAAGTCACAACATGTAACATGCATGTGATCTATTTAGGGTGTTCTCTTCTGTCACGATTCTCAAGACCTGAACACTACTATATATAGTTCATATGGACATATTTTCGAAGAAAGAAGCCTCTACATCAAAAACCCTAAGCAAAGAACAAGAAAAAGGCTTTCTCTGCTGCTCTGCTTCAAGACTCCAGGCCGTTCAAAGAGAGATCTGTCTCATACGAGGAGTTGAAGTTGATTCGGCCTCGAACCTCAAGTTTTGTCATGATCTGATCTTCATCGACATGGAGCTTGGAGTTCTTCTGGACGAACACCGTGAAGAGTTCAACCTTTGGATTTGTTCTTCAACTCTGAACTCTTCTTTCACTCTATTTTCCATCACTTGTGTGTGTGTTGTTGGTTTGAGCATTCCTTGTGCTCAATCCACGTGTGTGTGGTTGTTCTGAGAGCGTGTTTGCCTCAGACATCGTGTGTGTGTTGTTGTTGGGTTGAACTCGCTTGATAAGCAGTTTTCCGTGTGTGTGTGTGGACGGTGGACGTAGGATACACGAGTTGTGTAGTACGAACCACCTTAAATCTTCGTGTCCTGTGGTTTACATGACCTTACGTTAGATGCATGCTAGGCACGATCGTTTGTTCGCACACTCATCATTTTTCTAATCTCCAAAGCGCATCCTACACACAAACGAAGTTCATATTTAGTTCATATCAGTTTAAGAGGTCTTAAAGTTAGTCATCATATTGAAAAGAAGGTTATTTGTTTCAATTGGTAGTAAATCTATTCAACCCCCCCCCCCCCTTCTAGATTACTGCTTTAGGTAATTCCGCACACCTTTCAGAGGAGGCTCGGTGAGGTCTACCCCGTACTAGCGCCCTTCGGGCAGTCGAGGGAGTGTGTCTTCTTCTTCTTCTCCGGGGACAGCGTTGCTGGCCTGACCTCGAAGTTGAAGAAGTTTTTCTCTCGAGGAGTAGGCGGCATTACCAGCAGACTCGGAGCGCGACGTCAGCAGGAGCAGCCAGTGGAGCAGTCTGTGTAGCAGGGAGCGGAGCCGAGCCAGCAGGGCACGGTTGTTTCCACTGTGGGTAGTAGGGTCACTTCAGATGGGAGTGTCCGTTGTTGAGGCAGGGGCAGAAGCAGTTAGCACAGACTCAGTACACTCAGAAGGCACCGCAGTCCCGCCCCAGCTGGCGCAGCACCAGCAGCACCACCAGGGTCAGTTTCAGCAGCAGCAGCAGCGCCAGCAGCAGCACCTCAGCGAGGACATGGTCACGGTCGGGTCATGAACATCACCAGAGAGGAGGTGGAAGCCTCTAACCTGGTCATCGATACGGTTCCTATCCTTGGTAGGGTTGCTCGCGTTTTGATTGATTTGGGTGCCACGCACTGTTTTCCTTCAGAGGAGTTCTTTGCTACTTTGACTGAGTTTGCTCCGGAGCGGACCTGTGAACTAACTGTTGAGCTTTAGATGGGTGACTATGTGCGTACTCTAGGTTATCTAGAGGGTGTCACTGTCGAGGTATAGGGCCACTTTCTACCAGCCAGATTGTTTGCTTTGCAGCTCCACGACTTTGATGCCATCCTTGGCATGGATGGTTGGAGGCACATTCTGTTCTGTGCTAGTGGACTGTCAGTGGAAGACCGTGCGGTTCGAGATACCTGGAGCACCTGTGCTTTGCTCCGAGGTACCCGTCTCCTACCGACCTTTCGTCTCTTATATAGAGCTCGGCGCTTATCTGAATAGTTGTATAGATTTCCTTGCTTCTGTGAGTTTCTCAGATTCTGTTTAGCTATCTATTTCAGATGTGCCTATTGTCTGTGAGTTTGCTGACGTGTTTCTAGAGGATCTACTGGTTTTCTGCCTGAGCGGGAGGTAGATTTATCCATTGAGTTGCTTCCAGGGACGATGCCTATGTCTAAGGCACCATACTAGATGGCACCGCGAACTGCGGGAGTTGAAGTGCCAACTCGATGAGTTGCTTGAGTTGGGCTTCATTTGTCCGAGCCATTTTTTGTGGGGAGTGCTTGTCTTGTTTGTGAGGAGAAGGATGGCAGTCTCAGGATGTGCATCGATTATCGATAGCTAAATCAGGTATAGTGAAGAACAAGTATCCGTTGCCTAGATCGATGATCTGTTCGACCTGTTACAGTCAGCTTCAGTGTTCTTGAAGATCGACTTGAGGTCGGGCTACTACCAGTTGGGGATCCATGGGTCGATATTGCCAGATCAGCCTTCCGTACTCGCTACGGCCACTTCGAGGTTGTCGGAGCCTTTTTGGCTCACGATGCACCGGCAGCCTTCATGGAGTTGATGCACAACGTGTTCCGAGAGTACCTAGACCGATCATGGTGGTGTTCGTCGATGACATCCTGGTGTACTCAGCGATGGCAGAGGAGCACGAGGTTCACTTGAGGCTAGTGTTGCAGATTGAGGAGTCACCAACTTTACGCCAAATCAGAAAATGGGATTTTGGCTAAAGGAGGTGCACTTCCTTGTCATGTGGTTTCTGGTGCAGGTGTGGCGGTTTGATCCCGCCCAGGTTGAGGCCGTGGTTTCGTGGGGCCAGCCCACTACAGTCGCAGAGGTTCACAGTTTTCTGGGGCTGGAAGGCTACTACAGGATTCATGCAGGACTTCGCCGGGTTGCTGAGCCTTGACCAGGTTTGACCAGGCGAGAGACCAGGTTCGTGTGGACAGCAGAGTGCAAGCAGAGTTTTCAGGAGCTGAAGAGCCGGCTGACTTCAGCTCCGAGCCTTGTTGTACCTTCTGGTAGCGGTGGCTTTTTGTCTACCGACGCTTCAGGGTTTGGTCTTGGTGCAGCATAGGCGGGTTGTTGCTTATGCTTCTCGTCAGCTGAAAGAAGCATGAGCACACTACCCGACACACAACTTGGAACTTGCAGCGGTCGTGTTCTCCTTGAGGTTTGGGCATTACTTGTACGGCGAGGTGTTCGAGGTGTTCACGGATCACCGAAGCTTACAGTATGTCTTCACGCAGAGAGATCTGAACCTCAGGTAGTGTAGGTGGGTCGAGTACTTGAAGGACTATGACTTTACTCTTTCCTATCACCCGGGAAAGGCTAATGTCGTAGCGGATGCTTTGAGTAGGAGAGCCCACTTGAGTTCTTTGTTGGTTAGACACTGGAGACTCCTGGAGGATGCTGCTCGGGGCATGTTCACGCCGTCGAGCCTCAGGGAGAGAGCAGTGTTGACCAGCATGACAGTTCGTCCGATGATTTATCAACAGGTGATCGAGGCGCAGAGTGCAGATACAGACTTGGCAGACGTGTTGTAGATCCAGAGGTCGAGCTGGACGAGGATAGTGATGTTAGGTTCAGGGGCAGGCTCTACGTTCCAGAGGATATTAGGCAGGAGCTGCTGGCTGAGGTGCACAGATCGAGGTACTCTGTTCATCCTGGTTCCACCAAGATGTACCACGACTTGAGGGGACTCTTTTGGTGGCCTGGGATGAAGAGAGATATTGCTGAGTTTATTTTTCGCTGCCTTACCTGTCAGCAAATGAAGGTAGAGCACCAACATTCTGGTGGTGAGCTGCAGTCGCTTCCCATTCCAGTGTGAAAGTGGGAGCACATCACCATGGACTTTGTTTCTAGCTTACCTCGTACTTCACAGGGGCACGACAGCGTTTGGTGATCATCGACCGATTGATGAAGACGCTCATTTCCTGACAGTCAGAGTACGTGGTCAGTGGACAGACTTGCTCAGCTGTTTGTGACAGAGTGGTGCCTTTGCACGGGGCTCCGGTCTCTATCGTCTCAGATAGAGATCCGAGGTTCACCTCTCGTTTCTCTGGCACAATTTTCAGAGGGCACTTGGCACCGAGTTGAGACTGAGTTCCGCCTATCACCCAGACAGAGGGCAGTCGGAGAGGACCATACAGACCCTTGAGGACATGTTGAGAGCGTGTTGCCTAGACTAGGGTGCACTTAGGAGTCGCACCTTCCCATGGTGGATTTGCTTATAGTAATAGCTTTCACTCCAGCATCGGGATGGCGCCCTATGAGGCTTTGTATGGTCGACCGTGTAGGACACCGTTGCACTGGCACGAGGTTGGCGAGAGGCAGCTACTGGCTCCAGAGTTGGTACACTATGGTGTAGACACAGTGAGGCTGATCAGACAGAGACTGCAGACAGTACAGAGTAGACGAAAGCTACGCAGACGTTTGCAGGAGGCACTTTAGTTCGAGGTAGGCGACAACGTGTTTCTTCAATCTCCCCCACCAAGGCGTTCTTAGGTTTGGGAAGAGTGGCAAGCTCAACCTGAGTTTTGTTGGCCCCTTTCCCATCTTGGAGCGGGTTGCGAGGTCGCTTACATGTTGGCTCTTTCGTCTAAGTTGGCAGGTGTTCACGACGTCTTCCACGTCTTGCAGCTAAGGAAATATATGCTAGATCCGTAGCACGTGTTGGACTACTCACAACTAGAGGTCACTCCAGATCTATCAGTACCAGAGTACCCGATCAGCGTTGTGGACTGCAGAGTGCAGCAGCTGCGTAGGAGGCAGATCTCGCTCGTCAAGGTAATTTGGGAGAACCGTGTCGGTGGCGAGGACACTCGAGAGTGCGAGGACTAGATGTGGAAGCATTTTCCTTACTTGTTTGAGTGACTGGTATGTTTGCTTGCCTTTTTCTCCCCAGGTTTCGCCCTTAATTTCGAGGACGAAATTGTTTTTTTTTGTTGGTTAGATTGTAACATCCCTCCTTTCCCTTGGTCAGCCACCTTCTATTGAAGGTTGTGATGCTTGGGCTGTCGCCTTCTGAAGACGACATGATGGCCGTCGCATTCTAGTTGGGATGCGATGGGCATGTTGTCGCGTTCAATCTCTGACCGCAACATGCATCCTTCGTTTTGCTGTTGGGACAAACAGGACAAGTGTCACCACTGACACGATGAACACGACGGGTCAGGTGTCGCGTTCATGGTGTCAGGGTTGCATGGGCGACACGTGGCAATTCTGTTGGTCAGGTTGACCTTGACCATGGGATCACGACGGGTTGCCGTCACGTTCACTTGAGTGAGCGCGACAGTCAAGTTGTCGCGTTCTCATCTCCGAAGCTTAAATGGTTATAGGCCTGAGAACAACCCCTTCTTCTCCTTCCTTCGGCTGTTCCTCTCCTTCCCCGAACCCTGTTGCCTGTGCTCCGTGGAGAGCTTGGAGGAGAGGAGTCTTGGTGCTAGTGAAGGTTTGTGTCTTGTGTGGCATTGTGCTTTGGTTTGGGATCTTCCTTCTCAACTCTCTTCCTATCTGTGGCATCCTTCCTATGGTGATCATCTTCCTCGCTTGTGAAGGATATTCATGGCTCGTGGAGGGCGTCTCTGTGGGGATTGGAGTGAGGATGAGGGTTGCATGCCTACGAGAAGGCCCCATTGGGGTGGATCTTCATTTTGAGGTAGGGATGCCTAAACCTTCCCCTAGTTCTAACATGGTAGGACTCCAAACCCCTTTCTCCAAGCCTAGGGATCATGCTAGGTCATGCATGCATATTATGATTCTTGTGGAATGCTTGGATGGCTTGATTGTGCTTTGATTCGTGCTTGGAACAGGGTGTGGATGATGAGAGATCCATGTTTGCATGTGAGATTATTGAGTGAAGATCCATGTTCTTGGCATGCATGGGTGTTTTAAAGGTGTTGTTTGAGCTTAGATCTATTTACATCGTCCTACATGCTCCCTTCCCTTGTACTTCTCAGTTTTGTGTTGCATGGTTCGAAGGTGGTGCTCTCAGGTGTGCAAACCTGAGGTCGCGACACGTTTGGTGTCGCGACCCCAGGTCGCGACAGCCCGATACGTCGCCTTCTATTTGAGGAAGGGACGCCCACCCTGTCGCATTTTGGTAGTGACAGGGTGGCAGTCGCCTTCTCTTCGGTTTACACCGGGTGTCGGGGGAGGTTCCAGATAGACACCTGGACCTTTGCCTGTGGTCACTAATCGCGACAGGTTCCTTGTCGCCTTCTGGACCAGGTTGCGACAGACAGGGTGTCACCTTCAGGTGGCGACAGCCTGTGCATTGCCTTCTCAGACGAGAAGGGACTTGGCGACCTGTTCAAAGTTTTCCTTCCACTACGACTCTATTTTTTTGGTACCTGTGTTGTTCCTAGTACAATGCTACTCTAGTCCTTTTCGCCCGTGCTAGGCAGTTGAGGGCTTGTCTGCGAGACATGTTGTTACCGTTACCTGGACTCCTTGTCCCCGTGCGGCTGTTAGAGGGAGTTCTTTAGGCGGCGGGTGACGCGAGTCACAGACTCTGGTAGAAGAGGGGAAAATGGTGGGACAGCGGTGTAGAGTTGTTTGTAGAGCTCTCTTAGCTTAGTCTGGGACGCCGAGGTGGTTGGTAGCTCTCCGGCGCAGATCAGCTAGTTCTTTTCTCACTGCCTCACTCTACGTGGTTCCGGAACCATTTCGGGGCCAAGCGTGGGACCGTAGTCCGGCAGACTACGACAGTTGTGGTTACTTTAGTTCCGCTCTCACTCCGACAGGAGGTGCTAGACATGGACTGTCAGTTGAGGGTAAGGCGCGTGGCGCACCTGACCGTTGACTAGTGTAGTGTTCTGTAGCTAGTGCCTTTGTCTAGGCAGTTGTTTACTATCTGTGTTACAGCTTTGGGTTCTTCCTAGTGCCATGGTGTACACGGGGTTCCGGTCCCTACGTTTAGCTTAGACCGTAGACTGTGTATTTCTTTACTCTTCTGCACTTTACTCTGTTAGTAGGATAGATTTACTGCTTTAATTAATTATTGCACTATATGATCTATCTGCTGTTAGAACCAGTGGGAGATTGGTAGTCCTACTGAGCTTCTTCTTGAAGCTCATTCCCTCCTTTGCAGGTGAGGGTTCACAACAGCAAGTTCTGCGGCGGGCTGAGGAGACGGGTCGTAGTAGACCGGCGTCTTCCGTGAGCAGTGTTCCCCAGTTCTGTGTACTTCACCCTCGGGGTATGCCCTAAGGGACCTGTTATCCCCTTTACTGTTCTGCACTTATACTTTACTACTTTGGGACTGTACTAGACTTGTACATTGTGTTGGACTCATTCCTTCACTTGTTAGTACTTTTTAGTGCGTTTAGTTGTTATTTATCTCCGTTACATATCTTGTTAGACTGATTTGTTAGCCCTTTCGGGTCTTCGGGCTCATAGGCGGCGGTGCCGATGGTCAGATCCTTGGTGGTAGCCGAGGGTCCGGGCTTCGGGGCCGTTACAATGCCTTAGACAAAGGCATTGTACCAAACAAAAGCTCAATGGAGAACTCTACCTCCTGCTCAGGCGGTAACCCAGGTAGATCCTCTGGAAAAATATCAGAAAACTCACAAACATAGGTACATCAAAACTGATGACCCGCTAGGCTTCAAGGAACAAACAAGCAAGATATGCTAAACAACTATCGCAAATCAAACGACGAGCTCTACAGAAAGAAATGTTGCCGAGTAGACCGATACCTCAGAAGCAGAGAACATGCGCTCACGTATCTCAAACTGCACGGTCTTCCGCTAACAATCCACCATAGTCGAGTGAACCTCCAACCAGTCCATGTCAAGGATGACGTCAAAGTCAAGAGTTGTAACGCGTAGAACCTGGCCGGCA